>JAZKJV010001598.1:0-600000 GCA_037367405.1 Ottelia alismoides
TTGCCTCAAGCTTGTGGCAGTAAGTGAGGACGCTATGGTGTTCCTCCTGAGGAATACACCGACGCCAGACGCTATCCCCTCCTTCGTGGTAAAGGATGGGATCCTCCCAATGGTAAGACTTGGCCTTCGCTAGGAAGGTCTCAAGCCTCTTCCTGGGCCAATCTTGTGGGACTTTCCCAACAACGAGAAAGTTCACAATATCGGCGTACCATGGGAGTGAGGCGATAGCAAGGATCGCCTCATCTGGGAAGGTATCTCTGATAGGATCAATCTGCTCAGTCTCCTCAGGCTGCTCTAATCGGGAGAGGTGATCCGCCACCACATTCTTGACTCCAGGCTTATCCTTAATCTCAATGTCGAACTCCTGGAGTAGAAGGATCCATCTAGTCAGTCTGGCCTTGGCATCCTTCTTTGCCATGAGGTACCTGATGGCGGTGTGATCTGTATACAAAGTCACTCTAGATCCGATGATATATGATCTAAACTTATCCAGGGCAAACACTACGGCTAGCATCTCCTTCTCTGTGACTGTATAATTCCGCTGGGCGGAATCCAATGTGCGGCTAGCATAGTGTATAGCAAATGGTACTCCATCCCTCCTCTGTCCCAGCACTGCCCCTACGGCAAAATCGGAGGCGTCCGTCATGATCTCGAATGGGAGAGACCAATCAGGTGGCTGGAGGACAGGAGCCTCAATCACGCACTGCTGGAGAGTAGCAAACGACGAAAGACACTTGTCATCGACAAGGAACTCGGTGTCTTTCGTCAAGAGGTCAGTCAACGGTCGGGCAATCCTGCTGAAAATCCTGAATGAATCTCCTGTAAAATCCAACGTGCCCCAGAAATGACCGTAACTGCCTCAGATTGGACGGCGGTGTGAGTTTTCTAATGACATCAACCTTGGCCGGATCAACCTCCATGCCCCTGTTGGAGATGATGTGGCCAAGCACCGTCCCTTGAGTCACCATGAAGTGACTCTTCTCCCAAGATAGCACCAAGTGATACTCAATACATCGCTGAAGTACTCGATCTAGGCAGTCAAGACAAGAATCAAATCCGTCGCTGTAGATCGAGAAATCATCCATGAAGACCTCTAGGCACTCCCCTACCATGTCCGAGAAGATCGACAGCATGCACCTCTGAAAAGTCGCAGGGGCATTGCATAGCCCAAATGGCATGCGTCGAAAGCGTATGTGCCGAAGGGACAGGTAAAGGTGGTCTTCTCCTGGTCCTCAGGAGCGATGGCCACTTGGTTGTAGCCCGAGTACCCATCCAGGAAGCAATAATGGCTCTTCCCTGCCAGTCTCTCAATGATCTGGTCAATAAAAGGCAGGGGAAATGGTCCTTCTTGGTGGCTTGGTTGAGTCTCCTGTAGTCAACACAAACCCTCCAAGAGGTGGGTACTCGTGTAGCAATCTCCTCTCCCGACTCACTGATCACAGTCGTGATGCCCGTCTTCTTGGGCACCACATGCAAGGGGCTAACCCACTTGGAGTCGGAAATGGGATAAATAAAACCTGCACCCCACCACTTCGATATTCCTTCATGACAACCTCTCTCAGGTTGGGGTTCAGACGCCGCTGGAACTCACGCGACGGCTTCGCCCCATCCTCGAGATAGATGTGGTGGGAGCACACTGATGGACTAATCCCATGGAGATCTGCTACGCTCCATCCGATCGCCTTGCGGTTCTTTTCAAGAACCCCCATCAAACGGGATTCCTGCTCTCCAGTCAACTCGGCGGAGATGATGACTGGGTACATCTCTGGATCGCCCGCAAGGAATCGATACTTCAGCGAAGTAGGGAGCGGCTTCAGCTCTGGAATGCTGGGTGCCGGCAAATCTGGCTGTGGAAGAAACTGAGTGAACGCTGCAAGGTCTGCCAAATCTGCCTGGGAAAGTGAAAGTGTACTCTCGCAAACTGGATCGGGAGAAGGCGGCTCATCTGCACTGTCTCTGGTCTGCTCTGCCTCTACCTCCTCCTCATCTCTAGGCTCAGATGGACTCATGTCTGGCATCTGGTCATAACAATCGGCCCAATCAGACTCTGAATCCGAGGGATCTGCATCAGAAATGGTGGCATCAGCACCACCGGAAAACAAGGTGGCATCAGCACCACCAGAAAACAAGGTGGCATCAGCACCACCATCACAAATCATCGTGCTGCGATCAAGGATCGGCTCTGCTGCCGCAATGGTATCCTGAACCAGGTCTGTGCTCTCCAGACTCTCCTCTGTTGTCATCTCTGCATCAGCTCTGTCTGAAAGTGAGAGGGTGGTCTGTGTCTCAAGGTCTGCCCAAGCTGCCTCATCATTGTGATCACAAAACACAGTCCTGGTGGATGTCTGGCTCTGCGTCTGTCAGTTGCTCTGAATCGGTACTCGCATCTGAGCGGGATCTGAATCTGGCTCTATAGTCCTCGACCGTCTCTATTTGTATACTCTCGCCCTGGACGCGAAAGTACACCTTCCCACTATCATGATCAGTCACCACCTTGGCTGTGGCCAAGAACGGACGACCAAGGATGATGGGGGTATCGGTCACTGACTCAGGGATCTCCATGTCCAACACTACGAAGTCCACGGGGAATTGCAGACCCTGAATCGTGACGATAACGTCTCGTAATAACCCCTTCGGCCTCTTGACAGATCGATCAGCGAACTGAAGGACTGTCCTGCTCTGTCGAAGAGTGCCCAACTCGAAGCAGTCGAGAAGGGCTGCCGGAAGTAGGTTGATCGACGATCCTCTATCTAAAAGGGTACGGTCGAACCACTGCTCACTATCTGGCATCTGACATACGGGGCCCCTGAATCTGGCCTCTTGGCTGGCAGTCGGTTCTGGGATCGCAAAGCACGTGGCTTTGGTCAGCACATGGATCTCTGAAGTGTGGTTCCTCCTCCTCCTTCTGACTGTAGTCCTCTCTCTCAAAGATCTCTGGAGAAGGGGGATGTGCTGCAAAGCCTCCTGGAGGGTCAGCTGAATGTGAAACCGATCTATCATGCTCTGGCTGAACTCCTCAAGCTCTCTCTTTTTTGGATCATTTTTCTTCCCCTTCCCCATCTGAAGGGCTCTAGGGAAGGGGATCACTGGGTCCTTCTCAGATGAAGGACTAGGAAAAGGTCTAGAAGGTTCAAGGACCGGATCCCACACATACATCATGCACCACAGTGGGACCAAAAGAATGTAAACCTTTTCCTTTATTCATAGCAGAATTCTGAGATACATGGACACGAGGAAAAACATCAGATCTCTCTCTACAAACACCGGTGGCCTCAGTACCACCACGGGGCTGGCTGCTCTGCTGCTGAAGGAAGACGTTGCGCGGCATCAGTACCGCGGGCTGGCTCGGCTGCATGGGTGGCATCAGTACCACCTCCTAGCTCTGGTGAAGTGGCGGCCTCAGTACCGCCGGTGGGATCAGCATCCTTGGTGGCCTCAGTACCACCGTCATCATCTGGAGCGGCCTCAGCACCGCTCTCCTCCTCCTCCTGTGGCGCCTCGGGATGGTGCTCAGATGAGGCGCCGCCGCCTGCTGGGGTCCTACCGCTCCTAAGTGTGACAAAATCAGCATCAAATAAATCCGAAGATGTATCATCAAATGGGTCACTAGGAGTGGCTGACTCAGTAGGTACTACCTGCTCAGACTTCCTCTTGAGGCTGTTCGGATTGGGCTCTATCTGGGCTGGTATGGCGGCCTTCCCTCTCACCAGGTCCCGCATCTCCTGGCGGAACTCGTCCATCTCCCGTCGGAATGTAGCCTGCTGGTCCGTGAGGAGGCGGGCGATGTCATCCAAAGCGGGGCTCTCGTGGAGCCCGACGGGTGGCCTCTCTGTGGATGAGGCTGTGGCTGCTGGTAAGGGTAAGAGGGGTAGGAAGGAGGGTGCTGCTGGTGCTGGTATCCCTGGTGAGCCTGCTGCTCACGTCTCCAAGGCTGTCCCTGCTGCTGATAGGGACGAGGACCGTAGGCTGACTGCTGCTGATACGCTGGGGGCTGCTGCTGCGGCTGGTGATGGTCTCTCTGCTGGGAGTACTGTCCTCCCTGACCTGACGGTTGTTGCTGGGGCTGGGCACCACCACTCCCCCACCTGAATCCGGGGATGGTCTCGTCGGATCCCAGGCTGGGGACGGTCGTACCAGATCCCCGTTGACATCCATCACGGCTCGGCATCCAAGGGGGCTGGCGGGAGTACTGCCAGGAGGCTGGTCCGGCTGGTAGACCACCATCTGCATCTCTGGAGACGGTGGAGACTGGTAGGTGGGCTGCGGCTGCTGGTACGGCTCCGCCTGTACAAGGTGAACCTGTCTAGGCTGCACTGGAGTGCTGGAGCGCTGGGACGAGCTGCTGCTGCTGCCGGCGTCGTCTCGCGACTGAAGACGGGGCTGAGAAGCCGTCTGTGTCTCCTGGAGACACATGAGCGGGTCTTCAGGTCGCTCAAGACCTGTGCCATCTGATCCATCTGTGCTATGCTCTGGCACTGCTTCTTCTCTATCAGCTCCATGCGGTCCAACTTCTCGCTGATGATGCCCATGTCCGCAGCTGGACGACTCTAACTGTGCTGCTGCTGTGGCTGCGGACGAACTGGAAGGACCTGCATCTACCCGTGCTATCCTCTGGTACTGCACGGGTCCTGGCTGATGTGGCTGGGTCTTCTGGGTATAGAGCCGGGTCTGGGACATGACCATGTAGTTCTCTGCCATCTCCTCAAAATAGCCCAGACCTGGTCGTGGTCCTTGGCGAAGTAGGACCCGCCACAAGAAGCATTCACCAGGCCCTGTAGCTCTGGTGACAGTCCGCTGAAGAAGCTCTGAAGTAGGTTCGGCTTCGTGATGTCATGGTGCGGGCATCTGTCCAAAAGCTCTCTGAACCTCTCCCAAGCCTCGTGGAACTGCTCGTTGGGGAACATGGAGAAGTTACTGATCAGGGGCCCTCGCTGCGTTCGTCCGCCCGAGTGGATAGTACTTGTTCAAGTACTCGGTGCGGAGCTGCTCCCAGGGTATAGACAAATCTCTCCAAATGCTTCAGCCATGTGGCTGCTCTATCTGCCAGTGAGAAGGGGAATGCGATCATCCTGATCGTGTCCTGGTCCACATGTCTGTCGTGGACAGTGCTGCATATCATAAGAAACTCCTGGAGGTGGAGGTGGGGCTCCTCTGTAGCAAGTCCATGGAACCGCGGGAGCATCTGCAAGGTGTTCGGGGGGAACTTGAAGTCCCCCACGATGGCTGGAACCACCACCCAATGGTGCATCAGAGTAGATCCGGGATTGTGTAAAATCCCGCATCGGTCTCGGTGGTCCTGCTCCTCCTGCGGCTGCTGCCGCTGCGGCGGCGGCCGCGGCTGCTGCTGCTGCTGCTGCTGCTGCTGCGGCTCGTGCCTGTGCATCTGCATCCGGGATCTCCTCGGGCTCGCTCTGCTGGTCTCTCTCTGCTCTGAGCCTCTCCAACTCACGCCTCATCTCCATCATGAAAGCTCCCTGATCGCGGAGCTGCTGCTGAACTGTATCAAGTGATGCGATCAGGGTGGAGTTGATCGCTCCCTGGTCTAGTACAATGTGCTCTGGTCTACGGGAGTGATCATCAGAACTGCCTGCTCCGGCCATCTCGACGTTTGCAAAACCAAATGAGCCCAACTCAGGTGCCGTCAAATGAATCAGTCTCTCCTCGGGCTCATGTCTCTCAGGAAGGTCAGAAAGGGATCGAGGGGAACAGGGTGGAGTCGTACTCGGGCTCGGAGAGCTGGTCTGAGCTCTCGCGAGCCAACCTAGATGATGAGGTAGACGCGCCCGAAAGCGGTGCAGCCAGGGGCTGCCTAAGAGACCGTCTACCCATCATCTTGATCTAACGAGTAGGGCGGATGAGATCTGGAAAAAACTATGATCTGAAAACAAACCCCCGGTTCACCAACGCAACGCGAGCTGAAGACCGTGAAAGTTCGGTCAAATTATCTTGTCGATTTTATTTTGGTGAACACACAAATATCAGAGCGCTTACGTGACCTGTTGGGATATCCGCTGCTAACCCCAACCGACTGTCCCGCACGGAAGAGTCAGTAGTCAGTCGAGTTTAGCAACGGGGGGCTCTACCTAGTGTGCGGGGTCACTCTCTCGCGCATACAAACCAAGCAATGTGGGGGTTGCTCTCCCCAAGACAGAATTTTTAGGGTGAGCGAGTTTTAAGGTCAATAGTCTTAGCAGTCCCAATTTTATGGTTACACTTTTTTTAGGTATTTTTCAAATCAAACAAAAACGCCTAACGAATTTTTCGGTTCTCCTGGTTATTAAGTCCAAAATCGGGGGGAGAAGTCGAAAAAGCCGATGCACGAAAAATCAATGATGCTTGCAAAGTCAGAAATGCGTACCTGCCTCCAGCTCTCTACATGCAAAGTGATCCGCGCATAAAATAAAAGACAGAAAGTAAACTAATCTATATGATGCAACGGTGAAAGCCGAGTCCTAGATGAGCAACTTCTAGCGAAGAACCGTCTAACCGGTCACCGACCTCCAAGCCAAAGGGTCCGGTCTTGGCTCGTCCCTCCCCTGCCCGACAAATCGGGGGTAGGAGTAAGCGCTTTACAGGACGAGCTACGGCACGTAGGCTACGGAAGCTAGCGAGTCGGTTATTTTTATTATTTATTTTAAGTAGGTCCAATTACGGTTCTATAGGAACAGATAAGCCTTAGGGTGTGTGGATCCTACTCAATTACGTCACAGTCACCAGAAAGTCCTAAGTCTAGGGGCTCGAGCAAAAACCGCGAAAAACCGGCAAATGACAGTAAGAAAAGAAAAATAAAGCCGCGTGAAAAGCCGCGAAAAAGCCGCAGGTCCTAATGGGTCCCCCGAGCACACCGGTGCTCGGCGAAACAGACCCGCTACGGTAGTCAAGTCCAAACAGTCTCAGAAGTCCTGTCCCTGTCTTATTACAATAATAATGAATAAATGAATAAAACTACCCTAATACCTCACCCACTCAACTCTCTCTCTCTCGCTCTCTCCTGCGGCTTCGTAGAGAAAGAAGCCGCCTCCGAACTCCGCGGCTGCACCGGCTCCTCGAAAGTCGCCTCCGCGGTCCTCGGGCCCTCGCAAGAAACAGAGGAAGAGAGTGGTCAGACCAATAAACAATAATCAAATAATGAATGAAAATATGTATATGTACAAAAATGGAAATAAAATAAACACTCAATAGAAAACAAAAATAAAAATAAAATAAAAGAAAATCAAAATAAAACAAAAAACAAAACAAAAAGAAACTAAATACAAAAGCCGCAAAAAAGCCGCGAGCTCCGAAGAGCCGCGAAAAGACGCGAAAAATAAAAACGAAAATAAAAACAAAAATACTACTAAGCCGTGCTCCCCGGCAACGGCGCCATTCTGATAAGCGGCTCGAGCGAACGAGGTAAAGGTACTGAATAGGTCGTTGCGACCTCTATCACTCAGAGTCACTCAATCAAGAAAAATCAACCACTCAAACAGATAAAAATAATCAAGCACGAAAGCGAGCGGTCTAGCTATAAGATTAACCTGGTATAGCTCCCAGGGTCGAACACAAGGAGCACGGGTTTGCCTAGGGCCTACGAAGTAGTAAAAAGAAAATAAAAGGAAAAACAAGGATTTTTAAATGGTTTTTAATAATTTTTATAATTTTTTTTGGATTTTTGAATTATAAAGAAAATAAAAGAAAGTAAAATCAAGCCAACTTAAGCAATTTATTTAACACACCAAAAATTAAGCAAAAATTAAAGAAAAATTGTTTTTTATGTTTTTTAGGTTTTTAAGTGTTTTTGGTGAATTTTTGGTATTTTTCTAATGTATATTTTATTTTTATAAAAATCAAACAGTGCTCAAAGGCCTAGGTACTGTCCAGCAAGGCTTGAAACCCAAAAATAAAATATTTATGGATCTCAACAAGCCCTGGAGGTAATTTTCCTGTAATCTAGAAAGAATAAGGAAAATTTGGGCACCTAAATTATTGTTTTTGGATTTTTATATTATTTATTATAATTTTTATGAGTTTTTAGGGGTTTTTAGATTTTTAGGGTTTTTAAGCAATGAAAAATAGCCAAAATTGGCTAGAAAATCAAACAGCACACAAGAAACAGTAACTAATTTTTTTGGAATTTTTGAAGGTGTTTTTATATTTTTTTGGTATTTTTAAAACCTAGACAGTAGCTAAAAAGGATGTTTTTGAATTTTTAAAAATACTAAATGAAATCAAAAATGTCCTCAAAAATTCTCAAAAATCCAACAACATGGCAGGAGCCATGTGTCAAATTTTCATCGAATTTGGAGGTGGTTTGATATTTATTCAAAAATCAAAGGGGGGGGGCACTATGCACAGGGATGTAAGTGCAAATACCCGCAAAGTCTGGGGGCCAAGGTGCAAAAATCCCAGCTAAACACGCGCGTGGCGCGTGCCTGGGGCACTCAGGGGCCTTTTGGTAATAAAAACCAAGTTCCTGGACCTTTTGATAACTCGTACCAAAAGTCCAGGGGCTTGGATGCAAAAATCCCACTAAAATCCGCACATGCGTGAATAAAAATGCTCACAGGGGCATAAATGCAATTACCAAAAAGTTATCATTCATTAACTAACCAGCTAGAACTACAGGATAAAAGACGCAAATATCCCAAACAAGCACGTGGCGAAGCACGTGAGATCACACACACAGGGGTATATATGCAAATAAAAACAAGCACAAGGTCCTCAGTGCAAATTACCCTACGTAAATAAAAGGACTAAAATATTTACAGGACTGACACGTAAAACAAAAAGCTAAGAGGGGCCTAAGTAATTTACCCTTTATTCGTCGACGGCTGGATGCGCGCCACGTGGAAGATCGGGCGGTCCTGGATGGCTGGCGCTCCTCTTCGTCTGCCCTTGAGCCGGATCGACGGTGCAGGAGAGGACACGTGGGAGATCGAACGGCCTCAGGTGCTGGTGGATCCTCTCTCTGCTGCTAACGGTCCTGATGACGCCTCGAATCAATCAACGGCTGCTGCTCCTCGAAGAACGGACGATCAAGATTAAAACTGGGAGCGGAGGCTGATCGGACGGTGCTGAAGGATGGTGGAAGAACACTCAGCCGGCGAGCTTCGCCGGCCTCGTGCGTGAGCTGTAGACCTCCTCAGCTGCTCCTGATGATCGGAGAAGATCCGCGGTGATGCCCCGCGGCTGATGATAGCCTCCGATGGCCCACTGATGAATACCCATTCATCACTCTTTATTCTATTATTTTAGCTACAAAAACCTTTGCAAATACATGTAGATACTTGTAAATAGAAATAATTATCAAAAGCATGCATTGTGTAAAAACCTATAATTAGCATGTTTTTGTGCACAAAATAAAAGAATAAAGAGCAAAAAAAAAAAAAAGGGGAAATATTTAGAATAAATATTGAGCAACCTAACCCAAGGGAGGGCTCAGCATGGGCCTGACCGCATAAAAGCCAAAGTAGAGGGAGATAGGAGCTCATGTGTATATACTTTTGTAAATAAATAAAACTATATATTTTCCTCACCCAAAAATATGTTTGTCCATATTGTGTGTATACTTTATTAAAAACAAAATAAAAAGATAAAAAAATCAAAAAAATCAAAAATACCCTTCTTTCACCATATGTATAAACCACACCATTGTATTTATTTAACTTTGTAAATAAATTCAAGTATTTTCTAAAATTTTTGTAAATATTCTATGGCATATTTTGTAAATAAAATAAATAACAAGAAACAAAACAAAAATCAAATAAAAATTACAAAATTGAAAATACAAAAATACATTGTATAAATACCATGTATATAAATGTATTCAACCATTTATTTCACCCTTGTATATAAGTGATAAAAATAAAATAAAAATATTCTTTTATTCCTCATTTTATCTTATAAATAAATAAAATACAAAATGAGCATAAAAATACCTAAAAATAACAAATAAAAAATCAAAAATAAAAATCCATATAGTGTACATATACCTATATATAGAGCTACCCTATTTTTATTTCCAAAAATTAATTAAAAATCACCAAAAAATAGAAAAAAATAAAAGAAAAATATTTCATGTTTTGAGTTTTCTTTAATTCGGCCTATTTCTGCCCTAAAATAAATAAATAAAAATCGCACACACGTGGCCGCTCCTGATTGGTCCACGGGGGAATGTTGACCCCGGTCAACTCCCCCGCGGACTCCTTCCTTTTCTGGAAGACGCGCGCCACCCGATCTTCTCCGATTTTTGCACGCGTCTCCAGGCTGGCGCTCACTCATACCCCGCGCCCGAATCCTTCATTGATCATCCCTCATCCTCGCCGGATCCTCCGCCATCAAATCCACGCTTTCCATTGCCGTCGCTCTTCAACCCTAATCGCCCCTGTCACCTATATATATCCCAGCTCCGCCGCCTTCGCGCCGCATCTTTGGCCCTCCTCTTCCTTCCCAGTGACCTCCATTGGCATCGCGAGAGTGACAGCAAGCTGTGCCCTTGTTGCAGTGAGGCGAGGAAGCGTATCCATTGATCCGGCGAACCTCGCCGTCTTTGCTCCGCCACCGGCGTTGAGCATCGAGCTTCAGGCCTTGACGCCCTTCGAAGCTACGACCCGGAGCAAGAGCAGCTCCAGCACAGTCTACTTCAGCCACCAGGTAATCAATTAGGTCTTTTATTTCGTTTAATTTTCGATTTCGCCCAAATTCCATCTCCGACGCACATCTTCGATTCCGACCACATCGCGCTACATCTCGACCATCCGACCCGATCATCACCTTCGCAATCTCCTCACGCACCTTCTACGCCATTTCACTCAACCCAGATCGCACAGGATCTGGGAGTCGAGCTCCATCGTCTTCGCCTCGCCGGAGCTCTTCCGCCCCACCGCACCGTTCACCTTCACGCCACCTAACCGGGTCGAGGCACTTTGCCCTCGACCCGCGAAGCTTCTTGTCCACTTTGCAGGTCCAAAGGAGGTGTCTGAGCCTCCAGTTCATTCAAACCAGGAGCTTCTTCTCCGCCGACCTCGCCGGAGCCTTCCAGGGCTCGGCCGAGGCAACGGAGACCCGTAGCAGCTGCGCAACCTCACGCCGGATCTTCTCCGACCTTCAGGCGCAGCAGAGGAGGGCGGATACACCTTCACGAGGCCGGCGAAGTTCGCCGGCCATCAGTTCTTCGAGGACCCTCCAGAGCCGTCCGATGAAGACCTCGCTCCAGTTCTAATCCTGAGCGTCCATCCTTGAAGGAGCAGCAGCCGTTGATCTATCTGAGGAGACATCTGGACCGTTGCAGTCGAGGAGGGAGGCACCCGAGCCCAGCACCGTCAGATCATCCACGTGGATCTCCCTCCACCGTCGATCAGAGCCAAAGAACGAAAGAGAGTAAAGCGCCCGCACATCCAGACCGTCCAGCCTCCACGTGGCGTCCATCCGACCGTCGACGTATAATAAAGGGGTAAATATCGTAGGCCCCCCTCGTAGTTTGTTGTTTTCGTTTAAGTCCTGTAATTTTTAATTCAAGTTGTTTATTTTCTGGGTTATTTGCATTCTGGACCTCGCACTTTATTTTATTTGCACTTATACCCCCGCCTGTTGTGAACCACGTGCGTCGTCACGTGTTATTCTGGGTTATTTGCAATATATGCCCTGTTGTTCTGGATGTTATTTATTGAATGAAAAGTTTTGTTTATTTGCATATATACCCCTGTGAGCATTGATTTTGTACATGTGCGAATTATTTTGGGTAAATTGCATATAAGCCCCTGGACTTTTGGTACTTGTTACCAATAAGCCCTCGGAACTTATTTTTATTACCATTTGGTCCCTGTGTGCCCCAGACACGTGCTTGGCACGTGACTTCTTGGGTATTTTGCACCAGGACCCCAGAACTTTTGGGTATTTGCACTTAGGTCCCTATGCACAGTGCCCCTCCTTTATTTTTGAATAAAATATCAAACGACCTCCAAATCCAATGAAATTTTGACACATGGCTCCTGCCATGGTGTAGGAATTTCTATGATTTTTGGGGACATTTTTTATTCCATTTATTATTTTTAAAAATTCAAAAACCCATATTTTTTCCACTGTTTGACTTTAAAAATACCAAAAAAATATAAAAACATCTCTAAAAATTCTAAAAAAATTAGGACTTGTTGTTTGTGTGTGGTTTGATTTTCCAGCCACTTTTGGTGATTTTTCATCGCCTAAAAATCCTAAAAATTGAAAAACCCCTAAAAACTCATAAAAATTGTAGTAAATAAATTAAAAATCCAAAAACAATAATTAGGGTGCCTAAATTTTCCTTATTCTTTCTAGATTATAGGAAAATTACCTTTAGGGCTTTTTGAGATCCAAAATTATTTTATTTTTGGGTCTTAAGCCTTGCTGGACAGTACCCTTTGTTTTTCGCATTGTTTGATTTTTAATAAATAATTTACCCATTAGAAAAATCCCAAAAATTCACCAAAAACAGTAAAAAACTTAAAAAACCTAAAAACCAATTTTCTGGAATTTTTGCATCATTTTTGGAGTGTTGTATAAATTGTTGAAGTTCCCTTGTATTTACTTTCTCTCATTTTTCTCATCTTTTTAAAAATATAAAAAAATTTTTAAAATCATTAAAAACCATAAAAATATGTTCTCTGCATTTTATTTCAATTTGACTACATCGTAGGCCTTTGGCCAATCTGTGCTCCTTGTGTTCGACCCTGGGAGCTATACCAGGTTAATCCTATAGCAGGACCACTTCTCTGTGTTTTATTGTTTTATCTTCATTTGTGGTTCATTTTTCTTGATTGACTTAGTCTACTTGATCGAGGTCGCAACGACCACATTTTTAGACCTTTTACCCGATCACTTAGGCGCGTCATCAGAATGGCGCCGTTGCCGGGGAGCACGGCTTTGTAGTCATATTTTTCCATATTGTCTCTCTGAATTTTAACTGTTTTCTGACACTCTCTCCTTCTAATTTTGGTGCGAGGTACTGCTTGGAGAATTTGGAATACACTTTTTGAGGACCCGCACGAGAAGAAGAGCAGGAAGAGAGAGAGAGGAGAAGAAATTTTATATTCTGAGAGAGAGAGAGAGAGAACAATTATTTCTTGTAATAATTTAGGACTCTTGGACTCTGTGGACACTTGAACATTATTCGGGTCTGTTTCGCCGAGCACCGGTGTGCTCGGGGGACCCATTTGGTTTTTCGCGGCTTTTATCGTGGTTTTATAGCTAGCTGCCTTTTCCGGTGTTTCTCGCGGTTTTAGCCCCTAGACATAGGAATTTTGATTGATTGTGACGTAAATTTCTAAGGCCCAAACACTTAATAGAATATCTGTTCCTATAGAACGTAATTGGACCTTAATAAAATTCACTGAAAAAGTTAGTTTAATTGGATTTGAGACCACGTGCCGTGAGGAGTCACATACAGCGCTGGCAGGACCCGTTGTGGCGGGCACCGAGTGACTCCCAAGATCGGACTCCGGACTCGATTCGATTAGCTAACTATTGTTCTTCACGATCAATAGAAGTTGCTTGTCTAAGGCCGGTTTTTCCCGCTGCACCATTTAGGTAGTTTTATTCTGTCTTTAAATTCTGCGCGGATCACTTGCATGTAGAGTGCTGGAGACAAGGTACGCATTTCTTTCTCTGCATGCATCATTGATTTCTTCGCGCATCGGCTTTTTTCGTCTTCTCCCTCTGTTTTTGGCTTAATCATCAGGAGAATCGGAAAAACCGTTAGGCCGCTTGTATTTATTTTTGAAAAAAATTAAAAAGAAAAACAAAAAAAATTGGGACTGGCTAACATTATTGACCCTAAAAGACACTCACATTAAAAATTTGTCTTGGGGAGAGCAACCCCCTCATTGTATGGTTTGGATGCGCGAGAGAGTGACTCGAACCCTAGGTAGAACCCTCCGGTGTTATTTCTAGCTGACTACCGACTCTTCCGTGCGGGCCAGTCGGTTGGAGTAGCATCGGGTATCCTAACAGGTCACGTAAGCGCTCTGATATCTTGGATGTTCACCAAATAAAATTGACAAGATAAATTGACCGATCTTTCACGGTCTTCAGATTATGTTGTGTTGGTGAACCGGGGGTTTGCTTTGCGATCATATTTTCTCCAGATCCCATCCACCCAACTCGCCAAGATCAAGATGATGGGTAGACGATCTCTTAGGCAGCCTCTGGCTGCACCGCTTTCAGGCACGTCTACTCCATCATCTAGGTTGGCCCGTGAGAGTCAAGACCGGCTCTCCGAGCCCGAGTTCGATTCCACCCTGTTCCCCCTCGATCCCCTTTCTTCTGCTACTGAGAGACATGAGCCCGAGGAAAAACGAATTAATTTGACAGAACCTGAGTTAGGCTCATCTGATTTTGCAGACATCCCTATGGCTGGAGCCGGAAGTTCAGACGATCGCCAGCCCGAGCATTTTGTCTTAGACCAGGGAGCGATTAACTCCACCCTGATCGCGTCATTAGAGACAGTTCAGCAACAGTTACGCGATCAGGGGGCATTCATGATAGAGATGAGGAGGGAGTTGGAGAGACTCCGAAGAGAGCGAGACGAGCCAAGCGAGCCGGAGGACATTCCTGACGCTGATGCAGAGGCAGCAGCCGCAGCAGCAGCCGCCGCAGCCGCGGCAGCCGCCGCCGCAGCAAGACCGATGCGGGAGCTTCACAACCCCGAATCTACATTGATGCACCAATGGGTGGTGATACCTGCTATCGTGGGGGATTTCAAGTTCCCTCCGAATACCCTGCAGATGCTTCCTCATTTTCACGGACTCGCCACTGAGGAACCCCACCTCCATCTCCAGGAGTTTCTGATGATCTGTAGCACTGTCCACGACCGTCGTGTGGACCAAGATACGATTCGGATGATGGCCTTCCCTTTTTCACTGGCAGATAGAGCAGCCGCCTGGCTGAAACATCTAGGGAAGTTTGTGTACACCTGGGATCAGCTCCGCACCGAGTACTTGAACAAGTACTATCCACTCGGGCGGACGAATGCAGCAAGGTCCCTGATCAACAACTTCTCCATGCTCCCAAACGAGCAATTTCACGAGGCATGGGAGAGGTTCAGAGAGCTTCTGGATAGATGCCCACACCACGACATTTCGAAGCCGAACCTAGTTCAGAGCTTCTTCAGTGGGCTAACGCCAGAACTTCAGGGTCTGGTGAATGCTTCTTGCGGCGGGTCCTACTTTGCCAAGGACCACAACCAAGTCTGGGCCATCTATGAGGAGATGTCCGAAAATTACATGGTGATGTCCCAGACTCGGTTGTACACACAGAGATCTCAGCAGCCGCCAGGACCCGTGCAGTATCAGCGGATAGCACGGGTTGATGCAGGTCCATCCAGTTCGTCCACAGTTGCTGCCGCACAAGCAGAGTCGGCCGCTGCGGACATGGGGATTATTAGCGACAAGTTGGACCGCATGGAAATCATCGAGAAGAAGCAGTGCCAGGGCATAACTCAGATGGAGCAAATGGCACAAACTCTGAGCGACATGAAGACCCAGCTCTTGTGTCTTCAGGAGGCACAGACGGCTCCTCAGCCCCGTCTTCTGTCGCGAGGCGATTCCGGCGGCAGCCGCAGCTCGTCCCAGCGCTCCAGCTCCTTGCAGCAGCCTAGACAAGTTCACCTTGTACAAGCGGAGCCGTACCAGCAGCAGCAGCCCTCTTACCAGTCACCACCATCTCCAGACTTGCAGATGGTGGTATATCAGCCGGATCAACCTCTGGATGTACTCCCACCAGCCCCTTACGATGCGGAGCCGTTGATGGATGTCAATGGGATTTGGTATGACCGTCCTCAACCTGGAATCCGACGAGACCATCCCGGATTCAGGTGGGGGAATGGAGGTAACCAGTCCCAACAGCAGCCGGCCAGTCAGGGAGGGCAGTACTCCCAGCAGAGGGATCACCAGCAGCCCCCAGCATACCAGCCACACCAGCCAACATCCTTCGTATCTCGTCCCTACCAGCAGCAGGGACAGAATTGGAGACGTGAGCAGCAGGCTCACCAGCAGCAGCATCCGTCCTCTTACCCCTCTCAGCCGCAGCAGCACCAGGTCCAGCAGCCTCATTACCAGAGAGGCAACCCGTCGGGCTCCCATGAGAGCCCCGCCATGGATGATCTAGCCCGTCTCTTCACAGAGCAACAGGGTACATTTAGACGGGAGATGGACGAGTTCCGCCAGGAGATGCGGGACTTGATGAGAGGGAAGGCCGCCATCCCTGCACAGATCGAGCCTAATCCGAATAACTTGAAGAGGAAATCTGAGCAGGTAGTTCACACTGAGCATACCACTTCTAGTGACTCATTTGATGTTATCTCGTCGGATTTATTTGATGCTGATTTTGTCACACTTAGGAGCGGTAGAAGACCAGCAGGCGGCGCCTCATCTGAGCGACAATACGAGGATCCATCTCGAGCGCCAGATGAGGAAGAGGAGAGCGGTACTGAAGCCGCACATCATGATGACGGTGGTACTGAGGCCACCCGAGATGCTGATTCCACCAGCGGTACTGAGGCCGCCATTTCACCACATCGAGGAGGTGGTACTGACGCCACCAGCAGAGCCGAGCCAGCCAGCGGTACTGAGGCCGCAAGACGTCTAGTTGTAGAGCCAACTAGAGGTGGTACTGATGCCACCAACATTTATTCTGATAGAAATGTTGTCTTTCCTCGCATGAATGTATCTCGGAACTCTAATTTGAATAAAGGAAAAGGTTTAGTTTATTCTGATCCCACTGTGGTGAATGATGTTTGTGAGGATCCAGTCATCGAATCATCTAGGCCTATTCCTAGTCCTTCATCTGAGAAGGACCCTGTGATCCCCTTTCCTAGAGCCCTTGAGTTGGGGAAGGGGAAGAAAAAGGAAAAAGATCCAAAAAAGAGAGAGCAGGAGGAGTTCAGCCAGGGCATGATAGACCGATTTCACATCCAGCTGACCCTCAATGAGGCTTTGCAGCACATTCCTCTTCTTCAGCGTTCCCTAAGAGATAGGACCACAGTCAGGAGGAAGAAGAGGAGCAAGACCGCAGAGATTCATGTGTTGACAAAAGCCACGTGTTACGCGATCCAGAACCATCTGCCGACTAAGAGGCCAGATCTAGGGGCCCCGTATGTCAGATGTCAGATTGGTGAGCAGAGGTTCGACCGTACTCTCTTAGATAGCGGATCGTCGATCAACCTTCTTCCGGCAGCCCTTCTCGACCACCTAGAGTTGGGTACTCTTAAACAGAGCAGGACATACCTTCAGTTTGCTGATCGGTCTGTCAAGAGGCCAAAGGGGTTGTTGCGAGACGTTGTCGTCACGATTCAGGGTTTGCAATTCCCCGTGGACTTCGTAGTGCTGGACATGGAGACCCCTGACTCGTTGACCGATTCCCCCATCATCCTCGGTCGCCCGTTCTTGGCCACAGCCAAGGCAGTGACTGACCATGACAGTGGGAAGGTATTCTTTCGCGTCCAGGGCGAGAGTATACAAATAGAGACGGTTAAGGACCACAGAGCCAGATCCGGATCCCGCTCACATGGCAGTACGGATTCAGAGCAGCTGACAGACGCAGAGCCAGACATCCACCAGGACTGTGATTTTGTAATCACCGATGATGAGGCAGCTTGGGCAGATCCTGCAGCACAGACCATCCTCTCATATTCAGATACATCTGATGCAGAGATGATAGCAGAGGATAGTCTGGAGAGCACAACCCTGGTTCAGGATACTATTGAGTCCGCAGAGTCGGACCTTGATCGCGACACGATCTCCAGTGATGGTGGTACTGAGGCCACCCTGCTCTATGGTGGTTCTGATGCCACCTTGTCATCCGGTGGTACTGATGCCGCCGAGTCTGATATAGATCCCTCGGATTCAGAGTCTGATTGGGCAGATTGTAATGATCAGATGCCAGATCTGGATCCACCGGAGCCTATAGATGAGGAGGAGGTAGAGGCAGAGCAAATCAGAGACAATGCAGAGGACCCACCTTCTCCAGACCCAGTTTGTGAGAGTTCTTTATCATTCTCCCAGGAAAATTTGGCAGAATTGTCCGCATACACACATCTTCTCCAGAAGCCAGATCTGCCAGCACCCAGCTGTCCAGAGCTAAAGCCGCTCCCTACTTCGCTGAAGTATCGATTCCTTGCGGGAGAGTCTGAAATGTACCCAGTCATCATCTCTGCAGATCTGACTGGAGAACAAGAATCCCGTCTGATGGAGGTTCTTGAAAAGAACCGCAAGGCAATTGGATGGAGCGTAGCAGATCTCCATGGGATCAGTCCCTCGTTGTGCTCCCACCATATCTATCTCGAGGAAGGGGCAAAGCCGTCGCGTGAGTTCCAGCGGCGACTGAACCCCAACCTAAGAGAGGTTGTTATGAAGGAAATATCAAAATGGTGGAGTGCAGATTTTATTTATCCCATTTCCGACTCCAAGTGGGTTAGCCCCTTGCATGTGGTGCCCAAGAAGACGGGCATCACGACTGTGATCAATGAGTCGGGCGAGGAGATTGCTACACGAGTGCCCACCTCTTGGCGGGTCTGTGTTGACTATAGGAGACTCAACCAGGCCACCAAGAAGGACCATTTCCCCCTGCCTTTTATTGACCAGATCATTGAGAGACTGGCAGGGAAGAGCCATTATTGCTTCCTAGATGGGTACTCGGGCTACAACCAAGTGGCCATCGCTCCTGAGGATCAGGAGAAGACCACCTTTACCTGTCCCTTCGGTACCTACGCTTTTCGACGCATGCCATTCGGGCTATGTAACGCCCCTGCGACTTTTCAGAGATGCATGCTGTCAATATTTTCGGACATGGTAGGAGAGTGTTTGGAGGTCTTCATGGACGACTTCTCGGTTTACGGCGACGGATTCGATTCCTGTCTTGACTGCCTAGACCGAGTGCTCCAGCGATGTATTGCTACCCGCTTAGTTCTGTCTTGGGAGAAGAGTCACTTCATGGTGACTCAAGGGATGGTGCTTGGCCACATCATCTCCAACAGAGGCATGGAGGTTGATCCGGCCAAGGTCGATGTCATTAAGAAACTCACACCGCCGTCCAATTTGAAGCAGCTACGGTCATTTCTAGGGCATGTTGGTTTTTATAGGAGATTCATTCATGATTTCAGCAAGATTGCCCGACCGTTGACTGACCTGTTGACGAAAGACACCGAGTTCCTTGTCGATGACAAGTGTCTTTCGTCCTTTGAAACTCTCCAGCAATGTGTTATTGAGGCTCCTGTCCTTCAGCCACCTGATTGGTCTCTCCCATTCGAGATCATGACGGACGCCTCCGATTTTGCCGTAGGGGCAGTGCTGGGACAGAGGAGGGATGGAGTACCATTTGCGATACACTATGCTAGCCGCACATTGGATTCCGCTCAGCGGAATTATACAGTCACAGAGAAGGAGATGCTAGCAGTAGTGTTTGCCCTGGACAAATTCAGATCATATATCATTGGATCAAGAGTGACTTTGTATACCGACCACACCGCCATCAGGTACCTCATGTCAAAGAAGGATGCCAAGGCCAGACTTACTAGATGGATCCTTCTACTCCAGGAGTTCGACATTGAGATCAAGGATAAACCTGGAGTCAAGAATGTGGTGGCGGATCATCTCTCCCGATTAGAGCAGCCTGAGGATTCTGAGCAGATTGATCCCATTTGTGATACCTTCCCAGATGAGGCGATCCTTGCTATCACCTCACTCCCGTGGTATGCTGATATTGTGAACTTTCTCGTTGCTGGGAAAGTTCCACAAGACTGGCCCAAGCAGAGGATTGAGACCTTCCTCGCGAAGGCCAAGTCCTACCACTGGGAGGATCCCATCCTTTACCACGAAGGAGGGGATAGCATCTGGCGTCGGTGTATTCCTCAGGAGGAACATCATAGTGTCCTCACTTACTGCCACAAGCTTGAGGCAGGAGGACATCATTCTGGGAGGAGAACGGCACAGAAAGTGCTTCAATCCGGCTTGTGGTGGCCTACACTCTTCAAGGACTCTGATGAGTTCGTGAAAAGGTGTACTGACTGTCAGAGGATGGGCACTTGTGGACAGCGTGATATGATGCCGATGCAGCCCATTCACTTCTGTGAGGTTTTTGACGCATGGGGCATCGATTTCATGGGTCCATTCCCTAAGAGTCAGGGATTTGAGTACATTCTGTTGGCCGTAGATTATGTTAGTCGTTGGGTTGAGGCTATCCCCGCCCGAGCCGCAGATGCGAAGACAGTTTGCAGATTTTTGAAAAAGAACATCATCATGCGGTTTGGGGTTCCACGAGTTCTTATTTCTGATGGGGGGTCTCACTTCATCAACGATCAGGTGAAGGCACTTGCTAGAGAGTTCAGTCTAGACCATCGTGTTGCCACACCGTACCACCCACAGACAAATGGTCTAGCTGAGGTGTCGAATAGGGAGATCAAGAATATTTTGCAGAAAGTCGTCCGCCCTGACCGAAAGAATTGGTCACAGCTTTTGGACTCGGTCTTGTGGGCATATCGGACGTCTTTCAAGACTCCATTGGGTACATCTCCCTTTCGCCTCGTTTATGGCAAGCCGTGCCATTTACCTGTTGAGTTGAGGCACAAGTCACTCTGGGCAGTTACAGACATATTGATGGATCCAAATGGTATAGGAGACCAGAGGAGGGCAGAGTTAGCCGCCTTGGAAGAGCTTAGAGATGCAGCTTTCTCAAACAGCCTACATTATAAGGAAAAAGTGAAGGAGTGGCATGATTCTCATATCAGCCACAAGCATTTTGAGATTGGACAGAAAGTATGGCTGTTTGATGCAAGGCTAAGATTATTTCCAGGGAAGCTACAGAGCAAATGGAAAGGACCTTATTTGGTCAGAAAGGTACACGATAACGGTAGCATTGATATATCTGAGTTATCTTCTGAGAGTACCTTCCGAGTGAACGGCCAGCGGCTCAAACCATTTCTAGATCATGAGCCGCGGGACGTTATTATTGCCGCTATTCATTTTGCATGAGATGTGGTCTTTTGACTCACATCTTTTGCATCTCACGCCTGATTTTCACTATTCCTCCGCCTGTATAGATCCAGTTGTCCATATCATTCTATTCTTTAGTCCCACATCCCGTTTCTCATCTTATGATTATGCTATACTTAGGGTGTACTTTACCCTAAGTATAGGGGGGATGTCGGACCTGTGAGTATTCTGTTCATTCTTTCTGCTCTTGTTTTTGCTGCCTATACTTAGAGATACTTTACCCTAAGTATAGGGGGGGCAGATTCTGTATCTTCTTCACTCGGCTTTCCCTTCATGTACAGCTTTCTATACTTAGGATTAGTTAATCCTAAGTATAGGGGGAGACCACCGAGTTCCTCTCATTCTATTCATTTATTCGTTCCTGTACTTAGCCATTCCTTTTCACTTCCCTTTTACTAAGCACGAGTTATGTCTTCTTCATCGCTCTTGATCACTCTGAGGACATCGTTCGAGCTAAGTATAGGGGGGGTGTGTATATATTTCATATATACTTTAGCCATAACTCGTACTTTGTGTGAGTGTGTTAATAAAATGGCTAAAAATCACAAAATTTTTAAATTTTTCATGTACATAAACCTCTTTTATTCTTGCACATACATAGCTAGTGTACAAAGTATTTTTGTAAAAATGATTTCAAAAATCTTTTGTGTAAAGCTTGTGTAAAATATTTTGTATCAAAATTATGTATATAGTACAAAATTTTTTTCCAAAATGTTTTGAAAATCAAAAGTTTGCAAAAATCTTGTGTAAATGTTTGTAAATATCTTTTTGCAAAACTTGCACTTCATGCATCATTCATTCATGATTTCAAAACATTTTCAAAAATTTTTGCATGACTGTAAAATATTTGTAAATAGCATCTTGTGTACATATATGTATATAGTTTTTCCTGGATAAGAGTTGACATTTAAACTAAGCCTGGAATTACATTGAGAAATGGAGCTTGAATAAGATCTTAATTCACTTAACTTCAAGAGGAACCTTGTAGGACTTAGGGTTAAGGCTTTTCAGGTCCATAAGGACTTAATTCTTTGAGTCCACTAGGCTATGAGCATATGTCATCTTGATGAGCCTAAGTAGAACACTTAACAACACACGCATGACTCTCAGAGACAATGGCTTAACTTGCACCTGCACTTTACACATGGCTCTCCATGGATGAGGTGGTGAGGAGGCAGTTTCCTTTGGCTTGGGGTAGCATATGAGGGTAGTACTTCTAGGCGGAACCTCTCTTCTTCTTATAGTGAAGGAAGTGCACCTCAACTTGGTCTAGTGGTGTTGAAAGCTAAAGACAGAAGCTGTGGGTTGCAATAAAGCTTCAAAAGAGGGATAGTCTACTGGCTCAAGGGGAAATTTCTTATATATGCTGCACCATGTAGAGATGTTGTACAGAAGTTGTTGAAAAAAAAAAAAAATATATGCAAAAATGCAAAAAGAACTCCAAAAAAGTGGTGGGTCGGATTGAAAATTTAATAACCCCACCGGAGTATAAAGCAAAAGCTTATGGTATCCATGTTACATCTCATGAAGCTTGCAGCGGGAGACTTAGCTACACTGGCTAAGCTTCCAAAACTCTATACTTCTACCCCCTCTCCTTGAGCCGGTTGCACTTGAACTTAGAAGGGAATACCCCGCTTCTCGAGGAAAGAGTTGCTAGACCGAGGCATTAGAGTTACCAGGTTGAGGGAGGTTGTTTCTTTGTTACTTCTGAGGTGGGGAGCCACATATCACTTACACCGCAAGGAAAAGATTCATGGTCATTAGAGTTTGTGTATGTAGACTTGTTCTGATCTGGTTTATTGAGGAGTCTTGCCCATAGATTGGTGGAACTTAGAGGCTGTTAAGTTTTAAGCTTAAGTCCAAATAAGGTTCCGACACACTGATAATCTAAAGATCTAATCGAGCTCCATATTTCAAGTTGATAAAAGGCAAAATTTAATAAGTCAACCTTGATCCATGTACATCCTCTTTTTCTTTTTCTTTTTCTTTTTCTTTCTTTTTCACTTCTTTTTCAAATAAGTGTTTGCTAAGGGACTAGCAAAGTTAAAGCATAGGGGGTGATGAATACCCATTCATCACTCTTTATTCTATTATTTTAGCTACAAAAACCTTTGCAAATACATGTAGATACTTGTAAATAGAAATAATTATCAAAAGCATGCATTGTGTAAAAACCTATAATTAGCATGTTTTTGTGCACAAAATAAAAGAATAAAGAGCAAAAAAAAAAAAAGGGAAATATTTAGAATAAATATTGAGCAACCTAACCCAAGGGAGGGCTCAGCATGGGCCTGACCGCATAAAAGCCAAAGTAGAGGGAGATAGGAGCTCATGTGTATATACTTTTGTAAATAAATAAAACTATATATTTTCCTCACCCAAAAATATGTTTGTCCATATTGTGTGTATACTTTATTAAAAACAAAATAAAAAGATAAAAAAATCAAAAAAATCAAAAATACCCTTCTTTCACCATATGTATAAACCACACCATTGTATTTATTTAACTTTGTAAATAAATTCAAGTATTTTCTAAAATTTTTGTAAATATTCTATGGCATATTTTGTAAATAAAATAAATAACAAGAAACAAAACAAAAATCAAATAAAAATTACAAAATTGAAAATACAAAAATACATTGTATAAATACCATGTATATAAATGTATTCAACCATTTATTTCACCCTTGTATATAAGTGATAAAAATAAAATAAAAATATTCTTTTATTCCTCATTTTATCTTATAAATAAATAAAATACAAAATGAGCATAAAAATACCTAAAAATAACAAATAAAAAATCAAAAATAAAAATCCATATAGTGTACATATACCTATATATAGAGCTACCCTATTTTTATTTCCAAAAATTAATTAAAAATCACCAAAAAATAGAAAAAAATAAAAGAAAAATATTTCATGTTTTGAGTTTTCTTTAATTCGGCCTATTTCTGCCCTAAAATAAATAAATAAAAATCGCACACACGTGGCCGCTCCTGATTGGTCCACGGGGGAATGTTGACCCCGGTCAACTCCCCCGCGGACTCCTTCCTTTTCTGGAAGACGCGCGCCACCCGATCTTCTCCGATTTTTGCACGCGTCTCCAGGCTGGCGCTCACTCATACCCCGCGCCCGAATCCTTCATTGATCATCCCTCATCCTCGCCGGATCCTCCGCCATCAAATCCACGCTTTCCATTGCCGTCGCTCTTCAACCCTAATCGCCCCTGTCACCTATATATATCCCAGCTCCGCCGCCTTCGCGCCGCATCTTTGGCCCTCCTCTTCCTTCCCAGTGACCTCCATTGGCATCGCGAGAGTGACAGCAAGCTGTGCCCTTGTTGCAGTGAGGCGAGGAAGCGTATCCATTGATCCGGCGAACCTCGCCGTCTTTGCTCCGCCACCGGCGTTGAGCATCGAGCTTCAGGCCTTGACGCCCTTCGAAGCTACGACCCGGAGCAAGAGCAGCTCCAGCACAGTCTACTTCAGCCACCAGGTAATCAATTAGGTCTTTTATTTCGTTTAATTTTCGATTTCGCCCAAATTCCATCTCCGACGCACATCTTCGATTCCGACCACATCGCGCTACATCTCGACCATCCGACCCGATCATCACCTTCGCAATCTCCTCACGCACCTTCTACGCCATTTCACTCAACCCAGATCGCACAGGATCTGGGAGTCGAGCTCCATCGTCTTCGCCTCGCCGGAGCTCTTCCGCCCCACCGCACCGTTCACCTTCACGCCACCTAACCGGGTCGAGGCACTTTGCCCTCGACCCGCGAAGCTTCTTGTCCACTTTGCAGGTCCAAAGGAGGTGTCTGAGCCTCCAGTTCATTCAAACCAGGAGCTTCTTCTCCGCCGACCTCGCCGGAGCCTTCCAGGGCTCGGCCGAGGCAACGGAGACCCGTAGCAGCTGCGCAACCTCACGCCGGATCTTCTCCGACCTTCAGGCGCAGCAGAGGAGGGCGGATACACCTTCACGAGGCCGGCGAAGTTCGCCGGCCATCAGTTCTTCGAGGACCCTCCAGAGCCGTCCGATGAAGACCTCGCTCCAGTTCTAATCCTGAGCGTCCATCCTTGAAGGAGCAGCAGCCGTTGATCTATCTGAGGAGACATCTGGACCGTTGCAGTCGAGGAGGGAGGCACCCGAGCCCAGCACCGTCAGATCATCCACGTGGATCTCCCTCCACCGTCGATCAGAGCCAAAGAACGAAAGAGAGTAAAGCGCCCGCACATCCAGACCGTCCAGCCTCCACGTGGCGTCCATCCGACCGTCGACGTATAATAAAGGGGTAAATATCGTAGGCCCCCCTCGTAGTTTGTTGTTTTCGTTTAAGTCCTGTAATTTTTAATTCAAGTTGTTTATTTTCTGGGTTATTTGCATTCTGGACCTCGCACTTTATTTTATTTGCACTTATACCCCCGCCTGTTGTGAACCACGTGCGTCGTCACGTGTTATTCTGGGTTATTTGCAATATATGCCCTGTTGTTCTGGATGTTATTTATTGAATGAAAAGTTTTGTTTATTTGCATATATACCCCTGTGAGCATTGATTTTGTACATGTGCGAATTATTTTGGGTAAATTGCATATAAGCCCCTGGACTTTTGGTACTTGTTACCAATAAGCCCTCGGAACTTATTTTTATTACCATTTGGTCCCTGTGTGCCCCAGACACGTGCTTGGCACGTGACTTCTTGGGTATTTTGCACCAGGACCCCAGAACTTTTGGGTATTTGCACTTAGGTCCCTGTGCACAGTGCCCCTCCTTTATTTTTGAAAAAAATATCAAACGACCTCCAAATCCAATGAAATTTTGACACATGGCTCCTGCCATGGTGTAGGAATTTCTATGATTTTTGGGGACATTTTTTATTCCATTTATTATTTTTAAAAATTCAAAAACCCATATTTTTGCCACTGTTTGACTTTAAAAATACCAAAAAAATATAAAAACATCTCTAAAAATTCTAAAAAAATTAGGACTTGTTGTTTGTGTGTGGTTTGATTTTCCAGCCACTTTTTGTGATTTTTCATCGCCTAAAAATCCTAAAAATTGAAAAACCCCTAAAAACTCATAAAAATTGTAGTAAATAAATTAAAAATCCAAAAACAATAATTAGGGTGCCTAAATTTTCCTTATTCTTTCTAGATTATAGGAAAATTACCTTTAGGGCTTTTTGAGATCCAAAATTATTTTATTTTTGGGTCTTAAGCCTTGCTGGACAGTACCCTTTGTTTTTCGCATTGTTTGATTTTTAATAAATAATTTACCCATTAGAAAAATCCCAAAAATTCACCAAAAACAGTAAAAAACTTAAAAAACCTAAAAACCAATTTTTTGGAATTTTTGCATCATTTTTGGAGTGTTGTATAAATTGTTGAAGTTCCCTTGTATTTACTTTCTCTCATTTTTCTCATCTTTTTAAAAATATAAAAAATTTTTTAAAATCATTAAAAACCATAAAAATATGTTCTCTGAATTTTATTTCAATTTGACTACATCGTAGGCCTTTGGCCAATCTGTGCTCCTTGTGTTCGACCCTGGGAGCTATACCAGGTTAATCCTATAGCAGGACCACTTCTCTGTGTTTTATTGTTTTATCTTCATTTGTGGTTCATTTTTCTTGATTGACTTAGTCTACTTGATCGAGGTCGCAACGACCACATTTTTAGACCTTTTACCCGATCACTTAGGCGCGTCATCACCCACCCGAGCCCTGGAGGGGCTCCGGCGAGCTCGGCGGCGGTGAGCTCCTGGACCTGATGTGAGGGGGGCTCAGATGCCCTCCTTCTGAACTGCAAGATGTACCAGAAGCTTCGCGGGTCGAGGGCAAAGTGCCTCGACCCGAAGAAGCGAAGTGAAGGTGGACTGTGGGTCGGGATGGATGAGCTCCGGCGAGCGGAAGGTGGTGGAGCTCAACTCCCAGCTCCGGGGCGAGCTGGGTTGAATGAGTGGGCGCAGAACGTGCGTGAGGGAGTGGCGAAGGTGATAGTGTGCTCCGATGATCGAGAAAGTAAGCGATGATGCCGGAATCAGAGGAACACGTCGGAGAGTCGATTTGGGCGAAATCAGAAATTACACTAAGTGGAAGGGCTAAATGGATACATGGGTGATGCGGGAGACTATGCTGGAGCTTAGCTAGCTCCTGGTCGTCGCCTCGAAGGTCGTCACTGCCTGAGGCTCGAGCTCCGGTCGAGTGGCGGAGCACGGCGGCGCAAAGCTACCGGATCAGTGACCGGCCACCTCCTCCTCGCTGCAACAAGGGCCAACGCGAGATGTCACCTCGGTGGTTACGATGGAGGTCACGGGAGTGAAGGTAGGGAGCCAAAGATGGAAAGAGGAGGCGGCTGAGCTCAGGCTATATAGTGCTAGGGGTCCGGCTAGATCAGAGTCGGGCGTGAAGCTCGGAGCACGGATCCCCATGCAAACCTCCGGGCGAGGATCTCGGATGTACGCAGAAGGATTAGGACCCGGGGTTTACGCGATTGGCAGGCGGATCGAGCGGGGAAAAATCAAGGAAATCGGGTCGACAGCCCGATCCGCGAAAGGGGAAGGTCCGCGGGGGGAGTTGACCGGGGGTCAACATCCCCCGTGGACCAATCAGGAGTCGCCAATTATTGAGTTGTTATTTGATTTTTTTGGGCCTTTAAATGACCGAATTTTCAAAAACTTAAAACACAAAATATTTTTATTTTAATTTTTTCTATTTTTTTGTGATTTTTAATTAATTTTTGAAAATAAAAATGAGGTATATACAATATAGGTCTATTCATAGGTATATATACAATATATGATTTTTTAGTTTTTGATTTTTAATTAGTTATTTTTATATATTTTTATTCCTATTTTATATTTTATTTATTTATAGGATAAAATGAGGAATAAAAGGCTATTTTTATTTTATTTTTATTATTTATATACATAGGTGAAATAAATAGTTATGTATAACTATATACATGGTATATGTACACATATTTTTTTATTTTTAATTTTTTTGTAATTTTTATTTGATTTTTGTTTTGTTTCTTTTTATTTATTTTATGTACAATATATACCAGAGAATATTTACAAAAAGTTTTGAAAATAAATAAGTTTATTTACAAGGTGAAATAAATAAAGAGAGGTGGTCTATGTACATGGTGTAAGGGGAATTTTTGGTCTTTTTGATTTTTAAATTTTTATTTTATTTTTAATAGCTTCTAAATATATACAAGTATATTTTTGGGTGAGGAAAATATAAATTTATTTATTTACAAATATATACATATGTGAGCTCCTATCTCCCTCTACTTTGGCTTTTATGCGGTAAGGCCCATGCTAAGCCCTCCCTTGGGTTAGGTTGCTCAATATTTATTCTAAATATTTCCCTCTTTTTCTTTTTCATCTTTATTCTTTTATTTTTGCACAAAAACATGCTAATTATCTATATTTACAAAAATGCATGCTTTTGCTAACTTTTCCTATTTACATATATCTTCATGCATTTGCATAGGTTTTTGTAGCTAAAATATAAGAATAAAGAGTGATGAATGGGTATTCATCACTGTGGCCAAGAACGGACGACCAAGGATGATGGGGGTATCGGCCACTGACTCAGGGATCTCCATGTCCAACACTACGAAGTCCACGGGGAATTGCAGGCCCTGAATCGTGACGATAACGTCTCGTAATAACCCCTTCGGCCTCTTGACAGATCGATCAGCGAACTGAAGGACTGTCCTGCCTTGTCGAAGAGTGCCCAACTCGAAGCGGTCGAGAAGGGCTGCCGGAAGAAGGTTAATCGACGATCCGCTATCTAGAAGAGTACGGTCGAACCACTTCTCACTGATCTGGCATCTGACATACGGGGCCCCTGAATCTGGCCTCTTGGCTGGCAGTCGGTTCTGGATCGCAAAGCACGTGGCTTTGGTCAGCACATGTATCTCTGAAGTGTGGTTCCTCCTCCTCCTCCTAACTGTAGTCCTCTCTCTCAAAGATCGCTGGAGAAGGGGGATGTGCTGCAAAGCCTCCTGGAGGGTCAGCTGGATATGGAATCGATCAATCATGCTCTAGCTGAACTCCTCAAGCTCTCTCTTTTTTGGATCATTTTTCTTCCCCTTTCCCATCTGAAGGGTTCTAGGGAAGGGGATCACTGGGTCCTTCTCAGATGAAGGACTAGGAAAAGGTCTAGACGGTTCAAGGACGGGATCCACACATACATCATGCACCACAGTGGGACCAGAAGAAAGTAAACCTTTTCCTTTATTAATAGCAGAGTTTCGAGATACATGAACACGAGGAAAAACAACATCTCTGTCTCTACAAACATCGGTGGCCTCAGTACCACCACGGGCTGGCTGCTCTGCTGCTGCTGGAGGTAGACGTCGTGCAGCATCAGTACCGCTGGCTGGCTCGGATGAATGGGTGGCATCAGTACCACCTCCTAGATCTGGTGAAGCGGCGGCCTCAGTACTGCCGGTGGGATCAGCATCCTTGGTGGCCTCAGTACCACCGTCATCGTCTGGAGCGGCCTCAGTACCGCTCCCCTCCTCCTCCTGTGGCGCCTCGGGATGGTGCTCAGATGAGGTGCCGCCGCCTGCTGGGGTCCTACCGCTCCTAAGTGTGACAAAATCAGCATCAAATAGATCCGAAGAAGTATCATCAATGGATCACTAGGAGTGGCTAACTCAGTATGTACTACCTGCTCAGATTTCCTCTTGAGGCTGTTCGGATTGGGCTCTATCTGGGCTGGTATGGCGGCCTTTCTCACCAGGTCCCGCATCTCCTGGCGGAACTCCGTCCATCTCCCGTCGGAATGTAGCCTGCTGGTCCGTGTGGAGGTGGGCGATATCGTCCAAGGCGGGGCTCTCGTGGGAGCCCGACGGGTGGCCTCGTTGTGGGTGAGGCTGCTGGAACTAATGTGGTGGGTAGGAGGGGGTAGGATGGAGGTTGCTGCTGGTATCCCTGGTGAGCCTGCTGCTCACGTCTCCAAGACTGTCCCTGCTGCTGATAGGGACGAGGACCATAGGATTGACCTGCTACGGATATGCTGGGGCTGCTGCTGCGGCTGGTGCTGGTCTCTCTAATGGGAGTACTGCCCTCCCTGTCCTGACGGCTGCTGCTGGGGCTGGGGCGCACCCCCACTCCCCCACCTGAATCCGGATGGTCTCGTCGGATCCCAGGCTGGGGACGGTCGTACCAAATCCCGTTGACATCCATCAACGGCTCTGCATCAAAAGGGGCTGGCGGGAGTACTGCCAGAGGCTGGTCCGGCTGGTATACCACCATCTGCATCTCTGGATAGGTGGAGACTGGTAGGTGGGCTGTGGCTGCTGGTACGGCTCCGCCTGTACAAGGTGAACCTGTCTAGGCTGCACTGGAGTGCTGGAGCGCTGGGACGAGCTGCTGCTGCTGCCGGTGTCGCCTCGCGACTGAAGACGGGGCTGAAGGAGCCGTCTGTGCCTCCTGAAGACACATGAGCTGTGTCTTCATGTCGCTCAAGACCTGTGCCATCTGCTCCATCTGCGTGATACTCTGGCACTGCTTCTTCTCGATCAGCTCCATGCGGTCCAACTTCTCGCTGATGATACCCATGTCCGCAGCTGATGACTCTGCTGCTGCTGCTGCTGGGACGAACTGGAAGGACCTGCATCTACCGTGCTATCCTCTGGGTACTGCACGGGTCCTGGCTGATGTGGTTGGGTCTTCTGAGTGTAGAGCCTGGGTCTGGGGACATCACCATGTAGTTCTCTGCCATCTCCTCGAAAATAGCCCCAGACCTTGGTCGTGGTCCTTGGCGAAGTAGGACCCGCAGAAGAAGCATTCACCAGGCCCTGTAGCTCTGGTGACAACCCACTGAAGAAGCTCTGAACTAGGTTCGGCTTCGTGATGTCGTGGTGCGGGCATCTGTCCAGGAGCTCTCTGAACCTCTCCCAAGCCTCGTGAAACTGCTCGTTGGGGAACATGGAGAAGTTACTAATCAGGGCCCTCGCTGCATTCGTCCGCCCGAGTGGATAGTACTTGTTCAAGTACTCTGTGCGGAGCTGCTCCCAGGTGTAGACAAATCTCCCCAAATGTTTCAGCCAGGTGGCTGCTCTATCTGCCAGTGAAAAGGGGAAGGCGAGTCATCCTGATCGTGTCCTGGTCCACATGTCTGTCGTGGACAGTGCTGCATATCATCAAAAACTCCTGGAGGTGGAGGTGGGGCTCCTCTGTAGCAGTCCATGGAACCGAGGAAGCATCTGCAGGTGTTCGGGGGAACTTGAAGTCCCCACGATAGCCGGAACCACAACCCAATGGTGCATCAGTGTAGATCCGGGGTTGTGCAACTCCCGCATCGGTCTAGGTGGTCCTGCTCCTTGCTGCGCTGCTGCCGGCGGCGGCGGCCGCGGCGGCTGCGCTGCCGGCTCGTGCCTGTGCATCTGCATCTGGGATCTCCTCGGGCTGCGCTCTGCCATCTCGCTCTGCTCTGAGCCTCTCAACTCTCCCCTCATCTCTATCATGAAATGCTCCCTGATCGCGGAGCTGCTCAACTGTATCGAGTGATGCGATCAGGGTGGAGTTGATCGCTCCTGGTCTAGGTACAATGTGCTCTGGTCGACGGGAGTTGATCATCAGAACTGCCTGCATCCGGCCATGTCGACGTCTGCAAAATCAAATGAGCCCAACTCAGGTGCCGTCAAATGTATCAGTCTCTCCTCGGGCTCGTGTCTCTCAGGACGGTCAGAAAGGGGATCGAGGGGGAACAGGGTGGAGTCGTACTCGGGCTCGGAGAGCGGGTCTGAGTTCTCGCGAGCCAACCTAGATGATGAGGTAGACGCGCCCGAAAGCGGTGCAGCCAGAGGCTGCCTAAGAGATCGTCTACCCATCATCTTGATCTGGCGAGTAGGGCGGATGAGATCTGGAAAAATTATGATCTAAAAACAAACCCCCGGTTCACCAACACAACGCGAGCTGAAGACCGTAAAAGTTCGGTCAAATTATCTTGTCGATTTTATTTTGGTGAACACTCAAGATATCAGAGCGCTTACGTGACCTGTTGGGATATCCGCTGCTAACCCCAACCGACTGGCCCGCACGGAAGAGTCGGTAATCAGTCGGGTTTAGCAACGGCGGGCTCTACCTAGGGTGCGGGTCACTCTCTCGCGCATACAAACCAAGCAATGAGGGGGTTGCTCTCCCCAAGACAAAATTTTTAGGGTGAGCGAGTTTTAAGGTCAATAATCTTAGCAGTCCCAATTTTATGGTTACACTTTTTAGGTATTTTTCAAAGCAAACAAAACGCCTAAACGAATTTTTCGATTCTCCTGATTATTAAGTCCAAAATAGGGGGGAGAAGTCGAAAAAGACGATGCACGAGAAATCAATGATGCATGCAAAGTCAGAAATGCGTACCTTGCTCCAGCTCTCTACATGCAAAATGATCCGCGCATAAAATAAAGACAGAATTTAAACTAAGCTAAATGATGCAGTGGGAAGCCGAGTCCTAGACGAGCAACTTCTACCGAAGAACCGTCTAACCGGTCACCGACCTCCAAGCCAAAGGGTCCGGTCTTGGCCCGTCCCTCCCCTGCCCGACAAATCAGGGGTAGAGGTAAGCGCTTTACAGGACGGGCTACGGCACGTAGGCTACGGAGGCTAGCGAGTCGGTTATTTTTATTATTTATTTTAAGTAGGTCCAATTACGATCTATAGGAACAGATATGCAATTAAGGTGTGTGGATCCTACTCAATTACGTCACAATCACCAGAAAGTCCTAAATCTAGGGGCTCGACAAAAACCGCGAAGAAAACCGGAAAATGACAGTAAGAAAGAAAAAGAAAAGCCGCGAAAAACCGCGAAAAACCGCGAGGTCCTAATGGGTCCCCCGAGCACACCGGTGCTCGGCGAAACAGACCCGCTACGGTCACAAGTGTCCAAGTCCAAGAGTTCAAGTCCCTGTATTATTACAATAATAATGAATAAATGAAAATTCTATCCTAATACCTCACCCACTCAACTCTCTCTCTCTCGCTCTCTCCTGCGGCTTCGTAGAGAAAGAAGCCGCCTCCAAGTTCCTCGGCTGCTCAGGCTCCTCGAAAGTCGCCTCCGCGGTCCTCGGGCCCTCGCAAGACAGAGAAAAGAAGAGTGGTCAGACCAATAAAAATAATCAAATGAAAAGAAAAAGAAATAAAGATACAAGTCAGGGTATATATGCAAAAATGAAAAATAAAATAAACACACAATATAAAACAAAAATAAAAATAAAAGAAAATCAAAATAAAACCAAATAAAATAAAAAGAAGCTAGATACAAAAGCCGCGAAAAGCCGCGGACTCCGAAGAGCCGCAAAAAACCGCGAAACAAAAAACGAAAATAAAGACAAAAATACTACTAAGCCGTGCTCCCCGGCAACGGTGCCATTCTGATCACCCTGAAACCCTCGAAGACCCGGGGGAAGGTAATGAAACAAGGGTCGTTACGACCCGGATCTCAGAGGATGGGTGTATCAAGAAAAAGATCGAACCGCGAAATAAATCGAATATCAAACAAAACAAAGCAAGCGGTCCTAGCTATGAGATTAACCTGGTATAGCACCCAGGGTCGAACACAAGGAGCACGGGTTGGCCAGAGGCCTACGAAGTAGTAAAAATAAAATAAAAAAAATACAAGGATTTTTAGTTGTTTTTAATAATTTTTATAATTTTTATGGATTTTTAATATAACGAGAAAATAAAAGAGAGCAAATAAAAGCACACTTGAGCAATTTATTTAAAGCACCAAAAATCAAGCAAAAATTCAAGAAAAATTGTTTTTATGTTTTTTAGGTTTTTAAGAGTTTTTGGTGAATTTTTAGGATTTTTATAAGGTGTATTTTATTTTCTAAAAAATCAAACAGTGCTAAAAAGACAAGGTACTGTCCAGCCAGGCCCAAAATCCAAAAATAAAATATTTAAGGATCTCAAAGGGACCTGGAGGTAATTTTCCTGTGTACTAGAGAAGACAAGGAAAATTTCGGCACCAAAATTATTATTTTGGGGTTTTTAAATTATTTACTATAATTTTTATGAGTTTTTAGGTGTTTTTAGATTTTTAGGGTTTTTGCTCAATGAAAAATAGCCAAAATTGGCTAGAAATTCAAACAACACAAAAAGAACAGTAAATAATTTTTTTAGAATTTTTGGGGGTGTTTTTATATTTTTTTGGGATTTTTAAACATAGACAGTAGCTAAAATATATGTTTTTGAATTTTTAAAAATAGCAAATAAAATCAAAAATGTCCTCAAAAATTCTCAAAAATCCTACAACATGGCAGGAGCCATGTGTCAAATTTTCATCGAATTTGGAGGTGGTTTGATATTTTTTTCAAAAATCAAAAGGGGGCACTGTGCACAGGGACTTAAGTGCAAATACCCGAAGAACTGGGGGTCCAGGTGCAAATAACCCAGCAAGTCACGCGCGTGGCGCGTGCCTGGGGCACTCAGGGACCTTCTAGTAATAAAAACCAAGTCCTAGGACCTTTTGGTAACTCGTACCAAAAAGTCCAGGGACGGTTGTGCAATTAACCCACTAAAATCCGCACATGCTCAAATAAAACGTTCACAGGGGTATCGATGCAATTACCAAAAAGTATTCATTCATTCATTAACCTCCAGAACTACAAGATAACAGTTGCAAATAACCCAGACAAAGCACGTGACGAAGCACGTGGCTCACAAACACAGGGGCATAAGTGCAAATATAAACAAGCACGAGGTCCAATGTGCAATTTACCCTACGTAAATAAAATGCACAAAATACTTACAGGACTGACACGCAAAACAGAAACTAAAAGGGGGCCTAAGGTAATTTATCCCTTATTACGTCGACGGCTGGATGTGCGCCACGTAGCTGATCGGACGGTCCTGGGATGCTGGCGCTTCTCTCCTTCCGCCCGTGAGTCGATCGACGGCGCAGAACGAGACACGTGGAGGATCTAACGGTGCTCAGGTGCTGGTGCCTCTCCCTCTGCGCTACGGTCCAGATCTACCCTCGAAAGGATCTGACGGTGGCTGCTCCTTGATGAATGGACGACGATGATTGGAACTGGAGCTCTGAGGACGATCGGACGGTAGTGGAGGATACTGGAAGAACACTCAGCCGGCGAGCTTCGCCGGCCTCGTGCGCGTACTGTGGTCCTCCTCAGCTGCCTCCGAAGATCGGAGAAGGTCGGCGATGTCGTCCCGCAGCTGGTGGTGGCCTCCGATGGCCCAGCCGAGCCCTGGAGGGGCTCCGGCGAGGTCGACGGAGGGGAGCTCCTGGCCTGGATGTGAGGGGGCCTCAGATGGCCTCCTCTTGACCTGCAAAACAACTCAAGAGCTTCGCGGGTCGAGGGCAAAGTGCCTCGACCCGAAGAAGCGGCGTGAGGGTGAACTGTGGGTCGGGACGAGCGAGCTCCGGCGAGCGGAGGACACTACAAGAAAGATTAGAACAGGCGACGGTCAACATCCGTCGCTAACGATAAGTTGACCGTCCCCTCTGATCAATAGGGACGGTCATAAGACCGTCTCCAAAGGTCGCGTCGCATTTGGTATAGGCGACGGTTTCAGGAACCGTCCCCAATACCAGCACATAGGGGACGGTCAGGACCGTCCCTAAAAGTCTGTGTTATTGGGGACGGTTATGACCGTCCCTTAAAGTCTATCAGGGGAGACGGTTTTGACCGTCCCAAATAATTAAAGTGAAGACGGTCATACCCGTCTCTAATAACGAAGGGGACGGTTACAATGACCGTCCCCTTTGTTAGTCTGCTAACAAAAAAAATTTCCATTGCCCCCTATTTGATCCTCATTTTCCCCTGTTACAAAAAATCTGTATACATAATAAAAATGACAATCACCAGACAAAAAAAATTTAATTCACATTCATAAAAAACTTGTCCAACATACACATGCATTCAAAATAATACATTATCCTACATTCATAAAAAACTTGTCCAAAATAAACACGCATTCAAAATACTACATTATCCTACATACACAACAAAACACATGCTATCCTACTCGTCGTCCTCATCCTCATCCTCGTCCTCGTCGTCCTCGTCGTCATCAGCATCATCTTCTTCTTCACCGTCATCGTCGTCGCCTAACCTCGCAGCGGTACTGTCATCAACTCTTGGTTGGCTAGTCGACGCTCCACCTTGATGTGCCTGCATGAATGCATTGAATATCGCCATTTGTTGGCGCAAATCCTGAATCTCATATTCATGCCTAGACACCTGACTCTCTAGTTCCCTCTCCCTTTGTGTCTTCTGAGAGGTCGAGCGGTCCCTACTCCATACCAATTCCGTATGATGGCACCACGACCACCACAACGGATGCGTCCCTGATGCTCGGGACCAGTCGCCTGGAGGAAAGCCAGCATCGGGAGTAAGAGGTGGATTACTCGTTCCCGGTGGGTCTACAGAGTCAGTGGTCGTGAGCCTGACCATCTCCTCCTACAAATTTATATAAGTTCAAATTCATTTAATTTGTATCCACCCAAGTTCAAAGTTCAAATTCATAACTTACATGAATTGGACCATAGGCAGGATCCACCCAATGAACTTCCCCGCCCACATCGCGGCTCTTAGACCTCTCGAACACTTCCATTCGGCTGGGCACCTCTCTCGTTCTCCACTTCCTAATGTGAAAAGATTAGTAAACTTAGGAATACAATTTTAATACATATATAATAGTTATAATTTTAACACTAATAATAATCTAGATTACTTACGAAGTCATCCTTCAGTTGATTCGTGTTTCTTCTCTCCCCATTCTATGTGTAGACTTGAAACCTTTTCCTTCGATTTTCAGCATTTCTCCTTGAGATGCCCTATACGAAGATAGAATTTTATTAAAAGATTTTCAAATGATATATGTATAGAATGCACATTTTTATGTCACTTACCGTATGTTCTTCTCCAATCCAAATAGAAACCATCGCCCTCCATTGGTCAGCAGGTACATTCGGAGGACAATTTGGCCAAATATGCGTACGCGGGAAAGTCATTTATAGTCCACAATAGTGCAGCTTGTAATTTAAATGTCTCTTCTCCTACATGCATCATATGTAGGTATTCCAGTAGTCCATAAGACTTTTAGTTCATCCATTAACGGTTCTAGGTACACATCAATTGCGTTGCCAGGACCTTTAGGACCAGGAATTAGTAGCGTCATCATCATAAATGACGAACTCATTGACATCCATAGTGGTAGATTGTAGACAATCAGAATCACGGGCCAAATGCTGTAACTCAGGCTCATATTACCAAACGGATTGAAACCATCTGAGGCTAATCCAAACGAACATTTCTCTCATCATTAGAGAACTGCGGATATCCTCTGATCAAATTTTATCCATTCTTCTGCATCAGATGGATGTCTCATAGCTCCATTAGCATCTCGTTTATTTGAACGAGAATGCCACGTCATCCACTTTGCAGTTTTTTCAGACATGAAGAGACGTTTTAGTCTTGGAATTAATGGGAAGTACCGTAAAATTTTCACCGACTTCTTCTTTCTCTTTAAATCATTTTTTTCTTCTTTATACCGGGAAGCATTACAATATGGACAAAGATCTAGATCCGAATTCTCTCCTCGGAAAAGCCTACAGTCATTAAACACAAGCATCTATCTTCTCGTATTTCAGACCAAGCGATCGGAATCGTTGCTTCGCCTCTTTCCAATCCTTAGGATAATTCTGAGGATTATTTAATAACTTTCGTATTAAACACAACACATCTGTCATCATAGCTGCAGTTGATCCGTTCCTTACTTCATCTTAAACAGCTCTACAAAAACTGCAAACGCGTCATTTCCACCCCAGGAGCCAATATATCTTCTGCATCTGGCCAACTGCTCGAGAACCTATCATCTGAACCAAGTGCCTCAGGTCTTCTTAAATCGTCTATTAGTTCAAATAACCCGTGCTCAACATTATTCAAGGTTTGGGTAGTCACTCCTGCATCTACGCCCATATCCTCATCCATTCGCACATCTAAACCCTCTCCATGTTCTGTCCAAATGGAGTAATGTAACCAAAATCCGTTGAGGATGAGATGGTTATACACTACCTCTCTGACATCCCATTTAATATTCTTGCATCTCACACATGGACAATAAATCTTTAGACCATCAAATTTCTTATCAACTCTCTCTATTTGAAATGCCCAATCTAAGAACGCAATCACTCCTCTCTTATATTGTTGAAAAATCATCGTATCTCTTATCCATCCATGATTTATCCATTTTACTGCACAATCATAATAAATCCACCATTGTGTTATTATAGGCAACAAGTTTCTACCCTACCATAATGAAGTATACAAAAATTATTATGCACAAATTACTAGGCTTATCGTGAAGAACACAACCTAAGCATATCGGTAAGAACCACTCTGTCATTCATCTCTAGCCTCAAAAAGTCCGGTCTTGGCTCACCCCTCCTCTGTGCTCACACACTTGAGCTTAGGAGAAAGCGCTTTGCGGGGTTCGTGTGGCACAAAGGCTAAGAGATAAATCATATCATCAACCTAAGCATATCTATTAAGCATATCATCAACCTAAGCATATCTATTAAGCATATCATCAACCTAAGCATATCTATTAAGCAACCTAAGCATATCATCAACCTAAGCATATCTATTAAGCAACCTAAGCATATCATCAACCTAAGCATATCATCAACCTAAGCATATCATCAACCTAAGCATATCTATTAAGCAAACCTAGACATATCATAACTTGGGAAATCATGCAAACCTAAGCATATCTAATTAAGCAAACCTAGACATATCATAACTTGGGGAATCAGCAAATCTAAGCATATCATCAAGAAAACCTAAACAAATGAAGCAAACTTAAGCATATCATCAAAATAACTAAATCCAATGGGGAAAAACAATTCTAACAAGATTATCAAGCAAAATAAGCAAGAACAAAAGCAAAGGAGTGTTGATACTTACCGGAAATGAAGATTAACGAGGTCGGAAAGCAAGGAGGAGCCGGAGGCGACGCCGGGGCGGAGAGGGCGAATTTGGGGCGGCGGCTTGGGAAGGGAAGAATGGGATGAAAACGCAGGTCGAAGGGGTTTTTTTCGACCTGACCAATGGGGACGGTCGTCGACACCGTCCCTTTGGTGACGATCGGCGACGGTTCACTAAAGACCCGTCGCTTATGTTCTACGCAAAGGGGACGGTCCATCACAACCGTCCCCTCTGGTTGTCCTCTTTGTCCAATCGTCGGAGGCGACGCCAACAGAAGACATATGGGGACGGTCAGGACCGTCCCCAAAGCTCCTCCAGGAGGGTCGAAAGCGTCCAGTTGCCTGGTAGAGGTAGAGGGGACGGTCACTATAACCGTCCCCTCTGGTTGTCCTCTTTCGTCCAATCGTCAGGGGCGACGCCAACAGAAGACGTATGGGGACGGTCATGACCGTCCCCAAAGCCCTTCCAGGAGGGTAGAAACCGTCCAGTAGCCTGGTCAAGGTAGAGGGGACGGTCACTAGAACCGTCCCCTCTGGTCGGCCTCTTTGGTACAATCGTCAGAGGCGACGCCAACAGAGGAGAAATGGGGACGGTTAGGACCGTCCCCCAAAGCCCTTCCAGGAGGTTCGAAAGCGTCCAGTAGCCTGGCAAAGGCAGAGGGGACGGTCACTATAACCGTCCCCTCTGGTTGTCCTCTTTGGTCCAATCGTCAGAGGCGACGCCAACAGAAGACGTATGGGGACGGTCAGGACCGTCCCCAAGCTCCTCCAGGGAGGGTAGAAACCGTCCAGTACCCTGGTCAATCGTAGAGGGGACGGTCAGTAGAACCGTCCCCTCTGGTCGGCCTCTTTGGTTCAATAGTCCGAGGCGACGCCAACAGAGGACAAATGGGGACGGTCAGGACCGTCCCCAAAGCCCTTCCAGGAGGGTCGAAAGCGTCCAGTAGCCTGGCAAAGGCAGAGGGGAACGGTCATTACTGACCGTCCCCATTGAGTTAATACAGTAGGGACGATAGTCCACCTACGGTCTCCAATTAAGGACTTGTTGGGGACGGTTGTCTGATGACCGTCCCTAAAAATGGGCATTAGGGACGGTCAGTCAGAAACCGTCGCTAGTTGTCGTCCCTAAATGGGGCAATTCCTGTAGTGGACGGTGGAAATCGAACCCAGCTCCTGTGCGGAGCTGGGTTGAACGAAGGGGCGGAGAAGGTGCGTCGAGGGATGGCGAGGGTGACTGTGTGTTCCGATGATCGCGAAGATGTACGATATAGCCGGAATCAAAGGAATACGTCGGAGCTACGAATGGGGGAAACTAGAAATTACGCTAAATAGGCGAGCTAGGATGCTACCTGGGTGGAGTGGAAGCTGTGCTGAAGCTTAGGCAGCTCCTGGTCGTTGCCTCGAAGGTCGCCAAGGCCTGAGGGCTTCAGCTCCTGCACTGGGGGAGCACGGAGGCGCAACGTCGCCGGATCAATGGTCCGGGCACCCCCTCCTCACTGCGACAAAGGCAACCGCGAGATGTCACCTCAGGGATTGCAATGGAGGTCACGGGAATGAGAGTGGCGAGCCAAAGATGGAAATGAAGTGCGGCGGAGCTCAGGTTATATACCAGTAGGGGGTCCGGCTAGATGGGAGTCGGGTGTGAAGCTCGGAGCGCGGATCCCCATGCAAACCTCCGGGCGTGGATCAGGGAAGATCAGGCTCGGATGAGCGCCCGGGGTTAGCGGATTCGGGAGTCGGATCAAGCGGTTACAAATTCGAGAAGTCGGGTCCAAATGCAGATCCGCAATCCTGTGGTCCAAGGGGAGGAGTTGACCGGGGGGTCAACATCCCCCGTGGACCAATCGGAGAAGGCCACGTCATAAATGTTTTAAAAATTCAAAATAAAATAGGAAATGGCCGATTTATTAAAAACTCAAAACATGAAATATTTTTGTTTTAATTTTTTCTATTTTTTGGTGATTTTTAATTAATTTTTGGAAATAAAAATAAGGTATTCACATAGTATAGCTATACATAGGTATATATACAATATAGGGTTTTTTATTTTGATTTTTAATTAGTTATTTTTATACATTTTTATTCCTATTTTATATTTTATTTATTTATAGAATAAAATAAGGAATAAAAGGCTATTTTTATTTTATTTTTATTATTTATATACATAGGTGAAATAAATAGTTATGTACAACTATATACATGGCATATATACAAGATATTTTTGTAATTTTAATTTTTGTTATTTTTATTTGATTTTTGTTTTGTTTCTTTTTATTTATTTTATTTACAATATATCATAGAATATTTACAAAGAGTTTTAAAAATAAATAAATTTATTTACAAGGTGAAATAAAGAAAGGATCATGGTCTATGTACATGGTGAAAGGTTATTTTTGAGTTTTTTGATTTTTAAATTTTTATTTTGTTTTTAATAGTTTCTAAATATATACACAATATTTACAAGCATATTTTTGGGTGAGGAAAATATAATTTTATTTATTTACATAAATATTTACACATGAGCCCCTATCTCCCTCTACTTTGGCTTTTATGCGGTCAGGCCCATGCTGAGCCCTCCCTTGGGTTAGGTTGCTCAATATTTATTCTAAATATTTCCCTTTTTTTCTTTTTAATCTTTATTCTTTTATTTTTGCACAAAAACATGCTAATTATAAGTATTTACAAACATGCATGCTTTTGCTAATTATTCCTATTTACACATATCTACATGCATTTGCATAGGTTTTTGTAGCTAAAATATAAGAATAAAGAGTGATGAATGGGTATTCATCACATCCTCGGGGGTTAGAGAGTTCTGGGCATCGATTGACTCGTCCGGAACTAGCACAATAGCGGAGAAATGCCATGCGGCATCTATTCTGTGGGCTATTTGGTTGGCGAGAAATGGAACTATTTTCCGGGGAGAGAGATTTTATGTCGAAAATGTAATTGAACATTCCAGACTCCTACGTGGGTCTTGGTCACTGTAACTTCTGCAACTAATCCTGTGAATAAAACTTTTTTGGGTGTCCACCTTCACGGTTCGACACCCTTTTTCCTTCAAAAAAAATTTTTAATAGCGAATATTATCCTACTTTTCGGGTGCAGACATTCAGTGGAAGGTTGGCCGCTGTCGAGGTTCTTTGCAGGACGTCTAAATTGTCTATCCAATCTTTGGAACTACATTTGGATGATTGGAGGGACACCGAGAAAGACAGAGCCAAGTGCATAGCACTGATTTGGGCAATCTGGCATGCCAGGAACAAATAGGATCTTCCGTCGGACACGAGTGTATAGTGAAAATGTGGTGGCGCATAATGTGCTCGTCAAAATTGGTTCATGTAATTTTTGCAGTCATTGTCCTATCTCACGAGCTTGTAACCCTTTATTTTTGGTGATTAATCGTGAAATTCCTTGACAAACATCTATACGGTGGATACCCTTTTTCCTTTCAAAAAAATATTATCCATTACTCCATTCTTTAAATTTCCAATGAATATCTTATTCGTTGCTAATAATAATATAGAAACGGTTATCTGTTGATTTTTTTTCTTCTAATCGTTATTAAATTTAACAACAATCAATTGACATTTTAATGAATAAGTCAACGGATAAATTATTATTATGTTAAACTTTAACAATGAATATGATATCCATTGCTAATTTCAAGAAAAGTTAATTTTAAAATGAATAATACTCGGTGATATATATTTTACATCGAAGAAATTGCAACATATATTCAAATTATTCGTTATCCTTGTTGCCTGGAATGTCAATATCATTCGTAAGGTCATCTATCATTCTTGAAGAAAGCATCACTTTCCTTATTCTCAGACCATTTTACAGCTAAATTTCACCTTGATAAAATAAAAAGCTACCAAATATCCAAATATCAAACTATACTCTAAGATGAACACACCTTCAAGAACTTACACCTGTTAGCCAAAGCACGCCTAGTCGAAATAATTTTTTTACTATTCCCCATACTCCTTGACGATTCTAAATTATCGCCTTCTCTTCGTTCCTTTTCTTTCCAGATCGAAAGTTGGACTGATCATCATGAGGAGGAGACACCATAAAACCTAGGAAAGACTTTAGCTCCCTACTTGAAAACCCTAGCTTTTCGCCTAGACCACTCCAAGTTATTCCCTCCCTCTAGAATAGATGCCATCCCTTCCACACGGAAGTCGTCAAAGGAAGAATCCTACAAATCTCCGACGCCCGTCCACATCAACCTCCATGCAATGTATCCATCTCCGTCTCCATATGAACAAATCCACGGACGAAGAAGATGTGATCTAACACTCTCTGATGTGTTGGTCCCACCATACGTCTGGTGGTTTCTTCACACGTACGTATAGGTAAAGGAAATGGCAGTGGCAGTGGCAGACTCGACAGTACATGATTAGTCATTCCAGGACATCGATATTTACCTTCATGTCTAGTTGTTTTAAACTAATCAAGCTGTTGTTCTGCGAAGAAGAATAATAATATAGTAAGACTGAAATTGCAAACATAAACAAGGAGTCCTCCAGATTGGCTCAAGACATGTTTTGAACTATCGATTACGAAAAATTACATTCTGCACGATAAAGACCCTAAAAACTAAGTTAAATTTTGTAAATCTTGATTCCCACTGAAGTGCACAGATTAAAAAAAGTGCATATATGATATTATTTAGAAAGGACTCGATAAATTATATATAGCATCTTTATTTGACGTCGAGAAAAGACAGTCGACAGATTCATTTAACCAGAAAATAGAAGGCTGGCCATCCTTTTTCTCTGAAATGGCAGGTATAATTTAGCTAAATTTCGCTGAAATCATCATTCTTGTGACAGGGTACATCAACTGTGTTGTGGGGTGCGCCTTCTCCTTCAGCGTGTGGGTGTTGGTATGCTCGGAATTGGGACTTCTACGACCGTCGTGCCCATCGCTAATCGAGATTTTGGAGTGGATCATGCATATTGCTGACAGTGATTCCCGCTGTATTTGTTGTATCCCAATTACATTCTGCACATATATGGAGACATTGAAACTGAGCTAAATTTTGTAAATCTGGAATCTTGCGGGTAGCATTAAGCTCATATGCATAACTCCATAAATGCACAGAGTGAAAATAGTGCGTATATTATATTATTTAGAAATTAAGGACTCGATAAATTATACATAGCATCTTTGTTTGACGTTAAGAAAAGACTGTCTACTGATGAATTTAATTGACCAGACCATAGAAGGCTGCCTTCCTTTTTCTCTGAAATTGGAGGTATAATTTCGCTGGACTCTTCATACTTGAGACAGCGTACATCAATAGTGGTGTGGGGTCAATACGTACACCACTAACTGCTGCAAACCTTTGTAAAGATATTGGGAGATATCCTTGTCTAGTATGTGCAGGAACATAGAGAGTAAATGTTCGCACCTCTCTCTAGGTTCTCTTTCTCTCTTTTAAGTATTAGTCATGCAGTGCCAATCTACTTCGAATAGGCTTTGAGATTCGCTGGGGTTTGGGTCACTGCACTTCACCTTACAAAACAACAAAAGATGACTAGGGATGTAAGGAGTGCACGTAAAGAAACAACTCAAGGTTGGAGGCATTTATATAATTATAACTTCAATGAGATATAGACAAGTCCATATAGCAGGTATAGATGAACCACATGGCCGTTTCCTTGATGCATGGGGTAAAGATGCAGTTGGTCGGGGGGCATATCGCCATAGCTTAGATGCATAGACATTCGATGATAGTTAACATGTGGTTTATAGATCACCGTCGTGTCCCTCTCACGATGCCTGTTTTTCTAATCAGGGGGCTCTCTGTGTTGATTCTGCTTGGAACTATAGGGTGTATAGTTTTATCATTTCAGTAGGTTTGGACTGGAAAGAAACCAGACATTTCACCCAGTCCATTATTCGACACTGTGCAGTACCTATGATTTCTTTGCGAGTTTGGCTGATATTGGTATCATTTTTCTGCCTTTCTTATTCCTATTGTATATTTAGAACGTTTCCTTGAGGGATAGGGGAAGGGGAAATATGTGTGAGGATTACGGAATAAAAGAAAATCCGCGAGGTTATTCGTTGTTCTTCGTTTGGATGTGCTACGTGGTGATTGTATTGGCAAAGCCTGTCGGAAAATTGTTCATTTCTCTAAACTATTGTTTTTTTTTTAATAACACGAGGATGAATCTCGAGATGGGATTCCCTAAACTATTGTTGTTTTAAAAATAATTCCCTTCTTCAAATTAGTTACCTCCGAAAAGGAATTTTTTATTCACACATGTCCTAACTTTGCAAGTTCTTTTTAAGACAAACAATCAAAGTTCTATACTTCAAAAAGTGTTTCGGTTAACTGTTTATCTATCATACATGATCAGCCGTGCAAATAGCAAAAACAAGTGCTAAAACCAAAACTAGAAAAAAACAACATGAAATCATACGGAACCTCCGTATTTACTACAATCGAAAATTAACCCACTAAGAGCAACCTCAAAAAAAAGTTCATAACTGTTTTAAACAGTAAATTAACCATGATAAAGGTCAGCAAAAGTGGTGATCCAAACAGGGTGGGTGATGAGTGTGAAAATCGAGGTATGTAACATCCGATTTTGGAGGGCCTGCAGTGTACGATAAGTCAATCCGACAATCATTGTGTCGGCCGCTATAAAGCACTCAATACCCGATTAAAGCAAATCAATCAACAATTAACCTAAAATAATAATAAGCAATAAATTTATGTGAGCTAAAATTTAGTATACCCTATGATGAATCCGTGATTCATCGCGTTTATTCTTTCATTTTGGATAAAATCCTTGGTAAAATACATGTAAATATCCACTAATTCCATCTAATTAACATTCTAACTACAAATATTAATATTATATATTTAACACTTTTTATATCCAAAATAAAAGAATAAAGAGAAAAAAATAAAAGAAAAGAAGGATGTATATAAAATATATACAGACCGATCCTAACCCCGAGACCAGGTCAATATTGATCGGGTCGACAAAAAAAAGGAGGAGATAAGGATCCTATACTATAAAAATAATAAGAAAAAAGATCAAAAAATAATTTACCCATTTTACACCATGTAAATACTTACCTATTTTATTTATCGTCAAGACTATCTCAAACCAAAACACTTCTTTTGTAAAAGTTTTTCATAAAATTATATATTATTTTATAAAAATATCAAAAAAATATTTTGATAAAAAAATCAACCGTAATGAACCAAAAAAGCTGCAAAAGCCGACATCTAAGGTTCATAACTATTTATAGAAAACTCCAAACGGACTATTTATTAAACTCACTTTTAAAATCCCTTTTATACATAGTACTATTTATTAAAAATATCAAATAAATATTCGGATAAAACTAGTGAGTTTTGGCTTTTGGAATCGTTGTATATATATAATATATGTAGAAACTTCCCGGGTTTTTAATTAAATAACCGTAAACCCGATGAACTTAATTGTTTTTCCGAAAATCTTATAAAATTGTATATAAAATAATAAAAATATCAATAAGTTAAAATATCAATAAAAACCAAAGCTTCGAAGCGGCTACTTTTTTTCCGTACCTCATAACTCGGCTGTATGAACTCCGAATTGGGCAAACTGAGTTTTAAAAAATATAATTTTTAATTATCTACAAAATGACACTAGTTTTGCTAAAATCGGAGTTAATACAAAAACTACGGTTTCCGGGTCTGTATTGGTATATTGTAAAATAAACCGTAACTTTTATTATTATTTAATATATTAATATTTTATTTTTTATTTCTATTTCATTATTTATTCATTTAAATTATTTATTTAATTAATTTATTTATCATTTATTTATTAATTAATTAATTACTTAATTATTTAAATAATACTTAATTAGGTTATTAGTCATATTTAACTATTAATTATTTATTTAATTATGAAATTAATTTATAATTAATTTAATAAAACTATTTTTTTATTTCTTTCTCTCTTTTTTTCTCCCTCTTCTTTTCCTCTCTCTTACTTTCCTTTTTTTCTCCAATTCGTCCCGTCATCTTCTTCCCCCATCATCCATGTTTCTTTCTTCCTCCTTCCCTCACCAACACCGCCAACCTCTCGTGTCGTTCGTCAACTTCTCCAACAGCCGGCCGGCCACTCCAACCGCATGCCTCCCGTCACCTACGACGATGACCATATCCCTCCTCCTCTATATAAGGTCCTCACCTCCCTCCATTGACGACATCCACCATTTTTGCATCATGTCCCTTCCGTGAGCTCTGAGAGGGAAACTAGAGGGTGGTGACAGTGCCCCTCTTCCTCATCATCGAGCGAGTTCAGATGAGGTGCGACGAGATCCTTCGTCGGCGTCACATCCCTAGCTCCGACGTGCGTGAAGCCTCCCCTCCACCGAGTGTCGAGGCAAACACTTGAAGCTCCTTCACCGGAGCTTCTTCACAGGCGCAACTTCCGCTTCTATTCCTAGGTTAAATAAACATATTCTATTCCCATCCTTCCCTTCTCCTCTTCTCCCTCTATTCTCTCCTCAACCAGATCCATCTCTCTTTAATTTGGTCCAAAAATCACTCCCGACCATCGATCTCACCTTCTAAATCTCATTCGATTCTCTGTGAATCCTTTGCTTCTGAACCCCTCCAGTAACTATCGGTGACCGGAGAGCCGTGTTCTACTCAGTCATTATTTCCTCTGTTTACTCTTCCACTTTTCAATTTGGACCGAGCCCTTCGTGCTCGAGTCGTGATGGACCGGAAAATCACCAAGACTCGGGTGAAATAAAATGGATCAAGGGTCGTTGCGACCCGGATCTCGGAAATCAATCGGTCGATCAAGAAAATGAAGGTCAGACCACCAAAATCAAAGAAAATCAATCAAAACACGATAGCGGTCCTGGCTATTGGATTAGCCTGGTATAGCGACCAGGGTCGGACTCAGGGAGCACGTGATGGCCTCGCGGACTATGAAGTAGTCAAAAATAAACTAAAATAAAATAAAAGATGTTTTTGGTGGATTTTTATTCTTTTTCTATTTTTTTGGATTTTTAGTTAATTAAGAAAATAAGGAAAACAAGAAAACAAGACAATTCAACAATTTATTTAATGCATCAAAAATCGAGCAAAAATTCAAAAAAAAATTGTTTTATGTATTTTATGGTTTTTACTATTTTTAATGAATTTTTGGGATTTTTCTGATTTTTATTTAATTTTCTAAAAATCAAACAAGGTAAGAAACTGAAGACAATGTCCAGTCAGGAGAAAAAGGCCAATTTAAAATGCAAAAGGGCCTATCTAGCTCCTGGAGGTATTTTTTCTATAAACTAGAAAGTTTAAGGAAAATTTGGGCACTGGATTTATGATTTTTTAATTTTTAGATTAATTATTAGAATTTTTATAAGATTTTTAGTGTTTTGTAATTTTTATGAGTTTTATATAATGAAAAATGGCCGCAATTGGCCAGAAAATCAAACACAACAATCTAAACAGTAGCCAATTTTTTTGTAATTTTTATATAGGTTTTAATATTTTTTTGTAATTTTCCAAATAAAACAGTAACGAAAATGGTTGTTTTTTATTTTTTAAAAATATCAAATCAAAACAAAAATGTCTCCAAAAACTCTAGAAAATTTTACACTATGACAGGAGCCATGTACCCAATTTTCATGGAATTTGGAGTAAGTTTGCTATTTTATTCAAAAATAAAACTTAGGTATAGTGCATAGGGACATGTACGCAATTTCCTAAAGTTCTGGGGGGTCCGGTGCAAAAATCCCAAGAAATCACGCGCGCGGCGCGTGTTTGGGGCACTCAGGGACCTAAATGCAAAGAAATTAAGTTCTTGGGCTAAATAATAACAAGTATTAAAAGCCCAGGGAACTTAATGTAATTTACCCACTAAAAATAACGCACATGTGCAAATAAACCACGCACAGGGGTATCAATGCAAATATCTAAAAAGTTTCATTCATTTCATCACAGTCCAGAACTATAAGGATAAATGTGCAAATAGCCCAAAAGACCACATGTCGAAGTACGTGACACACCACACAGGGGCTTATATGCAATAAGAAAACAACGCAGGGTCCAACATGTAATTTACCTAACGTAAATAAAATCCTAAAAATATTTACAGGACTTAAAGCAAACTACTAAAAAGAGAAGGGCCTAAGGGTAAATTACCCTTTATTAAGTCGACCGACAGATGGGCGCCACGTGGGTGGATGGACGGCTGGGAAGAGGGTGGCGCCCAAAGCTGCTGTCCCTCGGGCAGATCGAGTGGTCCAGGCGTCGCCACGTGGAGATCGAACGGTGGAGAAGTGCGGTGGCTAAACCTTGGCCATCGGACGATCTGGATCAACCCTCCTGAAGATCGTACTGTAGCTGCTACTCCTGGAATGGAAGGCTCAGATCGAAACTGGAGCTTGAGGAGATCCGACGGTGGGCGAAGGTCCTGGAAGAACTATCGGCCGGCGAAATTCGCCGGCCCAATGCGCATGCTCTTGGCCTCCTCGCGGGGCTCTGATTATTGGAGAAGAGTCGTCGTGGGCCTCCGCGTCAAATGGTACTCTCCGATGGAGCAACAGAGCTCTAAGGAGCCCGGTCAGCTCCGGCGGAGAAGCGGCTCCTGGCTCGAGTCAGAGGACCTCAGATGGCCCTCGTTGTACCTGCAAAAGGACTCCAGAAGACTCGTGGGTCGAGGGCAAAGTGCCTCGACCCCGTCAGTGGTGGTGAAGATGGACGGTGCGGTGGTGCGGGCGAACCCCGACGAAGCGACGACGAAGGGGTTCGAACCCCAGCTCCTGTGCGAGCTGGGTTGAACGGAGGGGCGGAGAAGATGCGCGGGGGAAGGGCGAACGTGGTGGTAGATTCCGATGATCGAACGGAAGGGGGATATGGTCGGAATCGGCGAAAATCGACGGCGGTGCGAATTGGGGCTAAATCAAAATCCGAGAAATAGGAAAGAAATTATGGCTACCTGGGTGGTCGAGTCGACTGTGGGCGAGCTGGGGATGCTCTGGGTCCTTGCCTCGAGGACCGTCGTCGTCCGAGGCTCGAGCTCCTGCTCTGGGCGGAGCACGACAGAGCAAACCTGCCGGATCAGAGGTTCAAACGTCTCCTCCTCGCTGCGACAATGCCCGGAGCGAGCTGTCACTCTCACTCGAGCACTGGAGGTCATTGGGTGGTCGGCAAATGATCCAAAGATGCGCAAAAGGGTGGTGGAGCTCAGACCTTATACCGCCAGGAGTCCGATAAGAATGGGTCGGGTAGGGCAGCATGAAGCGCGGATCTCGAGGCGGGCACCCCGGCGAAGGTGTCGGATGTGACGTGAGCAAAACGGACCCGGGTTTAGGGGAATGGTGATCGGGTTTAGGCGCAATAATCGAGAGAAATCGGGTCGCCCGCCTAATACCCGTTGATGAATACTCATTCATCACTCTTTATTCTTATATTTTAGCTACAAAAACCTTTGCAAATGCATGTAGATATGTGTAAATACAAATAATTACCAAAAGCATGCATTGTGTAAAAACCTATAATTAGCATGTTTTTGTGCAAAAATAAAAGAATAAAGATTAAAAAGAAAAAGAGGGAAATATTTAGAATAAATATTGAGCAACCTAACCCAAGGGAGGGCTCAGCATGGGCCTGACCGCATAAAAGCCAAAGTAGAGGGAGATAGGGGCTCATGTGTGTAAATATTTATGTAAATAAAATAAAAATATTTTCCTCACCAAAAATAGGCTTGTAAATATGTGTCTATATTTATAAGTATAAAAACAAAAGAAAAAGATAAAAATCAAAAAGAACAAAAACACCACTTTCATCATGTACATAAACCACTCTTTTATATTTATTTAACCTTGTAAATAAATAAAATTAATTTCCAAAATTTTTGTAAATATTCTATGTGTTATAATGTAAATAAATAAAATAAAACAATTAAAACAAAAACAAAATAAAAATAACAAAATTAAAATTATAAAAAGATATTGTAAATATACCATGTAAATAAGTGTGTATATGTATTTATTTTACCTATGTAAATAAATAATTAAAATAAATTAAAAATATCTTTTTATTCCTTATTTATAATGAAAATAAATAAAATATAAAATAGGAATAAAATTGCATAAAAATAATAATTAAAAATCAAAAATTAAAAACCCTAATAATGTACATATACCTATATAGTACATATAGTGTACATACCTTATTTTTATTTCGGAAAAATTATAAAAAATCACTAAAAAATAGAAAAAAAAATAAAATAAAAATATTTCATGTTTTAACTTTTTGCAAATTCGGCCATTTGCTACCTTAATTTTCACCTCCAAGATTAAGCCACGTGGCCTGTTCCTATTGGTCCTGGGGAGTGTTGACCGCCCAGTCAACTACCCCCCCCCAAGAGCACCTCTCGCGGGTCTGGTTCGAGAACCCGATTTCCCCCATTTATCCCTGCCAGACCCGAGCACCATTTAGCCTAACCTAGGGTCCTAATCACTCCCTAGGTACCCGGGAATCTCTCCCGACATAGATCCTAGGGATCCGTGCTCCATGGAGCCGGACCTGAGCCATTCTTCCCGGACCTGCACCCATACATAAGCGAGCTCCGCCACCTCATTTCACCATCTTTGGCCATTTGTTTCCTCCTCCTGTGAGCTCCAGAGAGTGCGTGAGAGTGACAGCTCGCGTCTGAGCCTGTTGAAGCGAGGAGAGGAGGCGAGTCCATCGATCCGACGAGCTACGCCGCTGTCGCTCCGCCATCAGCTGGAGCTTGAGCCTCGGAGGGAGACGCTCCTCGAGGCGACGACCAGGAGCTTCCCCAGCTCCTCCCCAGTCTCTTCGACCACCCAGGTAACCTTGTAGGTCCTTATCTTTCTTCGATTTCCATTTACTCCCAATTCGTATCGCCGCCGTCTCTCGCTGATTCCGACCATCCCCTCACTCCGTTCGATCATCGGAATCGTCCATCGCATCCGCCTCCCTTCGACGCACCTTCTTCACCCCTCCATCCAACCCAGCTCGCACAGGAGCTGGGAGCCGAGCTCCTCCGTCCACCCCCTTCGCCGGAGCTCGCCATTTCGACCCACCAGCCACCGTCTCTTCGCCTAACCGGGTCGAGGCAGTTTGCCCTCGACCCGCGAGTCTTCTGGTTCGCTTTGCAGGTCAAACGAAGGCCATCTGAGGCCCTTCGTCATCCAGCCAGGAGGCTCAGCTCCGCCGACCTCTCCCGAGCTCCTCGGAGCTCGGTTGGATCATCGGAGCCCACCACCAGACGCGGGAGCACTCCACGTCTCTTCTCCGACCTTCAGAGTGCTCCCAGGAGGAGCCTAGCGCACGCCCGAGGCCGGCGAGTCTCGTCGGCGACCTGTTCATCCAGCATCCTCCGTCGTCGTTCGATAGCCCCCTCTTGCTCCAGTCTTCATCAGAGCCGTTCATCTCCGGAGCAACCACCACCGTTCGATCTGAGGAGGGAAGATCTGGAGCGCCCATCGTTTGCCACCTTCAGATCCTCCACGTGGCGCGCATCCAACGGTTCACCGTAATAAAGGGTAATTTACCCTTAGGCCCTGTCTTTTCTTTTATTTCATTTTAGTCCTGTAAATATTGAATTTAGTTGTTTAGTTTTAGGGTTATTTGCATAGAGGACCCCGTACTTTATTTTCCTTGCATTTATGCCCCTGTGCGTTGTATGACACGTGCTTCGTCACGTGTGTCTCTGGTTTATTTGCAACTCATACCCCTATAGTTCTGGTTGTTATCAATGGAATGAATGTTTTAGTTTATTTGCATTTATACCCCTGTGCGTGATTTATTTCAACATGTGCGTGATATTTTGGGTATTTTGCAGATAAGCCCCTGGACTTTTGGTACCTGTTACCAATAGGTCCTTGGGACTTATTTTTATTACATTTGGGTCCCTGAGTGCCCCAGGCACGTGCGTGGCGCGTGTTTTTCTGGGTAAATTGCACCAGACCCCCCAGGCTTGCGGGTATTTGCACTTTGGTCCCTGTGCACTGTGCCCTCTCTTTATTTTTGAATAAAATAGCAAATCACCTCCAAATCCAACGAAAATTGGATACATGGCTCCCGCCATGGTGTAAAATTTTCGTGGATTTTTTAGGACATTTTTGATTTCATTTGATATTTTTAAAAATCAAAAACCTTTAATTTTGCTACTGTCTAATTATAAAAATCACAAAAAATATTAAATAGTGTCTAAAAATTACAAAAAAATTGTCTACTATCTATCTTATTGTTCTTGATTTTCTAGCCAATTTTGGCTATTTGTCATTACTGAAAACCCTTAAAAATTGAAAAACACTTAAAAACTTATAAAAATTCTAATAATTAAACCAAAAACCCAAAAAAAATAAAATTGGTGCCTAAATTTTCCTTGTTTTATTCTCTTTACAGAAAATTACCTCCCGACTATTTTAGGGCTTTTAGATATTTTATCTAGGCCTGTTTAGCTCGGCTGGACAGTACCATTTGGTTCAGTCACTTTTTGATTTTTAGAAAATTAAATAAACATCAGAAAATTCTCAAAAATTCAAAAAAACATTAACAATTATAAAACACATAAAAATATTTTTGTTTGAATTTTTGGTTGATTTTTAATGCTTTAAATAAATTGTTGAAGCGTGTGTCTCTTTGTTTTTCCTATTTTCTTTATACATTAAAAATCCAAAAAAAATATATATAATAAATTAAAAACCACTAAAAATATTTTCTTCTATCATTTTATTCCTTTTTACTACTTCGTAGGCCGAGAGGCCAATCCGTGCTCCTTGAGTTCGACCCTGGTCGCTATACCAGGTTAATCCAATAGCAGGACCGCTATTTTGTGTTTTATTTGTTTTATCTCTATTAGTGGTTCACATTTTTCTTGATTGTACGCGCTTGATCGCTTGGGTCGCAACGACCTATTTAGTACCTTATACCCGAGTGCTCAGGCGTGTCATCACCCGTGGGAGGTGGTCCTGGGGGGGGGAGTTGACCGGGCGGTCAACAACCCCCGTGGACCAATGAGAGACAGCCACGTGTAAAAGATTTATAAAATCAATTAAAAATAGTAAATGGTTGAATTATTAAAAACTTAAAACATGAAATATTTTTATTTTAATTTTTTCTATTTTTTGGTGATTTTTAATTAATTTTTCAAAATAAAAATAGGGTATTTACATAGTAGGGCTATATATAGGTATATATACAATATATGGATTTTTCTTTTTGATTTTTAATTTGTTATTTTTATACACTTTTATTCCCATTTTATATTTTATTTATTTATATCATAAAATAAGGAATAAAAAGATATTTTTATTTTATTTTTATTATTTATATACAATAATGAAATAAATACATATGTACATCTATAAACATGGTATATTTACAATATTATTTTTGGTTTTTAATTTTGTTCTTTTTATTTTGTTTTTGTTTTAATAGTTTTTATTTTATTTAATTACAACATAAAAAGTAGAATATATACAAATTTTATAAGAATTAATTTTATTTATTTATAAGGTGGAATAAATATAAGTGTGGTTGTATGTACAAGGTGGATATATACAAGTGATCTATTTTTGTTTTCTTTTTTATTTTTATATTTTTATCTTGATTTTATATTTATAAATATATACAAGTATTTACAAGCCTCTTTTAGTCTCTTTTTGGAGGAAAATATTTTTATTATATTTATAACTATATTTACACACATGAGCCCCTATCTCCCTCTACTTTGGCTTTTATGCGGTCAGGCCCATGTTGAGCCCTCCCTTGGGTTAGGTTGCTCAATATTTATTCTAAATATTTCCCTCTTTTTCTTTTTGATCTTTATTCTTTTATTTTTGCACACAAAAACATGCTAATTATTACTATTTACACCATGCATGCTTTTGGTAATTATTTACATTTACAAATATATACATGCATTTGCAAAGGTTTTTGTAGCTAAAATATAAGAATAAAGAGTGATGCATGAGTATTCATCACACCCCTATACTTAACTTTGCTAGTCCCTTAGCAAACACTTATTTGAAAGAGAAGTGAAAAAGAAGAAAGAAAAAGAAAAAGAGAAGAATGTACATGGATCAAGGTTGATTATTAAACTTGCCTTTATTAAATTGAGGTATGGAGCTCGATCAGATCTTTGGATTATTAATGTGTCGGAACCTTATTTGGACTTAAGCCTAAAACTCAACAGCCTCTAAGTTCCATTAATCTATAACCAAGACTCCTCAATGCTCCAGATCAGAACAAGTCATCAATCACAAACCCTGAAGACCATGAATCTTTCCTTGTCCTGTGAATGTGAGGTATAAGCTCTCCACCTCAGAAATGGCAACTTGACAGCCCTCCCCAACAAGGTAACTCTATGACCTCAATATGGCCACTATTTCCTCGAGGAGCGGGGTATTCCCTTCTAAGTTCAAGTTCAACTGGCTCAAGAAGAGGAGGAAGAAGAGAATGGACCATGGCCAGTGTAGCCATGTATCCTTGGGAGCTTGACCAGTGTAGCCAAGTCTCCCTACTGCAAGCTACATAAGGTGGAACATGAAACTCAAGCTTTGCTTATTGCACTCTATATACATACTCCGGTGGGATTATCATTTTCTATCAGACCCACCACTTTTTTGGAGTTATTTTCTTTTTGCATTTTTTTTCAAGTGCATCTATACAACATATACATGTGCAACATATATACAAGGAGTTTTTCCTCTTGAGCCAGTAGACTATCCCTCTTTTGAAGCTTTATTGCAACCCACAACTCCCGTCGTTAGACCTCATGGCAACCAGACCAAGTTGAGACGCACTTCCTTCACTAAAAGAAGAAGAGAGGTTCCGCCTAGAAGTACTACCCTCATATGATACCCCAAGTCAAGGAAGACTGCCTCCTCACCACCTCATCCGTAGAGAGTTTGGTGCAAAGTGCTGGTGTCCAAGTAAAGACATTATCTATATGAGTCATGTGTTGTTGTTAAGTGCTCTACTTTGGCTCATTGAGATGACATGTGATCATAGCCTAGCGGACTTAAAGAATTAAGTCACCATGGACCTGAAAAGCCTTAAACCTAAGCCCTCTAAGGTTCCTATTATAAATTAGGTGGATTAAGATCTTAATCAAGCTCCATTTCTCAATTTGATTCCAGGCTAGTTTAAATGTCAACTATCATCCAGAAAAACTATATACATATGTACAAAAGATGCTATTTACACAAATTTTTACAAACATGCAAAATTTTTGAAAAATGTTTTGAAATCATGAATGGATGATGCATGAAGTGCAAGTTTTGCAAAAGGTATTTACACACATTTACACAAGATTTTTGCAAACTTTTGATTTTCAAAACATTTTGGAAAAATTTTTGTACTATATACATAATTTTGATAAGAAAATATTTACACAAGCTTTACACAAAAGGTTTTTGAAAACATTTTTATAAAAATAATTTGTACACTAGCTATTTATGTGCAAATCAAAGAATGTTTATGTACATGAAAATTTTTTTTAATTTTTGTGATTTTTAGGGTTTTTAGCCATTTTATTTATTTACACACTCACACAAAGTACGAGTTATGGCTAAAGTATATATGAAATATATACACACCCCCCTATACTTAGCTCGAACGATGTCCTCAGAGTCAAGAGCGATGAAGAAGATATAACTTGTGCTAGGTATAGGGAAGTGAAAAGGAAGGCTATATACAAAGACGAATGAATGAATAGAAAGTCAAGAGGATCTCGGGTCTTCCCCCTATACTTAGGATCAAGTAATCCTAAGTATAGCAGACTGTACACTAAGGGAGTACTGAGTGGAGAATGTACAGGGTCTACCCCCCCATACTTAGGGTAAAATATCCTTAAGTATAGGCAGCAAAAACAGGGGCAGAAAGAAACAAAAGAAATACCCGAAGGTCCTACATCCCCCCTATACTTAGGGTAAAGTGCACCCTAAGTATAGCATAATCAAAAGATGAAGAAAGGGATGTGGGACTAAAGAATGTAGTGATATAGACATCTGAATCTATACAAGTTGGAAGATCAGTGAAAATCAGGCGTGAGATGCATTAGATGTGAGTCAAAGACCACATCTCACGCAAAATGAATAGGGGCAACATCAACGACCCACGGCTCATGATCTAGAAATGGCTTGAGCCGCTAGCCGTTCACACGAAAGGTACTCTCAGAAGACAACTCAGATATATCAATGCTACCGTTGTTGTGTAGGGACCCTACTAATTACGGCACAAGCAAGAAAAAATCTTAAGGCTAGGGGCTCGAAAATCACGTGAATCATATAAAATAAAAAAATGCGAGAAAACAAAACCAGCGAAAAGCAACGGTGAGGTCCCCCAAGTGCACCGACACTTGGCGAAACAGACCCCAAAAAATGTCCAAGTCCACAAGTCCAAAGTCTAAGTTATTACAATAATAATTGTTCTCTCAAATAAAATGAAATTTCTTCTTCTTCTCCCTGCTCTTCTTCCCGTGCGGGTCCTCAAAAAGTAAACTCCAAGTTGTCCACGCAGTACCTCACACAAAAAATTAAAGAGAGAAGGTCAGAAAACAATTATAATATAGAGAGACAAAAATAGAAAAATGAAAAATGACTACAAAGCCGCGCTCCCCGGCAACGGCGCCATTCTGATGACACGAAAATCCGTACGGTCGAGAGAGGATAAAAATAATGTCAAAAATGTGTCGTTGTCCTCAACCGCACGATTCGGTCATCGAGAAAAATAAATTTAAACCACTTAAGAAAAGATAAAAATCGATGGAAAACAGTGTATAAGCGGTCTTTCGCTATTCTTTTTACCTGGTATAGCGACCAGGGTCGAACACAAGGAGCACGTTTGGAAAACTCTATAGTCAAATTTCAGAAAAGCTAATTTTTTAGTGGTTTTGAATTTTATATTTTTTTTATTTTTAAAAGAAGCACAAATGAAGAAAAGGGACAAAACCAAAGAACCCACACTTTTTTTTGTATTTTGCAATTTTTTTTGGGGGTTTTATATATGGAAAATGCACAAAAATTGATCAGATAATAAAAGACATCAAAACACAGCTACAGAAATTTTCGTGGATTTTTTAGACTCTTTTTCGATTTTTATGAATTTTCAAAGTTGAGATATGCGAAAAGACAATGTTTTTGATTTTTTAAATATATCAAATGACAATAAAATTTGATGAAAACTTTACACAATGACAAGCACTACTGCAGGAGCATATACAAATTTTTACAAAATTTTTAAACTCATACAAACATTTATTTGATTATAAAAGGCAAGCGAATTTGAGTTTGAAAATGCAAGGACTGAAATGTAATTTTCTCAAAAGTTATGAACTGCAATGAAGATAAATAAATATGCGGAGTTAATATGCAATTTACCCACTGAACGCATGTGCATAACACCTGATCTGATCAAGAGCAGGGTCGTCCTTGTAATTGCTAGAACATTCAGGGATCTTGACGTAGTTTACCCAAATATCTTCTTTTTTTATTATTCAAAAGCCTCCAGCCTGTTAGGGCTTCCTCTTTGTTTCTTGCAAAGGAGGATAAGCAAGGGAGAGGCCCTGTCCGCCGCCGCCTCTTGAGAAGAAGAGAGGGAGGCGCGAGCGGCGCACGGAGGGGCGGCCTCGCGCGGCGACGCACCTGCGGAAGGCAGGTGGGGGCACGCGTGGCTTCAAGCGGTTGGATCTGAACGGAGGGCGGCGCCGCCCGCGGATGAATGGCGGTTGAAGATGCAGTGGGACGGCGGAGGGCTGGTGCGCGCACAGGTGCGGCGGGCCAGCACCGCTGTGGGCTTCGAGCGGCGTGTCACGCGGCCTGCCGCACTCAGCGTGGTCGGAGGGTTGATGCGGAGGAGGGCGGCCTGCGCGCGCAGACTCGCGCGAATGGCGGGGACGCGGCTGCGCGGTCGGTTCAGGGACCGCGGCGCCGCTCGGCTGGGCGCGGCGTTAAGATCGAGCAGGGGATCGGCTGGGCGCGGGCCTGTGAGAAGGAGGAGCACACAAACGTCAGCTGGAAGGGCGGCGCCTGGAGGCGGTTGCAGTCGGAGGGAAGACACGCCGACGACGCGGAGGAGAGGTGGAGGTCGCGCGGGTGGCTGCCGTTTATTTTTTTTTATTTTTATTTTTTTTATTGATCTGTGACCTGCAAGAGATGTTAGTAAAGAAAATGTATTTTTTTATAGTTTTTGTATTCTTTTAATCCTGCAAAATAGATGTTAGGTAAATTTTTTTTGTATGATTTATTCCTGCAACACCAATGTCAGAGAAAGATAAACAATCAAACAAAATTATTATTTTTTTTATTGATTTCCCTGCAAAACAAATGTTAGAGAACAAAAAGATAAATGATTTTTTTATTATTTTCCTTTATTCCCTCAAAACAGAGGTTAGAGAGAAATGAAGACAAAAATGTTTATTTTTTTTCTTTTAATTTTCCCTGCAAAAACAACGGTGAGATGAACAGGAAAAATACTTTTATGTTGTTTTTTTTTATTTTTATTTATAGACAAAAAGGGATTTGTGAATGGACGGATTTTTGTGATATGGAAGATAAATCCGAAGATCCGACCACCGTGCGTGGTCGGATATGATAGGTTGCGTGAGGTAGAAAAAGAAGTGGTGGGACACGAAAATGAGGCGAAAAATCGGTGTCGGATGTGGATCAAAATGTGATGAAATTTTGGGATTTTTAATCGAAAAATTACTTCCTACTCCTACGCTAAGATCTAACTCTATGATTACCTAGGAAAAACAACAAGTAAAAGTGGATCTCACCTCGGGGATCGGACAAGCCATGATGGCCTCGACGAAGCTCAAGCCGCTGTCACCGGCTGGATCGGAGGCTAGGACCCTCTTCAACAAGAAACCTCTCGGAAACTGGGCTCCTCTCCGCCAAATATTGATCAAATGTGAATGTGGGAGGAGGAGCCCATTAAAAAGAGGCAAAAATCCAAAAAGGAAAATATTTACAAAAAAGGAAGGTTTTTATTGAGTTGATTAATAAAATAATTAAATTAATAAATTAATTAATTAATTAATTACGAAATTCGAAATTAATAAATTAAATAAATTAATAAATTAATTGGAAATTAATTGGCCACATCAATGGTGGCCATTAAAGGTACGAAATCAAATCATGTATATATGGTAACTTATTAAGTCACATAAATCAAATAAAATCAAATGATTAAATACAAAATTCGGAATTAATTTAAATTAATTAATTAATGTTAGGTAATTAAATTTTTTTGGTGGATTTTATAAATGGAAGTTAGTGGCATACATATATTATATACATAAGATATGATGTACATAGGTGCAAATAAGGAAATAATTTTTATACAAGATTTTTTTTATTTTAATTTTTTTTTAATTTTTATTTTTATTGAAAACAATATTTATAATATATACATTAAGTAAAAATAAATATTAATAATTATATACACAAATACATGGGTAAACTGCACAATACACCCTAGAAAACCGACTTTTTAACCGTAACTCCAAAAAATACGAAACCACAGCCATTTGAAAGATAATTTAATTTATAGTATTATGGAAGTGAGTTTGGTTAGATTTGAGCTAGTATGGAGCCGGAATTGATGTTTCAATTATCGCATTACGGCTTTTTCTGGGTGTAATTATTTACAATATATACAATTTTTTATTTTATAAATATTTTTATTATTTACAACACAGTTTTATTTACAACTTTTATTTACAAAAATAATTGATTTGAGGTCAAATTATATACAAATAAAATAATGTAAGTTTTATACAAATATACATGAAAAATATGTACAAGATATTTTTGGATTTTCTGACAGACAGCCTTATCTCCCCCTACTTTATTCCTGGTCGATCAGGTCAAGTCTTGACCTTCTCTCGGGGTTTGGGTCAGTTTGTATTTATTGCATAAACACATCCTTTTCTTTTTCTTTTCTTCTTTATTCTTTTATTTATATACAAAAAGTGTTAAAAATGCATAATTAACAAATGCATGCGAAATGGTAATTTTATGGAATTAATGGGTATTTACAGGTATTTGACTAAGGAAACGATGCTAAAATAAAAGAATAAAGGCGATGAATCGTGGATTCATCATTCCCCTATACTTTACCTTTGCTAGTCCCTTAGCAAACACTTATTTGGAAAATAAGTGAAAATAAAAATAAAGAAAAGAAAAAGGAAAGAAGTTAGAACAATGTTGACTTTCAAACTTATCTTTCATAAAAATGTCGTCTGGAGCTCTGTCGGACCTTTGGATTATTGGTGTGTCGGAACCTTAATGGGAAATGAAATTAAAACCTAACAGCCTCTAAGTTCCATAAGACTCCTATTCAGGTGTCCTCAACAGTCAGATCAGAACAAGTCTACAGACACAAATTCTTATGACTATGAATTCTTACTTGTACGTGTAAGTGAAATTTAGCTCTTCATCTCAAAAGTAGCAAAGATTCAGCCTCTCTCAACAAGGTAACTCAATAACCCGGTCTGGCAACTCTTTCCTCGAGGAGCGGGGATATTCCCTTCTAAGTTCAAGTACAACCAGCTCAAGAAGAGGGGATGGAGAAGAGAATGGACGGTAACCAGTGTAGTTACCTATCCTTGGATGCATGACCAGTGTAGCCATGTCACCCGCTGCAAGCTCATAAATATATGACTTTGAAGCTCTTATTCCTTTTTTTTTACAGGCATTTTATTTTTCTTTCAGGCCTGTTCACTTTTGGAGATTTTGCTTTTTTTCCCTTTTTTTTTTTGAAATATATACAAGGTGCAGCATGTACATAAGGAGTTTTTCCTCTTGAGCCAGTAGACTATCCCTCTTTTGAAGCATTATTGCAACCCCACAGCTCCTGTCTTTAGACCTCAACATCACCAAACTAGGTTGAGATGCACTTCCCTCCCTAGAGGAGGACGAGAGGTTCCGCCTAGATGTACTACCCTCGTATGCTACCCCAAGCCAAAAGATTCTGCTCCCTCACTACCTCATCCATGAAGAGCTACGTGTAAAGTGCATTGTCCAAGGTAAGCCACGGTCTGAAAGAATCATGTGTGTGTTGTTAAATGTTCTACTTAGACTCATCAAGATGACATGTGAACATAGTCTTATGGACTTAAAGAATTAAGTCACTAAGACCTGAAAAGTCTTAACTCCAAATCTTATAAGGTTCCTCTGAAATTAAGTGGATTAAGGTCCAACTAAGCTCCATTCTTCAAATTTATTTCAGACTTAGTCTAAATGTCAAAATCATCCAGAAAAATGCTCATGAAAATGCAAGAAAATATGTACATGCAAGGAAAAGAAAACAAAATCTTTTTGTGAAACCATTTTCAAAATTTTGAAATTTTTATGGATTTTTGAAAAAATGATGCACATGCAAAAAGTTTTTTTTTGCAAATAGTTAGTAATATATACAAATTTATACAAAAGTTTTTTTTAATTCATTTTTTAATAAGGGTTGGAGAAGATACATATTTACACAAGAGTGAGTTGATTATTTTACAAGAATGAGATGCAAGAATTTACAACTTGAGTAATTTATACAAGTATATACATAGTTGGTTTTTTTTAATTCATTTTTTACAAGTTTTTTTTAAGAATTTTTTTTGAGTATTTACACAGTGTTTTAGCCATAAAAAATCTAAATATATATCTGAAAATACGAGTTATGGCTAAAGTATATATACAATATATACGACACCCCCCTATACTTAGCTCGAACTATGTCCTCATAGTGATCAAAGAGCTGGAAAGAAAGACATAACTCGTGCTGCGTATTGATAAGTGAAAAGAATAGTATACTACAACGACGAATGAAAGAATGAAATCAATAGAAGTCGGTGATCCCCCTATACTTAGGATCAAGTAATCCTAAGTATAGCAGACTGTACACAAGGGGACAACCGAGGAGATGAATGTACAGAGTCTACCTCCCCTATACTTAGGGTAAAATATCCCTAAGTATAGGCAGCACAACATAGGTAAAAAGAATCAACAGAATAATCAAACGTCTGACACCCCCCTTATACTTAGGGTAAAGTACACCCTAAGTATGGAATGATCATGCAATAGAGATGGGGTGTGAGACAGAAAGAATGTATGATATGGGCAGATGGTCTATACAGATGTGAGTTGATCAGTGTTGAGGTGCCTCTCAACAAGCGCTAGAGTTTACGCCCCTAGCTGGGCGCAAATGTTAGGATAACGCCGTGTCAAGGTTCAGGACGGCATCTGTCAGGCGAATACCGTACTGTTGTTGTTGTCTCGGTAGGAGAACAACAACGAAGTCAAAAGGATCAAGAGAGTAAAAGATAACACCCAGATAATCAGTCAGGTGGGTGTTTGCTACCGGGTCAAGATATAGGCAGATGAAGTCGGGCTCCGGTAACACAAAAGAAATCGTCGGCTCAAGATCTGTATGGAGTGAAAGGATGGAGCCGAAGAAGTCGAACGTGGAGATGGAAGGATCAGTCAGTGAATCCTCCACGTCAATCACCGTCTCAAATAGATATGGAGGATCATGATCTGGAGACTCACTATAAAGGCTGATATTCGATGCATATAATGTAGATAAATAAGTGAAATCATCGAATACCTCAAAGATCGGGTCATCCTCGCGAGGGTCGTCGAGGAGAAAAACATCAAACTCATTATCAGAAATATCAAAATACTCGGTGTCGTGATCCGTCAGATCGGATGCACTCCCAGAAAGTGAAACCGAGTTTATATGGTCCATGGCATCCTCCCGCAGATAACCCTCAGAGAGTAATGCCGAATCATCAGGGAAGTTGGGATCAATGCTGTCAAATGTCATGTCCTCTAAAAATGTATCGACCTCATCAAATGGGAGGACACATGGCTCAAGTACGGGACTATCAAGTTCTGTAAAATCTAAAATCGGTCCCTCATCAAACTCTCTATGCTGAGATGAATCCAAGTATATCTCCGAATCTGAGAAGATCTCCTGAAGGCAAGATACCGAATCAACTGTGTATGGATACTGGAAAGAATCAGAGGATGGCTGAGATGTGGGTTCCTCCTCTATCTCTTGGGATCCTAGCAGATCTAGAATCGAAGAATTATCAATGTGGAGGTGCGGGACTGGCGCAAAATCTGATTGTAACTCCAATGAAAACTTAACCAATGTCCGGCTCTCAGAACTCACAGCAGTAGGCAACACATCCATCAAATGAGAAGTAGAAGCATCCATATCCTCAGATTTGTGTGTGCTATCAAGATCGGAATGGTTTATCACACACTCAATTGTTGTCGTCTCTCCCTCATGTGTTGTCCTGAATAAATCATCTCGTGTATATGAAAGATCAGATAGTGTTCTCAAGATGGTCTCAACTAAATCCAGGTCAGGACTATGGTGTGAACCACCACACGAGGTAATGACATATGAAATCTGCTCTGCGGTCCTCCCCCTCATGGCGATATGGATAAGGTCAGTCATCGAAAATCCATGATCAGGAAATCGCCTCACAAGTTCTCGTAACCTCAACCACGAATCTATCAATGGCTTCTGGGGGTTAACAGAAAAATCACGAATACACGACCGCATCATCTCTGCTCTACACTGGGGGTAAAATTTCTTCAAAAATAATGATCGTAAATCTCCCCATGTAGTGATCTTCCTTCCCAATCGTCTATGCCAACTCTTGGCTCTACTCTGAAGTGTAAATGGGAAGGTGATCAACATCATTTCCTCAGAAGTGATATCCGAATATGATCGTGATCTACAAAAATCCTCAAATTCATCGATATGTAAATAAGGTTCCTCGTGCACTTCCCCTAAAAACTTGGGCAAAATATTAATGAACTCTAAATCCAAAATGAAGGGGCTCAGTGTAGAAGTGGATTGTGCTTCATGATCTGTGTACTTATCCATTATCTTAGGATTAAAGTCATCTAAAACTTGCCAATGCCCCATTTGATTGCCTATGGGATGCACTCTCATCTCAGCAAGGTGAACACCCGGGTCTCGTGTATGGTCAATCTGGTCTCCGCGGGTGTCACTCACAGCATGTCCTGAGAAAGAGGGTGGGTAGGGAGAAGATGAGAAATCGGATGGGGTTCCGACCTCCCAAGAGAGTGGGCGAGAATGATGGGTATGAAGATAAGAAGCCGCATAATTCGGCTGGAATGGAAAGTGGCCCATCGTGATGAGAGGAAAATGAAGGGAGGGAGGGTGGGATAGAGTGAAAGAGGATAGAAAAGACGAAGTGAAGGAGAGAGAGGGTGAGATAGAAGAGAGGGAGGGTGTGTGACTACTAATGATTCAAAGAATGATCGTAACTGACTCACGCCAAAGACATACAATACACAAAGCAAACCCCCAATTCACCAACTCAACACAAAGTGAAGACCGTGAGATTTGGTCTTTTATCTTTTCAATTTTAAGACTTAGGTGATAAGATAAAGTTGTACAAACACTTAGGAGGCTTGAATAGGATTTGGGCACTACTCCTTAGTGTGTACGCGAGCGAGTAAAAGCGTAAACAATGAGGGGATTTCTCTCCCAATACAATGAAGTGAATCAATTACGTTTGATTTTAGAGTCAAGTTCAATTAGCAGTCCCAATTTTTTTAATTTTTGATTTTGTGATTTTTTTGGATATTTTCAAGAATAACGCCTAACGAGCTTTCTGATTTCCTCTTCGATTAATTTGAGTCCAAAAACAGGGGGAGGGATCGAGAAAGCCAATGCACGGTCAAAAACTATGATGCATGCAGAGATAGAAAATGCGTACCTTACTCCAGCACTCTACATGCAATATGATCCGCGCAGAAATTTAAATACAGAAATAAAACTACCTAAATGATGCAGCGGTGAAAACCGAGTCCTAGATGAGCAAGTTCTACTCGCAGAACCATCTAATCGGTCACCGACCTCCAAGCCAAAGGGTCCGGTCTTGGCCCACCCCTCCTCTGCCCGACAAATCGGGGGTAGGAGAAAGCGCTTTACAGAGTGGGCTGCGGCACGTAGGCTACGAAGGAGATGAGTCGATTATTTTATTAATTGATTATTAGTAGGTCCAATTAAGCGCACTATAGGAACAGGCAGATAATTAAGTGTAGGGACCCTACTAATTACGGCACAAGCAAGAAAAAATCTTAAGGCTAGGGGCTCAAAAATCACGTGAATCATATAAAATAAAAAAATGCGAGAAAACAAAACCAGCGAAAAGCAACGGTGAGGTCCCCCAAGTGCACCGGCACTTGGCGAAACAGACCCCAAAAAATGTCCAAGTCCACAAGTCCAAAGTCTAAGTTATTACAATAATAATTGTTCTCTCAAATAAAATGAAATTTCTTCTTCTTCTCCCTGCTCTTCTTCCCGTGCGGGTCCTCAAAAAGTAAACTCCAAGTTGTCCACGCAGTACCTCGCACAAAAAATTAAAGAGAGAAGGTCAGAAAACAATTATAATATAGAGAGACAAAAATAGAAAAATGAAAAATGACTACAAAGCCGCGCTCCCCGGCAACGGCGCCATTCTGATGACACGAAAATCCGTACGGTCGAGAGAGGATAAAAATAATGTCAAAAATGTGTCGTTGTCCTCAACCGTACGATTCGGTCATCGAGAAAAATAAATTTAAACCACTTAAGAAAAGATAAAAATCGATGGAAAACAGTGTATAAGCGGTCTTTCGCTATTCTTTTTACCTGGTATAGCGACCAGGGTCGAACACAAGGAGCACGTTTGAAAAACTCTATAGTCAAATTTCAGAAAAGCTAATTTTTTTAGTGGTTTTGAATTTTATATTTTTTTTATTTTTAAAAGAAGCACAAATGAAGAAAATTGACAAAACCAAAGAACCCACACTTTTTTTTGTATTTTGCAATTTTTTTGGGGGTTTTATATATGGAAAATGCACAAAAATTGATCAGATAATAAAAGACATCAAAACACAGCTACATAAATTTTCGCGGATTTTTTAGACTCTTTTTCGATTTTTATGAATTTTCAAAGTTGAGATATGCGAAAAGACAATGTTTTTGATTTTTTAAATATATCAAATGACAATAAAAATTGATGAAAACTTTATACAATGACAAGCACTACTGCAGGAGCATATACAAATTTTTACAAAATTTTTAAACTCATACAAACATTTATTTGATTATAAAAGGCAAGCAAACTTGAGTCTGAAAATGCAAGGACTGAAATGTAATTTTCTCAAAAGTTATGAACTGCAATGAAGATAAATAAATATGCGGATTTAATATGCAATTTACCCACTGAACGCATGTGCATAGCACATGATCTGATCAAGAGCAGGGTCGTCCTTGTAATTGCTAGAACATTCAGGGATCTTGACGTAGTTTACCCAAATATCTTCTTTTTTTATTATTCAAAAGCCTCCAGCATGTTAGGGCTTCCTCTTCGTTTCTTGCAAAGGAGGATAAGCAAGGGAGAGGCCCTATCCGCCGCCGCCTCTTGGGAAGAAGAGAGGGAGGCGCGAGCGGCGCACGGAGGGGCAGCCTCGCGCGGCGACGCACCCGCGGAAGGCAGGTGGGGGCACGCGTGGCTTCAAGCGGTTGGATCTGAACGGAGGGCGGCGCCGCCCGCGGATGAATGGCGGTTGAAGATGCAGTGGGACGGCGGAGGGCTGGTGCGCGCACAGGTGCGGCGGGCCAGCACCGCTGTGGGCTTCGAGCGGCGTGTCACGCGGCCTGCCGCACTCAGCGTGGTCGGAGGGTTGATGCGGAGGAGGGCGGCCTGCGCGCGCGGACTCGCGCGAATGGCGGGGACGCGGCTGTGCGGTCGGTTCAGGGACCGCGGCGTCGCTCGGCTGGGCGCGGCGTTAAGATCGAGCAGGGGATCGGCTGGGCGCAGGCCTGTGAGAAGGAGGAGCACACAAACGTCAGCTGGAAGGGCGGCGCCTGGAGGCGGTTGCAGTCGGAGGGAAGACACGCCGACGACGCGGAGGAGAGGTGGAGGTCGCGTGGGTGGCTGCCGTTTATTTTTTTTATTTTTATTTTTTTTATTGATCTGTGACCTGCAAGAGATGTTAGTAAAGAAAATGTATTTTTTTATAGTTTTTGTATTCTTTTAATCCTGCAAAATAGATGTTACGTAAATTTTTTTGTATGATTTATTCCTGCAACACCAATGTCAAAGAAAGATAAACAATCAAACAAAATTATTATTTTTTTTATTGATTTCCCTGCAAAACAAATGTTAGAGAACAAAAAGATAAATGATTTTTTTATTATTTTCCTTTATTCCCTCAAAACAGAGGTTAGAGAGAAATGAAGACAAAAATGTTTATTTTTTTCTTTTAATTTTCCCTGCAAAAACAACGGTGAGATGAACAGGAAAAATACTTTTATGTTGTTTTTTTTATTTTTATTTATAGACAAAAAGGGATTTGTGAATGGACGGATTTTTGTGATATGGAAGATAAATCCGAAGATCCGACCACCGTGTGTGGTCGGATATGATAGGTTGCATGAGGTAGAAAAAGAAGTGGTGGGACACGAAAATGAGGCGAAAAATCGATGTCGGATGTGGATCAAAATGTGATGAAATTTTGGGATTTTTAATCTAAAAATTACTTCCTACTCCTACGCTAAGATCTAACTCTATGATTACCTAGGAAAAACAACAAGTAAAAGTGGATCTCACCTCGGGGATCGGACAAGCCATGATGGCCTCGACGAAGCTCAAGCCACTGTCACCGGCTGGATCGGAGGCTAGGACCCTCTTCAAAAAGAAACCTCTCGGAAACTGGGCTCCTCTCCGCCAAATATTGATCAAATGTGAATGTGGGAGGAGGAGCCCATTAAAAAGAGGCAAAAATCCAAAAAGGAAAATATTTACAAAAAGGAAGGTTTTTATTGAGTTGATTAATAAAATAATTAAATTAATAAATTAATTAATTAAATAATTACGAAATTCGAAATTAATAAATTAAATAAATTAATAAATTAATTGGAAATTAATTGGCCACCTTAATGGTGGCCATTAAAGGTACGAAATCAAATCATGTATATTTGGTAACTTATTAAGTCACATAAATCAAATAAAATCAAATGATTAAATACAAAATTCGGAATTAATTTAAATTAATTAATTAATGTTAGGTAATTAAATTTTTTTGGTGGATTTTATAAATGGAAGTTAGTGGCATACATATATTATATACATAAAATATGATGTACATAGGTGTAAATAAGGAAATAATTTTTATACAAGATTTTTTTATTTTATTTTTTTTAATTTTTATTTTTATTGAAAACAATATTTATAATATATACATTAAGTAAAAATAAATATTAACAATTATATACACAAATACATGGGTAAACTGCACAATACACCCCAGAAAACCGACTTTTTAACCGTAACTCCAAAAAATACGAACCACAGCCATTTGAAAGATAATTTAATTTATAGTATTATGGAAGTGAGTTTGGTTCGATTTGAGCTAGTATGGAGCCGGAATTGATGTTTCAATTATCGCATTACGGCTTTTTCTGGGTGTAATTATTTACAATATATACAATTTTTTATTTTATAAATATTTTTATTATTTACAACACAGTTTTATTTACAACTTTTATTTACAAAAATAATTGATTTGAGGTCAAATTATATACAAATAAAATAATGTAAGTTTTATACAAATATACATGAAAAATATGTACAAGATATTTTTGGATTTTCTGACAGACAGCCTTATCTCCCCCTACTTTATTCCTGGTCGATCAGGTCAAGTCTTGACCTTCTCTCGGGGTTTGGGTCAGTCTGTATTTATTGCATAAACACATCCTTTTCTTTTTCTTTTCTTCTTTATTCTTTTATTTATATACAAAAAGTGTTAAAAATGCATAATTAACAAATGCATGCGAAATGGTAATTTTATGGAATTAATGGGTATTTACAGGTATTTGACTAAGGAAACGATGCTAAAATAAAAGAATAAAGGCGATGAATCGTGGATTCATCAGTACACTAAGGGAGTACCGAGTGGAGAATGTACAGGGTCTACCCCCCCTTACTTAGGGTAAAATATCCCTAAGTATAGGCAGCAAAAACAGGGGCAGAAAGAAACAAAAGAAATACCCGAAGGTCCTACATCCCCCCTATACTTAGGGTAAAGTGCACCCTAAGTATAGCATAATCAAAAGATGAAGAAAGGGATGTGGGACTAAAGAATGTAGTGATATAGACATCTGGATCTATACAAGTTGGAAGATCAGTGAAAATCAGGCGTGAGATGCATTAGATGTGAGTCAAAGACCACATCTCACGCAAAATGAATAGGGGCAACATCAACGACCCACGGCTCATGATCTAGAAATGGCTTGAGCCGCTGGCCGTTCACACGAAAGGTACTCTCAGAAGACAACTCAGATATATCAATGCTACCGTTGTTGTGTACCTTTCTCACCAAGTAGGGTCCCTTCCACTTACTCTGTAGCTTCCCTGGAAATAAAGGAAGCCTCGCATCAAACAGCCATACTCTCTGTCTAGGCTCAAAATGCTTGTGGCTGATGTGAGAATCATGCCACTCCTTCACTCTCTCTTTATACTGTAGGCTCTTTGAGAAGGCGGTATCTCTCAACTCCTCCAGGGCTGCTAACTCTACCCTCCTCTGGTCTCCTACACCATCTGGATCCATAAGTATCTCAGTGACTGCCCAAAGTGACATGTGCCTCAGCTCAACAGGTAAATGGCACGGCCTGCCATATACGAGGCGAAAGGGAGATGTGCCCAATGGTGTCTTGAAAGACGTCCTATATGGCCACAAGACTGAGTCCAAAAGCTGTGATCAATCCTTTCGGTCTGGGCGGACGACTTTTGCAATATAGTCTTGATCTCCCTGTTCGACATCTCGGCTAGACCATTCGTCTGTGGATGGTAAGGTGTAGCAACACGATGGTCTATACTGAACTCGCTAGCAAGGACCTTCACCTGGTCGTTGATGAAATGAGACCCCCCATCTGAAATCAAAACTCGAGGGACCCCGAACCGCGTGATGATGTGCTTCCTCAAAAATCTGCAAACTGTCCTCGCATCAGCGGCTCGGGCGGGGATAGCCTCAACCCAACGACTAACATAATCTATGGCCAACAGAATGTACTCAAATCTCTGACTCTTAGGGAATGGACCCATGAAATCGATGCCCCATGCGTCAAAAACCTCACAGAAGTGAATGGGCTGCATCGGCATCATATCACGTTGTCCACAAGTGCCCATCCTCTGACAGTCAATACACCTCTTCACGAACTCATCAGAGTCCTTGAAGAGGGTAGGCCACCATAAGCCAAATTGGAGCACTTTCTATGCCGTTCTCCTCCCAGAATGATGTCCTTCTGCCTCTAGCTTGTGGCAGTAAGTGAGGACGCTATGGTGCTCCTCCTGAGGAATGCACCGACGCCAGACGCTATCCCCTCCTTCGTCGTAAAGGATGGGATCCTCCCAGTGGTAGGACTTGGCCTTCGCAAGGAAGGTCTCAATCCTCTGCCTGGGCCAATCTTGTGGGACTTTCCCAGCAATGAGAAAGTTCACAATATCGACATACCACGGGAGTGAGGCGATAGCAAGGATCGTCTCATCTGGGAAGGTCTCACAAATGGGATTAATATGCTCAGACTCCTCAGGCTGCTCTAAACGGGAGAGATGATCCGCCACCACATTCTTGACTCCAGGCTTATCCTTGGTCTCAATGTCGAACTCCTGGAGTAGAAGGATCCATCTAGTCAATCTGGCCTTGGCATCCTTCTTTGCCATGAGGTATCTGATGGCAGTGTGATCAGTATACAAGGTCATTCTAGATCCAATGATATAAGATCTGAACTTATCTAGGGCGAACACTACGGCTAGCATCTCCTTCTCTGTGACCGTATAATTCCGCTACGCGGAATCCAATGTGCGTCTAGCGTAGTGGATAGCAAAGGGGACTCCATCCCTCCTCTGTCCCAGCATGGCCCCCACGGCAAAATCGGAGGCATCCATCATGATCTCGAATGGGAGAGACCAATCAGGGGGCTGGAGAACAGGAGCCTCAATAACACACTGTTGGAGAGTCTCAAAGGACGAAAGACACTTGTCATCGACAAGGAACTCGGTGTCTTTCGTCAAGAGGTCATTCAACGGCCGGGCAATCTTGCTGAAATCATGAATGAATCGCCGTTAGAAACCAACGTGCCCCAGAAATGACCGTAACTGCCTCAAATTGGACGGCGGTGCGAGTTTTCTAATGACATCAACCTTGGTCAGATCAACCTCCATGCCCCTGTTGGAGATGATGTGGCTAAGCACCTTCCCTTGAGTCACCATGAAGTGACTCTTCTCCCAAGAAAGCACCAAGTGAACCTCTATACATCGCTGGATTACTCGGTCTAGGCAGTCAAGACAGGAGTCGAATCCGTCGCCATAGACCGAGAAATCATCCATAAAGACCTCCAAACACTCCCCTACAATGTCCGAAAATATCGACAGCATGCATCTCTGAAATGTCGCAGGGGCATTGCATAGCCCAAATGGCATGCGTCGGAAGGCGTATGTGCCGAAGGGACAGGTAAAGGTGGTCTTCTCCTGGTCCTCAGGAGCGATGGCCACCTGGTTGTAGCCCGAGTACCCATCCAGGAAACAGTAATGGCTCTTCCCTGCCAGTCTCTCAATGATCTGGTCAATAAAAGGTAGGGGGAAATGGTCCTTCTTGGTGGCCTGGTTGAGTCTCCTGTAGTCAACACAGACCCGCCAAGAGGTGGGTACTCGAGTAGCAATCTCCTCTCCCGACTCACTGATCACAGTCGTGATGCCCGTCTTCTTGGGCACCACATGCAAGGGGCTGACCCACTTGGAGTCGGAAATGGGATAAATAAAATCTGTGCTCCACCATTTTGAGATTTCCTTCATGACGACCTCTCTCAGGTTGGGGTTCAGCCGCCGCTGGAACTCACGCGACGGCTTCGCCCCTTTCTCGAGATAGATATGGTGGGAGCACAACGCTGGACTAATCCCATGGAGATCCGCTACGCTCCATCCGATTGCCTTGCGGTTCTTTTCAAGAACCCCCATCAAACGGGATTCTTGCTCTCCAGTCAGATCGGCGGAGATGATGACTGGGTACATCTTAGGCTCGCCCGCAAGGAATCGATACTTCAGTGAAGTAGGGAGCGGCTTCAGCTCTGGACAGCTGGGTGCTGGCAAATCTGGCTTCGGAAGAAGATGCGTGTATGCTGCCAAATCTGCCTGGGAGAATGAGAACATACTCTCGCAAACTGGATCTGAAGAAGGCTGCTCAACGGAACTGTCTCTGATCTGCTCAGCATCTACCTCCTCCTCAGTTGAAGGCTCTGTGGGTCTCAGGTCTGGAATGTGATCCTCGCAATCTGCCCAATCAGACTCTGAATCCAAGGGATCTACATCACAAAAGGTGGCATCAGCACCACCGTCACACAAGGTGGCCTCAATACCACCATCATCACTAAACTCTGTGTCGCGGTCGAGACCCGGCTCTGCTGCCACTAAAGTATCCTGAACCAGGGCTGTGCTCTCCAAGCTCTCCTCTGCTATCATCTCGGTATCAGCAGTGTCTGAAAATGAGAGGATGGCCTGTGCTGCGGGGTCTGCCCATGCTGCCTCATCGTCTGTGATCACAAAATCACAGTCCTGGTGGATGTCTAGCCCAGCCTCTTTCAGCTGCTCTGTGTCTGTAGTGGTCTCTGAGCATGCTATGTCTCTGGCTCTGCTGTCCTCGACCGTCTCTATTTGTACACTTTCGCCCTCGATGCGAAAGTATACCTTCCCGCTATCATGATCAGTCACCGCCTTAGCTGTGGCCAAGAACGGACGACCGAGAATGATGGGGGTATCGGTCACTGAATCAGGGATCTCCATGTCCAACATTAACGAAGTCCACGGGGAATTGCAGGCCCTGAATAGTGACGACAACGTCTCGCAACAACCCCTTCGTCCTCTTGACAGATCGGTCAGCAAACTGAAGGACTGTCCTGCTCTGTCTAAGAGTGCCCAACTCGAAGCGGTCGAGAAGGGCTGCTGGAAGTAGGTTGATAGACTATCCGCTATCCAATAGAGTCCGGTCGAACCTCTGCTCTCTAATGTGACATCTGACATATGGGGCTCCTGAATCTGGCCTCTTGGCCGGCAGACGGTTTCGGATCGCGAAACACGTGGCTTTCGTCAGCACATGGATCTCTGAGTGGTGGTTCCTCCTCCTCCTCCTGACTATAGTCCTGTCTCTCAACGAACGCTGAAGAAGGGGGATGTGCTGCAAAGCCTCCTGAAGGGTCAGCTGTATGTGGAATCTGTCAATCATGCTCTGGCTGAACTCCTCCTGCTCTCTCTTTTTTGGATCTTTTTTTTTCTTCCCCTTCCCCATCTAAAGGGCTCTAGGGAAGGGGATCACAGGGTCCTTCTCAGATGAAGGATTAGGAAAAGGTCTAGACAGCTCGACGGCCGGATCCGCACATACATCAAGCACCACAGTGGGACCAGAATAAACTAAACCTTTTCCTTTATTCACAATATGCTTCCGAGATACATCAGTGGAAGGAAAAACAACAACTCTCTCAGAATGAGCACCGGTGGCCTCAGTACCACCACTGGCTGGATCTGCTGGACGTCTCGCGGCCTCAGTACCACTCTCTGGCTCGGCATCTCGGGTGGCATCGATACCACCTCCTCGAACAGGTGAAATGGCGGCCTCAGCACCGCCGGTGGAATCAGCATCCTTGGTGGCATCAATACCACCGTCATCATCATGAGCGGCCTCAGTACCGCTCTCCTCCTCCTCTTCTGGCGCTCTAGGTGTATCCTCATAATGTCGCTCAGACGAGGCGCCGCCGCCGGCTGGTGTCCTACCCCTCCTAAGTGTGACAAAATCAACATCAAAAAGGTCTGCAGACATATCATCAAATGGATCACTAGGAGTGGCATGCTCAGTGTAAGCTACCTGCTCAGACTTCCGCTTCAGGCTGTTGGGGTTCGGCTTGATCTGGGCAGGAATAGCGGCCTTCCCTCTCACAATGTCCCGCATCTCCTGGCGGAACTCGTCCATCTCCCGTCTGAAAGTAGCCTGCTGGTCCGTGAGGAGGCGGGCTATGTCGTCCAAGGCGGGGCTCTCGTATGGAAGACCATGGGAGCCCGACAGGTAGCCTCTCTGGTAATGAGGCTGCTAGAACTGGTGTTGCTGCTGCTGAGAGGGGTAAGTGGGAGGATGCTGCTGCTAGTGAGGCTGCTGCTCACGCCTCCAAGATTGTCCCTGCTGATAGGGACGAGGAACGAAGGATGACTGCTGCTGCTGTGAAGGGTAGACTGGGGGCTGCTGCTGCGGCTGGTGATCTCTCTACTGGCTGTACTGGCCTCCCTGACCAGATGGCTGCTGCTGGGGCTGGGCACCTCCGTTCCCCCACCTGAATCCGGGATGGTCTTGTCGGATCCCAGGCTGAGGACGGTCATTGTTGAACAGGAAAAATCAAGGGTCGTACGGTTTCACAAGGCGAAACCGCAGTCGATGCGATGACCGCTCGAAAATCCCGATTCAAACAACAATTAACCCACGATAAATATATCAAGCAATGAAAGTAAATGTGCGGAGTTAAAATTTATTATAACTCTACAACAAAGATGTGTATAGTGCAAGTATGTGTAGAGGTCGAACACAGGGAGCAGACAGGTAGAACGAGGTACTAAGGCACCAAAAATGTGTGTGAAAGTGATCAAGTGTCTACTATGCTATTTTTGTGGGTTTTAATTTTATAATTTTTTTTATTTAATTTTTAATTTTGTATTTTGATTTTTAATTTTCTGATTTTATATTTTATATTTTTTTATTTTATTTTTCAATATTGGAATATGAAAGCAATGTAATAAAAGGGAGAAAGAGATATTTATAAAAATAGATAAAAATGTTCAAAAATTAGCAAATAAAGTCTTTTTGGTCTTTTTATATTTTTCTACTATTTTTGTGATTTTTGGGTAATTTTTAGAATGTTTTTGATATTTTTAATTAACAAAAAAAGAAAACCGTGGCAAAATAGAAGGCTGAAACTAAAATGGAGAAATAAAATAGCAAACAGTAACAAAATTTCTACAAATTAATTTTCACTTAAAAATAATAAAACAAAGAAAATTTAGAGACAAAGTTTGTATTTTTAGGATTTTTCTAGGATTTTTTAGATTTTTAGGAAGGTTTTTGGGCTTTTCTAATTTTTAGGAGTTTTGTTTTGTATTTTTTAATGATTTTTTGTCTGGAGCTAAATGACACTATAAGACACAAAATATAGTTTTTTGGGATTTTTCTGGAGAGCTTTTATATTTTTTATGGATTTTATATGCTAGACAGTGCACAAAATGGATGTTTTTGATTTTTAATAAATATAAAAAAGCAATAATTATGAAAAATAAAAATATGTTGTTAATCTACTATGCAACATGACTCTACTATGATTTTTGGAGAATTTTTTGGGTTTTATGGACACATGCAATAAATACTAGAAGCATAAGAAAAAATCATACATGTAGGGGCATTTTAGTAATATAATGAAAGTGCGAGGGCCTGCGTGCAAAAAGTCACAAAATTTATAACTGTAGTGTAATGTTTCTGAACCTTAATACAAATCCAAAAATGCCCGAGGGCCAGGTTGCTAGAAACCCAAGTGCATGTGCTATGGCACGCGCGCCTAGTAAGGTCTTCAGCGCAATTACCCAAAACCACGAGGGATGGTTTGCAAATGTTACAAGATATTATACCCTACCACTGAAAGTTTAGAAGTTAATGCTTAAATACAAAAACGAGGAGGGCTATGATGCAAAATACCCTCTCCTCAGCGCGGATCCAACGGCGGCGGGAAGTTCACTAATGCCAGGTGGCGAGTCCAGGTTGCGCGATACCCTTTCGTCGCGGATGGCCCAGATTAGATTATCTTTGTGTGATCGGACGACCGAGGTAGGGGGAGATCCTACGGCTGCCGAACCACCTGGGAGCCGTCCAAATCCAACGGCCAAGAGGGCCCTTCGACGAACTGGAAGAACTCGCTGGCCGGCGAGTTTCCCAGAGCCGATCTCCCTCCCCCGCTGCCCAGAGAAGTTCCAAAATTGGCTCCCGAGGTCCTGTGTTCCTCCAAATCCTGGGGGTGTCAAAACGCTCCGGAGGAGCCCGGAGCGGCCGCGCGAGCTCGACGGAGCTGGGCTGCGCCGCGAACCTCGGCCGGCCGTCAAAACTTCCCCAGGTGCGTCGTTCGCTCCGAACACCTGCAGAGCAAAGGCGATAGGGTTGGGGGCAAAATACCCCAAACTCGTAGCGAGATGGTGGAAAGGTGACGGGTGGCGGCGATTAAGTCGCTGGAGCGAGCTCCGGCAAGGGCTGATGTAGACGATTTGTGGAGTAGGAAGTCGGTAGGATGGCTGGGATCGAATTGTAAAGCTACTGAGAAGCTCAAAATGCAAAAAGAACAAACAAAAAGTTGTACCTCTAGGGGTGTATACCCAAGATATGTACCTCGACGGCGGCACGCCGGAGGTGGGTGGAGACGCCAAATGTACACGCCCAAGGCCGCCCTAGATGGCTGGATGTCCCTCTGTCACGGAGACCAGTCCAGAGCACAAGCAAGGGGGCCAAAGAGTGGTCAAATGAGGTTCAAAGTGAAAAGGAAGCTTGGGTGTCGGTTTTGAAACTTGGCCGAGAGGGCACAAAGAACGAGGTGTAGCTCGCGAATCGATGGTCAAAAGACCCATCTAAGCCTTGGGCGTATAAGATCTTTGAACAAGGATCGAAAGTCGTGAAGACGACGACCTCAAAAAACGCATGACCCGTTCTCGAAAAATCCGCAAAGATTGGCCAAAGTCATTCTGACATGCTGACAGAGGATGGTCAGACAATTGACCGTGGTCAACTGTCCGGACCACCTATTTGGTCCACGTGGACCAACTAGGAAAAAACCTCTAAAAAATCATTTTAAAAATAGTAAATAATATTATTTTATTTAGATTATAAAATGAAAAGTGTTTATAATTTTATGTAGTATTTTATTCTTATTTTTAATTATTTTTGTGAGGTAAATTTTTACAAGTTGCTTTTATACCCTTATATAGGTATAATACCTACATATTGCATCCTTTTATTTTTATTTTGTATATTTTTATTTTATTATTTTAGTTTCCTATTTTGTAAAATTATAAAATACTTTTATACACATAAATATATTTATATTTTATTTTTCTGATTTATTTTGTATATTTAATAAAATATAAATAGGTATTATGTAGGTTTGGGTATTGGTAATATACCTATGTATCAAATATGTATGTATTTTATTTTAAGTTTTATTTTGGTTTTTATTCTAATTTTAATGTACATATTTATTATAAGTAATATTTACAAGATTCTAAAAATATAAAAATATAAAAATAATGAATAAAGAATAAATTGAATATTTTATTCGGTACATGAGGGTCCAAAAGTCAACTTTCAAACCGTAGCTCCGCCAAATGCGAAACCACCGCCATTAAATAGCTTATTTTCTTCTATATACAATTAAAGGTGACTATGCTACATTTGGAGTTTTTATTTGTGAGATACAGGTCTGAGAAGTTGGGATTCTGGATTTTTATTCAGACCATAACTTTTTATCTGTACATTGTTTTTTTGTGAAATCAATTTTGTATTTTTATTTATAAAATTATCTACAACTTTCATGAACAAAGTTTCTTTATTTGATGCACAAAAAGTGGAACCAAAAATAGGTCCCAAAATGAATAAAGAATGAATTAATACAAGGGATTTTATTAGTATTTTTGGCCCTTATCTCCCCCTACTTCATTCCTTGTCGACCTAGTCATCGAGATGCCTAGGTCTCAGGGTTTCAAGTCATAAAATATTTACAATATTTTATTCTTTTTCTTTTCTTTTCTTTATTCTATAATTTTGGCATTAAAAACCGTATTTTATACAATATTTACACACATATGCATAGATGCTAAAATGCATGAATTAAGCCTATTTACACGCATTTACTAGGGTTTTTAAGGCCAAAATGATAGAATAAAGATGATGAAACGTAGATTCATCGTCCCCCTATACTTGCCTTTGCTAGTCCCTAGCAAACACTTTTGCAATAAGTGCAAAAAAAGAAAAATAAAGAAAAGAAAAAGAAGAAAGATGGACTAAATTTAATTATCAAACTTGTCTTCATAAAATCAAAGTTTGGAGCTTAAGTCGAACCTTTGGAATTTTAGTGCGGGCGGAACCTTATTGAGAACCGAATTTGAAATCCAACAGTCCTTGAGAATCCCAAAAATCTGTCCAAGTCTCCTCAATAGCCAGGTCAGAAATACCTCAATTCATACGCAAACCCTTACGACTATGAATGTGACTCGTACAGTGTAAGTGATGTTGGCTCTCCCCAACTAGAATGGCAAAGAAACTGACTTCTCCACTACGACAACCCAATGATTCCCCAATCCAATAACTCCATCCTCGAGGAGCGGGGTATTCCCTTCTAAGTTCAAGTGGCAACCAGCTCAAGAGGAGGGGGTGAAGAGAAGAATGGACGGTAGCCAGTGTAGCTACCTATCCTGGGATGCAAGACCAGTGTAGTCAAGTCATCCAGCTGTAGGCTCACATGACATGACTTTGGAACTCAAGCTTGCTTATTGACTTTACAACATATGTACATCCTTTGCAGGCTTTTTATTTTTGTACATGCCTGAACTTTTTTTTCTTTTTTTTTTAAATACTATATACAGCAACATTTACATAAGGAGTTTTTCCTCTTGAGCCAGTAGACTATCCCTCTTTTGAAGCTTTATCGCAACCCACAGCCTCCTGTCTTTAGACTTCCTAATCACTGGACGGGTTGGGGTGCACTTCCCTCCCTAGAGGAGGACAAATGTTTCCACTTGTGTGCGTCCCATACCGGCAAATCCAATCCCCTCACCACTCCAACTGAGTTGAGCCATGTGAAAGGTGCAAGTGTCCAAGTTAGGTCATTATCCACAAGAGTCGTGCGTGTGCTCCGAAATACTCTACTTAGGCAGTCAAGAATCCATTGAACCAAGTCTCGTAATCCTCAAAGAATTAAGTCAACTAGACCTGAAGTACCTCAAACCCAGTTCCTATAAGGTTCCTGTTATTAGGTAGATTTTAAGGTCCAATCAGGCTCCAATCTCTGGATTTTACTTAGACTCGTTCAACTATCAAACTCAATCCGAAAAATGCTCATGTTATGTAATGCAATGCAGAAAATATTTTTGTGATGCAATTTTCGAAGATTTTGAACTTTTTATGGATTTTTGAAAATATGATGCTGATGCATGCATATGCATTTTTTTGTATTTTTCAAAAATATTTTTCGAATGTTTTTGGATTTTAATTTTGCTAATGTTTTTGGGATTTTTGAAAACAAAAGATTTTGGCTGAAAACTAGGTTAAAATATGTACACGGGAATGCTTCTTATATATACAAGAAGTGGATTTTAAGAATTTACAAGGTAAGTGATCAATTTTATACATATATACATATAGTGGATTTTGGTGAGATGTATGTATTCCTCAAACTTATTTGACACAAGCTTTTCACACAATTTTTGAAAACTATAGTCCAAAATAATTTTTACAAACATTTTACAAACATGTACACACATTTGAAAATCATTTTGCAAAGGTTTTTCAAACAGTATATATAGATTTTTCAAATATTTTTGCAACCATTTTTCAAACCATTTGCAAATCATTTTTCAAACATTTTATTTCACACAAAGAAAAGAAATTTTTACAAATCACACATTTTACAAAGGTTGAAAACATGTAACAAAATATTTTCAAAATAGTTTTCAATAAATGTTCACAAAGATTTTCAAACTATTTTTCAAACATTTTGCAAAAGACATTTTCACCTATTTTATTAATCAGTAAATACAAAAAGAATATGAGGAATAAACACCTTTTTATTAAGGAATTTTAATGAATTTTAAAGAATTAGTAGCTATATTATTAGGAAAATACGAAAGTACGAGTTATGGCTAAAGTATATACGCAGTATATACGACCCCCCTATACTTAGCTTGAGCTATGTCCTCATAGATCAGAGAGAAAAGAGAAGACATAACTCGTACTGAGTATAGGAAAATGTAATGAATAAAGAAATAAATGAATGAATGAACGAATGAGAAGTTGACCGTCCCCCTATACTTAGGATCAAATAATCCTAAGTATAGCAGACTGTACACAAAGCAGGGAGGGTCAAGGGTGGGAATGAACAGATCGTACTCAGACTGTCTCCCCCTATACTTAGGGTAAGATATCCCTAAGTATAGACAAGAAGAGGAGACAATGGAGAGGATCAAAGAATAGAACAACTCGGGGTGCACACTCCCCTATACTTAGGACAAAGTACGTCCTATGTATAGAAAACTGACATAAAGGGGCGGCACCTTTTTGATAGATAAAGAAAATAGAACAGGAAAAGAAGAAAAGAAGAAAAGAAGAAAAGAGATGAAGACGGAAGAAGAGGTCAGTGGATGTACATACCACTCCCCCTATACTTAGGGTAAAAGAAGCCCTAAGTATAGGCAACAACAGGAGTGATGAGACGGAACAAAGAACGAACACTCGGTTCATCCACCCCCCTGTACTTAGGACAATGTACGTCCTAAGCTAGGCAAACACGAGAATGGGTGGACGAGCAATACGGAAGATAGACGGAGGTACACAACACGAATGTACAACAGGATGGATGTACAGAGGGTCAAGAAGGTAGAAAGCGAACCTTCTTGCGGGACCGCTGAGGGATAGATTCTAGTGTGGTGCAGGTCGACATCGGGGTCCACAATGGACGGAAGCCGATCAGGGTCGACAGAGTGAAGGTCCTCAGGGGCCCTAGGGTGTGAAGGCACCGACGGATCAGTGAAAGAAGTGTGACTAGGTCCGGCCATGGGAGTCTCGCTAGTGTCAAAGTGAAATGGGACGAACTCATCATCATCGGAAGTAGTGTACTCTGAGTTGTCCCGCGAGGTGTCATCCGGGTCAAAACCAAAAGGAACGAACTCATCGGTGGAAGTAGTCGAACTCTGTCCGTCCTCAATAATCTCAACCAGATCATCTTTCTCATCAAAAGGCCCGTCATCAAAAGGCCCGAATTTCTGAAGAAAATCAATTAAATCAAATTCGATCTTTGGCTCATCAGTATCTATGTGGACAGGAGCAGACTCATCAGTGAAAGTAGTCAAGTCATGTCCGTCCTGTCTAGTCTCTACATCTGCCCTCCGCTCAATGGTATCAATCGTGTAAATCCTGCAGATATCATCAACACATCGCGAAGTCCCAGAAGAAGGAACTCCGAGGTCCACGCTTTCCGAGTCTTCCTCAACTAGGAGGAATTCTCGGGTCTCAGTGGAATCCAATAAGCAGCAAAATTCTCTGATAGTATCATCAAGGTCATGGTCCTCGAGGTCAGCCAAGATAGGTGTAGTCGCATCAGGTGCAGGTCTCTGGTCGGCAGTGGGTGCGGTGATCGAAACTTCGCTCTCGTCAGCAGGACAGAAGCGAATCTCTCCTGATCCGTAATCAATAACGACTCTCGCAGAGGCGAGGAATGGTCGTCCCAGGATGATTGGAGAATGCTCCCCTGTGGAGGTCTCCATGGGCAATACGACAAAATCAACGGTGTAGCTCGTGCCCTGAATAGAAATGACGACGTTTTCAAGGATACCCTTCGGCCTCTTGATTGATCCATCAACAAACTGTACGATCATCCTGGTTTTCTTGAGAGGCCCTAGGTGAAGAGACTGTACCAGAGAGAAGGGTATGATGCTAATCGAAGCACCGCCGTCTAGGAGAGTGTGATCACATGTGTGGTCAGAGATGGTGCAGCTAATGAAACGTGTGGCAGTGTTCTTCTTACGAGGAATGGGACGGTGTATGATGGCGTGGGAAGTGGCCATGGTCAAGATATGATGCTCAGATCTGCTCCTCCGCTTTCTCTTCTTGGGAAGAGGAGCAGATAAATCGGTCATGGCCTGCTGAAGTGGGGCACGGATAATCTCATTTATGGTGGCCACCACTTCGGGTTCAGTCAGCATTTTTTTGAATTTTTGGACCTCCTCCATACAAGGGAGAAGGTCGGAATCAACATATACACGAGGCTTGCCAAGAGCAGTCTGTACAGCGGCATCCTCGGGGTCAAAGGTGGGACCGGGTGTGAATGTATGTGTGGACCAAGGATCTGGAAAGTGGTCTCTCTCCTCATAGTCTGACTCGATCGTGTGTCTCCCGAAATCTTTTTGTGTTTTCAAAATTTTTCTCATTTTTTTGTATTTTGGGCGATTGCAAGCTCTCATGATAATCCTCAAATGATTCCATATCCTCAAAGACTGGAGCGACATTCTGATTCTTATTAAACTAGTAAGATCAGTGATCCTCGAATTCATATGCTCCATCATCTGGTTCAAGGTCTCAAGTGTGGATATCATGAAAGGTGACTCCAAAATCTCAAGATCGGGTGAGTCGAATGTGGGCGGTGGGTGTGGACAAAAATCACATTCCGGATCAGGATACTCAAGGAAGAGCGGGTTGTCGAAATGTGTAGGCGATGGTGGTGGAAATGACTTGTGAAGGTCAAAGTCCGGATCCTAAAATAGTGGGTTGGTCGGATATGTACAAAAATCAGGAGTAAAGTCCTCCTAGAAAAAGTGAGGTGGACCGGCTGGAGCGGACGAGGATCCGCAAAGTCCGGATAGAAAATGCTCCAGGGGTCCATCTTGAAAACAAAAGGAAAATGATTGGGAGAGCACGACAGTCAAGTCAAGAGAGTAGAAAAGAACGCGCAAATGCGCAGTGATGATCTAGGATACACACAAAACAATCACAACCAAAAATGAAAATAATGCAAACCCTCAATTCACCTACTCAACTCGGTAGAGACCGTAAAATGCGGTCTTTTTATCTTGTTTGTTTTAGAGTCAGGTGAGCAGTCAAAAGTTGCACAAACACTTAGGTGGCTGAATGGGATTTGGGCACTATCCTTAGTGTGTGTGCGAGCAAGTAAAACGAAGACAATGAGGGGATTACTCGCCCCAAAAGATTTTTTTTTCTTTTTGGTCGATTTTAGGGTCGAGTAATATTAGCAGTCCCAATTTTATTAATTATCACTTTTTTGGATTTTTAGTTAGAAATGCACGAGCCTAACGAGGAGTCAATTTCACTTAGCACCTAGGTGATCAAAATCAGAGGGAGAGTCGGAAAAGCAATGCAAGCGACAAAAACGATGATGAATGCTAAAGCTTAAATGCTCACCTTGCCTCCAGCACTCTACATGCAAAGATGCTCTACAGAATTGAAACCCATCTATATGCAAATGCAAAGCCGATGAAATCGCCCTAAGTTCAGAAATTGCTATTAATGGGAAGAACCACAAGTAGACCACCAATCCTCAACCCTAGAGTCCGGTCTAGGCTCACCCTCCTCTGCTCAACACACTTGAGTTAGGAGAAAGCGCTTTGCGGGAGAGCTCGCGGTGCGGTGGATTAAAGATGATGAATCAACTGTTTATAATTTAACTAAGTCCAAACGCGGCTACAGGCACATGCAAGATATTAGGTGTTTGGCCTTAGTCTATCGCAAGCAATCCTAAAACTAGGGGCTCAATCACATAAAATAAATAAAATCGAAAACAAAACAAAATAAAAAGAATGCGAAGAAAACCGTAAAAAGCCGCGGTGAGCCCCCAGTGAACAATCACTTGGAAATTAGGATCAAGAGTCCAAGTCTGTGGGTACCTGTATTATTACAAATATAGTGGTCTTTCTTCTCACAGAAATTACAAAAATATAAATGCAATAAAATAAAAGCTCAGAAGTTGTCTTCAAATTCCCTCCAAGTCCGCCTTGGTGCGAAGCCGAAGCCGCCTCACGTAGTTGCACGAGTGCTCCTAGAAAGGAGTGCCTCCCTCAATCCGCGCACCTCGCACAAAGTCAAACAAGAGGGTGGTTAGACAATTCAAATGATATATCAAAATAGAAGAGCAAAAATAAGCAAAAATAAAAACCGCGAAATAGACAATCAAATCACAATCACAAACAAGACCCGAACTACGCGTTGTTGCTCCCCGGCAACGGCGCCATTTGTTGAACAGGAAAAATCAAGGGTCGTACGGTTTCACAAGGCGAAACCGCAGTCGATGCGATGACCGCTCGAAAATCCCGATTCAAACAACAATTAACCCACGATAAATATATCAAGCAATGAAAGTAAATGTGCGGAGTTAAAATTTATTATAACTCTCCAACAAAGATGTGTATAGTGCAAGTATGTGTAGAGGTCGAACACAGGGAGCAGACAGGTAGAACGGGTACTAAGGCACCAAAAATGTGTGTGAAAGTGATCAAGTGTCTACTATGCTATTTTTGTGGGTTTTAATTTTATAAATTTTTAATTTAATTTTTAATTTTTAATTTTGTATTTTGATTTTTAATTTTCTGATTTTATATTTTATATTTTTTTATTTTATTTTTCAATATTGGAATATGAAAGCAATGTAATAAAAGGGAGAAAGAGATATTTATAAAAATAGATAAAAATATTCAAAAATTAGCAAATAAAGTCTTTTTGGTCTTTTTATATTTTCTACTGTTTTTGTGATTTTTGGGTAATTTTTAGAATGTTTTTGATATTTTTAATTAACAAAATAAAGAAAACAGTGGCAAAAATGGAAGGCTGAAACTAAAATGGAGAAATAAAATAGCAAACAGTAACAAAAAATCTCCAAATTAATTTTCACTTAAAGATAATAAACAAAAAAAAATTAGAGACAAAGTTTTATTTTTAGGATTTTTCTAGGATTTTTTAGATTTTTGGAAGGTTCTTGGGCTTTTCTAATTTTTAGGAGTTTTGTTTTGTATTTTTAATGATTTTTGGTCTGGAGCTAAATGACACTATAAAACACAAAATACAGTTTTTGGGATTTTTCTGGAGAGTTTTTATATTTTTATGGATTTTATATGCTAGACAGTGCACAAAATGGATGTTTTTGATTTTTAATAAATATAAAAAAGCAATAATTATGAAAAATAAAAATATGTCGTTAATCTACTATGCAACAGGACTCTACTATGATTTTTGGAGATTTTTTTGGATTTGTATGGACACATGCAATAAATACTAGAAGCATAAGGAAAAATCATACATGCAGGGGCATTTTAGTAATATAATGAAAGTGCGAGGGCCTGCGTGCAAAAAGTCACAAAATTTATAACTGTAGTGGAATGTTTCAGAACCTTAATACAAATCCAAAAATGCCCGAGGGCCAGGTTGCAAGAAACCCAAGTGCACGTGTTATGGCACGCGCGCCTAGTAAGGTCTTCAGCGCAATTACCCAAAACCACGAGGGACGGTTTGCAAATGTTACAAGATATTATACCCTACCACTGAAAGTTTAGAAGTTAATGCTTAAATACAAAAAGAGGAGGGCTATGATGCAAAATACCCTCTCCTCAGCGCGGATCCAACGGCGGCGGGAAGTTCACTAATGCCAGGTGGCGAGTCCAGGTTGCGCGAGACCCTTTCGCCGCGGAGGCCCAGATTAGATTATCTTTGCGTGATCGGACGACCGAGGTAGGGGGGAGATCCTACGGCTGCCGAACCACCTGGGAGCCGTCCAAATCCAACGGCCAAGAGGGCCCTTCGACGAACTGGAAGAACTCGCTGGCCGACGAGTTTCCCAGAGCCGATCTCCCTCCCCCGCTGCCCAGAGAAGCTCCAAAATTGGCTCCCGAGGTCCTGCGATGTTCCTCCATATCCTGGGGGTGTCAAACGCTCCGGAGGAGCCCGGAGCGGCCGCACGATCTCGACGGAGCTGGGCTGCGCCGCGAACCTCGGCCGGCCGTCAAAACTTCCCCAGGTGCGTCGTTCGCTCCGAACACCTGCAGAGCAAAGGTGATAGGGTTGGGGGCAAAATACCCCAACCCCGTAGCGAGATGGTGGAAAGGTGACGGGTGGCGGCGATGAACTCGCCGGAGCGAGCTCCGGCGAGGGCTGATGTAGACGATTTGTGGAGTAGGAAGTCGGTAGGATGGCTGGGATCGAATTGTAAGGCTACTGAGAAGCTCAAAATGCAAAAAGAACAAACAAAAAGCTGTACCTCGAGGGGTGTATACCCGAGATATGTACCTCGACGGCGGCACGCCGGAGGTGGGTGGAGACACCAAATGTACACGCCCAAGGCCGCCCTAGATGGCTGGAGGCCCCCCTGTCACGGAGACCAGTCTAGAGCACAAGCAAGGGGGCCAAAGAGTGGTCAAATGAGGTTCAAAGTGAAAAGGAAGCTTGGGGGTCGGTTTTGAAACTTGGCCGAGAGGGCACAAAGAACGAGGTGTAGCTCGCGAATCGATGGTCAAAAGACCCATCTAAGCCTTGGGCGTGTAAGATCTTTGAACAAGGATCGAAAGTCGTGAAGACGACGACCTCAAAAAACGCAAGACCCGTTCTCGAAAAATACGCAAAGATTGGCCAAAGTCACTCTGACATGCTGATAGAGGATGGTCAGACAGTTGACCGTGGTCAACTGTCCGGACCACCTGGTTGGTCCACGTGGACCAACCAGGAAAAAACCTCTAAAAAATCATTTTAAAAATAGTAAATAATATTATTTTATTTAGGTTATAAAATGAAAAGTGTTTATAATTTTATGTAGTATTTTATTCTTATTTTTAATTATTTTTATGAGGTAAATTTTTACAAGTTGCTTTTATACCCTTATATAGGTACAATACCTACATATTGCATCCTTTTATTTTTATTTTGTATATTTTAATTTTATTATTTTAGTTTCTTATTTTGTAAAATTATAAAATACTTTTATACACAAATATATTTTTATTTTATTTTTCTGATTTATTTTGTATATTTAATAAAATATAAATAGGTATTATGTAGGTATGGGTATAGGTAATATACATATGTATCAAATATGTATGTATTTTATTTTAAGTTTTATTTTGGTTTTTATTCTAATTTTAATGTAAATATTTATTATAAGTAATATTTACAAGATTCTAAAAATATAAAAATAATGAATAAAGAATAAATTGAATATTTTATTCGGTACACTGTACAATGAGTGTCCAAAAGTCAACTTTCAAACCGTAGCTCCGCCAAATGCGAAACCACCGCCATTAAATAGCTTATTTTTTCTATATACAATTAAAGGTGAGTATGCTACATTTGGAGTTTTTATTTGTGAGATACGGGTCTGGGTAGTTGGGATTCTGGATTTTTATTCAGACCATAACTTTTTATCTGTACATTATTTTCTGTGAAATCAATTTTGTATTTTTATTTATAAAATTATCTACAACTTTCATGAACAAAGTTTTTTTATTTGATGCACAAAAAGTGGAACCAAAAATAGGTCCCAAAATGAATAAAGAATGAATTAATACAAGGGATTTTATTAGTATTTTTGGCCTTTATCTCCCTCTACTTTATTCCTTGTCGACCTAGTCATCGAGATGCCTAGGTCTCGGGGTTTCGGGTCATAAAATATTTACAATATTTTATTCTTTTTCTTTTCTTTTCTTTATTCTATAATTTTGGCATTAAAAACCGTATTTTATACAGTATTTACACACATATGCATAGATGCTAAAATGCATGAATTAAGCCTATTTACACGCATTTACTAGGGTTTTTAAGGCCAAAATGATAGAATAAAAATGATGAACGTAGATTCATCAGTCATACCAAATCCCGTTGACATCCATCAACGGCTCTGCATCGTACTGGGGTGGCGGTAGCACTGCCAGAGGCTGATCCGGCTGTATATCACCATCTGCAAGTCTGGAGATGGTGGTGACTGGTAAGAGGGCTGCTGCTGGTGGTACGGCTCCGCCTGTACAAGATGAACCTGTCTAGGTTGCTAGTGTGAGCTGGAGCACTGGGACGAGCTGCTGCTGCCGCCGGTATCGCCTCGCGAGTGAAGACGGGGCTGTGAAGCCGTTTGTGCCTCCTGGAGACACATGAGCTGGGTCTTCATGTCGCTCAGAGTCTGTGCCATCTGCTCTATCTGAGTGATGCCCTGGCATTGCTTCTTCTCAATCAGCTCCATCCGATCCAACTTCTCGCTGATAATATCCATATCCTCAGCGGATGACTCTGCCTGTGCTGCTGCTACTGCGGATGAACTGGATGGACCGGCGTCGACCCGTGCTATCCTATGGTACTACACGGGTCCTGGCTGCTGCTGTGGTCTGCCCTGAGTATACAACCTGGTCTGGGACATCACCATGTAATTCTCGGCCATCTCCTCGTAGATGGCCCAGACCTGGTCGCGATCCTTGGCGAAGTAAGACCCGCCACAAGAAGCGTTCACCAAGCCCTGGAGCTCTAGTGTCAGCCCGCTGAAGAAGCTCTGCACAAGGTTGGGCTTCGAAATATCATGGTGCGGGCATCGATCAGTCAGCTCACGGAACCTCTCCCATGCCTCATGGAATTGCTCGTTGGGGAGCAGGGAGAAGTTGCTGATGAGGGCTCTCGCTGCATTAGTCTACCCGAGTGGATAGTACTTGTGTAAGTACTCGGTGCGGAGCTGCTCCTAGGTGTAAACAAACTTCCCCAAATGCTTCAGCCAGGTGGCTGCTCTGTCTGCCAAGGAAAAGGGGAAGGCGATCATCCGAATCGTATCCTGGTCCACCTGACGATCGTGGACAGTACTGCAGATCATGAGGAACTCCTGGAGGTGGAGATGGGGCTCCTCAGTAGTGAGTCCGTGGAAGCGGGGGAGTAACTACAAGGTGTTCGGGGGGAACTTGAAGTCCCCCACGATAGCTGGAAGTACGACCCAGTGGTGCATCAGTGTCGATCCGGTGTTGTACAACTCCCGCATCGGTCTCGGTGGCTCTCCTCCGCCTGCCGCGGTGGCTGCCATTGCGACGGCGGCTGCTGCGGCTGCTGCAGCTGATGCAGCTGCATCGTCTGGGATCCTCAGCCCGTCTCTCCTCTGCTCTCGCTCTGCTCTCTCTACTCTCATCTGCTCCATCTCTCTCCTCATATCGAGCATGAATGCTCACCGATCCCTCAACTGCTGCTGAACGGTCTCTAGGGAGGCGATTAGGGTGGAGTTGATCGCGCCATGGTCCAGCACAAAGTGCTCAGGATGTGGACCTCGGGAGCGATCCTCGGAACTGCCGGCCATGGCGTCTGCAAAATCAAATGAGCCAAACTTAGGTGCTGACAAATATGCTAATCTCTCCTCTGGCTCATGTCTCTCAGAACCGAAAGAAAGGGGGTCGAGGGGGAACAGGGCGGAATCATACTCGGGCTCGGAGAGCTGGTCTCGGCTCTCGCGGGTCAACCTAGATGAACGGGTAGACATGCCCGAAAGCGGTGCAGCCAGAGGCTGCCTAAGAGATCGTCTACCCATCATCGTGATCTGGCGAGTAAGGCGGATGGGATCTGGAGAAACTATGATCAGCAACCAAACCCTCTGTTCACCAACACAACACGAGCTGAAGACCGTAAAGGCTCGGTCAAATTATCTTGTCTTTTTTATTATGGTGAACAAACAATCTATCAGAGCGATTACGTGACCTGTTGGGATACCCGATGCTACCCCAACCGACTGGCCCGCACGGAAGAGTCGGTAATCAGTCGGGAATAGCACCGGAGGGCTCTACCTAGTGAACGGGTCACTCTCTCGCACAATCAAACCAAACAATGAGGGGGTTGCTCTCCCCAAGACAAATTTTTAGGTCAAGTGTCTTTTAGGGTCAATAGCTTAAGCAGTCCCAATTTTATGGTTTTTCTTTTTAATATTTTTCAATAAAAACAAAGGCCTAACGAATTTTTTGATTCTCCTGGTTATTTAGTCAAAACAAGGGGGAGAAGACGAAAAAGCCGATGCGCGATGAAATCAATGATGCATGCAAAGATAAAAATGCGTACATGTCTCCAGCACTCTACATGCAAAATGATCTGCGCAGAAATGTACTCTACATGCAAAATGATCCGCGTAGAAATGTAAAGACTGAAATAAACTACCTTTATGGTGTAGCGATAAAAAGCCGAGTCCTAAACATGCAATTCTACTCGAAGAACCGTCTAACTAGTCACCGATCCTCCAAGCCAAAGGTCCGGTCTTGGTCTACCCCTCCTCCTCCCGACACATCGGGTTCAGGAGCAGCGCTTGGCAGGGCAAGCTATGGAACGTAGGCTACAAAGGGGATGAGTCAGCTATTTTTATTAGTGAGTTATTAGTAGGTCCAATTAATCGCACTATAGGAACAAGCAATCAATTAAGTGTGGGGATCCTACTACTTACGGCACAGTCAAGCAGAAAATCCTAAGTCTAGGGGCTCGAGAAAAACCGCTGAAAACCGTAAAAGGCAGCAAGAAAATCAAAAACCGCGAAAAGCCGCGAAAAACCTAAGGGTCCCCTGAGCACACCGATACTCGGTGAAATAGACCCGCTAGAGAGTTCAAGTCCAAAGTCTGAGTGTCCCTGTATTATTACAAATAATCAAATGAAATGAAAATAAAAAGCTAAACTAATCCTCGCCCGCTCGTCTACTCTCTCACGCTATCCTGCGGCTCCGTGCAGAAGGGAACTGCCTCCAAGTCCCGCGGTTGTGCCGGCTTCTCGAAAACTGCCACCTCGGTCCTCAAGTCCTCGCAAGAAAGAAGACAAGTGTCAAACCAACAATAATATAATCAAATATGGACAAGAAATAAAAGACAAGGGTATATGTGCAAAATTGACAAATACAATTAACAAACAAAAATCAAACAAAAACAAAAATAAAAGAAAATAAAATAAAACAAAATAAAGCAAAAAAAAATAAGAACAAAAAGCCACGAAAAGCCGCGGACTCCGAAAGAGCCACGGAAAGCCGCGAAAAAGAAAATAAAGCAAAAATAAAAAATACTAAGCCGTGCTCCCCGGCAACGACGCCATTCTGATGGACCGAAAAATCACCAAGACTCGGGTGAAATAAAATGGATCAAGGGTCGTTGTGACCCGGATCTCGGAAATCAATCGGTCGATCAAGAAAATGAAGGTCAGACCACCAAAATCAAAGAAAATCAATCAAAACACGATAGCGGTCCTGGCTATTGGATTAGCCTAGTATAGCGACTAGGGTCGGACTCAGGGAGCACGTGATGGCCTCACGGCCTACGAAGTAGTCAAAAATAAACTAAAATAAAATAAAAGATGTTTTTGGTGGATTTTTATTCTTTTTCTATTTTTTTGGATTTTTAGTTAATTAAGAAAATAAGGAAAACAAGAAAATAAGGCAATTCAACAATTTATTTAATGCATCAAAAATTGAGTAAAAATTGAAATAAAAATGTTTTTATGTATTTTATGGTTTTTACTATTTTTAGTGAATTTTCGGGATTTTTTTTATTTAGTTTTCTAAAAATCAAACAAGGTAAGAAACTGAAGACACTGTCCAGTCAGGAGAAAAAGGCCAATTTAAAAAGCAGAAGGGCCTATCTAGCTCCTGAAGGTATTTTTTTATAAACTAGAAAATTTAAGGAAAATTTGGGCACTAGATTTATGATTTTTGGATTTTTAGATTAATTATAAGAATTTTTATTATATTTTTAGTGTTTTGTAATTTTTATGAGTTTTATATAATGAAAAATGGCCAAAATTGGCCAGAAAATCAAACACAACAATCTAAACAGTAGCTAATTTTTTTGTAATTTTTAGATAGGTTTTAATATTTTTTTTGATTTTCCAAATCAAACAGTAATGAAAATGGCTGTTTTTGATTTTTTAAAAATATCAAATCAAAACAAAAATGTCTCCAAAAATTCTAGAAAATTTTACACTATGGCAGGAGCCATGCGTCCAATTTTCATGGAATTTGGAGTAAGTTTGCTATTTTATTCAAAAATAAAACTTAGGGTACAGTGCACAGGGACCTGTACGCAATTTCCTAAAGTTCTGTGGGGGTCCGGTGCAAAAATCCCAAGAAATCACGCGCGCGGCGCGTGTCTGGGGCACTCAGGGACCTAAATGCAAAGAAATTAAGTTCCTGGGCTAAATAATAACAATTATTAAAAGCCCAGGGAACTTAATGTAATTTACCCACTAAAATTACGCACATGTGCTAATAAACCACGCACAAGGGTATCAATGCAAATATCTAAAAAGTTTCATTCATTTCATCACAGTCCAGAACTACATGGATAAATGTGCAAATAGACCAAAAGACCACGTGTCGAAGCATGTGACACACACCACACACAGGGGCTTATATGCAATAAGAAAACAACACAGGGTCCAACATGCAATTTACCTAAGGTAAATAAAATCCTAAAAATATTTACAGGACTTAAAGCAAACTACTAAAAAGAGAAGGGCCTAAGGGTAAATTACCCTTTATTAAGTCGACCGACAGATGGGCGCCACGTGGGTGGATGAACGACTGGGAAGAGGGTGGCGCCCAAAGCTGTTGTCCCTCGGGCGGATCGAGTGGTCCAGGCGTCGCCACGTGGAGATCAAATGGTGGAGAAGTGCGGTGGCTAAACCTTGGCCATCGGACGGTCTGGATCAACCCTCCTGAAGATCGTGCAGTAGCTGCTACTCCTGGAATGGAAGGCTCAGATCGAAACTGGTGCTGGAGGAGATCCGACGGTGGGCGAAGGTCCTGGAAGAACTGTCGGCCGGCGAACTTCGCCGGCCCAATGCGCGCGCTCCTGGCCTCCTCGCGGGGCTCTGATGATCGGAGAAGAGTCGTCGTGGGCCTCCGCGTCAAATGGTACTCTCCGATGGAGCAACAGAGCTCTAAGGAGCCCGGTCAGCTCCGGCGGAGAAGCGGCTCCTGGCTCGAGCCAGAGGACCTCAGATGGCCCTCGTTGTACCTGCAAAAGGACTCCAGAAGACTTGCGGGTCAAGGGCAAAATGCCTCGACCCCGTCAGTGGTGGTGAAGATGGACGGTGCGGTGGTGCGGGCGAACCCTGGCGAAGCGACGGAGAAGGGGTTCGAACCCCAGCTCCTGTGCGAGCTGGGTTGAACGGAGGGGCGGAGAAGATGTGCGAGGGAAGGGCGAACGTGGTGTTAGATTCCGATGATCGAACGGAAGGGGGATATGGTCGGAATCGACGAAAATCGACGGCGGTGCGAATTGGGGCTAAATCAAAATCCGAGAAATAGGAAAGAATTTACAGCTACCTGGGTGGTCGAGTCGACTGTGGGCGAGCTGGGGATGCTCTGGGTCCTTGCCTCGAGGATCGTCGTCGTCTGAGGCTCGAGCTCCTGCTCTCAGCGGAGCACGACGGAGCAAACCCGCTGGATCAGAGGTTCAGACGTCTCCTCCTCGCTGCGACAATGCTCGGAGCGAGCTGTCACTCTCACTCGAGCACTGGAGGTCACTGGGTGGTCGACGAATGATCCAAAGATGCGTAAAAGGGTGGCGGAGCTCAGACCTTATACCGCCAGGAGTCCGATAAGAATGGGTCGGGTAGGGCAGCGTGAAGCGCGGATCTCGAGGCGGGCACCCCGGCGAGGGTGTCGGGTGTGACGTGAGCAAAATGGACCCGGGGTTTAGGGGAATGGTGATCGGGTTTAGGCGCAATAATCGGGAGTAATCGGGTCGCCCGCCTAATACCCGTGGGAGGTGGTCCTGGGGGGGAGTTGACCGGGCGGTCAACAACCCTCGTGGACCAATGAGAGACAACCACGTGTAAAAGATTTATAAAATCAATTAAAAACAGTAAATGGCTGAATTATTAAAAACTTAAAACATGAAATATTTTTATTTTAATTTTTTCTATTTTTTGGTGATTTTCAATTAATTTTTCAAAATAAAAATAGGGTATTTACATTGTATGGCTATACATAGGTATATATACAATATATGGATTTTTCTTTTTGATTTTTAATTTGTTATTTTTATACACTTTTATTCCCATTTTATATTTTATTTATTTATATCATAAAATAAGGAATAAAAAGATATTTTTATTTTATTTTAATTATTTATATACAATAGTGAAGTAATTACATATGTACATCTATGTACATGGTATATTTACAATATTATTTTTGGTTTTTAATTTTGTTCTTTTTATTTTGTTTTTGTTTTAATGGTTTTTATTTTATTTGATTACAACATAAAAAGTAGAATATATACAAATTTTATAAGAATTAATTTTATTTATTTATAAGGTGGAATAAATATAAGTGTGGTTGTATGTACAAGGTGGATATATACAAGTGATCTATTTTTGTTTTCTTTTTGATTTTTCTATTTTTATCTTGATTTTATATTTATAAATATATACAAGTATTTACAAGCCTCTTTTAGTCTCTTTTTGGAGGAAAATATTTTTATTATATTTACAGCTATATTTACACACATGAGCCCCTATCTCCCTCTACTTTGGCTTTTATGCGGTCAGGCCCATGCTGAGCCCTCCCTTGGGTTAGGTTTCTCAATATTTATTCTAAATATTTCCCTCTTTTTCTTTTTGATCTTTATTCTTTTATTTTTGCACACAAAAACATGCTAATTATTACTATTTACACCATGCATGCTTTTGGTAATTATTTACATTTACAAATATATAAATGCATTTGCAAAGGTTTTTGTAGCTAAAATATAAGAATAAAGAGTGATGAATGAGTATTCATCAAGTCGCTACGTCCAATGCAGGTTTTGGTGCACCATCTCGAGCATAATGATCCAAGCTTGGAGCTGATCATAACTCACAGATTTAAAAGCATCGCGGAATCTTCACGAGTCGCGCAACCTCATCTAGAGGACGAGTCCGTCAATACCACATCTGGAAGCCATTGTCGCTTTCCGCCATTGAAACACCTAAAATAACACTGAAGCATCTGAGCTTTATTGTCCTGTTAACTATTTGAAGCACCGAGACTAAGGCGTGAATCTCTAAACAATATCACCTGCAAATCGAGAACACCGTCAAAGCATCATATCTGTTGTGAGAACCACAACACCACTTGCGATCTGAGGTCGAGGGTGAGCAATAGTCATCACCATTCTCAAATCACAGCATCCTGCTGCTCGAGATGGAATTGGGTAAGTGATGAATCCACATTTCATCATCTTTATTCTATCATTTTGGCACCAAAAACCCTAGCAAATGCCTATAAATGGCACTAATTCATGCATTTTAGCATTCATGCATATGTGTGTAAAAAGTGTATAAAATACTGTTTTTAATGCCAAAATTATATAATAAAGAAAAGAAAAGAAAAAGAATAAAATATTGTAAATATTTCATGACTCAAACCCCGAGACCTAGGCATCTTGATGAATAGGTCGACAAGGAATAAAGTAGGGGGAGATAAGGGCTCGAATACAATGAAAATACCTTCTATTTCATTCATTCTTTGTTCATTTGGACCTATTTTTGGTTCCACTTTTTATACATCAAATAAAGAAACTTTGTACATGAAAGTTGTAGGTAATGAAATAAAGAAAAATACAAAATTGATTTTACTGAAAAATAATGTACCGATAAAAAGTTATGGTCTGAATAAAAATCCAGAATCCCAACTTCCCAGACCTGTATCTCACAAATGAAAACTCCAAATGCAGCAAACTCACCTTTAATTGTATATAGAATAAAATAATATATTTAATGGTGGTGGTTTCGCATTTGGCGGAGCTACGGTTTGAAAGTTGAGTCTTGGACCCACATTGTATACTTGTACAGCTTAAAATATTCAATTTATTCTTTAATCATTATTTTTGTATTTTTATATTTTATAATTTTGTGGATATTATTTATAATAATTATGTAAATTAAAACAAGAATAAAAACCCAAATAAAACTCAAAATAAAAATAAATGTATATAAAATACCCAGGTATTATACCTATGTACAAACCTATACAACACCTACTTATATTTTATTAAATATACAAAACATGTCAGAAAAATAAAACAAAAATATATTTATGTGTATAAAAGCCTTTTATAATGTTATAAAATACTAAATGAAAATAATAAAAAAATACACAAAATAAAAATAAAAGAACAAAATATGTAGATATTTACCTATATAGGCTATAATAAGTTACTTATAAAAATAAATCTCATAAAAATAATTAAAATTCATAATAAAATAATTTATAAATTTATAAACATTTTTTATTTTATAACCTAATTATAATAAGGTCATTTAGTATTTTTAAATCATTTTTAAAATCTTTTTCCAGGGGGTTTTTGTGGTTGGTCCACGTGGACCAACTAGAGGGCTTGGACAGTTGACCTCGGTCAACTATCTGACCCGCCCCCTGTGCCCACTGTCAGATGCATTTTAGTCTCGTCTTCTCGCCATTTTCTAGGTTTGACCTTGCACCGAATCATGTCGACGTCTTCTGCGTTTTTGCTCCTCGATTAGTGGTGAATCACGCCCAAGTGATTTCTTGGGCTGAGGACCACTGATCGAGGCGTTTGACCCTCGTTCTTCTCGCCTGTCGATCACCATTCAAAAGCCACCCCCCGACTTCCATTCGAATTTTGATCCTTCTTCTGCCAATTCCACCCGAAAACCCCTAGCCCTTCGTGTTCCTGGTGACAGCAGGCATCGAATCGAGCCTGGGTTTGAGTCGTTTGGCATCGAATCGAAGAGATCCGACCCTCGCTGGAGCTCCGCCGCGAAGCTCTTCCCGACGCCTCTAGTGAGCCTCACCTCCTTCTTTTGCCATTTTCTTGTAGCTTTAGCTTAGTATAGATCCGCGTAGTACAAGTTTAGGTTTTCATTGCGTTATTCGCCGTGATTTCGTGATTTACTCCATGGCGGGGCTGAGCTCCGCCTTTGCTTTCCGATCACCCCCATCATCAACAGCCGCCAAGATCATCTCCACCTTCTTCCTCTTCACTCTATCATCACTCACCAACCTTCCATCTACCTCGATCTCGCCCAGATCGAGCTATCGAGCTCCCCTCTCCGCCGCTTGCCGGAGCTCCGCGCCCGAGCCACCTTTCGCCTCCATCGAACCATCAGAACCACCCTTTTTTTGATCGCCTGGATTTTGTGCACCTAACCTTGCAGGTCTGAGCCCAAGAGAAGGCTCCATCGAGCCTCGAAGTCGCCAGGTGCAGCCCCCAGGTCGCCTCTGCCGTCCGAGCACGCCAAGTAGTCTCAGGCTCACCTGAGACCTCCTTCAGACGCAGAGAGGCCCCAGGATCATTTTTCCCTTGATCCTAGGGCCGGAGGGGCCGTGTGTCGGCCGCAATCGCCAGCCAAAGCTCGTCGGGGGAGGTGTTCTTCGTGACCCTCTCCCCGCCGTTGGATCAGGAGCCCGCCTCCAGCGCACAGGAGCCGTAGGATCGCCAAGTGTTCCCCGCCGTTCGATCAGCCGCCCACGATTTAATCTCAGCCGTCTAGGATGAAGGGGTACGGGCCGTCCGATGCACGCCATGTGGATAAGTAAAGCTCCATCGGTCGCACGATCAGAACCATGGGTATTTTGCATCTTAAACCCACGTGATTTTGTATTTTCGTTTTAGCCCTAAAACTTTCCTCTGTAGTTTAAAAGTTTTTGTAATAATTGCACTTAGGCACCCGTCACTTATTTTATTTGCACTTCAGTCCTCGGCCACGTCACCTCACGTGACTGGGGCGCGTGACTTCTGGGTATTTTGCACTTTTGATCCTAAGTTTTTATGTATTTGTAGTTATACCCCTATGCGTAGTTAATTAAATATGTTTTTGGGATAATTGCATGTATACCCAGCTGGTTTTTAGTATTTACACTTATGCCCCTATGAATGACAGAACACGTGCTTCGCGCGTGTCTTTTGGTGAAATTTGCACCTAAGCCCCTGTATGTTTTTATAATTGCATATATACCCCTGCCAGGCTTAGGATTTTTGTGTGCTTGATCTATTTATTTCACGCATCATTTTAATTCCAAAAATTCTCAAAAAATAGACTTAAGCTCCTGTGTACTTGTTCTTCAACGCCATATTTTTAGTTTTTGATTTTATTGCTTTTTCGTATTTATTAAAAATAAAAAACATGCTTTTTATTTGCTGTCTAGCTTAGAAAATACCAAAAAAATATTAAATTTTTAGTTTTTGATTTTATTTCTTTTTCATATTTATTAAAAATAAAAAACATGCTTTTTATTTACTGTCTAGCTTAGAAAATACCAAAAAAATATTAAAATATCTCGAAAAATTCCAAAATAATTCCCCACTGTATATTTTAACCTATTTTAGTGTCAATCCAAAAATCACTAAAAATTACAAAAGAAAAACCTTAAAAATTTAAAAATACACAAAAACTTCAAAATAATATAGAAAATCATAGAAAACTCAAAAAAATATAAACTCAGTTCGTTTTTCTTCTATATTTTATCATCTTTATTTTAAAATTAGTTTGGAAAATTTTGGTGGCTGTTTGTTATTTTTAATTCCCATTTTACCCTCAGCCAGTAGCTAAGTCACTGTTTTGCTTTACTTCAGTGTTTAAAAATACCAAAAACACTCTGAAAAATACCCAAAATCACAAAAACAATAGAAAATTATAAAAATCCCAAAAAGATTTTATTTCTGATTTTTTGGATATTTTTGCATATTTTTATAAATAGTATAGCACCTCTTTTATTCCCTTGTTTATATTTTCCAATATTGAAAAGAAAAAAATATAAATTATAAAATAAAAAAACCAGAAAATTAAAAATCAAAATACAAAATTAAAAATTAAAAATTAAATAAAAAAATAAAAATTTAAAACCCACAAAAAAATTAGATTGGCTAAGTAGTTTATTAGACCTCGGTTTGGACTTTTGTCTATACTCTGCACCTTTGTTTCCTGTGTTCGACCCCTACTTGCTTGCCACTGTACCTTTTTAGTAGGGTATAATAAATTTTAATCCTTGCTATTGATTGCCTGATTGATTGTGTGGGTTAATTGTTGACGAACGAGGAGGCTTGAGTAGTCGCATCAGCGACAGTGAGTCTGATTTGTCAGACCACTATTTAGCGGCTCTCTCTTTTCTCGTTTTTCAGTAAGAACATCCTCTTTACCCCAGAACTACAGATACGATTCAATCTGTTTAGATCAGTCGTCCGTGCATCATGATCTAACCGTTGACAGAGTATCACATGTATGCACAAAGAGCTTTCGGATCTAAATCCAACTGAATGGAAGCATTAGATCCACGCCATCCATCTCGCCATGTGTCGACGATCCAGAACACCCGCCGCTCCATCGCTTAAGGAGCATCGCGAGCGAGTCACGTGCGACCAGGATATTTTTGGGAAAATTGTGATTCTAACCTCAAGCTCTTCTAAATTTTCTTACAGGTCCCCGTACAGATGCAATCACGTGAGATAGTCCGTGCTTTTTTAGACCTTTTGCAAATTGACCCTTTATCTTTGTTGATATTACAAGCAAGTCCACGTTCTAAAGCAATCACGTGAAGTACACGAGCTCATCTCAGATTTTTTGCGCGGAGAACCTCCAAGTTCTTACATTTTCATACCTGCCCCTATAAATTCTATCAATTGCGCATATACCAACCATACTGCATATAATCCCTATACATACTACATACCTATTAAATAAAATACAAGGTACAAAAATACATAAAAAATATAAAAACACTCTTAAAAATCTATAAAAAATATACTTAGTATATTTTACTATATTTTACATAATAAAAAATAAAATAAAATTTAAATATTAAAATCAATAAAAAAGATCAAAATTCATAAAAATGTCAAAAATTCATAACTAAATAAATACAAATCCCCTAAAAACGCACAACCTTTCATTTTGAAGTTAATTTTATCTACTTTTAGATAAAAAATAAAAAGATTTTCTCACAGTGTTCAACTTTAAAAATTTAAATTACATCACAATTTTCAATAAAAACATAATTTTTTAAATTAAAAATAATCCAAACTCCATAAAAATCCATAAACCCTCTAAAATCCATTAAAATATAAAAATAAATTAAAAACAAAAATATTAACAATATAAAAATTAAATAAAAATTAAAACATTTTCTAAATAATAAAAAAATCATAAAATACTTAGAAATTCACAAAAACAATATAAAATTTCTTAAGAATCAAATAAAAATTCAGAAAATTCTTTAAAAAATAAAATTTTGGTAGAACTCGTCCAGTCGATATTCTTCTCTTTATCAGGAACAAAGAAGTGATCAGGTGGCGTTTTTCAGATGGCGCCGTTGCCAGGGTATGCCGACACTGTGAACTTTCTTGTTGCTAAGAAAGTCCTGCAAGGTTGGTCTAGGCAGAGACTTGATACTTTCCTCGGAAAGCCAAGTCTTACCATTGGGAGGATCCAATCCTTTATCATGAAGGAGCAGATTCAGTCTGGCATCGGTGTATTCCTCAGGAGGAATGCCAGAGTGTCCTCACTTATTGTCATAAATTCGAAGCTGGAGGACACCATTTAGGGAAGAGAACAACAGAGAATGTGCTTCAGCCCGGTCTTTGGTGGCCTACTCTCATTAGGATCCACGCATTCATAAGGAGATGTACTGACTATCAAAAAATGGGCACTTGCAGACATAGAGATACGATGCCGATGCAACCGATTCACTTCTGTGAGGTTTTTGACGCATGGAGCATCGATTTTATGGGCTCGTTTCCTAAGAGTCAGGGATTTCAGTATATCCTTCTGACTATAGATTACGTGAGTCATTGGGTAGAGGTTATTCCTGCCCGAAATGCAGATGCAAACATGGTTTGCAAGTTTCTAAGGAAATACATCATTATGTGGTCCGAGGTTCATCGAGTTCTGATCTCAGACGGGGGTAGCCATTTTATCAATGAAAAGGTAAAGGCTCTTGTTAACGAGCTCGACATAGATCATCGGGTTGCTACTCCGTATCAATCTCAAACAAATGGTCTAGCTGGAGTTTCAAATAGGGAGGTTAAGACGATCTTGCAGAAGGTTGTTCGCCTAGACCGAAAGGATTGGTCAAAGCTTTTGGACTCGGTTCTTTAGGCCTATAGAACATCCTTCAAAACTCCATTGGGTACTGAAAAACAAGAAGACGGGAGTCACTAAGTAATGTCTTAACAACACAGGCTCACTGTCGCCGAGTCGACAACTCCAATCCTCACGTTGATCACCAATTAACCCACACAAATAATTGAGCAATTAAAAGCAAGAGTTAAAATTTATTATGCTCTACTAAAATTGTATAGATGCAAGCAAGTAGGGATCGAACACGGGAAGCAAAGGTGTCAAGCAAGCGAGATAAAAATCAAGCACCCAATATCCTATCAAATACTTAGCCAAAGGGAAATATTTTTGTGGGTTTTTAATTTTATATTTTTTAAATTTTATATTTTTATATTTTGATTTTTAATTTTCTGGTTTTTTCTTTATATATTTTATATATTTTTTGTATTTTATTTTTTTCTTTTAAATTATAAAAGAAGATAGATATATATAATAAGGGAAAGAGAAATAACGTATTTATAAAAATAGGTAAAAATAAGTAAAATTCAGGAAATAAAATATTTTTTCGTTTTTTATATTTTTTTACTATTTTTGTGATTTTTCTAAATTTTTGCTATTTTTTGGTATTTTTAAAGTCCAAAATACTCAAAATAGGGAATAAAATATAAATATGAGAATAAAATGGAGAAATAAAATACAAAATAGAGTCAAAAAATCACCAAATTAACTTTAATATAACGACAATAATATATAGAGAATTTAATGACAGAAACTATATTTTTGTGATTTTTATGGATTTTATATACTTTTATAGAGATTTTTAGTGTTTTTCTATTTTTTTGAGTTTTCTTTTATATTTTTTAGTGATTTTTGATCTAAAGGTTAAAGACACTAAAGTACACAAAATATAATTTTATTGGAATTTTTAAAAATATTTTATAATTTTTATGTAATTTCTGATGCAAACAAGAATGAAAATGCATGTTTTTGATATTTTATAAATATTAAAAGGATACAAAAATGTAAAATAAAAATATGGGATGGAGCAATACAACAAGAACTTATGCTAATTTTTTGGGATTTTTTTTTCAAATTTTAGAGATGCATGAAATTAATAAAAAGAAACAAAAAGAAATCACACACTAGCAGGGGTATTTTTATAATTAAGCAAAAGTCTAGGGGCCTGAGTGCAATTTTTCCAGAAATATATAACTAATTTAACATATTTCGGGATTAAATATTAAATTCCAAACCCGCATGGCTATTCTACAAAAACACCACACCCACGTGCGCGAGGCACGTGATCTGGCAAGGACATGTACGCAATATTCCAAAATCTGGGGTCTCAATTGAAAATTTACCAAAAGTTTACAACTGCTTATAAATGTTTAGGACTAAAACTAAATATGCAAAACCACAGGGTGTTTGATGCAAAAAGACCAAGCACATGTGCACGAGGCATGTGACCTAACGTGGCACGGACCCACTTGTAAATATGTGAGCTACAAGGGGGGTTTCGCAAATTTCACAAAAATATAAAATGACAAAAGAAAGATTTAGTATTAAATGAATATTACAAAAATGACGGGGCTCGAGTGCAAATTACCCATGCCTATGCGATCCGACGGTGGAGGGATGCCACATGGACACGTGTCAGCACTGGATACGCAATGACGGTTCGGACGAGCGGCTGTGATTAGATCCTGCTCTGATGATCCAACGGTGCTGATGCGGCAAGATCTAACGGCTGCTGTGCGATCCGGAGAGGGGTCTTCGATCTAATGGTAGAGGACGTCGATGGAAGAATGGGGAGGAGCTCCGGTTAGGCGAACTTCCTCTGGCCGGCGAGCCCTCCTCTATCGCGTGATGAAACTCCAAAACGGCATGGTCGACTCCTGCAAGCCTGCTCTAGGTGTTGGCGGTGCTAGAACACCCCAACGATAGCCGGAGTTCTCCCAGGAGGCCGGCAGAGCGTAAGGCTCCGGGCAACCTCCGGCGAGTCTTCAAAATCGCCCCCAAGCACACAAGCTGCTCCAATACATGCAGGGAAAGAGTTAAGAAGATCACGGGCAAAATACCGTGACCTTCCAAAAGGAAAAATGGGCGGAGGTGACACAGATGAAGTGATTTACATTAGCCGGTAAATGCGATGCACGGTCCGACGGAGATCGAGTGGATCATGGTGATTTTTCGATGAAATCGATGTTCGAGATACGTGTGGAGAAACTACTTATGTCCTCAGGATTAAAAAGAACAAAATTAAGAAAAAAAGACACACCAAGGTGACGCCCATGACTAGCTTGGGTGGCATACTCCAACGAGGTGGAGCCGCTCGATTCGACGCCCGCGATGCTTCCTGGAGGGTGTACTCCCCTCCTAATGTCACCAGGAAGGTCCCCAAGCTCCCAGGATCAGGTTTCGCGGGGGGAAGAGTGGTCCAAGATCCAAGGGAAGTTAGGGGTTTTTGAATAGATGAAGGAACGGGCGGAAATAACGAGGCGTATGGAGCAGCTCATTGATCCATCACCCGAGATAATTACTAGGCGTGAATCACCAATCTCCAAGGGAGAAAAGTCAAGAAGACATCGATCCGAAATGGTGAAAGAGAGAGACTCGAAAAAAATCGAAAAATCAGGCAAAAACCAAGGTGTCAGACAAAGGGCAGGCGCAGATCAGAAAGTTGACCTGCGGGTGAACTCTCCAACCCTCCTGGTTGGTCCATGTGGACCAACCAGGAAAAAACCATGAGAAATATTTTGTAAAATCATTTAAAAATAGCAAATGAATTTATTAATTTTTGGTTATTAAATAAAAAATATTTATTATTTTATAAGGTAATTTGTTATGATAGTTATTTATTTATTAGAGGTTTAAAATTATAAGTTACCTTTTATGAGCTATATAGGTATATTTATTTATATATTTTAATGTTTTAATTTTATTTTGTATATTTAATTTTATTATTTTTTTATTATTTTATAAATGTTTAACTTATTTTTATAAACTTAAATATATTTTTATTTTATTTTTATGATGTATTGTATACAATTAAATAAATAGAAATATTAATTGTATAAGTATACTTATTGGTATTATACCTTTGTGTTTCGTATAAGTATTTTATTTTAATGATTTTTTGACGTTTTTATTCCAGTTTGAATATACACATATATTATAAATAATATTTAAAAAACTATAAAAATATAAAAAATATAAAAATAAAAAATAAAAAATAAAATGAATATTTTAATCGGGTAAAGTATACAATATGGGTCCAAAACTCTTCTTTCAAACCGTAATTCCAAAAAATACTAAACCATTTCATTAAATAGCTTATTGAAAATTATATACAATTAATAGTGATTTTGATAGACTTTAAGTTTTTATTTGAGAGATACAGGTCTGGGAAGTTGGGATTTTGGAAACTTATCCATATCATAACTTTTTATCTGTACATTATTTCTTTGTGAAATCAATTTTGTATTTTTCTATATTTAATTATCTACAACTTTCATGTACAAAGTTTCTTTATTTGAAGTACAAAACGTGAAACTTAAAATAGGTCTCAAAACTGAATAAAGAATGAATTAAAGAAAAGGATTTTTTATTGTATTTTGGTCCTTAACTCGCCCTACTTCATTCCTTGTCGACCTAGTCATTGAGATGCCTAGGTCTCGGGGTTCCGGGTCATAAAATATTTACAATATCTTATTTTTTTTCTTTTCTTATCTTTATTCTATAATTTTAGCTTTAAAAACCGTATTTTATACAATATTTACATAAATATGCATGAACAATAAAATTCCTAAATTAATGTTATTTACACGCATTTAATAGGGTTTTTAAGGCCAAAATGATAGAATAAATATGATGAAATGGTGATTCATCATCCCCCTATACTTGTCTTTGCTAGTCCCTAGCAAACACTTATGCAATAAGTGCAGAAAAGAAAAATAAAGAAAAGAAAAAGAAGAAAGATGGATTAAATTTAATTATCAAACTTATCTTCACAAAATCAAAGTTTGGAGCTTAAGTCGGACCTTTGGAATTTTAGTGCGGTCGGAACCTTAATGGGAATCGGATTTGAAATCCAACAGCCTTCGAGAATCCCAAAACTCTGCTCAAGTCTCCTCAATAGCCATGTTGGAGATATTTCAATTCATACGCAAACCCTTACGACAATGAATCTGACTCGTACAGTGTAAGTGATGGTGGCTCTCCCCAACATAAATGACAAAGAGACTGACTTCTCCAGTGCGACAACCCAATGATTCTCCAATCCAATAACTCCTTCCTCGAGGAGCGGGGTATTCCCTTCTATGTTCAAGTGACAACCAGCTCAAGAGGAGGGGGTGTATATAAGAATGGACGGTAGCCAGTGTAGCTACCTATCCTAGGATGCCAGACTAGTGTGGTCAAGTCATCCAGCTGCAGGCTCACATAATTTGACTTTGATGCTCAAGCTTGCTTATTTTCTATGCAACATACATACACTCTAGCATGTATTTTATTTTTATACAAGCATGTCCACTTTTTTTGGAGTTTTTTTTGAAATACTATTCACAACAGCATTTACATAAGGAGTTTTTCCTCTTGAGACAGTAGACTATCCCTCTTTTGAAGCTTTATCGCAACCCACAATCTCCTAACTTTTGAATTCCTCATCACTGGACGGGTTGGGGTGCACTTCCTTCCTAGAGGAGGACAAATGTTTTCACTTGTGTGCGTCTCATACCGGCAAATCCAACCCCTTCACTACTCCAACTGAGTCGAGCCATGTGAAAGGTGCAGGCATTCAAGTTAGGTCATTATCAACAAGAGCCGTGCGTATGCTCCGAAATACTCTACTTAGGCCGTCAAGAGTCCATTGAACGAAGTCTGATGATCCTTAAAGAATTAAGCCTACTAGACATGAAGTTCCTCAATTCCAGCTCCTATAAGGTTCCTGTTATTAGGTAGGTTTTAAGGTCCAATCAATCTCCAATCTTTGGATTTTACTTAGACTTGTTCAACTATCAAACTCTATCCGAAAAAATTCTAATGCAGAATGCAGAAAAATATTTTTGTGATGCAATTTTCAAATATTTTGAACTTTTTATGATTTTTGAAAAGATGATGCATATGCAATTTTCAAAGATTTTGAACTTTTTATGATTTTTGAAAAGATGATGCATATGCAATTTTTTTTGCATTTTAATTTTGCAAATGTTTTGGGATTTTAGAAAACAAAAGATTTTGGATAAAAATTAGGTTAAAATATTTTCAAGGAGATGCAGCTTGTATATACAAGAAGTGGATTTTAGGAATTTACAAGGGTAAGTGGTCAATTTTATAAGTATATATATAATGAATTTTGGTGTGATGTATATATTCCTCAAACTTATTTGAAAAAGATTTTTCAAATAAAATTTTGAAAACTATAGTCCAAAATAATTTTTACAAACAAATTTTACAAACATGTACACATTTGGAAATCATTTTGCAAAGGTTTTTCAAACAATATAGATAGATTTTTCAAAATATTTTTGCAACCATTTTCAAACCATTTGCAAATAGTTTTTCAAACATTTTTATTTCATACAAAGAAAATAAATTTTACAAAACAAAATAATTTTTACAAAGGTTGAAAATATTGAACAAAATGTTTTCCAAATAGTTTTCATGAGATTTTTCAACAGGATTTTCAAACTATTTTTCAAACATTTTGCAAAAAACATTTTCTCCTAATTTATTAATCAATAAAAAGAAAAAAGAATTTGAGGAATAATCAACATCCTTTAATTAAGGGTTTTTAATGAATTAAATAGTATTATTAGCCATAATTATTAAAAAAATACGAAAGTACGAGTTATGGCTAAAGTATATACGTAGTATATACGACCCCCCTAAACTTAGCTTGAGCTATGTCCTCATAGATCAGAGAGAAAAGAGAAGACATAACTCGTATTGAGTATATCCAAGTCTAAAGAATAAATGAATGAAGAAAGATACAAATGAATGAGAAGTTGACCATCCCCCTATACTTAGGATCAAATAATCCTATGCACAGTAGACTGTACACAAAGCAGGGAGGGTCAAGGGTGGGAATGAACAGATCATACTCAAACTGTCTCCCCCTATACTTAGGGTAAGATATCCCTAAGTATAGATAAGAAGAGGAGACAGTGGGGAGGAACAAAGAATAGAAGACTCGGGGTGCACACCCCCCATACTTTGGACAAAGTACGTCATAAGTATAGAAGACTGACAACAAGGGGAGACACCTTTTTGGTAGAAAAAGAAAATAGAAAAGGAAAAGAAGAAAAGAAGAAAAGAAATTAGAAGACGGAATATGAACAACTTGGAATGTAATTCCCCCTAAACTTAAGATCAAGTATATCCTAAGTGTAGCAATGATAGAGGGACGACGCCTTATCAGTAGAATAGGAAAAGAGAGAAGAAAAAGAAGAAAAGAAGAAAAATCATTCAAAAATATTTTGGTCTGCTTTGCCTTTTTCTACCGCTTCAGAAGTATTAAGTTTATCCTCATAGATCACTTGAATAGAGTCAAAGACAAACATAAACATATCATGTCCAAGATAAGGCTTCAGGAGCTGTCCATTGACTACAAATGGCTATGCGTCAGCTGACAAACTAGATATCAATACGCTTCCATTGTCACGAACATGCTTTAGCATAAACGTCCCAGTTCATTTGCTCTTCAATTTACTTGGAAAGATCTTTAATTTCGCATCAAACAACCACACCTTCTGACCCGGCTCGAAGGACTTGCGGCGGATATGCTTGTCAAGCCATGTTTTGACCTTCTCCTTGTACATCAGGCTGTTGTCGTATGCATAGTCTTTGAATTCCAATAATCTGTTCATATCCAATTTTTCAGTTCTTCCTGGCTTTCTCAGAATCCAAATTACAAATGTTTATGGCCCATAATGATTTGTGAATCAATTCAACGGGCAGATGACGTGGCTTGCCATACACAAGGCGGTAAGGAGACATTCCCAAGGTGACTTGTACGTGGATCTGTAAGCCCAAAGAACTGAATCAAGCAGTTGAGATCAGTTCTTGCGATCAGGACGAATAAGCTTCTGTAGAATTGTCTTGATCTCCCTGTTTGAACACTCAGCTTAGCAATTGGACTGTGGGTGGTAAGGTGAAGCAACACGATGTTTTATGCAGAATTATTGAGTTAGCTTCTTCACCTCTCTGTTTATGAAATGACTACCCCCGTCAGATGTTAAAATCTTGGGAATCCTGAACCGTGCTATGATATGATCTCTCAAAAATTGACAGACAATCCTACTGTCAGCGGTTCGGGTGGGAATAACCTCCACCTAGTGACTCACATAGTTGACAGCAAGCAGAATGTATTCATAGCCCTGGCTGTTGGGAAATGGGACCATAAAGTCGATGCCCCATGCGTCGAAGACATCTGATATCTGAATGAATTTTAGAGGCATCGTGTCTCTAATTCTGATGGTTCTACCCATCTTCTGACAGTCAGTGCAACACTTGACATAATCTTCTACATCTTTGAATAACGTAGGCCACCAAAGGCCACTTTGAAGAACTTTCGCCGATGTTTGCCTACCTAAATGATGTCCTCCGGAGTCTTGATCATGGCACAAGGCAAGGACACTTGGAACATCCTCCTGAGGACTGCACCTCCTCCAAATATAGTCTGCCCCCTCACAAAATAGATATGGATCCTTCCACTGGTAGAAATGGATTTTAGACAAGAATTTGTATATTTTCAACTTCAGCCAATCCTGTAGGATTCTCTTGGTCATGAGATAATTCACAATATCTGCATACCATGGAAGTGAGGTGACTGACATAATTGCCTCATCTGGAAAGGTCTCTGTGATTGGTTGCAGGCTCAACTCAGGAGATTCTGGTTCAGGAAGCCTAGATAAGTGGTCGGCCACTACATTCTTTACCCCAGGTTTATCTCTTATTTCAAGGTCAAATTTCTGGAGGAGAAGGATCCACCAGATGAGACGTGGTTTGGCATCCTACTTCTGTTGTAGATATCGGATGGCCGAATGATCTGTGTAGACAATTACTTTGGATCCAAGGAGATAGGATCTGAACTTTTCCAAGGCGAAGACTACCACTAGCTGCTCCTTTTCGGATATTGTGTAGTTTCGCTAGGCTTCATCGAGTGTTCGACTAGCGTAGTGAATTGCAAATGGTACATTATCCTTCCTTTGTCCGAGTACATCACCAATGGCATAATCTAATGCATCGGTCATTATCTCAAAAGGCTGAGTCCAGATCAGTGGCGGCAAGACAGGGGCCTAAGTGATAAGTTCTTTCAGCTGATTGAAGGCAAGGAGCACACGATCATCTACAATGAATTCATTCTCGTTGCTGAGCAACTCAGTCAGAGGTCTGGACAATTTACTGAAATCTTAGATGAATCGTCGATAAAAATCAACGTGGCCCAAAAATGACCTGACTTGCTTGATTGTTGTAGGTGGCTCAAGTTTAGAAATCACCTCTACCTTGGCTAGGTCAAACCCCATGCCACGTTTAGAAACAACATAACCAAGCACAATTCCTTCGGTCACCATGAAGTTGCTATTTTCCCACGAGAGCGCCAGATTTACTTCGCAGCACCTCCATAAGACTCGGTCTGAATAATCTATACATTGATCAAAGGAGTCCATGTAGACTGAAAAATCGTCCATAAAGACATCAAGAAAGTTGCCCACCATATCAACAAAGACTACGAGCATACACCTTTGAAATGTAGCTGGGGCATTGCAGATCCCGAACGGCATCCGTCTGAAGGCGTACGTACCAAAAGGACAAGTGAACATGGTCTTCTCTTGGTCTTCAGGAGCGATAGCAACTTGATTATATCAGAGTATCCATCCAAGAAGCAAAAGTATTCCTTCGAGGCCAATCTCTCCAGAATCTGGTCGATGAAGGGTAAAGGAAAGTGGTCCTTCTTGATGGTGAGATTAAGTCTTCTATAATCTACACACACTCGCCAAGAAGTGGGTACTCTGGTCGCGATTTCCTCTCCTTTGTCATTCTTCACAATGGTGATCCCTGATTTATTTGGCACCACATGCAGATGGCTCACCCATTTGCTGTCGGAGATGGGACAAATAAATCCCGTATCGCACCATTTCTGAATTTCTTTCATAACAACCTCCTGTAGATTTGGATTAAGTCTTCTATGAAACTCTCGGGAAGGATTGTTTTCTTCATCAAGGAAAATTCGATGCGAGCACAAGGATGGATTGATCCCATGGAGATCCGAAGTTTTCCAGCCTATCGTCTTGCGGTTGCATTCAAAAACCTCCATCAGACGAGATTCCTGGTCTTCGGTCAGACGGCGAGGAGAGGAGGCGGTCCATGATGAGCTTCGTCCGTCCTTATTCATGAGCACCCCTCAGGTATAAGTGATGCTTTTCTTCCTGTTCTAGGTAGATTTAATTCCTGCATTTAGTTTTCTGCATTTATTTTCAAGTCTTAATTAACAAATTAGCGTAGAGTAGCTAGGATCCCTCGCCGGAGCTCTTGAGCTCCGGCATGATTTCACCATGACTCAACCTATTCCTGACCACCACATCGCCTCCATTTCCTTCCCCCGCACATTCTCTATTTGAATCACCCATCAAACCAACTAGATCGTGCTTCGATCCGCAGATCGAGGGTCCCATTCCATCACTCGCCGGACCTTCTCTGCCCACCTCCATTTTCATGTAGCTTCAAAATGGTCGAGCTTCATAGCCTTATACCCAGTAATATCCTCGTGCAGGTTCTAGGTTGAACATGACCCTATTAGAGACAAATCGACTCTATGTTGGCTCCTCCAGGTGCCAGGAGCTTCAACGACTCGCTAGAACTCCTCGTTAGGTCCTAGACTCTGTAAGAGGCATCATTAGATGCGGAACAACAACAGGAATGTGGTGAGAACCTCAGCTCGCGGGAGCAGCTTCGGAGCTCGAAGAATCGATGGAACCTGCAAGAGCACGTTCATGTTCTTCCCTATTCTTGGAAGTGGATCCAGCACCGTTCGATGGAGCGCTACGCTCCAAATTGCTCCAGGGATGCCATATCATCAAAAGCCCCTACCGTTCGATCACCACCTATGATATAATCTCATATGTCCAGATACGAAGGGGTATCGTCCGTCCAAATGAAGTCACGTGTATTAGTGATCGGTCAGAACTGTCCGATGGCATGCAAAGATGGGGTAAATGCATACTTTGCCCTGTTTTTTGTATTTATTTATTAGCCTTGTAAATAAAATGTATCGTGTAAATAAAATAGATTTTTTGGATATAAGGCCGATGTACTTACTGTTAATTGCAAATGGATCCAGTCCACGTCACCTCAAATGTTTGCCTCGTGAGGTGGCGAAATTACAAGAGTACCCTTACATGTTTGTATTTAGTCCAATAAATTTTAATACATGTTCTAAATTTGTGGGAAAATTACATGTATGCCCATGATGCTAATTTTATTTTCAAATATGCTCTTCCCAGTTCATGTATTTTTGGTGCTTGATTTCATTTATTAAAAATAACACTTATACTCTAAAAAATTGAAAAAATACGGTTAGATGCGCGCTAAAATGTATTTTCACATCCCTTTTTTATTTTGGTAATTTTGGCAGCACATTTTTGTCCCTATTTGAATTAGAAATTACCAAAAAATAGAAACTGTTATGAAAAATTTCCAAAAAATGTATGTTGTCTATTTTAGTATTTATTGTCTCCCTACTGAAAATACCTAAAAATAGAAAATGAAAAAAACTAAAAATAACAAATCTCTAAAATCCTTTATACAAATGTGAAAAATCACTAAAAATCCCAAAAAATGTTTTTCTATTTTTGAGTTTTATTTACATTATTATCTATCTATTAAAATTTAATTGGAGAATTCTGGACTTATTTTTCTATTTTTAATCTTCATTTCAATTTCGAATTATTACTTAATCCCTGATTTGGGATATTTATGACTTTAAAAATACATGAAAATTAGCAAAATTCCAGAAAAATCATAAAACATTAGGAAAATATATAAAACCCAAAAACAATTTATTTTCTTTATATTATGTATTTTTACTAGTATTTATAATTATATTACTCCATATGGTATATATAGCCTTATTTAGTCTATTATACATAGAAAAGAGAGAAAAAATATATAAAAATTAGAAAATTAAAATCTAAAAAAGGGCATATTATAATATATATATATATATATATATTTGGAAAAAGAAAAATGTATATAACAACAAAAACCCACAAAAAAGAGACAAGTTTGTACATACTATGCATTGATTAACAATAATAGTAGGCTACCTATTTTGCCCTCTGTGATTCGACCTCTACATGATTTCCTGCTTTACACTTAGGTTTGTAGATAATAATAAATTTTAAATCCACATTTTTAATATTTATTTCTTGATCTATATTGTGGGCTTATTGTTGATTAATCGGGTTCTCTTGAGTGGTCAATGCTCTGACTACGGTTTCGCCTTGTGAAACCATACGACCCTCGAGATTCCTCAGTTATCAAGTATAGAGATGACCCCATGCAGTAAGTCCTTCCCATTTAGCTAGAGTTGAGTAGAATAATGCGGACCTTACGGCTAGGATGGGACATGTGATTGAGGTAGGTGGTATGGACAGACATATGGTAGATGCTTATGATCCAATAGAGAACGAAGTGCACAATTGGCTAGTGTCGTACATTCCACATGATGTGCTTCAGTTGAAACCCCATTTCCTTAGGCTATTACCAAAGTCTAATGGGAATGCAACAGAAGAACCCTATGCTTTCCTAAGAGACCTTGAGTTGGTGTGCAAAAATTTTAGTCATCCTACGATTGGGAAAGATTATATCAGGTTGAAGCCTACCCCATTTGCCTTAGGAGATAAGGTTGCCCATTGGTTGAAGAATCTTAGGATTAGATGTACGACCTAGACACAATTCAAAGACTTATTCTTGAAGAAGTTCTACCCACTCAGTAGGACTAACCAATAGTCTAGACCATGTTTTGTGGCATGACCCCCTAGATGTAGGGGTTAGTGAGTGCAACTTGTGGAGGTAGCTATCTGAATAAGAACGAAGATGTTGTATGAAAGATGTTGGAGCAGATGGCAGAAATAGGCAGATCTCAGGCCACTAGGGCCTATCAAGTGTCTCCCTCATGCCTATCTCATAAGACACCTAGGAGGACTGTAGCAGATCTGATAGATGATCTCATCCCTAGTATGGGGATAATAGCTGGCAGGCTTACCATCGTAGAGAAGATCCACAAGAGGGTCACTAACCTTGAGGCGCTTTTAGGATTGTCAAAGCAAGTGGAGGAGTTGTCTGGGAAGGTATCCAAGATATGACTACTTGCCCCTTCTACACCACCTGCACCTGTACATCGAGTTCACCTCGTACAGGAGCATGTACAGGGGCTTTAGAGAAGCTGGGTTGAGGAGCAGCACGCAGCTCCACAGGTGGAGTCAGTCTAAGAGGAGCCTCCATAGGTGTTTGAGATAAACATGCTATGGTACAATCATAACCCCTTCGGCAGACAATCGGGGATAGGGAACGATCAACCACATTGACCCTCCATAGCTTACCAGGACTCCAACTCAGTCACCACACTACGTTCTGTACAGTCCAAGCCAGGACAAGGATACCAGCCTCCGTAACACCAGCAGCAGCATCGCACTTTCCACTCGATCCAACATGGTCCACCACCAACTTACACCTCACATTCCCACCCACAACAACAATATAGACATGGCCAACTGGGCTAGTTTAGGCAGTAGAATTACCCATCCTCCAGTGAACAATAACAATAGACCCCATCCATGAGTGACCTGGGGTCCCTCAACGTGGCCATTCAATCTTTCACAAACATGGTTAGGCAAATACATAATGATTATCATGAAATAAGGACAAATCTCAACCGTATCTCATGCCACCAGGATTAGCAGATGGCACCAACGACTCCAATTCCTGCCCAAGTTCAGGATAATTCCAATATCCTGAATCAGGGTCATCAACGACTATGAGATCATGTACACTATTCAAATTATTCTCTGTCTGAAAATGAGATCCTTTTGTATGATTATGTGAATCATATGTCCCTCAGGAGCGGAAGGACCATGACCATACCTGATCGGGTACGAGAATATGAGGAGGACACCACCAAGTCTCTACCTGAGGAGGACATGGAGGAAGAGGAGCATCATCACCACCACCATCACTTTCAACAGAATAAAAGGAATTTGAAATCCCTAAAATATCAAAAAACCAGAAAAAAAACAAAAACATGGAGAGGAGCACCATTAGTGAATCAAGCGAGCCTGATGAAGAGCTTGCACCACCATATAAGGAGGATGCACTAGGAGTAGCAGAAGATGTACCACTTGTTTCTTTTCATGAATTTCATTCTAAGTAGAGTCAGAGTTCCAGTCCTGTAAAAACTAATTTTCCTGTTTGAATGAAAATATTTTAGTTTCAAAATCAGAGTTGTCTTCAATAATCCCTTCCATATGCTCTTATAGGTGGAAAGAAGAAATCCAAAAAAACCAAAAAGATGACCCTGAGATGGTAGAGTTTTGCAACAAGTATATCAAGATTACAATACCCTTTGATAAGTATGTGGATATGACACCTGCATTTTAGAAGTACCTTAAGGTGAGATGCACACTTACTAGGGTTAGCAGTAACACAAGAGGTCAATATCCATTACTTGTGCCTTTAAGATTGTGTTTCCAAGGAAACGAAGGGACATGGGTGCCCATTATGTGGTGAGTCATGTCGATGATACTACGTTTGCACACACTCTCCTAGATAATGGATCCTCAATCAACTTGATGCCAACAACCCTCTATGAGAGGCTAAAACTAGGACCTCTTAAGAAATCCAGAATTTTACTCCAGTTTGCTGACAAATCAACTAAGAGGTCCAAGGGAGAATTGAGGAACATTATCATCAATGTAGAGGGATGAGATTATATGGTGGACTTCACATTCCTTGATATGGATACCCCTCAGAATTGGAGAGATTCCTAGATCATACTTGGAAGGCCCTTCCTGAGGACAACAAGGGCCTTATTTGACGATAAGGTCGAGAAGATTCAATTCCAAATTATAGGAAAAAATGAGGAACTTGAGATGAAGTAGACAAGCTGGCAGAGGCCATATTCTAAATCCAGCACCAAGTACTCTTCGTCATAAGTAGATTGTATTCATGTAGACATTGTTAGGCCATGGAAACATAACCCAGTCACCACATATGACTCCCTCTCATCTGGAAAGAATCTTGTACATAAGATAGTTTGCGAGATCCTTCGGAATGATCAACAAGGCACATATCACATAGAGAGTGCATCCCCCTACAGCTTTGATGACATAGAGGTCCAACTTTGCCTATCAATCCTTTCCTCTTTTGGACAATCAAAAGATGAGGATGATGAGTCGGACACGACTTTTGTCGATTGCTTGGATATTTTTGATGATCTGACTCCAAAGTAGAATCAGTTGGTGGCAAGTACTTCAGTGACAGATCCAACCACTATCAGCACAAATCCAGAGTTGATTTAGCCAGATTTTCTTGATGACCACACTTTACCTGAGCTCAAACCATCACCCACAACACTCATATATGTCTTCCTTGCAAGACAAGAGAAGATGTTTCCGATAATCATCCATTCGAGATTGACCGAGGAGCAAGAATCTTGCTTGCTAGAGATCCTGGAGAAAAACTGCAAGGAAATAGGCTGGAGCATCTCCGATATCCATGGGATAAATCTTGCTCTGTATTCACATCATATCTACCATGAGAATAAAGCCAAACCCTCTCATGAATTCCAGCGTAGGCTGAATCTAATTTTACGATATATTGTGAAGAAAAAAAAATTGAGAAATAGTGCGAGACATGCTTTATTTATCTCATCCATGATTCCATATGGGTGACACCTATCCAATTATCCTGAAAAAGTCAGGAATTCAGACAACCACTAATGAGGACGGAGAGGAGATCATGACTCGAGTACCCACATCATGGCATAACTGTGTGGATTATAGATGCTTCAATGCCGTGATAAAGAAGGATCATTTTTCCCTACCATTTATTGATCAGATTTTAGAGAGATTAGTGGAAAAAGAATTCGTCTGTTTCCTAGATGGGTTCTCGAGATACAACCAAGTAGCTATTACTCTTGAGTACCATGAGAAAACTACGTTCACTTGCCCATTTGGTACCCATGCTTTCAGGTGCATGCCCTTTGGCTTATAAAATGCTCCTTGTACATTTCAAAGGTGCATGATTGTTGTTTCGTCGAGACGGTCGATGAGTTCCTGGAAGTCTTCATGGATTACTTCATCCATGGTGATTCCTTCGATTCCCGTATTCGAAGTTCGGATCGAGTCCTCAAAAGATTTTGTGAGGTCAATCTAATGCTCTCCTAGGAGAAGAGTCACTTCACGGTGATGGAGGGCATTGTGTTGGGGCATGTCATCTCCAAGAGAGGAATGGAGGATGACCCTTCTAAGATGGACGTGGTCATACGACTCTAACCACCAACCAATGTAAAACAATTGCGGTCTTTCCCCTCGCATGCTTGATTTTACAGGAGATTTATAAAGGATTTTTCAAAGATAGCTCGACTGCTAACTGAGCTTTTAGGTAAATACATGGAGTTTATTGTCGATCACAAATGTATTGACGCCTTTAATCTAGTTCATGGGATGTTCATCGATGCCCCGATCCTACAAGCCCCAGTTTGGTCTCTTCCTTTTGAGATCATGACAGATGCCTCATATTTTGTTGTTGGGGTTGTGTTAAGAAAGAGGAGGGATGATGTCCCATTCGCTATACACTACGCAAGCAAAGTGCTTGATCTTGCTCAGTGTAGCTATACACATATAGAAAAAGAGATGCTTACGGTAGTGTTCACCTTGGATAAGTTCAAATCTCATCTCATTGGATCTAAGGTTGTTGTGTTCACATATCATAGAACACAATGGTACCTCGTGGAAAAGAAGGACGCGAAGGCATGTCTTCTTAGGTGGATTTTACTTATCTAAGAGGTGGAATTGGACATCAGAGATAAACTTGGAAAGAAGAATGTAGTGGATGATCACCTCTCCTGTCTCGAGGTTCTTGATGCTTCTGATGATACACCTATTCGAGACTCCTTCCCCGATGATTCAGTTTTTGTTATCAACTCACTCACATTGTATACCAATATAGTGAACTATCTTGTCTCCAAGAGAGTTCCTGAAGATTGGTCCAAGAGCAGCATAGACCGACTCAAGTCGGATTCGAGACATTACCATTGGGAGGATCTGATCCTTTTCTTTGAAGGAAAGATTGTGTCCGCAGGAGGTGTATTTCTTAGGAGGAATACCATAGTGTCCTTACTTACCGCCATAGTTTGGAGGAAGGAGGATACCACTCTGGGAAGAGGAATGCATGGAAAGTATTACAGTGTGGCTTATAATGACTGACTTTATTTCACGATGCTCTCACTTTTGTGAAGTCGTGTCCAGTATGCCAGCGAATGGGAGGAACCATTGGTTCCAAAGATGAGATGCCGATGCAGCCTGTCATGATTTGTTATGTCTTTGACGCTTGGGGCATTGACTTCATGGGCCCATTCTCAGTCAACCATCGATTCAAATACATCCTTCTTGTGGTAGATTATTTATCAAGGTGGGTGGATGCTATCCCAACCTGAGCTGCAGACAGTAGGAGTGTTTGTAAGTTTATAAAAGAGCATATCATTTCTAGGTTCGGGGTCCCCAAAGTGTTGATATCCGATTGGGGTGGCCATTTTGTGAATAGAGAGGTGAAGAAGCTTGTGAAGGATTACAACATCGAGCACCGTGTCGCTAGTCCTTACCACCCACAAACCAATGGCATGGTAGAGGTGTCGAAGAGGGAGGTTCATACCATATTGCAGAAACTCATCCGCCCAGAGAAGAAGGACTGGTCCTAGATCTTAGACCAAGTCCTTTGGGACAACAGACAGCTTACAAGACACCATTAGGAACCTCCCCATTCAAGATGGTATTTGGGAAGCCGTGCCATTTTCCCGCAGAGTTAGTATGTAAATCAGAATGGGCAATCAAGAAGGTCAATTGGAATGCACACGTAGGGTAGAAGAAAAGAGAGATGGATCTAAATGAACTTGTGGGAATCAGAAACCAGCATATAACAACAATTTGGTGTACAAGGACAAGGTTAAGCATTGACACGATAGATTTGTCAGACGAAAGACCTTTATTCCTAGACAAATAGTATGTTTGTTCATTGCAGGCTGAAGGTTTTCCAAGGGAAGCTCAAATCCAAGTGGACTGGTTCATTTATCATCTATGACGTGCATGACTGTGGATGTGTAGAGATATCTGATCTTATAGATGGAGCACAAACGTCCCTAGTGAATGGTCAACTGCTGAAACACTTTGTCAAACCAAATGAATAATTAGTTTGTGTTGAGTAGATTGTTTTCGTGCGTGAGGAAGATTCAGAAGATAGACATAAAGTTGTGCATGAGGCCTTGCGACATTGATCTCTAGCCATCAACATCATCAAAAAGATTCAGATTACGATCTCTTTGTATATTCCCTAACCCCATTGGCTCTCTCACTTACTCTTGTCATATACTTAGGCTGACCAGGGCCTAAGTAAAGGGGGACCGATGCCCACCCTTTATATGTTCATCCATTTCTCCTCTTGACCTCGACCACCCCATTTTTGTTCTTTTTCTCCACTTAGGCTGACCAGAACCTAAGTATAGGGGACATGTTGACTTCTATACCTCTATTGTTTTTCCCTCCCCTACTCTTAGCACGAGCTATGTCTTTTCCTTGCTTCTCGTGCTATGATGACATAACATACGCTAAGTATAGGGGGCATGTATATATTACATATATACTTTACCCATAGCTCGTACTTTCGCGTATTTTTTTGTATATATTATGCAATAATTACGGGTTGGGTAAAATTGGTTAAAAAAACTTCATTGTAAAATACATGTATACTTGCATCTTATGTACATTGTATACAATATGAAAATCTGTATAATTTGTATAATACTTGTATGATATGTCTATTTATATACAAACTATAAAATTTATATAATACTTGTGTAATTTTGTAAAATTCTTGTAAAAATTACTTTTGTAAAATTGTTGTAAAATAGGAGGTATAACAAGAAAAAACTTTTGTAAAAAATCCTTTTATAAAAAAGTCTTCTCATTTACTCTTTTATATCATCATTGCTTTCATTCATAAAAATATTGTTTTGCACTTCATTCACATACATTGCATGTCATCTGCATTTCTTTGCATATCTAGCATATGCAAAGTAGAAAGCTAGTGTGTTCTAAACCGAGTTATAAATAAGAAGTTGAGAATGGATTTGATTTGCACCTTAAATCTACTTAATTTTAGAGGAACCTTATAGGAACTAGAGTTAAGATTTTTCAGGTCGAGTGACTTAATTCTTTGAGTCCACGAGACTATGTTCATAGGTCATCTTGATTGGTCTATGTAGAATATTTCATACACACGCACGATTCTTTTAGACAATGACTTAACTTGGACAAGCACCATGCACGTAGCTCTTCATTGACGAGGTGGTGAGGAGATAGAATCCTCTGGCTTGGAGTAGCACATAGGTGGAAACATCCGTCCTCCTCTTGGGAGGGTAGTGCATCTCAACCTAGTCTAGTGGTGTCAATGTCTAATAACAGGATGTTGTGGGTTGCAATAGAGCTTCAAAAGAGGGATAGTGGTTTGTCTCAAGAACAAAAAACTCCTTATGTACATGTTGCACTTTTGTATATATAAAAAATAGAAAATCTCCAAAAAAGTTAGACGGGCTAAAAGTTAAAAAAATAAATAAAATATGTCGGAGAAAAATATGATTAAGAAAGACATATGCTTCAAAATCTCATACCAAGGAAGCATGTAGCTGGAGACTTGGCTACACTGGTCAAGCTCCACGGATATTTGACTACACTGGTCACAATCCATTCTCTTCTCTACTCCCTTGAGCTTGTTGCACTTCAACTTAGAAGGGAGTACCTCGATCCTAGAGGAACGAGTTGCTAGACTGGGGAACTAGGGTCAGCTTATTAGAGGAGATTATTTATTTGCCATTTCTGATGTGGATAGATATATTTCACTTACACAATGCAAGTAAGATTCATAGTCAGCAGAATTTGCATATGATGATTTGTTCTGACCTGACTGTTGAGGCGACCTGAGTAGAGACTTGTGGAACTTTGAAGTTGCTCTGGCTACCCTTGTTAATTCCATCAATTTAATGGTCAAATTAAGTTTTAAGTTCGTTGCAGTCGGGTAATCTAAGATATGTCAAAAATACCACTTTTAATTAGTGTTGAAGTAATCACGAGCGGCAGATTTATTTTACTTGGGCAAGCCTAAGGTCGAACTCAGGGACGCATCTGTCTCCTTAGGTAAATTTTAAGCGAATTCAGAGGTCAGATTTCCAGAACATTATTTTTGGTATTTTTTAGCAATTTTTATGCAATAAAGGACAAACAAATGCAAATTTCAGGCCAGTTTTTAAAACCTAACTTTAACATATTAATTAAATATGAAACTACCTTCATTAAATAGATATTAAAAGTTATATACAATTAAAGATGATGTTGATACATTTTGAGTTTTTATTTGAGAGATATGGGTCTGCGAATTTGGGATTTTGGAATATTATTTTGAGTATAACTTGTACACTGTATATTATTTTTATATGAACTCAATTTTGTATTTTCCAATATATTTTTATCTACAACTTTCATGTACAAAGCTTCTTTATTGAGGCATAAATAATAAAGAATAAAATAGGTCACAAAAAATGAATAAATGATAAATGAATAAGTGGGATTTTTATTATATTATTGGCCCTTGTCTTCCCCTACTTTATTCCTTGTCGACCTAGTCATCAAGATACCTATGTCTCGGGGTTTAGGGTCATAAATACCTATGTTATTTTATTCTTTTTCTTTTCTTTATTCTATAATTTTGGCATTAAAAATATTATTTTAAATACAATAATTGGAACAAATAATGAATGTTAATATGTATAAAATAATGTTATTAACATGCATTAGATAGGGTTTTTAAGGCCAAATTGGTAAAATAAAGGTGATGAAATGGAGATTCATCACCCCCTATACTTGCCTTTGCTAATCCTTAGCAAACAAGTGTGGAATAAGTGTAGAAAAATAAAAATGAAGAAAAGAAAAAGAAAGAATGCGGATTAAATTTAATTCTCAAACTTGTATTCACGAAATCAATGTTTGGAGCTTAAGGTGGTCCTCGGGAATTTTAGTGCGGTCGGAAACTTGTTGGGAATCGAATTTGAAACATAACAACCTTCAAGAATCCCAAAACACTGCTTAAATCTCCTCAATAGTCAGATCATACTTCAACACATACACAAACCCTTACGACTATGAATCTCACTTTTACAGTGTATGTGATAGTGGGTCTCTCCAACTGAAATGACAAAGGGACTAACTTCTCCAATATGACAACCCAATGATTCCCCAATCCAGCAACTCTTTCCTCGAGGGGCAGGATATTCCCTTCTAAGTTCAAGTGTCAACCATCTCAAGAGGAGGGGGTGAAGAGAAGAATGGACGATAGCTATTGTAGCTACCTATCATAGGATTCTTGACTAGTGTAGTTAAGTCATCCAGCTGCAGGCTTACTTGATATAACTTTGAAGCTCAAGCTTGCTAATTAACTATACAAATATATACACTCTGGTAGGAATTTTATTTTCAAACAGGCTTGTCCACTTTTTTGGAGTTTTTGATTTTTGAATGTTTTTTTAAATACTATATACAACAACATCTACATAAGGAGTTTTTCCTCTTGAGCCAACAGACTATCCCTATTTTGAAGTATTATTGCAAGCCACACTCTCTTATCTTCAAATGTCCCTGCTACTAGATGGGTTGTTGTGTACTTCCCTTCGTAGACGATGACAAATGTTTCCATTTGTGTGTGTCTCATACCGGCAAATCCAATCCCCTCACCATTCCAATTGAGGTTAGTCTAGCGAAAGGTGCAGGTGTCCAAGTTAGGTTATTACCAACAAGAGTCGTGCGTGTGCTCTGAAATACTTTGCTTAGGCAGTCAAGAATTCATTGAACCAAGTCTCACGATTCTCAGAGAATTAAGTCAACTGGACCTGAAGTACCTCAATTCCAGTTCCTAAAGGTTCTTGTAATTAGGTAGATTTAAGGTCCAACGAAGCTCCAATCATCGTATTTTACTTAGACTTGTTCAATTATCAAACTTAATACCAAAAATGTGAATGCTATGTAAATGCTATGTACAATGCAAAAAAATATATTTGTAATGCATTTTTCAAAGTTTTGAAGTTTTTGTGAATTTTTGGAAAAGATTTTGCCAATGTTTTGGGAATTTTTTCAAAACAAAATATTTTTGGAATAAAACTAGATACAAATATTTACACAGGGATGCATCTTATTATTTATAAGATTTAGGGTTTTTAAGAATTTACAAGTGATGTGTGATTATAAATATATATACAATTAATAGAGAATTTGAGTGTGATGTATATATTCCTCAAACTTATTTGAGAATGATTTTACAAACAATTTTGAAAACTATAGTCCAAATTAATTTTTACAAATAATTTTCACAGACATTTATGAACCTCTGAAAATCATTTTGCAAAGGTTTTTCAAGAAGTATATATAGATTTTACAAATATTTTTGCAACCATTTTCCAAATAATTTGCAAATCATTTTTCAAAATATTTTTATTTCACATAAACAAAAGAAATTTTTATAAGCAAAATATTTTTATAAAGGTTGAAAACATTTTATAAAATAGTTTTCAAATAGTTTTCAAAAGAGTTTTCAGACAGATTTTCAAACTATTTTTCAAACATTTTACAAAACTATTTTACCTGATTTATTAATAAGTATATACAAAAAGAATTTGAGGAATAATAAACATCTTTTTATTAATTGATTTAATTGAATTGTATATGTTTGTATATAAATAGTGATTTAACCATACTTATTGAAAATACGAGAGTAAGAGTTATGGCTAAAGTATATACATAGTATATACAATCATCCTATACTGAGCTCAAGCTATGTCCTCAAAGATCAGATAGAAAAAGAGAAGAAATAACTCATGCTGAGTATAGAAAAGCCGAAAGAATAAATGAATAAAGAATGAATGAAAGAAGGAGAGATGAAATGAATGAGAAGTCGACCGTCCCCCCTATACTTAGGATCAAACGATCCTAAGTATAGCAGAATGTACACAAGATAGGGAGGGTCAACAAATCACAACTGAAACTTTCTCTCCCTACACTTAGGGTAAATTATCCCTAAGTATAGATAAGAAGAGGAGATATAGGAGGGGGATCAAAGAATGAAAGAACTCGAGGTGCACACCCCCCTATACTTGGGAAAAGGTACATCCTAAGTATACATGTCCAACAAAAAGGGGTGACACACATTTTTTTGGTAGATAAAGAAAATAGAAAATGAAAAGAAAATATGAAAATATGAAAACTTAAAGGAATGGTGTTTTAGTGACATTATCTTAATCTTGTGATGCTGCAACGGTTGTAGATGCTCCTTCAGTGTAGATTACTTTGACGGAGTCGACAACAGCTAGTAAAGTGTCATGCTCGAGGTAAGGCTTCAGTAACTGATTATTGACGACAAACGGTTGTGCGTCAGGAGAATTGTTATACACTTCTTGCACTCTAAATGGCCCTATTCAGTTACTCTTTAATTTGCCTGAGAATATCTTCAACTTTGCATCAAATAGCCACACATTCTATCCAGTCTCGATGGTCTTTCGTCTGATGTGCTAGTCATTCCAGTGTCTAACCTTCTCCTTGTACATCAATGTGTTATCATATGCATAGTCTTGGAATTCCAGGAGCTTGTTCAGATCCCCTTTTCTTTTCTGACCACCTCTTGTGAGTCCAAATTGCAAATATTGACTGCCCACAATGATTTATGAATCAACTCTACTAGCAGATGGCAGGGCTTTCCATATACAAGATAGTAGGGTGACATACCCAAAGGGGACTTGTAGGTGGTTTTGTATGCCAAAGGATTGAGTCCAAGAATTGGGACCAGTTTTTCCTATCAGGATTTACAAGCTTCTGGAGGATTGTCTTGATCTCTCTGTTTGATAATTCAACCATGCCATTAGTCTAAGATTGGTAAGGAGATGCGACTCGATGCTTAATGTAATATTCCTTCGTTAATTTCTTGACCTCTTTGTTAATGAAGTGACTACCCCCGTCTGATATTAGTATCATCGGGATCCCGAACTGCAAGATGATGTCTCCTTCATATTGCAACAAATTATGTGGATGTCTGCGGCTCGAGCGAGGATAGCTTCAACCCAGTGACTCACATAATCAATGGCAAAAAGGATGTGCTTGTATCCCTTACTATTAGGGAAGGGTCCCATGAAGTCAATCCCCCAAGCATCGACTACATCTTTTATCTAAATGAACTTTAAGGGCATGGAATCTTCTGCTGTATGGTTTCCTTTCAGTTTATGACAGTCAGTGCAACACTTGACATATGTTGCGGCATCTTTAAAGAGTGTAGGCCACCACAGGCCACACTGCAATACTTTTGCGGTTGTTTTATCTCCAGAGTGATGTCCACCAGATTCGAGCAAATGAAAATTTTCGAGGACACTATGATGCTCCTCTTAAGGGATACACCAATGCCAAATGTAGTCCGCTCCTTCTTTGAACAAGAGAGGATCTTCCTATTGGTAGAAATAGATAGTGGACAATAATTTGTCCTTTTGTATCTTCATCTAATCTTGTGGAATTATACCCGAGATGAGGTAGTTTACAATATCGACATACCAAGGGAGGGGGTCCACATCTAGAATCGATTCATCAGGAAAGGTGTCTGTGATGGGTGTGCTGCTCACTAGAGGCTCTCGTTGCTTTATTCTAGAAAGGAAATCTGCTAAGACATTCTGAACCCCAGGCTTGTCCTTGATCTCTAAATCAAACTCCTGGAGGAAAAGGATCCATCTGATCAGTCTAGGGTTGGCATCCTTCTTTTGCTGTAAATATCTGATAGTAGAGTGGTCAATGTAGATAGTGACTTTTGATCCAAGCAGATAGGATCTGAACTTCTCAAGGGTGAATACCACAACCAACAATTCTTTCTCTATCATAGTGTAATTCCTTTGAGCTTCATCTAGTGTCTTGCTGGCATAGTAAATTGCAAAGGCGTCTTGTCTTTCCTCTGTCCTAGAACGTCCCCAACTGCAAAGTTTGACGCATCAATCATGATCTCAAAAGGAAGAGAACAATCTAGCGGCTGTAGGATTGGAGGTTGAGTAATGAGCTCCTTTGGATGATTAAATGAAAGGATAACTTGCTAATCAACATTGAACTCAGTATCCTTATGGGGCAATTCTGAAAGAGGTCGGGCTATGCAACTGAAGTCACGAGTGAATCTCCTGTAGAATCCCACCTGCACCAAAAATGACCTCACGTTCTTGACTATCTAAGGTGGCTCTAAATTGTCAATCACATCCACCTTTGGCGGGTCGACTTCCATGCCAAATCTTCCATTAACACCTCAAGACAACTGCCTACCATCTCAGCAAAAACTACAAGCGTGCATCTCTGGAATATCGTAGGTGTGTTACACAGTCCAAAAGGCATTCTCCGAAAAGCATATGTGCCAATCAGGAAAGTGAAGGTAGTCTTTTCTTGGTTCTCAGGGGCGATTGCCACTTGGTTGTACCCGGAGTACCCATCTAGAAAGCAGGAGAACTCCTTGCCAACTAGTCTTTCCAATACTTGATTAAAGAACGATAAGGGGAAGTGGTCCTTCTTGGTTGTTGCATTAAAACGGTGGTAGTCAACACATACATGCCATGATGTTCGTACACGAGTATAAATCTCCTCTTCTCTGTCATTTGTAACCGCAGTGAGCCCTAAGTTCTTCAGAACATCATATAGTGGGCTCACCCATTTTTAATCGGAGATGGGATAAATGAATCCTACATCACATCATTTCATGATCTCTTTCACGACAACGTTCCATAGATTTAGGTTCAGTCTTCTTTGAAATTCTTGAGACAGCTTGGCTTCTTCTTCCAAATAAATGTGGTGCGAGCACAGAGCAGGATTTATCTCGCGAAGATCTGAGACGTGATAACCAAGTGCCTTGCGGTTTTTCTCTAGAACCTCGAGAAATCGAGATTCTTGATCCGGGGTCGGCCTGTTGCTGTTGATGACCAGATACATGTTCTCTGCACCCGTAAGGAAAGCAAACTTAAGGCCTGATGGAAGTGGCTTTAATTCAGGTTCTGATCTTGTCTGCTTCTCAGTCACTTCAGAAACTGTGCTGGTTGGAGGATGATCTGTATGAACTTTGGATGTAGTGTTGCTCACCTCAGTGACTTGTTGCTTAACTAACAATGTGTCGAACAGATCTGCAATGAATTCATCGTGTTCGGGCTGGAATGAATCATCTGAGTCCAAGAGATGCATCAGAAAATCAGTTTCTATCTCCCAAATACCATTGGAGCTTAAGTCAACTATGCTTTCCCAGTCCTCCTCAAGAGAGATAATTTGTAGGTTCCAAGTGTCATTCAAGGAGAGGTTTGTATCTCTTATCTCTTCAATGAAGTCACAGTCTGCTTTAGGCGGTACTGCATGACTTTCATCTGATACAACTTTAGGCTCGTTGACCATGTCTATTGTAATCTGTGATTGCTCGAGCTGAACGTGATCTTGCCAGACCCATAGTCAACTACGGCTTCTGCAGTACGCAGGAATGGCCATCCAAGTATAATGGGGGTCTGGAGTAAGGGTGCAAGGGAGTCCATATCAAGGACCACAAAATCAATAGGAAACTACATATCATGCACCTTTAGCACAACGTCTTCCAACACATAACATGGTCTTTTGATCTATTGATCTGCAAACTGAAGGATCAAGTGTGTTTTCTTCAATGGACCCAGCATGAATTCTTACAGTAATGACGAGGGCAAGAGTTGATGGAAGAACCACTGTCAAGGAGAGTCCACTCAAACACTTTACCAAATATCCCGCATCTGATCAAATGTGATCCTTTGTCTAGCTTCTTTTAAGGGAGATTGTTGATGGCTGCAACTATGTCCATGGTAAAGATATGCTTCTCAACATGCTAGTATCTGTTTTTACGTGTTGGCCGATGCTTGTTTGTACATGCCTCCTTTAATCCCTTTTATACAACAGCCTTGTATTCCATTGCTTTTATCAATGGTAGCTCCACAATTAAATTGTGGAGAATATCCACAACTCCTGGATCAGACAATGCATTTTTTCTTTTTGCAATTTTTTTGGATTTTTCTATTGCATTAGAAAAAGGAATATTTATAAAGCAGAAATCAAAAGCAGTGTTCTTATTTACAACAAAAGTCATGTCCACAATATTCTGTGTGTCTGGATTACAAAAAGGAGTACAAGCTGGATAAGAGGATGATGCAGGTGGACAAGCAAAAAGCATGATCTCTGCTCTGTCGGTTGGCACTAGATCGGCTGCAGGTGTTGGATCCTCCGTGGCTGGTGTTGCTTCACTTCTACAGCGATCAATTTTTTTGGTCTTTTTGGCTTTTCTGATTTTTTTGTTCTTTCCGTTGGGGTATATAGGGATGAGTGACAATTGGCATGGCTCCTTCTTCTGCTTCTTCCTCACCCGAACCTATACATGGCATGATTGATGCAGAAGATGATGTTTTACCTGATAATGCTTTAGTTTTCCATTGGTGGTGGCAGATGGAGGCAAGGTCCTACCCTACTAAGAGTGATAGCGTTAGATACAATAAAGGTACGCTCATCTGACTCTATAGGCATAGACAAGACATCACATTCTACCTTCTCTTTACGCTAAAAATTATTGGGATTAGCTTCGACCTGTGTCAGAATAGGAGTTTCGATGGCAGTTAGGTCGGCAAGCTTTTTATCATCTTTGCGAGGCCCTTCATGAGTTGGGCCAGGAAATATAGGTTGGGGTTCACTAGAATTGCCTCAGAAGACTCAGCGTGCAGACCACGTTGTCCCTGGTGGGGGGCAGAGGCTGAGACTGTTGATTGTGTTGTGGAGGAGGAGGAGGAGGAAGCCAATACTATTGATATGGAGTTGGGGGATACCGCTTCTATCTAGTTGTGTACTAATGATACAGTTGTTGATGACGGTACTGTGGCTGGAGGTATTGTTGTGTCTGTCTTTAGTTTCCCTGGTACTGTAGAGACTAGTGATTCTAGTATTGAGGTTGAGGTTGGAAGGACCGAGGGAAATGATGAATCCATGATTCTCATGCTTTCTTCTTTTATTTTAGCTCTTCTTCTTGGCAAAATACCCTGTAAATACCTATAAATATAATATTTAGCTTTCTGCATGCTCTTGTTAATATTGCATATTTAGCATGTATTTTTGCAAAAATAAAAGAATAAAGGAAAAAGAAAAAGAATGATGTATTTAGAATAAATTCATAGTGGCCCAAACCCCAAGAGAAGGTCAAGACTTGACATGGTCGCAAAATAAAAAATAGAGAGAGATAGTGTTTACTATGTATTGTATATATCACCTATACTTGTACATATCATTTATTTATTTATCTCTGATAAAACCATAATTATTTTATTCTTTTACACATGTGTATATAGTTCTAATAATATTATAAAAATAAAATAAAAATCAGAAAAATAAAAGTAAAATAAAAATAAAAGCATCTAACACTTGTATAAAAGACACATGTACATATCACATCTATTATTTATTTTATATCATTAATTAATTTATAAAAATAAAAAAAATATATTTTATGCTCTAAAATTATGTTGTAAATAAATAAAATATATTGTGTAAAAATAATAAAATAAAAATATGTGTACATAATACATAGGTATATTATACCTATATATACTACTATATGATGTATATACATGAATTTATTTTCCATAAAAATAATTAAAAAACATAAAAAGTACTTTATAAAATAATAAACATTTTTATTTTATTTTTTTTAAAATAATTAGTTTTGTATTTGTTATTGAATTTTTCTTTATTTTGTAAATGTTGAATTTCTATTGGTCTAGGCTAGATTGTTGACCCCGGCCAACGTCCTCTTCAAGACCAGTTCGAGTCGAAAGCCTTTCACCGGAGCTTTTTCTCCACATTTTCATGCCCGAACACGATCTCCTCCTGCCTTGAATCATGTGCTCGATTGTAGCCTAATGTTCCATGATCCTCACGGATTCCTGGGCGTAGTCGGATCTTCCTAGGGTTCCACGTATCGCCTTGACCTTCTCAGACACTGAGCAGCCTATAAATAATCTTCTTCAGCCTCCACAACGGAGTAGCTCGTTCCTTGCCACCCTTTCGACCCCTAGCCACCTGCAGCTGAGTGACAACTGCTTGGAGCGACCTTTGGAGCTCGGATTGGTGCTGAATCTATGCAGCTCAAGCCACGTGGCTGGACCTCCACCTCGATTAGCCTCCTTGGCCAGTCACAAACCGGTTGAGGCCATCATCTCAACGCTCTCCTTTGCTTGAAGCTCAGGAGCTCCTCAGAACCTTTAGATACCGCTTGTACCCATCGTATTTCCATCTTCGATCCAACTTTTCAATTTCACATCCTTGTCGGTTCCCTTCTTCCGACCAGCTGGTGGGAGCCTCATTTCACCCACATATCTGCTCCGATCGACACACCAGATCACCGCACACCTTCCTACATTACCTATCCACCCTACCTCTCACTTACCAGAGTGAGATTAGGACTGAGACCTCCTTCTCCCGCCTTCGCCGAAGGTCGAGCATCACCCACGTCATTTCATTCTTCTCCAGTCGCAATAACTAGAACTAGAGCATAACCCTAAGTCCCTTCTACCCTTTGCATGACAGTACGCGCATGACGAGGGTCATTTGGGCCCCCGTATTCTAAGGCAAAGCAGCTCCAGGTGAGTAGCCACCTCCACGCTCATCCGGCCATCATCATCTTCATTGGAGCTTTCTATCCGATGCGTTGTTCTTCCACGAGTCTCTTGAAGCTTCCAGATCTTCCATCATGCTGGCGGATCTCTCCCCCCACTCGATCGAAGTTCGCCTAGGAGGAGTTCTTGTAGACCCACTCCCCGCCGTTGGATGATAGCCCTTCTTCCAGATTCCATCGTAGTTGACCGACAAAGCAACCTTTCAGTTGTTAGATCTAATGCCCCCTGACGCATCCAACGCACACGTTCCAAACATTCTCTGCACTGTCAGATCAGCGGCATGAGGTAATTGGAACCGTATGCCATCGCTAGCCTCCAAGTACGCCACATGTCCTGCAAGGGTATATTTCCCTTTTACCCTACATGTTTAGCTATTTCACTTTAGTCCATTAAATAAAAGTTGTAGTTAAGTACATTTTGCAGTTTAGACCTCTTGTTTCTAATATTTGCATTTTAGTCCCTCTTAGTATGTAGCACGTGCAGTCCCAAGTGAGTTTTGGGTTATTTGCACATTTTTGCTAGGAACTCTTATGTAGTTACTGAATGGATGATTACTTTTGAAAACTGCATTTGTGCATATGTGCGTTCAGAAATGAGCATGTGTGTGATTTGTGTGGGCTTTTTGCAGATTCTCTTAGGCTTTTTGACCATGTTATTCTTTGGTTTGTGAACTTATCATATTTGCAAATTGGTCCCTGTTAACTTTTTCTAATTACACATTGTATTTTGGACTTAATAAATAGTAAATTAACTCGAAAAATCACCTGAAAATTACCATTAACTCTTGTTGGTGTGTAATATTTATTGTAATTTTTTGTATTAATTTCTTTGCATTTTATATTTTTAAAAATTCAAAAACCTTTAAAAACATCCTTGTTTGGCTCATAAAAATAATAAAAAATCGAAAAATGTCTTAAAAATTCTACGAAAATTCAAGTATGTGCCTTTTTGTGTGATTTATCCCCAGTATTAATCTTGTTTAAAAATTCAATCTAAAAATCCAAAAATTACAAAATACCTTAAAATTTATAAAAATCATATAAAATCAAAGAAAAATCCAAAAATTCCATTTTCAATTCCTGTTTGTTGATTTTAATTCATATTTTATGATAAAATTGCTATCCACGGTTTTAGGGCATTTTAAATATTTTGAATTTATAATTTAGTCCTGGTTGTGCACTGTTTACATTTTTATCACTTTTTATTTTTATAAAATTATAAAAAATATTTGCAAAACCATAGAAAATTTCCAAAAATATTTTAGAACCTTAAAAATCAAAAATATTTTTATCCTAACATTTTTAGTGTGTTTAGCCTTAATGAAAAATCCAAAAAGCTTGTTATGTTGCTTTCTCTTGTTTTAGTTAATTTTTTGTCCTATCAAAAATTAAAAATTTGGAAAATTAAGAACCACTAAAAATCATGTTATTTTGTGAAATTTGACTACTTCGTATTATTTTTCGTGCTCCTTGTGTTCGACCCTGGTGGCTATACCAAGTAAATAAAATAGCGAACCGCTTACATTTCATGTTTGTTTGATTTATTTTGAGTAGTTTATTCTTCTTGATTGAGCTCGTCTAATTGATTGTAGTCACAATGACCTTGGATATTACTTTATACTTAACCCGATTCGATTGGACGCCCATTAGGAAACGACCACCCTAGGGTTGGTGGTATGGCTGGTTGGTTGTTAGCTGATCCTAGTCTTGTCCCGTAGGATGGGGCAGCTATGCATCATTGCTACATACACCATTCACTTCATGAATCAATGGTGGTGGTGGGAATGCTGGGTCAGAAGATTGGAGGAAGTTTGGCTGATAAACGACCATCTGCTGTTGCGGTAGGCCCTGCTCGGGCGCATACACGTAGTATACGTGCTGGATGGTCAGTTGTTGCTGACTCGGATGAGGCTGTTGTGGAGGTGACAGTTCATCCTTCTTCTCAGCAGGAGTCTCTGACGATGGTGTTGTCGACTGAACAGAACTGATAGTGCTTACTAGTAGCTCTAACTTCTTGGTAATCTTGTCCAGCTTGTCTAGGAATTTTATCTGTTGTTCAATCACAACGAGTTTTCAAGATCTTGTGACCGCTTCTCAATGATGTCAACCTTTGAAAAATGGCCCCTGATGATACTGAGGTTGGAGCTCTCATCTTTTTCTGCCATGCGAGTTGCTACCATATGGACTAGCTTTCGGAGGAGTTGACGTTGTCTGTGATAGGCATGTGATGAATATAGGGAGACCTCTCCTTCGATCATTTATTCGAAAAATTGCCATACCACATCTTTATCCAAGTTTAAATCAAGTCCATCACATGCAGAATCTAATAACCTTTGACTTTCTACATTCAAGCCCTTGAAAAAATGCTGGACCAAGCTGGTCTTCGGTATCTCATGGTGGGGGCACTTCTCCTGCAGGTCCGCAAATCTCTCCCAGGATTCATGAATAGACTCGTGGGTAGCCTGGGAGAAGTTGCTAATCCTAGCTCTCATCTGGTTGAGCCGACCAAGAGGGAAAAACTTGTGAAGGAACGTGGATTTAAGTTCCTCGCAGGTCGTTACAACCTTCCCCAAATGATTGACCCAGTATAGGGCCTTGTCTTGCAGGCTGAAGGAGAATGTCGTCATCTTCAATACATCTAAGCGAATATTGGGGTAGTGGTAGTTTGGCAGATGCACGATAATTGCTACAAGTGAATGTATGGCCCCTCATTAGTATTCCCGTAGAATGATGGTAGAAGAGGAAGGAACTGTGGCTTGAGATTGAAGTCAGCATGCACCGGTGGAATGAATATCCACTCGATCATCTGGCTGTCTCCAAGATTATATGTCTCCTTAGTGTAGGTTTTGCTTCTCATGTTTCAGTTCTTCTTCATTGAGGTCCTCACGGGGTCTGTTCTCCGCTTCCTCCTCCTACTGGTTTGTTCCGTAAATCATATGCATGTCCTGAAATGTTGTCTGAACTAGAGCATGCTCTATCAATTATTGTTGTATGGCTTATATGGAAGCCAGCAGTTGAGCATTTACTTGGTTCTGGTCAGGTCCCTAACCCGACTCCATCTGTGGAGGTTGTTGTCCTTTTCCTTTCCCTGGAGGTGACATCTCTAGGTCTGAATCAAAGGAGATGAATTTTGTATTAGAATCCAAGACTGGGGATGTCTATCTGAAATATGAAAGAATCCAAATTAGACCACTTGAAATTCGATCCTAGCTTCCAAGATGAATCTGAGATCAGGGTCAATCCCAGATTGTTGTGAATGGAGAAAAATAGTAGACTGAAATTGACTCCCATTCACAATGGTGGATGTGGTACAAGAGTGGTCCTGGATTACTGCGTGATCCAGGGGGTGGAAAGAAGACATCGATTCTGGATTACTATGGGTTCTCGCGAATTACCTCAAATTATTAATGATGTCAAGTCTATGGAATCGATGTGGGTGTTGACGGAATCATGACCAAACCATCCATGGATTGCCATCGTGAAGCAAGAAGAGATCGATGCAGGAGGAAAGATACAGTGGTTAACGAGAAATAAAAAGAAGTGTAAAATAGTAGAAAGGCTCGAACTAAGCAGGGCGGTCAAAAGGAAGACACATGACAAAATTTGCGCAAATGTGGGACTTGATCTTTGAACCTTAATCTAGATCCAAACAAACACAATACAAAATTGGGTTCACCAACTCACGCCATGGGAAGCTGTGAGGGATCGTCTATTTATTATCTTTTCATTTTTAGATTTGTTATTTCAGGCTTATCTTTTAACAAGTCTTTAGCATGCTACCCCTATAGGATAGAGAGTACTGCCATAAAAGTATCCCATACTTATCCTCCTCCTTTGTAACCTATAGTCTGCACTTTTTGAGGTCCTTGTAACCCTTCTTGGATCCCTACTCGGCCAAAGAGAGGGAGAAATCGATAGGTGAAACCACTACTTCGGACCTCACTCGCAATGGAATCACTCATGAGCATGCAAGGGCCTACTCGGACGCAAACTGATGAGACAGACACACCCGTGAGGGCATGGCCTAAGCACAGTACTTCAGACCATGTCAATGTTCCACACAAGGCATGAACACCATCGCTGATGAGGCCCTACTCGGTGACGTACGATTGAAGCACCATTACATTGGAAATCCAAGCGATACATAAGGCAGTTACGGACTGGGTTTTTGGCTCTAATCCTTAGCGGATCGTGCCTCGCTCATGGGAGGAGTTTTGGTCCCCTCCTAAGGTACCTGAAAATAGTGAAGGCTTTATGAACCCAAAGCTATGATAGTCCATTACATATTTTAATTAAGGTCGAAGTTTATTTAACAGTCCCCTTTATTTTAATTTTTTTGGATTTTTACTTTTTTGGGTACTTTGCATACAAGCGCCTAATGATTTTGTAGATTTTCATTTAAGTCCTATGTGCTCAAAATCATAGGGAGATGTGAAAAAGTCGTGCAAGTTGATTCTATGATGGAAATCTCATCATTCAATCGAAAGATGCATGCTGAGTTAGAGGACTTAAGTGATTCCCAGCTCTCTCCATGTGGTATGAAAAATAGAATTTTTAAACCTATCTACATGGCGGTGCACAATCGACAAAATCGCCCTAAACAGTAGCTGTTATTAGTCGTGAAGAACCATATGTTAATCATTCAGAAATGAGACCAAAAGTCTGGTATTCGATGCCACTCGATGCCTGCCACAAGAAGTCCTACCAGCGTTGTATGTGACCTCTCTCGGCACACGGTCTTAGGTCCAAACAACTAACATTTATTAATTTTACCACATCCAAATGTAACAGACTATAGGCATGCTTCTCATTAGGGTTTGGACCTAATTGTCGATACAAGAAACCTACGTCTAGGGGCTCCATGCACACAAAACAAATAAAAAGAAGGGTGGAAAACTCAAAACATCAAGAAACAAAATAAAAGAAGGCGGTGAAAGCGTGAATAATTGCAGTGAGGCACCCAAGTGAGTAATCACTTGGGCACTGGACCTCATAGAGTAGAGTAGTGTCCAAGTCTTAGTTATTACAAATTATTAATGAATCTCACTCCCACCAATTAAATAAATTTAATCTACTTTTGTACTAAATCTTCTCTCCTTGCTTCACTTGCTGCCTCTCCTACTAGTCAAAGGGTGAAGACCAGTATCCACCAAGCTTGGCTGCACCGAGCTCCTAAGAAGTCGTCCTCACGTAGCATGCCCTCACAACAAATTCAAAAAGAGAAGTTTATTAGCACAGATAATCAAATAAAAATATCAAAATGAACTATGTACAAATAATAAATGAAGAAATATGCACAAAAAATGAATCACTTATTTGTATCAATAAATCAACAAATGAATGTACACAAAATAATCTACAAAATAAGGTACACACATTGCTCTCTGGCAACTGTGCCATTTGATAACCGAGGAATCTCAAGGGTCATACGGTGTCACAAGGCAAAATCGTAGTCGGTGCATTGACCACTCAAGAGACGCCGATAACCAATAATTAACCCATGATGAATCCATGATTCGTTAAACTTTCTGTCGCATTTTGTCTTAAAACCCTTAGCAAATACATGTAAATATTCATTAATTTCCACATTTTATAAAAATCTCATTCATGAATAAAAATGCACTTTTATGCATCAAAAACATGTAAATAAATAAAGAACAAAGAAAAGAAAAAAAGGCAGATTGTAGATATTTATATATGTACAATATGACTCAGATAATATAAATATAGCTGAAAGATATATTTATATAACCTAACCCCTGAGACTAAGTCAATATGAATTGGTCGACAAAACAACAAGTAGGGGGAGATAAGAGAAGAAAACCATAAAAAATAATTAAATAACACTCCATATTCATTATTTATCAAATAATTATCAAATCTTCATTGATTTTTAATTAATTCATAAGAATATATTTTTCACCAATCTCTTTTCCAATTATTTCTAAAAATGTATATAAAAATATAAAATAGGTTAAAAATATTATCTTGTATATATGCCAAGAAATCCTACTTTTAAATTGTCAAAATCTCAACTTCCGAACATCATAACTTCCTCATACAAAGTCCAATTTCACTCTACTCACTTTAAAGCTCATAAAATAATATTATCTAATTAATAGAGGTGTTTCATTAAAGTCGGAGTCCATTTGCAAAAAGTCAGTTTTGGGACCTATTGACAAAGGGGTTTCTGGGCTATTTATTTTATTTAGAACCAACTATTTATAGTTTTATTAATTTTATAATTTCTAATCATTTTCATGATATTGTATTTCCATCATGATTTATCTCAGAATTTTTGGAGCTTATTTATTCTTTTAATAAAATCTAAAACCCTAATTTATAGATGAAATTGAACTTTCTAATCTATACCTGTATTTATTAATATATTTAAATTAATTAATTAAAATACATAAAAATTCACAAAGACTTAATTTATTATTCTAATAATTAAGAAAATATAAAATTAACAAATATTTAAGTATTTATTGAATCAAAAATCCATTACCTATTTATTAAGTATTATTTATACCTATTTTTTAATATAATATTTATATTTCGAATAATATTTATTATTTACGAAAATTAATTATACCATAATTTATATAAATTAATTATTTACATTTTTCATTTTACCTATTTAAAATACTATTTATTATTTAATTTATACGTTATTTATTCATCTGGCCAACCAGGTGCTGACACGTGTCAGCACCTGGTTCTTCTTCATGAACCCAGGCCGTTGGAACTCTGTTCCAACGCCCCCTCTTCACCACTTTCTCCCACGCACTTTACCACTAATTCAATCGATCCAAGCACTCTATTTTATTCTCCTAACAACCCTCCTACTCGCCCACCATTGGATCCACCTTGGAGCTCAAGCAAATCATCTATAAATGGCCATGAAGTTGGTGAGATCCAACTAACTCTCCCCTAACCAATTCTTCTCCAGAACTAATTGACCTACTACCCAACTTCTCCCCGCGACTACGGACAACCAAGGAGGTGACAGCTCCTCATCCTCGGCCCGCGTGGAAGAAGGGAGATCAGAGGAGGTTCCAAGGTACTCATCGCCGCCTTGCATCGCCGCTTCCAGCAGCGTCAAGCTTCGGGAAGCCGCCCCGTCGAGTTAAGACTAGAAGGTCATATACCTTCTAATCTCAACGTAATTCATCCACTTTCAATCTTTTATTTCTCGAGTTGTTCCTTGATTAGTTGAGTTAAATGCATCATTAGTTAGTCTAATCATCCTACTTAGATGCTATATCAAATCAAAACCTCAAATCCATTACAAATTCCCCCCAAATCCACCTCAGATTTCTTCTTAATTATGGAAACACATTTTTGAACTTGCAAAACCTAGCTTTCTTGGCCGATTTCTTTGCAAATCGAACAAAATAAATATTACTTGCAGGTTTCCTCATTGTCTGGAGCATAAAACAATCAATCAGAAGCTTTAAAGATCCAAGAGTAACAAAGCAAAGATCATCTTCAACATCCTCCAGGACTGCCTAACGTGTCATCTTCCTCGATGATCAACCACCACCTTTCATCACCTTCAGAGGAGATCACCAGCAGGCGAGCTCGAGGGGTGGAGGAGCCACCCCTCTGGCCTTAAAGGAGGCCCAAGTCAGCCGTTAGTTGCCGGAGAAAAGTCGGAGAAGAGAGCACCCTTGCCAGCCGAGCAGAGGACTTGAAGAACACCAAGAACACTAGAGTGTACAGGCTTCTGACACATGGTGCACTTGAACGGCCCAGATTAAGCCCCACCTTCTAATCTCAGCCGTCGGATGCAAAGGGGTAGAGATTTTGCAACATAAACCCAGTCCGCTTTCAGAATTCCAGATGCGCACCAAAGTTTCTAGAATTACAATTAGGTCCCTGTGCGAGGACCTAACTATAATAAAACATATTTCTTTCGTATTTTAGTCATTCCGGGGACTGTTTTGTAACAGAAACTAAACATTTTTTTACAGTTAGGCCCCTAGCTTGTAGGGGCCACTTGAACCTCGAGTTTTTCTCATTTTTCCGCGAATTTTCTAGGGTAGCTCGAGAACTACCGAAACTTTTTTCGAGTATTTTTCCCGAATTTTTCGTCGCTTTTTGTTGTGGTTTTGAATTTTGTCTTTTTGAGTTTGTTTTGAGCGGAATTGTTTTTCAATTTCTTTCCTTGTAAAATCAAGAATAAAAGAGAATTTTGTTGGAATTTATTCCTTGTCTCGAAAACCGTGTTTAAATAGTCTGATTCCTTGAGTTTGACCTAGGCACACTCACCTACGTAAAATTAGTAGTGAACAGTAGAATCGGATTTTACCTTCTGTTCTATCGTGATTTTTGTTTAATTAAAAATGCGGTTCTCTCTCTCTCTACAACTGATACAACCGCAGGAGTCGGGACAACGTTTTTATCAAAATGGAGCCGTTGCCGAAGAAGCGTTGTTTTTACAGCGGTTTTTGAACTGATTTTCTCTATTATTCTTGATTTTATAAATTTTCTTTCAGTTTTTTATTTACGTTTTTTCTTCGGTTTTTCGTGTTTCTTTTAAAAGGTTTATTTACGGCTTTTTTGTGTGTTTTTGTTTCTTAACTAATTCTTACAGGGTATGCAGGTTCAGCCAGCTTTCTCGAAAGCTGCAAAACAGTCGAAAGTGCAGAGATTGAGGTTCTCGGTTGCTGAGGATCGGAATAGTTAGGACTCGAGTTGTATTTTTTTCTTTTATTCTTGTAAAAAAAAGAAAGGGCACTTTCTTGTGTTTTGTTTTTTAGAAAGGGACCCCCTTAAGGGAATCCTAACTTGTATCTCCCCTCCCATTTTCTTTCTCGGGGTTTGATTCGCTGAGTGTCATGCATTCGTGGGATCAGGGCACCCACAACGGTTTTTCTCGCATCGTCAGTTTTCCGTGGCTTTTTACGAGGCTAGGTGCTTGTTTCGGACTTTTCTTTTTCCTATCTGATTGCACTTTCGTAGTTAGTCTTAGGACCATATAGATCAAGCAATAAATAGCAAAAATATGGAGTTAAAATTTATAATTCTCTACAAAACTAAGTGTATAGCAAGAAAGCATGTAGAGGTCGAACCACAGAGAGCAAAACATGTAGCCTATGATTATTGCTAATCAATGAGTAGTATGTGCAAACATGTCTATTTTTTTGTGGGCTTTTAATGTCATATACATTTTTTATTTTTTTAAATTTTGATTTATATATATATATATATATATATATTATATACCCTATTTTAGATTTTAATTTTTTGATTTTATATTTTCTTTTTCTCTCTTTTTATATATATATATAGACTTTATAAGGCTATATATGGCTTAATATAATTACAAATACTAGCAAAAATATATAGAATACAACAAACAAAAATTTTTGGGTTTTATATATTTTTCTAATGTTTTTATGATTTTTGTGGAATTTTTGCTAATTTTTCTGCATATTTAAAGTGAAAATTATCCTAAATCAAGGATTAAATAATAGGCCGAAATTGAAATGTTGATATAAAATAGCAAAATAAGTCAAAAATTCTTCAAATCAATTTTAGTAGATAGATAATAATGTAAATAAAATTCAGAAATAGAAAAACATATTTCTGGTATTTTTAGTGATTTTTGACATTTTCATAAAGGATTTTGGAGCTTTTTTTAGTCTTTTTCTTTCTCTATTTTTAGGGATTTTTGGTCTGTAATTAATAAATACTAAAAATGGTTAACATATATTTTTTGGGGAATTTTTCAAATAAAACACATGTTTAAGTATTTTGAAATTCAAACAGGGAAAAAATGTGCTCATTTTAATTTTAAGAAATGGTTAAAATGCCAAAATTGCCAAAATAAAAATGGAGCTTAAAAATACATGTTAGCAAGAATCTGACCCTTTTTTGCATAATTTTTAGAGCACGGGTGTTCTTTTTAATTAATGAAATCCAAGCACCAAAAATACATGAATTAGGAAGGGAATATTTGCAAATAAAATAAACATCAAAAGCATACACGTAATTTTATGAAAAAATTACAATGTATATTAAAATTTATTGGACTAAATACAAATACAAAAACTCCAAGGGTACTCTTGCAATTTCACCACCTCACATGGGGTGGACTGGACCCATTTACAAATAACAGTAAGTACATCGTCCTTATATGCAAAAAAATCCATTTTATTTACACGACATATCTTATTTAGAAGACTAATAAATAAATACAAAAAAAACTAGGTGAAGTATGAAATTTACCTCATCCTTGCAAGCCATCGTATTGTTCCAATCAATCACTAATACGCACGTCTTCATCTGGACGGATAATACCCCTTCGCATCTGGATGCATGAGATTAGATCGTGGGCGGTGATGGAATCGTCTGGGCTTTGGGTGATCTGACATCCCTAGTGCAATCTAGAGTGTGGGGCTCCATCGAACGGTGTTGGATCCACTTCCAAGAATAGGGAAGAACACGAGCGTGTTCTTCCTTATTCCATCGATTCCTCGAGCTCTGAAGCTGCTCCCGTGACACTAAGGTGCTCTCCACGTTCCTGCTGCCGGTCTGTGTCTAATGATGCCTCTCATAGAGTCCATGACCCAACGAGGAGTCCTAGCAAGTCGCTAAAGCTTCGGGCACCTGGAGGAGTCAACCTTGAGTCCATTTGCCCCCAATAAGAGCATGTTCAATTTGGAACCAACAAAAGGATATTATTTGGTCCGAGGAGATGAATCTTGACCCATTTTGAAGGTAATCTGCATGAAAACAGAGGAGGGTGGAGAAGGTCCAACGAGCGGCAGAGTGGGACCCTCGATTCACGGATCGAAGCTTGATCTGATTTGTTTGATGGGTGATTCAGATGGAGAATGCACAGGGGAAGCAAATGGAGGCGACGTAACGAACAAGCAAGCGTCAGGTTCACTATCTTATCAGAGTGGAGTCTATCATGAGAAGTGTGGCCTGAGATTAGAGAAATTCGGAGATGAGACGACCGGGAGGACTATTGCTTGCTTCTTTCAGGCCAAGTCCACCCTTTATAAGTCGCGAGGTCCGCCCAGATTGTGAGTACTGAAGAGAGGGAAGAATGCTTGGTATAAATAACTCGCTTCTTGGTCTTCGACCCCCTCAGTCACTACGAGCGCCTCCCGATCAGTGCAATGGGATGTGTCTATTTATCTATCTCTTGACTCGAAATGGGAGCTGGTTTGAAATGAAAAAGGATCTTAGAGTGTCTAGGGTTGGGCCAGGAGGGTCTCTTAACGCCTTTTTTTGTCTTCCCGAGTTATTTTAGTTGGGAATAGGTTCAGACATGGAGAAATCATGCCAGAGCTCGAGGGATCCGGTGACAGAACCTAGCTACTCTACGTTGATTCGTTAATTAAGACTCGAAAATAAATGCAGAAAACTAAAAGCGAGAATTAAATCTACCTAGGATAGGAAGAAAATCAGCTCTTATACCTAAGGGGTGCTCAGGGAGAAGGGCGTCCAGAGCTCGCCGTGGATTGCCTCCTCTCCTCGCCCCAATGTACACCAAGCATGAGGGAAGGATCAATGTCATCAACCTTCAACTCATACGCACGAGGACTCGATCAGGGGATCCAAGAGGGATCAAGAATAGAAAGAGGACCGTGGACTTATTTATAGACAATGGGATTCTAATGGATTTCGATGAGGATTATTAACTTTCTCGAGGAAGATTAATAGGATATAATGATCTGGCATGAGAGAAGATCATTATGGGAAGGGAATCCATGAAGAGTACGAGGTGGAAGGGTCAACACGACGGCTTGGAAAAATCAAAGAAGAAGAGGGACTCAAGTCTCTAACAGAAGTCAGAGCTGAAAGATGGGGAGTTGACTAGGGCCAACATTCCCTACAATGTGATTGGGCCACGTCAGCCGCTACAGCACAAAACAGGTTATTTTATTTGAAATTAATTAATTAAAAATAGTAAATGATTTAATTATTTTCATGTAAAAAATAAAAAAATGTTTATTATTTTATGTAGTATATTTAATATGATTTTTATTTATTTTTGGTGTTGTTTATTATAAGTTAATTTTTAAGGGTGTATTTATAGGTATATTCATATATGTTTTGGTTTTTTTATTGTACATTTCACTTTATTATTTTATTCTCTTATTTTATATATTTATAACTCATTTTTAGGTATATAAATATATTTTTATTATATTTTTATGATGTTATTTGTACATTTAAATAAATAGGGGTATATATTATATAGGTATAAGTGTAGGTATTTCATCTATGTATTTTTGTATATTATATTATTTTTATGTTTTCTTTATGGTTTTATTCTAGTTTTAATATATACATATACTACAAATAACATTTACAAAATTATAAAAATGTAAAATTATAAAAACAATACATATTAAATAAAATGAATATTTTATTCGGGTATATAGTACAACAGGGGTCCAAAACCTAACTTTAACATATTAACAAATTATGAAACCACCTTCATTAAAAAGCTTACTAAAAGTTATATACGATTAAAGGTGATTTTAATACATTTTTAGTTTTTATTTGAGAGATATGGGTTTAGGAATTTGGGATTTTGGAATATTATTTTGAGTATAACTTGTAGATTGTATATTATTTTTGTATGAACTCAATTTTCTATTTTTCTATATCTTTTTATCTATAACTTTCATGTACAAAGTTTCTTTATTTGAGGTATAAATAATAAAGAATAAAATAGGTCCCAAAAAATGAATAAATGATGAATGAATAAATGGGATTTTTATTGTATTATTGGCCCTTATCCCCCCTACTTTATTCCTTATCGACCCATTCATCAAGATGCCTAGGTCTCAAGGTTTAGGGTCATAAAATACCTTTGATATTTTATTCCTTTTCTTTTCTGTACTCTGTAATTTTGGCATTAAAAATGTTGTTTTAAATACAGTCATTGGAACAAATAATGAATTAATATCTACAAAATAATGCTATTTACATGCATTAGCTAGAGTTTTTAAGGCCAAAATGATAGAATGAATGTGATGAAATGGGGATTCATCAGTGCTCCTCCTCCGTAGGGTATTCCTTAGGAGGCATCTTGAACTGTAGTTCTTCTTCTTTACCTTTAGAATAAAGAGGATTTGAATTAATGGAGTTGAAAGAATTATATCTAGAAGCATCAAGGTGAGGTTCATCCTCGATGAGGGGCGAGAAAAGAGTATTGGTCTCGATTTGACCGCCTCTAGAAGAAAGAATGACTTATTGGTCGAGGTCCCATGGGAAGGGTTCCATGGAACAACAGGGGCATGGAATGAGAGTGTCCCCTATCCCGTAAGAATGATCGGTTTAGGGTTGTCAACAAGAGGCTCTCGAAGTCCCAGCTAAAATCAACCCAATCCACCATTCTTTATTTCAAAAATCTCGAGAGAGATCACGAAAATCAATTCAAGAGAGATGGTGAAGGCACAAGTGTGCGGTCTTTGATTATCGATCTTTGAACACACACAATGCAAACCCAATACAAATGTCTTTCTTTTCCATTTCTCCTTCTAAGTCAAAGAGAACATAACCAGGTACGAGACATATCCCTTTGCCCTCCTTCGGGCAAGGACTTAGGGAAGAGGGACCCTAATTTCACCAACTTCACACAATTAAGGTCGCAAAGGTCCGGCCATTTATCTTTTCAATTTTAATTATTGGTGATCAAAAAATCTTTTTATTTATTAGACACGGGTATAGTCTCCTAGGGTAGCTCGTGTTCAAGCTGGCGGAACACACCAAATTGAAACAAGACTACTTCTTCTAAGTGTCGGAGGCAAGTGCTTGCAGAAATAACAGGAGTCAAGAATCAGTCAAGCACTTAGGTCAAAAGTCCTGGGATTTGGGCTCTAATCCTTAGCGGTTGCATCTCACCAACAATTGTCTTGAGGTATGTACTTGTGTACAATGACACGGTTGATCTCCTTAAAACAATGTTGATTTTAGTCCTTTTTATTTAAGTTAGCCTTGTTTAGCAGTCACCATTTTAAAAATGGTTATCACTAAAAATCTTTAATGAGCCAAACAATCACGTCTACCATCTAGTCCCAATTCCTTTTTATACTTATGCTATGAAATCAAGGGGAGGAATCAAGAAAGCCAATGCATGTGAAAAACAATGATGGTATGCCAAGTTAAGGAGACTTAAAGTGTTTCCTCGCAATCTTCATGTGGGATGAAAATAGATAATTAAAAAATTATTCTAAATGAAATGCAAGCTGACAAAAACTGCTCCAAGCAAAAAGTTATATTGGTCGAGAAGTAGATTTGAATTTGATTAAATTAAATGATCTAAGGTACGTCTTGTTATGTGAAGTGTGGACTTAATACAGTACAAGAAAAGGTAATAAAATATTCTAATGAAAAATGCTTTAAGAGAAGCGAGTGTAGATCTATCCTACAAACCACTCAAGTCGAGCCCCACCCTAACGGGAGAGTGAAACAGGTCTCGGCACACCACAGATAGCAGAAGAAAGTCCAAAGTCTGAGAACACATGTGAGATCCCAAAGAAAGTCCAAAGTCAGGAAACTAATAGATCAATCAAAAAGACTGCTCAAATAATTATTCAATTAAAAGTGAGTGGTCAAATTTGTATTTTTACTTGGGCAAGCCTAAGATCAAACTCAAGGAGGCCACTATCTCCTTAGGTTAATTATTAGGCGATTAAAAAGCTAGGTTTTCAAGGAAGCATTTTTAATAAAAAAATTTTATGCAAATGAAAATGCCATGCAAATTCGGGCTAGTTTACGAACTAAAATGAAATTTACATTCAAACTATGTTCAAAAATCCTCAAACTTGGCCAGAAGATGAAAAATAATGAAACTAATCTACTTTAATATTTTTAGGATTTTTCGAATGAATTAATTACGAATTAGATATGCATGTAGGATGAATTTGAGCAAATTTATTTTAATAAATATCAAACGTTGATGTTTTCTGGAGATTAAATTATGATAGATAGGTCTATATGAGAGGTATACAGGACAAGTTTTAATTCCATTTAAGTGTTGAATTGTATTAAAATAAATACTCAAATCATTAATTATTATACTTCGACCTCGATATGTGTGCAAACAGGATGACTTGTGGGCATGATATAGAATAAAAGAAATTCTATCTAATGTGATTTTTTTGGAATTTTAGAGCGGTGAATAATTTAATAGCAATTTCAGAGCATAAAATGGGTAAACTATGTAAGTTTTCACCAAATTAGTTATAATAAATCAGTCACTATTCACAAAATTACAAATAAATGGCCATTAAATAAAGAATTAGTTGACCTATAATATGCAATTTTTTGAAATGAAAATAGGACCGAATTGAATGTTCAAATTAATGCTAGAACACAAAGTTCTAAATGTAATTGTTGGCAATAAATAAACAGAAAAAACTAGCGCTAAGGATGCTTCTCTAGTTACCAGAATCCGCTAGGGAAGTTACGCAATTATTCCCCCTCTTACATGTGTCGCACGTGGGTACTAGCTGGTGGGGATCCCTTTGCGAATAGCGAAGAATGACATGGCCTCTCTTCAATTGTTCCCTCGCTCACGTGCGTGGCACGTGAGCGAGGGAGGGAGATAGGAAAGGGGGTCTTGACTCCCAAGGGTGTCCAGGAGGTGGAGGTCAAATGTGAGGCGACTGAAGTCCTCACATGAGGCGCGCGTGATGTTGTGACTCAAATGTCACCTCGGATTCAAGGCTCCACATGGTTGGGGCTTTTGCTTCGGGTAGCGCCCACCCCAGATGGCTCGAATGATGGATCGATAGAGAGGGTCTATTGAGTGTGTGAGTGACTCACGGTCAGCCGATATCCATCGAATGGCAGTTGTCTCTCGACGGCTGGGCGAAAAGGGTGAAGGCAGAGGAGGCTCAGCGAGGTCTGCGGTAGTGCAGCAGATGGAGGAGGAGCTGCGTGGTCTTATCGATCTCCAAGCGATACACACCCAGAGGTTGAAAGATATCATGGCGAGATCTCATGCAACACCCAAACAATGGGGCTTAATGATACTCCTATTGGAGAGGGCTTCAGCTCCAGTTCAGTTCCTGCAGGTGTTAGGTCAACACACACACACACACACTATGCGAAATGGGCGGAATGGAGATAATCAAGAGTGGGGAGACCCGATCGTATGAAGAAGGTACTAGGTCCGAAGCTCTAGTCTATGCGGGACTGAAGAACGGTTGAAGTGAGTATGCGAAGGAGCTGAGTTGATGAGGAGAGGGCATTTGAGGTGAAGGATACTATAGTTGAAGCAGAGGGGTGTAGGGGTTGTTGCGTGATGTTCGAGGCACGGAGGGTGGAGGAAGCAATCGATAGTGAGGTACGTGAAGCAACATGAAAGGTGCAGCGGAGGATAAGGTGGTGAGGTGGCATCGATAAGTGCGAATGTGGTGGCGGTGTACAGTGAAGAGGGGGAAGAAAGAAGGAAAGAAGGAGGGAAGCAGAGCGATGGAGAAGAACGAGAGAAAAAGAGTTTACCTGACTAGGGATCAGAGTTCGCTTGATGGAGATGAATGGCAGTCAAAAGCTAGAAATGGAAGAGGCGCTTGCGAAGAAGCTCGAGGACGAGCTACGGGTTATCGCTCAAGGTTACGACGGAGGAACCGAGCTCAGCAAGCTTCGAGGTGAAACTTGTGTTGGCAAAGATTTGGCTTCGTCAGATCTCGCCTGGGAATGGGGAGATCGTCGCTCAATGGGTAGCACTTGTTGTGAGTGGATGCTCATTCCTAAGACGTCTCTCTCATTCTCGTAATGGCAGATCCTGTGTGAAAGAGATGGTGACTGCCCCTTTATGGGCCGTTGGGGATAGGCCATTGTAGTCAATGGAGGGGTGTCGTGGGCTGCACGACACGGGCGTACAATTGGGTAAGTGCGAGAGGGATGTGATCATCGAGAGACGTGTTAGGAATGGTTGCATACGAGGGGTAAGAGAGCGAGGTGCATGTGGAGGCAGGCAGTTGCACGCCATCGCAAGAAGCGGGCGGAGGGTGCGGGCTGTGCAATAGAAGGAAGGTGGGGAGGGACAAGTGGCAAAAGGAAAATAAATCAAAAAATATATAATAAAAATTGGAATTTAATATAAAATAAATAAATAAATAAATAAAAAGAAATAAAAAGAAAACAAAAGAAGAGAAAAAGAAGATAAAAGGGAGTGACACGTGGTAACTCCAGAAGCTACCACGTGTTGCTCCCAGAAAAATCACAAATTAAATGTAAAAAAATAACAAAAAGGCTCATATTAAAAAATGGCCAATACGAATGTTGCTTGACTTGACGAGATATACAACATTCGTGAAGGACCGAAAATCAAAAGAAATCATCTATGCAAAATGTATTTTTGGTGGTATCTTATAGATATAAAATACTACTTTTTTATGTTTTGTCATTTTTTGTTATTTCTAAAAGATAAGAAATCAAAATAAATTCAGAGAAAATGTAAAATAAATATTTATAACTTAATCTATTTTTTTGGTTTTTTACTAATTAAGAAAACAAAATGAGAAAAATGAATAAAATAAAAAGATATATGTACAATATACGATGAGAGACCCAAACCCCAAGTTTCACATGTGAACCCTGATTTTTGAGGTCTTGTTTTGAAGGTAATTTAACATACAATAATTCAAAAGTGAGTAGGGTCCATAGGAGACTGTATGAGAGAGATATCCACGTTTTAAGGCTCTAAGTCTCAAAATAGGGTTTGGTTTTTATTGGTCAATTTCACATGTTTAGCATTTTTTGATTTTTTTCCTTTATTAGTGTTAGTGATATGTACACTATAGAGTTGATTTTATTCAATTCTTAGTGAAAAATAAATAAAACTGGAGAAACATGGTGAATATACATGTGATATTTACAAAGGATTTTGGCTTCTTATTTAATGCTAATATGCATGCTAAAATGCAAGTATTAATTCTTAATGCATGAATGAGAATAATGCAAAATAAATAGGGAAATGCAACTCATTACTCAGGAAAGAAGCTCTATTTTCAACTTTTGGAGTGATGAATCATTGATTCTTCAACGACCATGGGGGACCATTGTGCTCACCCAATACGAGAACAATATGATCACAATGTGGTCATAATCATTTTGCACCCCCAAGGTTTAACCACAGCCTTTTCGACTACTTGTAGTCACATATGCCCAATACAACCACATAACAATTGTAATGCGAGTAGAATGGGACTACATTTTTGCTTGCATTATCCGTAATTTGTTGTAGTGTAGTCGAGCCACTCTTATAAGTAATTAAATGCTCCTCCATCTTCTTGAAGATAATGTTTGCTGTGAAAAGATCATAAGCCGTTACAAAATCCAAAATGACTTTTCCCTCTTCATTTCTATCCATGAAGCCATGGCCTCCACGAACACTAGCATACACTAAAGCATCCTTTCCCACATGTCCATTAAGATCTCCACCTAGGAAAATCTTATCCAAATCCTCACAAAAAGCTTGTTTAATCCTTTAATCTAAACCAATTGCAGTCCATAAACTGAGATGATATTAGGAATTTCTTCTTTGAGCACCAATTTTAGAAAAATAATTCGATCCCCGGATATTTGCACCTCAACCACATAATCCTTCAAATCCTTATGAACAACCACTCCAACACCATTTCTCGCCTTATCTTTTCCTGAACATCAAAGTTTAAAACTTGACTTCTCAATCTCCCTTGCTTTATTTACAACTCATTTTATCTCTTGGAGACAAAGTATCTGAATCTTCCTTCTTTCATATCTACTATCTCAAACAATTTGATAGTCAAATTGCCAATATTCCAACTACCTATAAGCAACTTCCTTTGCAACCTATCTTAGACTAACTTCTTTACTTGCATCCATTCATCATGCGCAAACCCTTGCAAAATTTGGACTGCATCCGGGCGGTGATTGATGAATCACCAATTCATTATCTTTGTTCATTTATTTTAGCTTAAAATATCTTATAAAACAACTGTAAATACTATTAATTCTCACACTATAATAATTCCAGCTCGTCTGTAAATAGTGTATATTTATCATTACTTCAATATAATATAAACAAATAAATATAATATAAAGAACTAAAAAGACTGTATATATGAAATAAATACCGGTTTATCCTAACCCTAGTAGTAGGTCAAGACTTGACCTAATCGACAAGGAATAAAGTAGGGGGAGATAGGGCCTTTAATATATAAAAATAAAGAAAACCATTGTTCACATGTGTATTCATCATTGTACATATTACACATAATTCTATTATTTTATTTATCACAAAAACAACCTCAAATAAAAATATTGTCTTCTTAGAACTTGTACATAAAAATAAGTTGTAAATAATAAAAATAAGTGCAAGAAGAATTCATGTACATAATAAGAGAAATATCATTTTGAAAAAGCCGTAAAGCAAAACTTGTTAGAACAATATCTTTTCTATTAAAACTCAAAATAAACCAAACTCACTTTTATGTGTTCAAAATTTAATAAGTTGTAAAATGAAAGTTTTCATTAAAATCAGAGTCAAGGTGTGAAAGTTGGCTTTTGGAATGCTATTGTATATTATGTCTCTATTATACACTATATTTTTATTCATTGATTTATTTCTTTGTACATTTTGCACATATTGTATTTTTACTATTTTGTATATATTGTATTATAAAATGAAAATAAAAAGAGATAAAATTAAAAATAGTGAAAAATAAAATAAATATAGTTCTGCTATAGGTATCATGTACCTATATTGTACATATTATTATTTATTTAACTTATTTACTTATTTTACAAAAATAAAATAAAAATATGTGTAAAATACTTAAATCATTTTAAAATTTAATAAATTATGTAATTGTGTAATTAATTGTAAATATAATTAATTAAAAACATGTATGTTGTATATATAGGTATTTTTACCTATGAATAAAGGGTTTTATTTATTTTTTATGCCATTTATTTAACTTATTTATTCTATTAAAAATCATAAGAAAAAGTTTATTTATTTATGAACATTATTTATTTTGAAAACATTTTGATTTAAAATCATTTTCTCTTTTTTTATAATTATTTCGTTTTAATTTGACTATTTTGTCCTTTTTTGCTTGGACTTATTTGGACCTTGTGATCTGATTGGTCAGACCCGGGTCCAATGACCCGAGTCAACTCCAACTTTTGACCCATTTGGCCGGAATAATATCCGACTGGCCTCCTTCTCGTTTTTTCTTACAAAGATCCTCCAACTTTTCCACCTAATTCTTTCACCGAAATAATCTTAGCTAATCAAACTATTTTGCTCGATCAAATTTTCACCAATTCGAGTCTCAGTTCGCACACCATTCTAATTCAAACCCACTCGTCACCTTCTTCTATAAATACTGCTCCAGATCCAAAACTCACCCCTAATATGTTTTTTCCTCAATTACACTTGCGTTATATCACATGAGCACATCATAGGTGACAACTGTGGTGTCCCTCGATTGGGAGAGTGTGATTCGAGCTGTTACGATCCAGGATGCTGCCAGAGAGCCACCGACGAGCTGAGTTTCTTCAGCATTCCACTACTGAATCGAGACCACAATCCCTTCATCTCCACCGTAGATACTTTTAGCATAGTTTTTCTTTTCATTTTAGCTTTTAATTTCGTAAATTTTCATTCAATTTTAGATTAGTTCAGTAGAGTTCAAATCAACCTCTGATCTGTCCTATTGAGGGTCTTTCACTTGTTTAAAATCCATTCTAATAATTGTACCATCATCGTCGTATGTTCCTCCACCATCCTATCACCTTCTGATCACCAGATCCCTATCGAGTCTGAGATCTCGACCTCACTCCGAACATCTCAGTCGGATGCCGAATCACTCATGCCATTTCCTTTGTTTTTAGAATAATAATCATCGTCGAAGTATTCCTTTGAGCATACAATAAATTGTAGGTGCTGAGGACACTTTCCGAAGCTGGGATGGAGACTTGGAGGTTGGGATACACTTGCAACAACACAAGAGATCTAGGTCCCTGATCAGCGGGACTCGAACCATTTCAACCTCTCATATCGGTTCGGAGCCTTCTCGGGGCTCTTCCGAAGCTATTAGGGATTTGATCCGAGCATTGGGGAAGGAGCTCTAGCTGATTGAATCAAATCAAGAGCATCATTCATCGTGTTCTTCCAGACATCTCCTGAGGCGATCGATCTAGAACAACCATCCCAAATTAGATCGTCTATGTATATTCACGCCTAATTCAGAGCCCTCCGATCAGATCTACAACGCATTATTTCAACCATCCAATCTGTACATGACACATGAGACTTGCTGGTGATTTTACATTTCCTCCCCTGCTATTTCTTCCATTTATATATAAATCCAAATAGAACACTTGTCATCATGAATAAATAAATATTTGCATTTCTGTCCTTGGTTTTTTTCTTTTTTGCATTTTAGTCCTACTTGTATAGATCCACATGTAGTAGCATGTGCCGTTTGGTTAATTTGCAATAAATCCATTGAAGTTTCTTGTTACTATTTCATCCTCAAAAATAAAAAAATTTCAAACCAGTCCAATCTAATGTGACTCGTATGCAGAACTCGTGTGTTTGTGATGTTTTTGCACTTTTTGCACTATAGAATTTTTATTTGTTCTTCATTTAGTCCTGGAACATTAAAATAATTACAAATAGGTTCTTCAACAACAAATTTATTTTCGACTCTTTAATTATTTTCAATAAAGAAAATAATTACTCCATAAATTCCATAAAAAATAGGGTAAATTCATAGTAAGTAGTTTTATCACTCTTAAATTTTGTTATAAAAAATATTTTGTTTGTTATTTTTAAAAATTCAAAAACATCAACATTTGTTATGTTTACACTAAAAGATTCTTTAAATTTTGAAAAATGTTTTAACAATTCTAAAAAACTTATTGTTTGTGCCTTTTAATTAGTTTTAATAACTGTAAAATTTTGTTTGAAAATTCATTTAGAAAACCTAGAAAATTAAAAAATAAATAAATAATAAATAAACCCATTAAAAAATCATATAAATACCTACCTCGTATTGTTTAAAATCTAAAAAAAACTTTTTGATAAAATTAATTTTCAGTATTTTTGACTTTATTTTATGTTGTAAAATTCCAAAAATAGTGGCTTAAAATTGTTGTGTGTTTTTTTTTGTTTTTATTCCTTTAAAAATCATAAAAAACTTCTAAAATTTTCATAAAAAATCACAAAATAGTATAAAAATATATAAAACACAAAAAGATCATTGTTCCAACTTTTTGAGTATTTTTACTATTTTTGAAAAATAAAAAAGAGCTTTTATTTCAATTTTTATATTACTTTTAGTTGATTTCTTTTAAATTTTAAAAAGATAAAAAATTAAAAAATTTAAAACCACTAAAAAACCAAAAAACTAGAAAACATAAAAAAAATAAAAATTATTAAAAATCTATAAAATAATATATAAAAACATATAAACTTATAAAAACAATAAAGAGAAAAGAAAAAGAATCCTTGTTGATTTGCATTAATTAAATATACCACGGGTGATAATGTCTCTTTGAGTTCAATCCTGACAGCTATATAGGTAAAATAATAGGACATTTCTAGCACTTCTTTTATTTTATTTTTGCTAGATTAATATTTTTTCTTTGAAGTAGTTTTGGATTACGACGACCACATTACTTGTACATATTTTATCAAATTTTCTCCATTAAATAATTAAAAACAAGATATTGTCTTTTCAACAAATGGCATTGTTGCTGGGGAGGCACGACGAGGGTAGTTAGGACTCCTTTTTCTGCTACTCTTGGTTGTTTGTTTCATTTTCTATTTTGTCTATTTAGTTGTCATTTCATTTTTAGTCATTTTCTACTTCATTTTATTTTCTTTTATTTTTCATAAGTTATTTCGGATACATTGTGTATTTCCCTTTGTTGCTAGGCCCGACGAGAAAGGGAGGCAATCTAGGAGAGCTGATGCGTCCGAGCAAGGTTGAGGCCAAGTGTTTCTTCACGGACCGACATGACATAGTAGCTAGGAGGAGCATAAGAGTAGAAGACTACTTTAGCATTTATTTTTCTAGTTATTTTATTCATTTTTTTGTAATTAATTTGTAATAATTTGTTGGAACTTGCCCTTTTTCTTTTTTCTATAGAGCTTCTAGATCATGTGTTCTAGTAGGGATTTGTTTCATCAAATGTCAGTGCACTCGGGGGATCCCATCGGTTTTGTTTTCATCGACTTTATTTTCCTTTGTTTCATGTATTTTGAGCTTTCCAACTTTCTTTTTCTTTATTTTATGTGCTTGATCCCGTAATTGTAGTTTTTATTATCTTGGTTGAGTCGAGTAAATAATAGGTCCAAGCCCATTAATATCTTGCCATTCTTATAGTTAAATTCGTAGTTGCACTTAATCAAATAATTAGTTCTTCTTGATAATAGAAATTTATATTAGGATGGTTCTCGAGTGCATTTTCATATAGGATAGATTTAAAACGACTTTCTTTCCCACTTGATGACTGACTTCCAGAATATCTGGTTGTTCTGTTCCACCGGTATGACGGGATGGGAAAGCAAGCACTCTCATACTTCTCCAGTCCCTTGAAGAAAGCACTTGATGAGAGACAGAAAGAGACTTGCTTTCAGTGATGAAGACTGACTTCCAACTAGTATATAAAAGCTCTGGTCAAACATGTGAGGATCATTTTTCATGTAGATTGCTGACGACTGGTATGCATATCTACCTTTGCATGCATCATCGATTTCGGCGTGCATTGACTTTTCAAACTTCCTTCCCAGTTTTCCTTCACTTAAGATAAAAAGGAAATTAGAAAATTCATGAGGAGATGTATTTGAAATTTACAAAAAAAAAGTGACAACCTTAATAAAGTTGGGACTGATATAAATACTCGACACTAATATAAACGTAACGATTCATCTTGTATTGGGTAGAGTAACCCCCTCATTGCTCACAGGCACTTACCTCCAGACAGAGTGAGTGGTGATGTAGCCTTAAAGATAGAGCCCAAATCTCTGGACTTGTTCCCTAAGAACTTGTGTATCACTCTTCGATACACGATCGCAGCTGTAAGCACTTGCCTTTAACTATAGAAAACCATTTTGGTGTGCTCCACCTCTTATGTCACTTTGGGCCTGATATAACCTAGTATCTCAGGCAGATGGTTCCACTATTTGGGGAGGTTTGAGGATGTACACTGGGCGATAGGGTGACATCACCTTGTGTGCATGTGGTTAAGTAATTATTCGATTCACTAAACTAAAATTGAAAAGATAAAAGTCTAAACTCTACGGTCTCCACATGTGTTCAGTTGGAGAATTGAGGGTTTGGTTTGAGTTTGTTTGCTTAGAATAAAGATCCTTCCACACACTTTGTGTCTTCTTTCACTTTATTCTTCTTGTTTGATGTTGTGATCTCGCATCTTCGCTTTTGATAATCGAAGATGTCAGATTGGAGTACATTTTGTTCAGACTTTGTGAACCTCTCTTTGTATACGCCAGTTCAGTCTTCTTCACTTATTCGGATGACTCTCTTCCTGGATATTCTTGTATTTTTCTACATCACAATTTCTTTCGCCAATAAATCCCTTGTTTGAGATTAACTCTAATCTCTAACTATCTTTTGAGACTCCATCATTTCTGAGGATTTCTCAAGTGACTTGTACCTTTTCAGAGACGGATCTTAAGGACTCGATGGCACCGAAGGGAAAGGCCCCAGTTTGAGATCAACAACATGATGTTATGTTCCATGTCCATCCAAGCACAGTTGAGTGAGTAGGACAACATCCATGCTAGATTGTGGTATGTGATCAAGGAGAGAGGAGGATGAGAAGTAGAGAGGAAGTTAGAATGGGGGAGGATAAGAGAAGCATAGAGTAGTTGTTGAGCCAAATATAGTTGTGGACAAGCTCATAGTTAGAGATTCCTATAACCCAAGCGCATGACACTCGGTTACATGGATAAAGATTCCTGCGGTTCATGGGTATTTCGAGCTGAAGCCCCAACCTTTACCTTTACTCCCAATATTCTATGGTCATATTAATGAAGAACCTTATATCCACCTCCGGCAGTTTGACTGCATATGTTGTACCGTGCACTACCCTAACATCCCGTTAGAGGTAGTGAAGATGACATATTTCCACTTCATCCTTATGGATAAGGCACTATATTAGATCGATCATTTAGGAAGGGTGATTTTTTTTCCTAGGAGGAGCTAAGGTCAGCTTTTCTGAGTAGATATTATCCCCTGGGATGACTGGATTAGATGGAGTCACTTATTTTAACTTCTCCTAATGGTCCCATGAGCCTATTCACAAGGCATGGGAACGCTTCAAGGATTTGACGAAGAAGTGCCCCCATTATGATATACCAAAGACAAGCCTGGTATGTAATTTCTTTGGGTTTGAGTTTTGAGGACTAGAGATTGGTAGATGTTGCTTGTGGGGGTTTCCATTTCAACAAAGATGAGGATGTCCTATGGCAGATATTTGAGGAAATGGCAGAGAGTTCTGCAGCTTTATCTTCTTCTCGTGCATTCAAGAAACATCCTTTACCTTCATCTACACCCCACAAGGTCGTCAACATGATGGCATCTCAAGATGTGGATAGGGTGGATAGTTCTGATCTGACCATTATTGGGAATCACATATCCAAATTCGATATAATCACAAAGCGATCACAAGAGATAGATAATTACATGTGATCGAGCACGGGACAAAGCAGTTGGATAAGTTGGATGAGATCACGAAGCATCTGGAGCTTGTCGTGAGTACCATCAATGCATGCTAGAGTTCTAGTGCCACATCCGAGACTCTTGATTTGAGTAGACATCTTCTTCCACTTCAACACAACAGAGTACCAGATAACCTCCTGCGGTTCAGCACGTTTATGACATGCAGACTTCAGACCACGTTCAACAGCAAACTCCAACGTACATAGTGCCGTACTATCAGGAGCCTCCTCATTTTTCAGAGACATGATTTCCACCTCCACCTCACATTCAGGAGGTGAATGGTATTTGAAGCACCTTGAGTGCAGCCAGACCTGTACATCAGGGTAGGGACAGTTGTGTTCACATGCCAATTCACCAATTTCAAGGAGGTAGACCTTACTAGCACCGGCAACCATAGACTCATTTTACGTCTCCACCACACTTTCAGATATGGAGGCATGTATAATGCAGATGCAACCTGCTTACTCTTATCGTCCTTATTATCAGCAGCAACATGCACACTATTTGCGTCCTCCTCCTCCTCTTTATCAACAGTCACCATATTCTGGGAACCAGCAACCTCCACACTACCAGTCTTAGTGACCTATAGTTATTTGAGTAGCCAGATGCAACTTTGGTGAATATCGTGGTGGATTACCTAGCACAATTGAAGAATATGAGCAACATCAACCTGAGGCTTGATAACCTAACAGCCATGAAGACACTCATACTGAGGTTGAAGCCAATTCTAGTAATTTCAGACACAACAAGGAGCAGGTAGCACATATCCAACCACTCCCGAGATAGGTATGCCTTGTGATTTTTCATGATTATCTAATGACGTTACTCTCAGGAGTGATAGGAGATTGTAGCCGCCAGCATCAATGGGATTGGGCAATAAAGTCTCTTATCAAGCATCACCTTCTTCCTCACCTTTGTTATCTACTGAGGAGAGATCCAGCATTGTAGTACATGGAGGAGCACCACCATCACCATCCACAAAAAAAATCCATAAAGATAATAATGGGAGATGCAGAGCTGAGTCATCTTTGGAGGAGAACATACCCATTGCAAAATCTTCTTCATCAACAGCAGATAGAGTAGCCTGAGTTATTTTTTCTTCTTCTTTACATGTTATGGATGATACTATACAGAATGATTCTTATCATTCATATGTACATGTTGATTCAGATGATACTAAAAAGGATATTGTTTCTAATTCCGATCCTTTTCTTGATGCATTAATAAAAGCAAGAATAATAGAAAATTTAGCACTTTCTAAACCTAGATTAGTTGAGATACTTCTGAACATTTTTCTTGAGATGCCACTCCTGAAGGTCATGTAGTACATACCTATTGTGAAAAGAGGATTAAAGGAAGCATGTAGTACTAAACCTCAACCAAAGCAGAACCGATGCAAGAGAACTGAGAAGCATATATTGACCATAGTCACAGTTCATGACATCAGCAACCTCCCACCCAAAAAAAAAGATAAGTGAACACCTCACATTCGATGTCACATTTTTATTAGCAGTTTGACCGTACTCTACTCGATAGTGAATCCTCCATCCATCTCATGTCGACCTTGCTACTTAAAGTGTTTGGGTTGGGCCCTCTTAGATCCACCAGAATGATCCTTCAGCTTGTTGATAGATTAATCAAGATGTTGAGGGGCATTTTAGAGTACGTTATCATAACGGTGCAAGGAATGCAATTCCTAGTGGACTTCATTGTCTTGGACATGGACACCTCAACACCGTTACTTCATACCCTAATCATACTTGGTTGGTCATTCTTTCGAATAGACAAAAACGTAGTAGATTATGGTACTGGATAGATAACATTACCCTCCCATAGTGACAAGGTTAAGATAGAGACGATTATGGATTCGAAGCCGTCACCACCAGCATAAGATGAGAGAGAGAGAGAGAGAGCATATTATAAATGAGTCAGAGGACTGTGATTTTCTAGCTGAGATCAGAGATAGAGATTTGTTTGCAAATTACATTGATACATAGGAATTCCTTTACAAAAAGGAAGTCCTGGAACGCACAACCGACATTTGCTCCATTGTTGATCATGATGAGTTGTTTGATGTTGGATTATCTGAGTTATTTTTTAATGAGTTTGCTATGATTTCTAAGATTTCTCATGAGACATCGCATTCTGAGTAGAGAGAGTTTATTGCATACCTTTTTGAGATATTACACGTTGAGCCTATTATAGCCATGGTAGACACTTCACAATAGGGGTGCACATGGATCGGATTGGATCAGATTTTGGCTTAATCCATGTCCAATCCACACATAACGGATTTTTTATTTTTCCAGTCCAATCCAATCCATTAAACTTGCAAATCCAATCCAATCCATCAGATTACAGATTGGATCGGATTGGTTCAGATTTTTAATGCTCACCTAATCTATGATTAATTTTATTGCATAGTCGACCCCGCCGTTCGAATCATGGTTCTAAAATTGAGATTATAGATAAATGTAAAGAAAAGAATAGTTAATTTTTGGAAAGCAAATTGAATCTTTTTTTTAAAGTAAAAACATATATGCTTGTTACGGATTTATTACGAACAATCATTGCATAACTGAATAAAAATAACATACTTGTGATCTGTAGAAATCATAGAAGAATCATGTTGACTTTGAATAACATTGAAAGTTTGTATATATCAAATAGGAACTACAACTAACTTGCAACTAACCTGCTTGTCTACGTAGTGCAGGAAGGAGGACTGTATAAACAAGAACTGTGGGCGATTATGCGGTAGGGTGGGACGTATTTGAGGTTCCTGACTTCCTGTACATGAGGGGGTCTGGGAGAGCTGAATACGAGGTCTGGACGCACATGCACGAGGGATTTCTAGCTACGTGTGCGTATAGTTGGGGACAAGGAGGACGTAGTTGATGACGAGATGACAAATAGTTGGGGACGAGATAGGGCTACATGCGCGCAAGGGAAGTCTGGGAGAGCAGAGGACGAGGTCTAACTGCAAATACACAAGGAAGATCTGGTTGCCCATGCGCACAGCTAGGACAAGGACATCTGGCGGATATATGTATGCACCTGAGGGTGGAGATGTGTGTGGCACGGGTGAGTGTTTTGTTTGGAATGGGTCCTGAGTGGGTTTAGGTTTGTGTATTATTATTTTTAGAAGGTTGTTTCGTTTGATAAATTGGAAGGGCCTGAAGGGCATTGCGAGTACGTATTACTTTTTTTATACCAACTAGTGGGGTGAGATAAGGGGCTTTCCAGCAAGTTGTGCATGGCAAAACGTGAATTGGAATAAGTTTAAGTTATAAAGAGAGTCGCTTGGATATTTACACATAGTTTTCAAATAAAATGTAATATATAATATGCTTTATTGAAAATAAATAAATAAATTAGTATATATTATTTATTAACGGACTAACAAATTTGGATCAGATTGGATTTTGACAATAATCTGATCCAATCCATAAATGAATGGATTTGTAAAATTCCAATCCGATCCAATCCATTAAGCTTATAAATCTAAATCGATCCAATCCAATGACAACGGATGGGATCAGATTACGGATTTTATCCGATCCATGTGCACCCCTACTTCCAGATGGCAGATCATTCACCTTCCACTGAATCTCGCTTACTAGAGGTTCTTGAGAAAAATCACAAGGCCATAGGCTGGAATATTTCGGGTCTCTGTGGGATTAATCCAGTATTAGGCTTGCATCATATCTACTTAGAGGATGATAACAAGCCGACCCATGAGTTTCAGCACCATCTAAATCCTAATCTTAGGGATGTTGTTATGAAAGAGATCGAGAAGTGGTGCGATGCTGGCTTTATTTATCCCATTTTCAATTCCAAGTGGGTCAGCCCATTACATGTGGTCTAAAAGAAATCTAGGATTACAATTGTACTGAATGACTGTGGTGAGGAGATTCCGACCCTAGTACCCACCTCATGGCATGTCTGTGTAGATTACCAATGCATGAACTCAACGACTAAGAAAGATCACTTTCTGCTACCCTTTATTGACTAGATCGTCAAGAGGCTGGCAGGGAAAGAGTTCTTTTATTTCTTAGATGGATACTTAGGGTATAACCAGGTTGTAATCGCTCCTGAAGAAAATGAGAAAACTACCTATACTTGTCTGTTTGGCACCTATGCCTTTAGACAAATGCCCTTTGGATTGTGTAACAGTCTAGCTACATTCCATAGGTGTATGTTGGTTGTTTTTGCCGACATGGTAGGTAGTTTCCACGAGGTAGTTTCCTTGACATGGTCAGCGTTGTTGTGAAGTAAACTTAGTGCTCTCAAGGGAGAAGAGTTACTTTATGGTGACTAAAGGGATTGTATTGGGCCACGTCATATCCAAGCATGGCATGGAGGTTGACTCGTCCAAGGTTGATGAGATCTCCAAGGGAATATACTAAGATGTTTCCCTTATCGGGGTGGTAGGAGATGGTGTAGTCATAATCCTTCAATAGCTCTAGCCACCGTTTCCACCTAATATTGGACTCCTTCTGATCAAACAGATATTTCAATCTTTTAGGATTGGTGAATATCACAAAATTAATACCATAGAGGTAGTGTCTCTATATCTTTAATGTGAAGACTACGGTAACTATTTCAAGATCATATATCAGCTAGTTCCTCTCATGTGTCCTGAGTTATTGTTATGCATAAGCAACTATCATGCCATGTTGCATAAGAACTGCCCAATGTCCCTCTTTAGATGCATCAGTGTACACTGTAAACCCTTCAGTCCCAGAGGGTAGAGTATGGATAGGTGCAGATGTTAGGCAATCATTCAATGTCTGAAATATAGTTTCGCAAGCATCGGACCATATGAATGGGACTTCCTTCTGCGTCAGCCTAGTCATTGGAAATGCTATTCGTGAAAAGTCCTTCACAAATCTTTTATAACACCCAGCTAGATCAAGAAAATATCATATTTCTATGACAAACTTCAGGCGTTCCCAACTCATCACTGCACTAACGTTCGTAGGATCCACTGATATACCTTCCACAGAAATAACATGGCCTAAGAAGGATACTTCAGATAGACAAAAGTCACACTTGTTATGTTTAGAATATAATTTGTTCTTCCTTAGTGTTTCAAGTTTCTACCGAAAATGGTGTTCATACGGGTACTTATCCTTTGAGTAAATAAGCATGTCATCATTGAAGACTACTATAAAGTGATCGAGGAACTCCCCGAATACTCTATTTATGAGATCCATAAAAGTTGCTAGGGCATTTGTCAGTTAAGAAAGCATAACTAAAAATTCATAATGTCTTTATCTAGTTTGAAAGTTTGTCTTGTGAATATCTGCATCCTTAATTTTCAGCTAATAGTATCCAGATCATAAATCAATCTTGGAATACGCAATCTATTTTTACATAGGATACTTGTTCTTTATTATCCTCTTGTTTAGCTTTATATAGTCAATGCACAACCACATCGACCCATCCTTCTTCCTCACAAACAAAATAGGTTCTCCCCATGGTGAAGTACTAGGATGAATGAAGCCTTCTTCTAATAGCTTGTATAATAGTACCTTTAACTCCCTTAACTCAGCTGGTGACCTCTGATGAATCTCCATTTCATCACCTTTACTCTATCATTTTGGCCTTAAAAACCCTAGCTAATGCATGTAAATAGCTTTATTTTGTACAAATAACATTCATTATTTGTTCTATTTATTGTGTATAAAATACTATTTTTAATGCCAAAATTATAGAATAAAGGAAAGAAAAGAAAAGGAACAAAATGCCAAAGGTATTTTATGACCCTAAACCCCGAGACCTACGTATCTTGATAACGAGGTCGGTAAGGAATAAAGTATGGAGAGATAAAGGCCAATAATATACAATAAAATCAAAAAAGCATTTTTGGGACCTATTTTATTCTTTGTTTTTTATTCATCAATAAAGCGTTTTTGAGACCTATCTTATTCTTTATTATTTATCATCAAATCAATAAACTTTGTACATGAAAGTTGTGGATGACAATATATAGAAAATACAAAATTGAGTTTACATAAAAATAATATAATGTGTTCATGTTATACTCTAAATAAAAATCCAAAATCTCAACTTTCCAGACCCATATCTCCTAAATATAAAAACTCCAAATGTATAAAAATCACCTCCGTTCCATGCCTCGTTTCATAGTGAACCCCAAATTTAATTGTATATAACTTTTAATAAGCAATTTATTGAAGGCGGTTTAATTTTTGGAGCTAAGGTGTGAAAGTTAGGTTTTGGACCCCAATTATATAATATACATGAATATCATTTTATTTATTCATTAATATTTTAATAATTTTATATTTTTATTTTTTTTATTTTTTTATATTTTGTAAATATTATTTATAATATACGTACATATTTAGAATAGAAGAAAACTACAAATAAAACACAAAAATACTATACTATACAAAAATACATAGATGGAATACCTATAATTATACCTATATATTTAAATACCCCTATTTATTTAAGTATACATAATATATCATAAAAATACAAAAAAATATTTATGTGTATAAAAATAAGTATAAATATATAAAATAAGAAAATAAAATATACAAAACATAGATGAATATAACTATAAATATACCCTTAAAAATTAACTTGTAATAAATAAGCCATAAATATAAATAAAAATCATAATAAAATACTACATAAAATAATAAACATTTTTTTTTATACCAAAAATCAATAAAATCATTTACTATTTTTAATTTATTAAATCCGAATAAAGCCAACTATTTTGTCGCGACTTGGGATTATGTGGCCCAATCACGTGGCTTGGTTTGTTGACCTCTAGTCAACTACCTCCTCAAGCATTCTGACATGTCAGGCGTGTCTTTTCCCTACTTTCCCTCCCTTTTACACGCTTGATCCATCGATCGCTTTCATCGATTCTCCACGTCACGATCACCTTCAATCATTCTAGATCTACACCCATGCTCATGCTCCATATCCATTGTACATAGCTTCGATTCGTCCCACGATTCATCCCAAACCCTAGGTCAATATGGGTTCCCCACCATGTATATAAATAAAACTACTCTTCTTCTTCCCCATTTTGGTCATGTTTCAAGCCCTAAGGCCCCCGTCTCCAGTCAAGTGTGTCACCAAGTGACAGCTGGCGAACCCTTGGAGCATTTGGCATGGCTCAAGGAGGAGGGAGGCGCACCCACGACGAACCTCCAATCCTTTCTCCCTAGTCCTCCATACAAGTATAAGAGTTGCGCCTTTTCATTTCCTAGGTAGATTCAGTTCCCATCTTTTATTTATTGCATTTTATTTCATGTTTTAGTTAGATATCTAGCGTAGATTAGATTAGTTGCCTCGCCGGAGCTCTCGAGCTCCGGCCATGTTTTCACCATGAACTTTACCAAGTTACAACCCCCCTATCGCATCCATATCCTTCCCCATCACATGCTTCATGTTTTCCCCCACTTAGATCAACCTGATCCTTGTTGGATCAGTGAATCGAGGCTTCTACTCCCCTTCCATTCCACCCACTTCTCGTGCATCTCAGATTCAAATAAGGTTGAGGACCATCGCCTCAAACCCTATAATTCTTCCGTGCAGGAAGCTTCAAAGGACCCAATTTGTGTTTCGAGCCTGTAAGAGGGCTTCTAGGTGCTCCAACTTCCACGACGTACTAGGACCCCACCACTGGGTCCTGGACTTCACGAGCCCACCAATCGCTGCAGATTCTCCTCCTAGACATGTAGAGCTTAAGATTATCAGCGGAGACTGACTGAGGAGCGAGCAATCACTGATCAAAGCACGAGGAAGACCACCTTATTCCCTATTCTTCCAAAGCAGCAGCAGCCATCCGATGAAGAGGGCGCCTCCAGTTTTAATCTCAATTGTTTGATCCTCGCACGCCTTGATCGTTGATGAAGCGTCACGATCAGATATTAAGCGTCTATCATCAAACGGGTATCGATGGATGTGTGAGCGACGCATGGCAAGTGGGAGGATACGAACTGTCTGATGGCGTGCCTTTGGGGGTATGTTGCAAACTAAGTCCCCTGCCTTTTTTTTATTTATTTAATATCCCTATAAATAAATAGTGGTGCAAATATTTTGGACAATTTTCATAAAGGCCCTGAATTTATTGTATATTGCACAGGGGTCCAGTCCAGCTCAGCTCACTTGTCGTCCCACGTAAGTTGGGAAATTTGCATGTATACCCTTATGGATTTTTGAATTTATACTTAGTTGAAAAAAGTTTAAATATATGTTGTATATTTATAAGAAAATTGCACATGCACCCTTGACTTTAATTTTAATTGCAAAAATACCCTCCATAGTTTATGTATTTTTATGATTGAATTTCATTTATTAAAAATAGCACTCGTGCCTCACAATTTATGCCAAAATAGGGATAGATGCATGCTAGAATGTCTTTTCACACCATGTTTTTTATTTTGCCATTTTAGGCATTCTAACTATTTATTAAAATTCAAATGAGCATGTTTTTATCTCTATTTTTACTTGAAAAATACGAAAAAATAGAAAAACATTTTCAAAAATTCACAAAAAATATATGTTTCTTATTATAATATTTTACGCCTCTAGAGCCAAAACCCTTAAAATAGATAAAGAAAAACCATAAAAATTAAAATCTCTAAAATCCAATAAAAAATATTAAAAATCACCCAAAAAATTAAAATATTTGTTTTTATCTCTGAATTTTATTTATATTATTATTTATCTTTAAATTTGATTTGGAGAATGTTCTTACTTTATCTGCTATTTTTAATCTTCAAATCAATTCTATCTATTTATTTATTCTCTGATTTGGGATATTTTTTATTTTAAAAATATATAAAAATATGTCAAAATTCTAGAAAAATGATAAAAACATAAAAAAATATAGAAAAACAAAATATATTTTATTTCCTATATTTTGATTATTTTTGTACTATTTATAATTATAATACCCTATATTGTATATATAACCTTATATATTCTTCTACTAGATATTTAAAATAAAAAGGAAATTAAAATCAGAAAATATAAAAAGAAAATAAAAATTATACAATTAAAAATAATAAAAAAAATATAAAAATTAAAATCCATAAAAATAATAATAAAATTAAAAACCCACACAAAAATAAAATAAAAGATAAGAGAAGAGGATCAATTTTTTAGTATCATTGCCTAATCTACGTTCGCTCTCTGAGTTCGGCCTCTACACATGCTTACACATAATACACCTTTGTTGTAGAGTTATAATAAATTTTAACTCTGTGTTTTTGCTATTCATTTATTAATTGATATTGTGGGTTAATTATTGATTAACTTGGGTTTCTTGAGTGCTCATTGTATCGACTGCAGTCTCGTCGTATGAGACCGTACGACTCTCGAAAGATCATAGTCATCAAATAGTTGATTGACTAGGGATTTTTTGTGGGTAACCTCAACAATACTTTTGTCTTTGCTTTCATTTAGTTAGGATCATTCTTTTATACATGCAAAAAAACTCAATCATCAAATGGAGATGTTGCAAGGGAGCAACGCCGCATAGATTGGATTCATGTATTTGTTTCTTTACTCTTGTTTATATATGCTTCTTTGTTTATTTATTTTCATGATTATTTGATATTAATTGTGAAATGTATAAAACTCCTCCTTGTTTGACTTTGTTGGTAGGTACCGCTACGCGAGGGAGGACTTCTTAAGAGGACATGTGCACACAAGAAAGGTGGAGCTAGCTTTCTAACTTAGCTGGCAGGAGAGAGCAGCAGATGAAGACATGGAGGAATTTTGGAAGACAGCCCCTTCACTTGCATTTTATTTTATTTTATTTTATTTTTATTTATAAATTAAAGTGAGAGAGAAAAAACACTTAATTTGTAATAATTTGAACTCTCATGGACACTGCTACTTCACAAGTTCCGGTGCCCGAGGGACTGTTCCCTTGGGGGCCTCGTCAGTTTTTGTAGTGATTTCATCGCTTTATTTTTCTTTGTTTTTCAACTTTATTTTTATTTATTTTGTGTTATTTAACCCTAGTTTAGGATGTGCTTGTTCGATAGATTAAGGTCTAAATCCTGAATATATTTGCATGTACTTATAGATTCGCTTTTGGACTTAATCAAATTGTAATGGTTGATAATTTAGACTTGAGACCGCATGTCGATAGAGGTCACATACAGCACTAGCAGGACCCGTTGTGGCGGGAACCAAGTGGCATCGAAGATCGGACTTAGGTCTCATATCTAGATAGTTAGCATCTGGTGCTTCACGATAATAGCAATTACTATTTTAGGGCGATTCCATTGGCTTGCATTTCATGTAGTGTAGTTTTCAATTCTGTTATGCATCCCACATGGAGAGAATTGGGAATCACTATAAGCCTTCTGACTATGCATTCATCATCTATTTCCAACTTGCATTTCTTTCTTGACCGTCTCCCTCTGATTTTGATCAACTAGGATGTTAACGGGATTGGAAGCTCAGTAGACGATTGTATAGAAAAATACCAAAAAAGTGATAACTAAAAATAAAATTGGGACCACTAACTCTACTTTATTCTTAAAACAAACGTAATGGATTCATTGTCTTGGGGAGAGCAACCCCCTCATTTTATGTGTGATTTATTTTCACATAGACACTAAGGATTAGTGCCTGGATCCCATGCATACATGCATGTTTGTACAACTTTTTGAAGCTCACCTAAATCTAAAATGGAAAAGATAAAATATCGCCATCTTTGGTCTTCACTGTGTTGAGTAGGTCAACACGGGATTTGCTTTGTACATCGATTGTGATTTTGGGTCCATTCACCTTCATCATTCTTTGAGTTGATAGATCCCTGAGTTTTGAGTTCTTTTTATTGAGTCCTTCTCCCTTTCTTTGTCCATATTATTTATCTTCTTCATTGAGTCATGATACCGGGTCTTGATTTTCACTTTTGTAGTTGGATCTTGCGGTTGTCTCCTTGCCCATATAACCCTATCTCTGGTCCGGCTCAAGAAGACGCTCTTTTTGGACCACAATTTTGTCTTTGTTTCACCATTCTTGTCCACCCTCCGTGTTCCCTTCATGTCATCCCTTCTTTCACTCGGGAATGTTGTTCTACTAGATAAGGTCCACATCTAGGTTATGATCGTATGAATTATTTCAGTAAGCCAGGTAGATTTGAGGATGCTGAGATTGGTGTGCTATTTCTGGTGGATCTGACATTGATATATGCATAGATTCTTTATTAAGGATTCTGATTTTGGCACAATTACAGGTGTGATTCTTTATTAAGGATTTTTTATCTTGCACATCGGATTGAGGATGTGACTGATTCCCTATGATTTGATGATGATTCCATGAATTATAATTGTGTGATCTCTTATGTGGTTCTGCCTGACTTGATTCAGATGTTTGTTGTGCTTCCTGACTAATTCATCCTCATTGTTCTATCTCTTCCATCCCCATTTAGCAGTTATAGACTCACTGTCTGACATCGTGATCCATTTCACCTGATTTGATTAATTTGAGGGACTGCACTATGATTGCCCTGATGATCTTATATCCCTCCCATAGCCTTATGCCCTCCTACCGATGATTGATTTATTATTTTTAAGGACCTGAGAATTTATGCCAACATTTCCCTAATTTCATTAACTCAGTTTGCATCACTCCCCGAGGACTATCCGTGGGAGAATGCCACATTTTTTTACGATCGGTCTCACTAACTGCTTGTGTGTCCATCTTGATGGAACATGAAACCGAGTCATCTGATATGAGTTGTCAGTCTCACTTTCTAATTGTGTGTCCGATTTATCAGAACACGAGACAACTCATCTTACTTGTCTGGACTCCTTTGAGTCTTCTCTCTTTGATAGTCCTCACAAGAATGAGTCACATTCTTCTGATTATTCTCCTCCTAGTTCACGGTATTCCCTGAGGGTTATCTTCGATAGACTGTGACATTTTCTAGATCTTTCGGTCTCTTCTGTTAGGGTAGCATATTTATCACCTACCGAGACCGCTTCTACTGATCCGTTTGATGGATCTGACTCCTTTGAGTCAGCTCTCCTTGACGACCCTCGCAAGGATGAGTTCTATTCTGATGATTCATTTCTTAGTATGTATTACTCCCCGAGGGTTATCTATGGAAGGATACATCATTTTGTGGTACTCGGCTTCACTTCTGGTGTCTCCGATCTGGTAGAGCATAAAGTCGATTCTTCTAATTTGTGTACTCAGTCTCATCTTTGGTTGTGTATCCTATGTGGTGGATCACGAGATCGAGTCGTCTGATTTTTCTAAGATCTTCGACCATCTGAGTTTGCTCACCTCGACGACCCTTATAGGGTTGAGCTAGGCCTTGTGATATTCGGTGTGTTCCTGATCTTTCAACCTTATGTCCATTGGATATCAAGTTACGTAAAGAGTCTCTTGTTCTTCACTCTTTATATCCTGAGACTATGAGTGACAAGGAGGAATCTGTACTGATCATTCCTCCTCCGTGTCTCACGATATCGGCTTTGATCTTTCACTCCTTTCTTATGATCCGATGTTCTGCTTACCGCTACCAGATCTTGGCTTAGTTTCTGGTCTCTTTTCCCCGGTAGCGGACACCCACTTGATTGTATATTAGGGTGTCTTTCTGTTTCTTACTTTGTCACCATTCTCATAGAGAGACGATGATGAAAGCATAGTATTCGACTATCAGATAGTGTCATGTACTTCACCAATCTGTACTTTTTGTGTATATTATATATGTTTTGTCTTTCCATTCCTTCTTTCTCATGTATATCATGTGTACCCTAGATCATTCGCTATATCTGTGTGTCTATACTTATGACGTACTTTGTCCTAGGTATAGGGGTGCACCTATCATGTTGTACTCCTCATTCTATTTCATCACCCCTTTTGTTGCTTATACGTAGGGAACCCTTGCCTAAGTATAGGGGGAGTGATGTGTACATTCTCCCCTTGATTTTTTCTTTTTATCACTTCTTTTACTGATCCCCTCCACTGTCTTTTCTCTTGTTGATTTCTCTGTTATACTTAGGGATATTTTACACTAAGTATAGGGGGAGACAGACTGAGTTGTGATCTGTATATTCCCACCCATAACCCAACTTGCATGTAGATATAACCTACTATACTTAGGATTATTTGATCATAAGTATAGGGGGGACGATCGACTTCGTATTCATTTATTTCTTCATTCTTTCATTCCTTATTCAGTCCTTATAGTATAGGATTTTCTATACTCATTGCGAATTATGTCTTCTCTTTTTCTTTTCGGTCTATGAGGATATAGCTCAAGTTAAATATAGGGGGTCGTATATACTTTGCATATTCTTAAGACACAACTCGTACTTTCATATTTTTAATAATTATGGCTAAAATTATATATATGTACACAAATACAAATCATGAAATTAATTAATAAAAAAGATGCATATTATTCGACAAATTCTTTTTGTATATACTGATTAATAAATCAGGTAAAAATGTTTGTAGAATGTTTTGAAAATAGTTTGTAAATCTATTTGAAAAAACTTTTGAAAACTATTTGAAAAAAATTTGTAAAATATTTTCAACCTTTATAAAATACTTTGTTAATAAAATTCCTTTTCTTTGTGTGAAATAAAATGTTTGAAAACCAATTTGCAAATGGTTTTGAAAATGGTTGCAAAAATATTTTAAAAAATCTATACATGTTGTTTGAAAAACCTTTGCAAAATGATTTTCAAATGTTTGTAAATGTTTTTAAAAATTCTTTGCAAAAATTATTTTGGACTATAGCTCTCAAAAGTTTTTGTAAAATTATTTTCAAATAAGTTTGAGGATTATATGCATCTTCTAAATAAATCAACATTCTTCACCAACTGTGTATGTATTTATCTATAAAAACTAACAACATATCTCTTATGTAAATCCTTAAAACCCCTAATTCTTATAAATAATAGAAGCATGCTCGTCTAAATATATGCATATACTTCCTTTTGTTTCAAAAATCTTTGTGCTTTGAAAAATCTCAAAAACATTTGCAAAACCTTTTTCAAAAATCCATAAAAAAATCAAACTTTTTAAAATTACATCACAAAAAGATTTCCATTGCATTATACATAGCATTTGCATTTTTCAGTTTGAATTCCTTAATTGAACTAGTCTAAGTAATGTCGAAGATTGGAGCTTGGTTGGACCTTAATGAACCTAACTTCACTGTAACCTTATAGGAACTAGATTTGAGGTGCTTCATGTCTATTCAGACTTGATTCTTTGAGACTCAGAGCTGGGTTGATGATACCTCAACTGCCTAACTAGAATTTTTCGAGATGCACGCATGACTCGTGTCAGTCATGACCTAACTTGGACATTCGCCCCTTTCACTTGGCTCAATTCAGTTAGAGTGGTGAGTGGATTGGATTTGCCGGTATGAGACGCACACTAGTGGAAACATTCATCCCTGTTTAGAGGGGAAGTGCACCCCAACCCATCCAGTGGCATTGACCTTTAAAGACATGACAATGTAGGTTGCAATAATGCCAGGAAAATGTAGGTTGCAATAATGCTTCAAAAGAGGGATAGTCTTCTGGCTTAAGAGGAAAAACACCTTATGAATGATGTTGTATATAGTATTAAAAAACTCCAAAAAAGTGGACAGGGCTAATTGAACTTAAAATGCTTGCTGGAGTATGTATATATTTGAAACAAGCAAGCTTGAGCTTCAAAAGTCATATATTTATGAGCCTGCAGCTGGATGGTTTGACTACATTAGTCATGCATCCCTGGATAGGTAGCTACACTCGCTACCGTCCGTTCTTCTCTCCATCACCTACTTCTTGAGTTGGATGCACTTGAACTTAGAAGGTAATACCCTGCTCCTCAAGGAAAGAGTTGATGGATTAGGGAATCATTGAGTTGTCATACTAGAGAAGTCAGTCCTTTTGTCATTTTAGTTGGGAAGAGCCACTATCACTTACACTATACAAGTCAACTTCATAATCATAAGGGTTTGTGTATAATGTAGACTTGTTCTGACATGGCTATTGAGGTGGTTTGAACCAAGTTTTGTGACTCTCAAAGGTTGTTGTGTTTGAAATTCAATTCCCGACATGGTTTCACACATATTCCCACACCAAGATCTGACATGAGCTCCAAACTTTGATTTTATGATGACAAATTTAAGAATTAAAATCAATCCACTTTGTTTTTTTTTCTTTTCTTTATTTTTATTTTCTACACTCATTGCATAAGTGTTTTCTAGGGACTAGCAAAGGCAATTATAGGGGGTGATGCATCTCCATTATGTCACCTTTATTCTATCATTTTGGCATTAAAAACCCTAGCTAATGCACATAAATAACATTATTTTGTGCATATTTTCATTATTTGTTCCATTTATTGTGCATAAAATTCTATTTCTAATTCCAAAATTATAGAATAAAGGAAAGAAAAGAAAAAGAATAAACTACCGAAGGTATTTTATGACCCTAAACCCTAAGACCTGGGCATCATGAGGACTGGGTCGAAAATGAATAAAGTAGGGGGAGATAAGTGCCAATAATCCACAATAAAATTCCATTTTTTATTCTTCAATAAATCATTTTTAGGACCTATTATATTCTAAATTATTTATTTGTCAACTCAATAAACATTGTACGTGAAAGTTTTAGACACAAAAATAGTATAATGTGTTCATTTTATTCTCTAAATAAAAATCCAAAATATCAACTTCCCATACCTTAAATAAAGACTCAAAATGTATCAAAATCACTTTAATTGTATATAACTTTTACCCAAATAAAATATTCATTTTATTTATTCATCATTATTTTTATAATTTTATATCTTTTATAATTTTGTAAATATTATTATAATATATGTACATATTTAGAATATAAGAAAACCATAAATAAAACATAAAAAAATACTATACAAAATACATAGATGAAATACATATAATTACCTATATATTTAATACCCCTATTTATTTAAGTGTACATAATAGATCATATAAAGACAATAAAAATATATTTATGCGTGTATATATATATATATATATATAATAAGAAAATAAATTATTAAAATAAAAAATCCAAAATTAAAATAAAATATACAAAACATAGATGAATATACCTATAAATATACCCTTAAAATTCAACTTATAATAAATAATCCCACAAAAATAAATAAAATCATATTAAAATGTTACATAAATTAATAAACATTTTTTTATTTTTTACCCAAAAATCAATAAAATTGTTTACTATTTTTCATTAATTTATTTTGAATAAAGCCAGCTATTGTCGTGACTTGGGCTGATGTGGCCCAATCGCGTGGCTTGGTTTGTTGACCTTTGGTCAACTGCCTCCTCAAGCATTCTAACTTATCAGGCGTGTCTTTTCCTCACTTTTCCTCCCCTTTTCCCACTTGATCGATGGATCTCTTTCATTGATTCTCCACGCCATGATCACCTTTCAATCATTCTAGATCCACGCCCATGTTCCATATCCATTGTAGATAGCTTCGATTCATCCCAAATCCTAGGTCAATAAGGGTGCCCCACCATGTGTATAAATAAAACATCTATTCTTCTTACTCATTTTGGTCATGTTCCAAGCCCTAAGCCCCCCATCTCCAGTCAAGTGTGTCACCATGTGACACCTGGCGAACGCCTAGAGCATTTGGCGCGGCTAAAGGAGGAGGGAGGTGCACCCACGGCGGACCTCTGACTGCCTTGCTCCCTGGTCCTCTGGCCATGTATAAGTGATGCGCCTTTCCATTCCCGAGGTAGATTTAATTCCCATCTTTTATTTGTTGCATTTTATTTCAAGTTTTAGTTAGAGATTTAGCGTAGATTAGCTTAGTTGCCTCGCCGAAGTTCTCGAGCTCCGACCATGTTTTTACCGTGAACCTTACCTAGTTATGACCCCCTATCACATCCATATCCTTTCCCATCACCTGCTCCGCATTTTTCCCCACTTAGGTCAACCTGATCTTGGTTGGATCAGCGAATCGGGGCCCCTCCTCTACCGTATGCCGGAGCCCCTTCCATTCCACCCATTTCACGTGTGTCTCACCTTTAGATCGGTCGAGCGCCATCGCCTCAAACACTAGAATTCTCCCATGTAGGTTCCAGCTTCGTAGGACCCGGTTTGGGTCGATTTCGAGCCTGCAAGAGGGCTTCCAGGTGCTCTAGATTCCCCGACATACCAAGACCCCATCGTTGGGTCCTAGACCATCTCAAGCCCACCAGTGCTGTAGAATCTCCTCTCGGACGTTTAGAGCCAAAGATCATCGTCGGAGACCAATGGAGGAGAGAGCAATCACTGATCGAAGAGCGGGAAGACCACCTTGTTTCCTATTCTTCCAGAGCAGTAGCAGTTGTCCAATGAAGAGGGTGCCTCCAGTTTTAATCCCAGTCATCTGATCACCGCATCCCTCGGCCGTTGATGAAGCATCACGATCAGATATGAAGCATCGATCATCGAAGGGGTATTGCTAGCTGTGGGGGATGAATGGCAAGTGGGAGGATCCGAATAGTCCAATAGCATGCCTATGGGGGTAAATTGCAAACTAAGTCCCCTACTTTTTGTATTTATTTAATAGCCCTATAAATAAATAGTGTACTATAAATAATTTAGACATTTTGCATAAAGGCCCTGAATATATATATTGCACATGGATCAGTCCATCTCAGCTCACGTGTTATCGCACGTGAGCTAGGAAAATTACATGTATACCCTTATGGGTTTTTGAATTTATATTTAGTTCAAAAAAATTAAATATATGTCGTATATTTCTGAGGAAATTACACACGTACCCCTGACATTAATTTTAATTGCAAAAATACCTTTTCTAGTTAATGTATTTTTAGTGCTTGGATTTTATTTATTAAAAATAGCACATGTGCCTCAAAATTATGCAAAAATAGGGTTATATGACTGCTAGCATGTGTTTTCACACCAAATTTTTATTTTGGTATTTTAGTTTTTTTAACTATTTATTAAAAACCAAATGAGCAAGTTTTTGTCCCTGTTTGACTTGAAAAGTAGGAAAAAATAGGAAAAACATTTTCAAAAATTCCTAAAAAATATATGTTGCTTATTAGTATATTTTATTACTCTGGATCGAAAACCCCTAAAATAGAAAAAGAAAATCCATAAAAATTAAAAAGCTCCAAAAACAACTAAAAAATTTAACATTGCCAAAAATCTCAAAAATATTTGTTTATCTCTGAATTTTCTTTATATTATTATTTATCTATTAAAATATATTTGGAGAATTTTGACTTTATCTACTATTTTTATCTTCAAATAAATTTCTATCTATTTATTTATTCTCTGATTTGGGATATTTTTTATTTTAAAAATACATAAAAATATGTAAAATTTCTAGAAAATTCCAAAAATATTCTAAAAAAGATAAAACCCAAAAATATTTCATTTCTTATTTTTGATTATTTTTAGTAGTATTTATAATTTTATTAATATATATTATATATAAACTTATATATTCTTATATTAAATATTTAAAAGAAAAAGAAAACTAAAAAGCAGAAAAAATAAAAAGAAAAATAAAAATTAGAAAATTAAAAATAATAGAAAAATATAAAAATAAAATCCATAGAAAAAGTAATAAAATTGAAAACCCATACAAAAATAGAAGAAAAAGATGAGAGAAGAGGAATATTTTTTTAGTATCACCGCCCAATCTACCATTTTCTCCCTGAGTTCGACCTTTACACAAGTTTACACACTATACACCTTTGTTGTAGAGTTATAATAAATTTTAACTCCACATTTTTGCTATTCATTGATTAATTGATATTGTGGGTTAATTGTTGGTTGACTGTTGACACGGGTTCTTCGAGGATCGATAATTATTAATAAAGTGGTCATTGTTATCCCCAAAAATATCATGGTAGACAAACAAATTTTATTTTCTTTCCCTCACAGTAAAAAAAATTACAAGGAATAAATAATGTGTAGCGAGAGAAAAAATATACTACTTATGTACTTGTATAGCAGACAGGATCGAACTCTTGAAGGCTACAATTCCCGAGGGTTATTCAATGAATCGAAAAAAATATAAATTAAAAGAAAAAGGACATCACAAAGGCAAACTATCCTTGGTTTTGTGGAATTTTCCTCTTTTTTATTTTTTATTTCTATTTTTTTATTTTCTGATTTTCAAATTTTTAGTGATTTTAATTTTGAATTTTTTTTAATTTTCAAATAAAGAACAATATGCACAAGACAAGAACTACGCACACCAAACTCTTTTTGTATTTTCAATTATATCAAAAATGATCAGAAAAATCCAGAGAAAATATTTTTGTGTTTTAAAGTTTTTGAAATGTTTTTTGGGAATTTTTTTACAATTTTCATATGTTTTTGCAATTTCCAAAAAATCAAACAATGGTAAAAATGATAAACAGTGTACATCATGGAGTAATTTGCAACTTAAAAATATTTTACACCCAAAACTCCTGGCAATTATTTTTATGATGAAATATATGCAAATATCTATAAACAAGAACTGAAATCATGATTTTTGGATTTTCGTAAAATTTTCTCTTATATTTATAAGATTTTTTATTTTTTTCAATATTTTTGGGTTTTATAAATAGTTAGTAAACGAAATTTGGAGAAATTAAAAGACAATGAAATACAATTACTGTAATTTTTTTAAAAATTTTGGAGTAAGTTTTCGAATTTTTATGAATTTTCTAATTTGGGGCATACAAAAAGACATTGTTTTTTAATTTTTAAAAATATTAAATGAAATTAAAATGTGATGAAAAAAATTTACAATGTAAAATACTACAACAGGTACTTACACATTTTTTTGGAGATTTTTAGAACTTGAAAAACATTTATTTCATTCAAAGGGAGCAAGCAAATTATTGTCCAGAAGCACAGGGACTTAAATGCAAATAATTGAAGTTGTTGCACACAATAAATAACAAAAATAAAATGCGAGGGTGAAAATGCAAATTACCCACTAATTGTGTCCAGAGCACATGACTGTCTGAAGGTGGGGGATGTTTCTGCAATTGGCGAAACCTCTTGGGGTTACTTTGCAAATTTTCCAATTTTTTTCCTTTAATCCCTAGGGTTCCTTGTCTCTTTGTCTTCGTTTCAAGCATAGGAGGTGCCAAGATGGGGCGTCGCCCCTCCCTTCCTCTTCCTCAAGAATCGGCGATAAGTGTTGAACGACGGCAGAGGCTTCACTCAAGGGGTCGGCAGAGTTGGCGTATCCTCGTGGAGGGCGTGGTCGGGCGGTGGAGGGGTTTCTGAGCAGCGGAAGTGAATGTTGCGGTGGCACAGCAGTAGCCGCGACGGCAACTGCAGGCGGAGGTCGCGGCAGTGGTCGTGGAGGTTATCGCGGCGTATATACATGCATTTTGTAAAAGTGAGAAAGGTTTTTGTTTTTATTTTTCCTTAATTTTACTGATTTTTATTTTATTTTTGTTTTTATTTTAGAAAAATATACAAGGAGGTAATAATAATATTTTACTTTTATTTTATCAAAAATAATTATTTACATATATAAGAAATATGTACAACACACTGTAGGCCCTATCTCTCTCTACTTATTTTCTTTGGTGATCAGGTCAAGGCTTGACCTTCTCTTGGGGTTCGGTTCCCTCTGTATTTATTCTAAATACCTCTTTCCTTTTTCTTTTCCTTTATTCTTTTATTTTTGCAAAAAATACATGCTAAATATACGATGGTAACATATGCATGCTGAATGCTAACTTATTGTATTTACACCTATTTACATGATGCTTGGCCCAGATAAATAGCTAAAAATAAAATAATAAAGAGTGAGAATCAGGGATTCATCAATTTTTCATTCTAGAAGGGATCAAAGGTGGTTGGCTGGTTAGGGATGCGGAGAAGCAGGTAGGGAAGGTATTGTGGTGGTTGCGATGGGCGAAACACGGTTGGTACGATGAGACGGAGGCCGCCGGAGCTCTAGTGCTCCGGCAAGACAAATCCTAAAACTAGGCTAATGCAACAAATTAAAGCACAAAATAAAAAGCAGAGATCATACCTAGAGCTACTGGCTATCTAGAAAGCAAGGAAAACGAATCTCACTTGGTCTTAGCCCAAGAGATGAAACTCTATGGTCGAGATGACCGGAGATGGTGGGAACCACCCTCCAGCTCGACCCTCCTTGCTGCGAAGCATGACAAAGAGCCTCTGTCAGAAGCCTCAACGCTTATAGGTGCTCTAAGGGGATATGGTGGAGTGGAAGTAGAACCAAGGATCGAAGAAAGAGGAGGAGTGGCTTTTGTATAGGCGAAGAAGGATGATGTTCGAGGGATGATTTCATTCTCAGGAAGAAGATATGGCGCAAGAGTGGTGCTCGACATAATTCTTGGATGAATAGTGGTCAACTCCTATGAAGGATGTACAAGTCTTCGAGCGATGTATCGAGGGGGGAAATCGAGAAGGGGAGGTGGGTAGATATTCTGAAAGGTCTACGACTAGGGTCAGAGAGTTGACCTAAGTTAATGGGTGACGTGCCCTGATTAGACCACGTCAACTGTAAAAAGACAAAACAAAATTCAATTCGTTAATAAATCCAATTAAATTAGTACATGATTTTATTAATTTTCGAATAAAACATAAAAATTTTCAATATTTTATGTAGTATTTAATCCTATTTTTATATTTTTTTACATGTTTATTTATAATAAGTTACTTTTTACATGTAAACTTATAGGTATATTGACCTATGTTTTGCAGATTTTATTTTATTTTGTATTTTTTATTTTATTATTTTGTACACTTAATTTATATAATTATAACATATTTTTTATACATAAATATATTTTTATTTTATTTCTCTGATATAATATGTACACTTCAATAAAAAAGGGTATTAACTATATATGTATAAGTATAGTACATTTATCTACGTGTTTTTATATCTATTTTATTTTATTGTATTTTTAATGATTTTATTTTTTATATTTTTAATAGAATATAAATAATATTTATAAGGGTATAAAAGTAAATAAAATAAATAAAATAATAAAATAATAATTTCTTGTTTTATTTATATACATGTATATTGTACAATATGGGTCCAAAACATATCTCCTGCATCTTAACTCCAAATTAAGTGAAACCACCTTTATTAAATATCTAATAAAGAGTTATATATAATAAAAAGTGATTTTGGTGCATTTTGACTTCATATGGAGAAGATTTAGGTCTGGGAAGTTTGATTTTTGGAATCTTATATTGAGTATAAAAAGTACAATGTGTATTAATTTTATATGAAATCAATTTTATATTTTTCTATATATTTTTATCTACAAATTTCGGGTACAAAATTTTCTTTATTTGAGGTATAAATAATAACAAATAGGATGGGTCCCAAGAGTGGATTATTGAAGGGTAACAATTATTGTTTTATTGATGTTTTTGACCCTTATCTCCTCTTACTTTATTCCTTGTCGACTCAGTCATCAAGATGCCTAGGTCTCGGGGTTTAGGGTCATAAAATACCTTTGGCATTTTATTTATTTTCATTTTATTTTTCTTTATTCTTTTATTTTGGCTTTAAATAATGTATTTTATACAATAACTACACAATAAATAATGAATGTTCATTTATGGAAAATAATGATATTTGCATGCATTTAGCTAGGGTTTAAAGGTCAAAATGAAAGAATAAAGGTAATGAAATGGAGATTCATCGATACCAGCAGCCCGATTACAAGCAAGCATAGTATCACCAACAGTAGACGGTTGCTCAATATCAGAATTCCTCTTAACAGTACTAGTTTTACTCTTCTCTTCCCCCTCCTTACCAATATTCTCAGGGATACCGGTAGCAGTCTCCCGAGCCCTACTAGAGTTAGACGCCCCAGCATGGCGAATCTTTTGAGGTTGCGTTGGTAAACCCAGCTCTTGCTTATTTGGAGCAGCTAATGAAAAATATGGTTGAAATGAGCCAAAAGATCGATGACCTAATGGCTACCAAAACTATCATCCCAACCTAGGTTGAGGCTAATCTAAATAATTTCCAATGCAAGGAGCTGGTTGCTTGCGGTGTTCCCAATTCAGATGGAAATAATTTGTTTATATCTAATGTTGTAACTCTCAGGAGCGGTAGAACACTTCGGTCATTGGCGACAGTGAAGGGAAAGCATCATGCATCTGATAGCGAGCCATCAACCATGCCAGCAATATGAGCCAAACACATTTTTAGAGGAGCACTATCTACAGAAAAAGAACAAAAAATGAAAAAAATACAAAAATACAAAAAGATAACAACAACACCAGACCTGGTGGAGTTCAGCCAGCATTGGAGATGCATGCACATGCAACAGATCCAGAGCCAAGGCACGAAGCCAAGCCTACATTTTTTGGTCCACCACTTGTAGATGATTTTATATTTTTTGCCATCTACCACTACACACTGATATGGACAAAATTTTGAATGAAAACGTTGCTGATACTATACATATTACATTTCCTGAAGTAATGAAAAAGATCAAAAAAATCAAAATTTTGAAAAATTCTTTGTCGTTTCCTTCAATTGTAGAAATCATTCAAAACTTGGTCTTGAATATGCCATTGATTAAAGCCATGGAGTACATGCCGGTTGTAAATAAAGGAGGACTCAAAGAAGCATGTACAACAAGGTATTGGACTCGCCCTCACAATCCTATAAGCCAGAGTGGAAAGAATAAGAAATATATCTATCCTCACCATGTCAACCATCAATACTATCAGCAATCTCCCTGGCAAGAAGAAAGACAAGGGAGCACCACTCATTAGGTGTAGCATGTTCAATCAAGAGTCCGAGAGAACATTGCTCGATAGTGGGTCTTTTGTCAAACTTATGCCAACTTCGCTACTCATCGAATTCGAGATGGGACCGCTTAAAACAACCAAAATGATTCCGCAGTTTGCAGACAGTTCAGTCAAGCAGCCTAGGGGCATGTTGGAGGATGTTATCATTATTGTTTAAGGGATCCAATTCCCTATCGATTTTGTTGTGCTAGACATGGATGTCTCCACACCTCTCCTTCATACCCCCATCATCCTTGGTCGATCATTCCTCTGAACAGCCGAGCTAGTAGTGAATTACGGCACTGGAGAGATTACATTCTGCTCAAGAAGAAACGAAGTGAAGATAGATACCATACCTGGTCCAAAGCCAACAACAGTTGCATCTGAGTTGAGTGTTCTTGCACCTAATTTCTTAGAAGACTTCGACTTTCTTGCATAGATCCAATGTATAAACCTATTCCTAGACGACATTGAGATCCATACATTCCTTTTCCCTAAGGAAGTAGTGGAGAGAGCAGTCGAATTCCCGTTTGTCAATGATGATGAGATCTTTATGAAGGATATGGTTAGATCCTCAAGCGCATCACGGAAGCGTGAGCGTCGTATCGAATACAATGAGGAGCGACTAGTCGCACTAGTTGCTCGATGTAGCGGAATTTAAAAAAAAATTCATGCGACGGAACCACATGAACCAAGAACACTTCTCGGATCGTTTCGTCTAAACCACAAACAAGTAATAGGATTACCTCTTGAAGCATGGTTGTGATCGAGTCTCTAAACGAAGAGACCTCCTGTCTCAAGTCCGATCCGACGGAGGAGACGCTTGCGAGTGCGGGGAGAAACCGCGTGCTTCTTGCAATCCATGTTGATGATTCAAGTGGCGGATCTTCTGATCTCGACACATGAGATACGATGTCTTCTTCACAAGCGAGGCACGCCAAAGTAGACGGAGATCCACGAGCAGACAATCGGGCAGCATAACGACGACGCTGCGGCGATGGAGAACCTCTCTAGTGCATCCATGGTGGACGGCCATGAGAGGAAGAGAGATGTCGTATAGAGAGAAAGAGAGAGAGAGTTTGCTACAATATTGCATAGCCATAGAGAGCATAGTATGCCTCTCTATTTATAGGGTTTTGGGATCCATGGATCTCAATCCATAGGTATATAAAATCAATGGATGAGATTGATTTATGTCAATCCAATGGTCAAGATTGTTGTTGGTAAAGCCAACAAATTATGATCTAATTTAGATTAAAATATATTTGATAAAATCAAATATAAATCAATCCTAAATTACATCAACAAAATAAGGAGAGAATATACATGGAGATCAAATCTCCCATGTATAAACAAGGTGGACGGCCACCCATTCCCAATAAGACATGGGTGCCGCCCACCACATTCCATGTGGGGCAATCTCATGGATTTCCATGAGATTGCATGCCTCTTTGAATTTCTCCTCTATTTATTTCCAACAACTTTTGTTGGGATTTATTCATCAAAAATAGTTCACAATTATATTTGTGAATGTTGCAATCTTGCCATTGAAAAATTGTGAATCATATTCACAACCCAAAACAACATATAATTTACATTTTCAATTAATTACACAATGTGTATCCAATACAAATCAATAATTAATTAACAAATATAAATTATAATCAGCTCTCTCTAATATACTATAAATCACATTTATAATATATTATGAATAATATGGATAGTGCTATCCACATTAATCATATCCATGATAATTAAATCATATTTAATCATCTTGGATCTCTATTCTCATGTTCCCATACAATATGAATCACATTCACATTATTCATATCTTTGACAATTAAATCACATTTAATTATCTTAGATAACTCTCTTTATAATATGAATCGAATTCATATTAATCATGATAATTAAATCACATTAAATTATCCATTTTCTCAATGCTCAGATAAATATATCAACAATAGAATTATCCATGAACTCTTTCAAGGACAATGCGCTTTCTCCGCGAATACTTGGAGATAAGGACATGGTGATTGTATTGTTCCACGTATAGTGACTTGGATATTGAGATTATATCTCAAATCTAGATTCGGACCTTCCATAGATGCTTGATTAAATCAAGACCGCAAATCTAATCTTCTCATTGCATCTGAATCACATTCAGATCAATGTCCAACATTTGGTCAAGATCAAATTACTTCTTTACTGAGAGGAGTCACTAAAATCCAGACCCATTTCATCACTCCCTAGGAATGGAAGCATGATGGTTATACAGTCGTTTATGATCACATCACCCTCCGGTATTCCCAATACCTGTACATCCTGCATACTGGAAGACTCAGAATAAAACCGAAGTATTAGATCAACTTTATACTGTCTACTTTAGGGTTTTATCAGTAAGTTTCTCATTTTGATCATTGGGAGTTGGTATCGACCATATACTTTCCAAAAGCATATATCATACCTAGGTCTTGATCATATACTTTCCAAAAGTATATATCAAACCTACAAATTCAGTAAAGCTTCCAAAGCGAGACGACCGTGCGCACGGAATTTGATTCTTCCTAATATCTCATGAGTGAGCTCATGTCTTTCGATTCAGCAGTGAACCTGTATGATCCCTTTGAGAGATCGTATTACTCATATGCCCTTATATGCACACCAACGCGCCGGTGTATAGACCTTGATTAGGTCATCAACCTATTGGTCTACGAAATGTACATACTCAGACATATAGTAACACATCTGTCTCCGGTCAGAGAATGCGTGCCTATATCATGACAGTATATGATATAGGACTTTGGTTATCTCGATCTTGTTAAGTCAACTCTTTGACCTAACTCATCTGACACCTCCGAATCTCTATTCCTATGCAGAGGACCTGCATCAATAGGTCGGTCAGATATGAGCCTAACTGAGATAGGATTGCCATCTCCTACTCAGGCTGGAGATCATATCTTAACAATCATTTAACGGTGCTTGATGAGTCCACAATCTAACTCATTAGATATTCATCCAAGCACCGGCCTCTATGATTCAGTAATTGAATCAACACCTATATGATCATTAAGATGGCCATGGTACATAACCCTAATTGTACTAAGGGACCTATTATGCAAATTATTTATTCTTCATTTCAGATCAGGGAATGATATTTGCAATAACATTTATTGTATAATGGCTCACCGTGGGCTCGCATGTCCAACAATCTCCCACCAGCCCAAAGAGCCATTAATGGGCTAATCATTTAAACCCACACTCATGTGACAATCATAGGCTTTTCGGAAAATAGCTAGGTAAGCTGATCAGTCACTCTGTTCCCAATAGACTATTCCAAGTCCTTTTACGGCACTTGCATATCTCCTAGTAACAGTGCTTGCATCCAAGGCGAATGTTGCATCTTATGCAACCAATACTCAATTTTGTCGGTTATAGTGTCCTTGACACTACATCTTATTAATTATCATAACCACTATTCCCATAATCCTTATTAGAATACCTTCATTCCTGGAGATCTCTATCTCCTATGGTATCTATAGTTAAGACCCTTATAGATCACTATCTACAAGGTCTTAAACCTTTGAAAATAAGACTTTGAGATCATTATCTCTAAGTTTCATCATCTTTGAAGATATTGTTCTTACTGCAACCAAGTGTTTTATCTCCACAGTAGGATTAGTAACAGTTTACTACTCCCACGGCATGGTAGACATCTGGTTATTGTACACATCTAGCATACATTCAGCTTATCATAACTGATACACAAGTGCAAGCAGTTCTAGCATTCACTTCCTCAACTCTTTTAGGTGTTATCCCTTTAGACAGGTCACTACCACATCTTAAGGGAAGGAAGCTTTTCTTGGAATTTTCCAGAAAAATGGAAATGTCCAAGGTGCACTATTAGTGTAACTGTCCCAATACCCTCTTCTCTTTGCTTCTGAACGACTTCAGAACTAAGATCTAAGAGGTATCCTTGAGATCATATCTCAAGGTATGGAACAACCAAACTATAAAACACTTATTATTATTCTTATATCATTCTAAATGATTAGAATAATATCTATATTTAGCACGATGAACACAATGGCACTCCCACTAAGTTTCACATGGTTTATCAAGATTATATCTGAAATCATAACATTTATAATGTCATCAAATCTTATGTTCCAGCTACAGGAAGCTTATTTGAGTCCAAAGATGGAGTTCTTTAGCTTGCACACCTTGCTTTTCTCAACCATGAAGCCCTAGGGCTACTTCATATGAATATCCTCAGAGAGGTATTCATAGAGGAATGTAATCTTGACTCACATCATGAAGATGTCATAGTCAAGTTGTGTAGCTATAGTTAACAATATTCTGATGGGTTAAAGCAAGGTCACTGGAGAGAAAGTCTCATCGCAAGCGATGTCTTCTCTTCGGTGTGTAGCTCATGGCTACGAACCATGCTTTGAAGGTCTCTACCTTCTCATCAGGTTCCCTTTTTCTCTTGAAGATCCATTTATTCCTTAATGGGTCTGACCCTTATAGGTGGATCCTCGAGGGTCCATATACAACACTTGTATATGAAGTCTACATTAGACTTTTATTGCTAACATCCATCTTTCCATGTCATGATCTTTAGAAGCTTCATCATATGAAGTTAGATCATTGTCAGATTCAATTGACACATGGAATCCATCTTCAAAATTATTTGAAGAGGTATTAGTGTTTCATTTTAATTGTCTTTTTAGTTTCCAATTCCAGGAGCCTCATTATCATCTCAAGATTAACTGAGTTCCTTTACTTCATTTTCATCTTGATTCTCAAGAGTCATCCTCTAAGAATCTCATTCTCAGAGATGAGATCCTTTAAGAATCTTAAGGTCATAAAATAGGTATCCAATACCATCCTTTATTTTCCTAATGAAGTAGCACTCTCTAGTGCCAGATTCCATCTTAATTACATGGAACCTTATTAAGGATATATAATGTTGTCTCTACTACATATATATACCTGGAAACTAAGAGATAATTATGCTAAGATTAATCATTGATCAAATCATGTCACACATGATCTATTGTATCTCCCTACAACTCTATTGAGTTAAGGTTCATTAGGAGGGATGAGATAGAAATGATATTCATATCTCTATAAGGTATTCTATAAATTCATCTAATAGGTACTGACTACCTAGATTAGATCAAATTCATTTAATCTTCCTTCAAACTTTGGTTCTAAACCAAAATTTGTGAAATCTTTAAACATTTCAAAGGTTTCTATGTGAAGAGAAGAAGTCTCATATCACAAATAATCATCAATAGATATCACATATCCATAATGTTTACTATGATATAGATGATTCACATACATCAATATGTATGAGATCCTGAATACCTTGACATCTTACATCTTTCCCAAAGAAGGGTGTATTGGACATTTTACTTTGGATACAATATTCATAAGTATGTAAGTTTTGAAATTTTAGACATTCTAAAGTTTCATCTCTTACTTGTACATTGATCTCATCAATAGACATATGTCCAAAACATGATGCCAGATCATTGTCAAATGATCTTTATCCTCCTATTGATCTTTAAAGGTTTAATTTTCAGTATTAGAAATCTTAATGAACCATTCATTATTTTCTAATTTAGTGGAGTCCACTAGATGTTAGATTACTTTCTGAAATATCTCCATCATAACTCTTTATGATAGGTCTATTCCAGATTTCATGATTTCCAACATTTAGAAATAAACTATGAGTGTATTCTAATATCTAGGTCACAGAGACATTCTCTAAGACTAAGGGCTCCCACTGAAAATATGAAGTCTATTGATCTAATGGAAATTGTTGCAACAATTGCATCACTTCCAACATGGATGACCATTAAACTTTAAGATCAAATTTCTAATATTCTAATACAAATGCAACCGATTGCATGTGTCATTAGAAGATTGAGATACAATTATTAGACTTTATCTTATCAAATAAGTAAGTCAATTTCAATGATTATATGTAGATTATTCTGATGTACTATTTGATTCCTTCTCTAAGGATTCTAGATAGATTTGATAGTCATACTATCAACACATCAACTTATTGCAGTATTGGCATTCATCCAACTCTTTAGATGTCATGTGGAAGTCACAGAAGTACAGTCAACTCTTTGACTATACTTCTCACTTGGGTCCAACCCATGCTTCCACTGCGCTCCCTTTATCTATAAGCAACTATTGCTCAAGTCAAAGGATCTCTTATGTCGAAATCAAAAAATTTCACTATAAGATTACATGCTTCATTCAATTCATACAATATGAATATTATGAAGCTTCATGAATGACTAGAGTATAGATAGTAGAATGATGACACTCGTCGTATCTACATCCATTTGAACTCTTAAAACTTAGGTTCAGGTAGGTACTCAAACAATTTGAATACAACATCTTTTATAGGGCCACCATTCTGCATAATGCAGAGAACCATGTCATTCATGAATATATGTAGAGAGCACATATGTATGCCAGAACATCTTCTTAGATTTTTATAAGGATTATTTGATAATTACGATCATTATCTACATGTTCCTTCAAAAGTACATTCGAAGAGATCAAGACTTATAGAGACATATAAACCCTAGGGTTTTAGTCTGATTGTCTTATTTAATCATCATTCCTCATTATTATGAGGAAACTTGCACATTGCAGTCACATACATTATGTGTCCAATTGCAAGTATAATATCTGGATCATAGGTCCAATCCATGATATTTTACTGATTATTATTGAATATAATATTGAGTGGGTTTAATGAAGGATTATCTGAAATAAGAAATTTGCATAAATATATAATTTACTTTGATTTAGGAATTTTTATATCAAAGTTGTCTTGCCTTGTCAACATTGAAAGTTCATTCCCTTAATCACTTTCAATTTAAGAGATATACTTACCATTATATCTCAGCAAGATCTGGGATCTCCTTCCTTATCTTTGTTACATCCCAATAATATGAGAATCTGCAACTCCGATAAAAAGAAGCGGGAACACATTCCGCCTTGCAAGTCCAACTTGCATCTCCCAATTCGGTCTTTAACACCCGAGCCCACCACCCCTAAGGTGATGTTGACCCGTCGTTAATTGAATCAACCGTCAACAGGAATAGAACTCACTATGTGCAATCCAATATCTCCCCAATAATATGAGGATCCTATATTGGGGTCACTACGCATACGACCTTACTCTTTCGAGAAGCAAAGAGCCCGATCCAGATGCGCTTGCATATAGGAGCTGTCACTTGGGACAGGCGTCTCCTATATACAATCCCTGACGACGGAACCCTTCACCATGACGGGAGACCATGGATGTCACTTATGTGATCCTCCATATCATTTTAATTTCTAATTAATAATCATGAATCATATTCACATAATTAATTCTTCCAAGGGAAATACACATCTATTCATAATAGAGTGTTTTTAATTGGATATAATTAACTTAATCATATTAAATTAATTATCTATCCAATTTAATCAACAAACTTGATTTTACTTGAATATATGGTATTATCTCAAAATACGTATTAGTTCGAATTTTAATAATTAGAAAATATATCATGATCTCTCAGGCATCATTCGTTCCCTACCCGCTGTCATGGCCAGTACCAGCAGGAGTGGGACGGACCGCATACGTTGCAACCCGCTACCCCAGCGATCCCCGACTAGACACCATATCTGCCTCGGGAAAAAATAATGCCGAGTCAATCATTTTGTACTTGAGATGATCATCGGTTCTTCAACCGAAATTATACCATATAGTAATAATCAAAACATTTTTTATTATAAGGAAATTTGCTAGACAAATTCCCAATCATATTCAAGCAAGGAGTTTGATGATTGTGTTTCCAATTTTGATCTAGATAAAATCTAATCAATCTATTGGTTGAGGCCAAGTCAATTAAGGAATTAATCATCATCCAATATTTCTCAAATATTTTCCATAATTATTTCATGAAATTAACAATTAATTTTACTAATTGACAATTACATGGTTCTTGATTAGGAAAGTAATTTCAGCAGTGACCCCTACTTACTAAAATTAGCATATCTCAATAAATTTAAATCCAAGTTAAGCAAAGTAAGTTTTCTAAGTTTGCTAATTTGATTTACAACAGAACCTATGTGATTTGCATGCATTTCAAGGTGTTTCTAAACAGTTTTAACTCCTTAATTACGTTAAGATTCGTATTTCCCGTAACAGTGAAAACATGTTCATTAAAACAACCATATCTCGAGCAAACGGAATCCAAATTACGTAAACTCAGATCCTATGGTTTCCTTATTTAATGGGAAACAAAATCTAAGTTTTATTTTCGTGTTTAAACAATTTAAAAAGGGCCGAAAATAATCACCAAACAGAGATGCGAAAATGAAATACGATAAAACTTTCGCAACCCTAACGAACCCAAGTCGCCTTCGGTTTTATGGATCGTATCCAAAACCTTCGACCTAAGGCTATGATACCACTTGAAGGATATGGTTAGATCCTCAAGCGTATCATGGAAGCGTGAGTGTCGTATCGAATACGACGAGGAGTGACTAGCCGCACTAGTTGCTCGATGTAGCGGAATTTAAAATTTTTTTTCAAGCGACGAAACCACATGAACCAAGAACACTTCTTGGATCGTTTCATCTAAACCACAAACAAGTAATAGGATTACCTCTTGAAGCGTGGTTGCGATCGAGTTTCTAAACGAAGAGACCTGCTGTCTCAAGTCCGATCCGCCGGAGGAGACGCTTGCGAGCGCGGGGATGAACCGCGTGCTTCTCGCAATCCATGTTGATGATTCAAGCGACGGATCTTATGATCTCGACACACGAGATACGACGTCTTCTTCACGAGCGAGGCGCACCAAAGTAGACGGAGATCCACGAGCAGACAATCGGGCAGCATAACGACGACACTGTGGCGACGGAGAACCTCTCTAGGGCATCCATGGTGGACGGCCATGAGAGGAAGAGAGATGTCGTGTAGAGAGAAAGAGAGAGAGAGAGAGAGAGAGTTTGCTCCAACATTTCATAGCCTTAGAGAGCATGGTATGCCTCTCTATTTATAGGGTTTTGGAATGCATGGATCTCAATCCATGGGACATATAAAATCAATGGATGAGATTGATTTATGTCAATCCAATGGTCAAGATTGTTGTTGGTAAAGCCAACAAATTATGATCTAATTTAGATTAAAATATATTTGACAAAATCAAATATAAATCAATACTAAATTACATCAACAAAATAAGGAGAGAATATACATGGAGATCAAATCTCCCATGTAGAACCAAGGTAGACGGCCACCCATTCCAAATAGGACATGGGTGCCACCCACCACATTCCATGTGGGGCAATCTCATGGATTTCTATGAGATTGCATACCTCTTTGAATTTCTCCTCTATTTATTTCCAACAACTTTTGTTGGGATTTATTCATCAAAAATAATTCACAATTATATTTGAGAATATTGCAATCTTGCCATTGAAAAATTGTGAATCATATTCACAACCCAAAACAACATATAATTTACATTTTCAATTAATTACACAATGTGTATCCAATACACATCAATAATTAATTAACAAATGTAAATTATAATTAGCTCTCTCTAATATATTATAAATCATATTTATAATATATTGTGAATAATATGGATAGTGCTATCCACATTAATCATATCCATGATAATTAAATCATATTTAATCATCTTGGATCTCTATTCTCATGTTCCCATACAATATGAATCACAATCACATTATTCATATCTTTGGCAATTAAATCACATTTAATTATCTTAGATAACTCTCTTTATAATATGAATTGAATTCATATTAATCATGATAATTAAATCACATTTAATTATCCATTTTCTAAATGCTCACATACATATATCAAAAATAGAATTATCCATGAACTCTTTCAAGGACAATGCACTTTCTCCACGAATACTTGGAGATAAGGACATGGCGATTGTATTGTTCCACGTATAGTGACTTGGATATTGAGATTATATCTGAAATCCAGATCTCGGGCCTCCCATAGATGCTTGATTAAATCAAGACCGCAAATCTAATCTTCTCATTGTATCTGAATCACATTCAGATCAATGTCCAACATTTGGATCAAGATCAAATTACTTCTTTACTTAGAGGAGTCACTAAAATCCAGACCCGTTTCATCACTCCCTAGGAATGGAAGCGTCATGGTTATACAATCGTTTATGATCACATCACCCTCAGGTATGCCCAATACCTGTACATCCTACATACTGGAAGACTCAGAATAAACCCGAAGTATTAGATCAACTTTATACTGTCTACTTCAGGGATTTATCAATAAGTTTCTCATTTTGATCATTGGAAGTTGGTATCAATCATATACTTTCCAAAAGAATATATCATACCTAGGTCTTGATCATATACTTTCCAAAAGTTATATCAAACCTACAAATTCAGTCACGCTTCCAAAGTGAGACGACCGTGCGCACAGAATTTGATTCTTCCCAATATCTCATGAGTGAGCTCATGTCTTCCGGTTCAGCAGTGAACCTGTATGATCCCTTTGAGAGAGTGTATTACTCATATGCCCTTATATGCACACCAGCGCGCCGGTGTATCGACCTTGATTAGGTCATCAACCTATTGGTCTGCCAAATGTACATACTCAGACATATAGTAACACATCTGTCTCCGGTCAGAGGATGCGTGCCTATATCATGACAGTATATGATATAGGACTTTGGTTATCTCGATCTCGTTAAGTCAACTCTTTGACCTAACTCATCTGACACCTCCGAATCTCTATTCCCCTGCAGAGGACCTGCATCAAGACGTCGGTAAGATATCAGCCTAACTGAGATAGGATTGCCATCTCCTACTCAGGCTGGAGATCATCTCTTAACAATCATTTGACGGTGCTTGATGAGTCCTCAATCTAACTCATTAGATATTCATCTAAGCACCAACCTCTATGATTCAATAATTGAATCAACAGCTGTATGATCATTAAGATGGCCATGGTACATAACCGTAATTGTACTAAGGGACCTATTATGCAAATTATTTATACTTCATTTCAGATCAGGGAATGATATTTGCAATAACATTTATTGCATAATGGCTCACCGTGGGCTCGCATGTCCAACACTTTACTAATGTGCTTGACAAATTTTGTGCGGCCAGCCTGAGCCTCAAAAACCAAGAGCGGATAATTGAGGATTTTTACAATCAGGTGGACATAATTGAACAATTTTGCGAATCATTGAATGAAGAAGTTGTATTACCATAGATGGACACTAAATGGTTAAATGAACCAATACTCGCGGTGATCGCCAAAACCACCATTGAACTAGCTCCCACTCCAGCAAAACTTAAACCTATGCCTCCAATATGAAGTACGCCTTCCTTGCGGGAGAACTGAATATGTATCTGATCATTATCAATGCTTATCTGACTGAAGACCAAGAATATCATATGATGAAGGTTCTTGAATGAAACTGCAAGGCGATAGTATAGAAGATATCGGATCTCTACGGGATCAATCCATCCTTGTACTCGCATCACTTCTACCTTAAAGAAACAACAAGCCTTCCTGCGAATTCCAAAGAAGACTGAATCCTCAGGGAGGTTGTTATAAAGGAAATTTAGAAATTATGTGATGTAGGATTCATATATCCCATCTCCGATAGTAAGTGGGTGAGTTTCCTGCACGTATTGCCCAAGAAGTCCAGGATCACCATGGTTACCAGTGCCAAAGGAGAGGAGATTTCGACCAGAATTCCAACCTTGTTTCAATTCTATGTGGATTATAGACGTCTGAACCTTGCCACAAAGAAGGATATTTTCCATTGCCCTTCATTGGCCATATTCTTGAGAGACTGGTCTCGAAAGGATACTTTTGCTTCTTGGATGGCTATTCACGATACAACTAAGTCGCAATTGCACCTGAAGACCAAAGGAAGATGACGTTCACCTGTCCATTTGGGATGTACGCTTTTCGCCAGATGTCGTTCGGGCTATGTAACACCCCCCTACATTCCAGCAATGTATGATAGTTGTATTTATAGACATGGTGGGCAGTTTTTTTTTTCGTCTAGGGGTATTCATTCGATCATTGTCTTAACTATTTAGTCTGAGTCCTAAGGAGGTGTTGTGAAGTAAAGCTAGTGCTCTCATGGGAGAAGAGAAACTTCATGGTGATAGAGGGGATCGTGATGGCTACTGTTGTATCGAAATGTGGCATCGACGCTGACCCAGCCAAGGTGGAGGTGATTTCAAATCTTGAGCAACCTACCAATATCAAGCAAGTTTGGTAATTCTTAGGGCATGTTGGTTTCTACCAAGGATTCATCAATGATTTAAGAAAACTTGCCCGTCCATTAACCAAATTGCTAGACAATGAGATAGATTTTATTGTTGATGACTGTGTGCTCCAAGCCTTCACACAGTTGAAAGATCTGATTACTCAGTGAAGGATATGGTAAAATCCTTAAGATCATCGCGAAAGCGTAACGATTGCATCGTATACGATTAGGAGTGACTAGTCGCACTAGTTGCTTGAGGCAGCAGAATTTAAAAAAATTAATGCGATGAAACCACATGATCCAAGAACACTTCTCGAATCATTTCATCTAAACCACAAACAAGTATTAGGGTTACCTCTTGAATCTTGGTTTCAATCGAGTCTCTAAATGAAGAGATCTCATGTTTGAAGTCTGATCCGACGAAGGAGACGCTTGCGAGCGCGTTGATGAAACGCGTGCTCCTCGCAATCCAAGTTGATGATCCAAGCGATCAATCTCCTGATCTAGTCACACGAGATACGACATCTTCTTCACGAGCGAGTTGCACTGAAGGAGACAGATATCCATGAGTGAATGATCCGGCAGCATAACTGTGACACTGCTGCGATGGCGACTCTCTCTAGGGCATCAAGGTGGATGGCCACAAGAGAGAGAGAGGGAGAGATGGCGTGTAGAGAGAGAGAGAGAGCTTTTTGTTTTCATGTTATGTAACATGAAGAGCAAGGGGTGCCCTTCAAAATATAATATTTTGGGAGTCCATGGATCACAATCAATGGACTACACAAAATCAATGGATGAGATTGAATTGTGTTTCTTTCAATGGTCAAAATTTTGTCGTAAAAAGACAACAATAATTAATTTAATTTAGATTATATATATATATATATTGAGAAATCAATACAAATTAATCCAAAATTAAATCAAACAAGCATGGAGACTATGGAATGAAGATTGCCTCCTTTCATAATATAGGAGTTGGTAGTAATCTCATGCAATCTCATGATATCTCATGAGATTACATTATTCCATGGAAATCTCCAAGATTTACAACAACACTTGTTGTAAATTATTCTTCAAAAATAATTCATAATTATTTTGTTAATATTGCAATATTATCATTGGAAATTTGTGAATCAAATTCACAACTCAAAATAAAATGTGATTTACATTTTTAATTAATTATCCAATATGAATCCAATTTACATCAATAATTAATCAACAAATATAAATCATAAATAGCTCTATCTTATCTATTATGAATCACATTTATAATATATATGATTGATATGGATAGAGCTATCCACATTATTCATATTCACGATAATTAAATCACATTTAATCATGTTGGATCTCTATTCTCATGTGCCCAAATAATAATATGAATCACATTCACATTACTTACATCTTTGATAATTAAATCACATTTAATTATCTTAGATAACTCTCCTTGTCATATGAATCAAATTCATATTATTCATGATAATTAAATCACATTTAATTATCTATTTTTCCAATGCTCGGATACATATATCAACAATGAAATTATCCATGAACTCCTTCAAGGATAATGCACTTTCTCCACGAATACTTGGATATAAGGACAAGGCGATTCGATTGTTCTACGTATAGTGACTTGGATATTGAGATCACATCTCAAATCCAGATCTTGCGGACCTCCCATAGAGGGTTGATTAAATCAAAGTCGTAGATCTAATCTTCTCATTGCATCTGAATCACATTCAGATCAATGTCCAACATTTGGACCAAGATCAAATCACTTCTCTACTGAGAGGAGTCACTAAAATCCAGACCCGTTTCATCACTCCCTTGGAATGGAAGCGTCATGGTTATACAATCGTTTATGATCACATCACCCTCAGGTATTCCTAATACATGTACATCCTGCATACTGGAAGACCCATAATAAACCCAAAGTATTAGATCAATTTTACACTATCTACTTCATAGTTTTATCATTAACTTTCTCATTCGATCATTGGCAGTCGATATCGATCATATGCTTTCCAAAAGTATATATCATACCCAGATGTTGATCATATACTTTTCCAAAAGCATATATCAAACCTACAAATTCAGTCAAGCTTAGAAAGTGAGACGATCGTGCAAGGAATTTAATTCTTCCCAATATCTCATGAGTGAGCTTATGTCTTCCGATTCAGTAATGAACCTGTATGATCCCTTTGAGAGATCGCTTTACTCATATGCCCTTACATGCACACCAGCGCGCCGGTGTATAGACCTTGATTAGGTCATCAACCTATTGGTTTCCAAATGTACATATTCAGACAAATAATAACACATATGTCTCCAGTGAGAGGATGTGTGCCTATATCGTGACAGCATACGACATAGGACTTTGGTTATCTCTATCTCTTTAAGTCAATTCTTTGACCTAACTTATCTAACACCTCTGAATCTCAATTCCTATGTAGATGACTTGCATCAAGAGGTCGGTTAGATACGAGCCTTTGGAGAAAAGATTGCCATCTCCTTCTTAGGCTGGAGATTATCTCTTAATAATCATTTGAAGGTGCTTGATGAGTCCTCAATCTAACTCTTTAGATATTCATCATAGCACCAGCCTTTATGATTCAATAACTGAATCAACAGTTGTATGATCATCAAGATGGCCATGGTACATAACCCTAATTGTACTAAGGAACCTATTATGCAAATTAGTTATTCTTCATTTCAGGTCAGGGAATGATATTTGCAATAACATTTATGGCATAATGGCTCGTCGTGGGCTCGCATGTCCAACACTTAGGCCATGGTCCTTCAACCACCGGATTGGACACTACCATTTGATATTACGATGGATGTATCGGATTATGCCATCGGTGTTGTGTTGGGACAGAGGAAAGACAATGTGTTGTTCGCTAATCACTACGCTAGCATAATGTTAGATAAAACTAAGAAGAACTACACCAACACCGAGAAAGAGCTGCTAGCGGTAGTTTTTGCCCTGGAAAAGTTCAGATCACATCTTCTAGGATCCAAAGTGATTGTCTACACAGATCACTCCACCATTCAGTACTTATAATTCAAGAAGGAAGCCAAAAACCTTGTCTGATCAGATGGATCCTTCTCCTCTAGAAATTCTACCTCGAAATCTGTGACAAAGATGGAGTCAAGATTGTGGTGGCGGATCACCTTTCCAGAATCATTAAGATAGAAGCTCCTAAGCAAGCCATCATTCCTATCACAGAAACTTTTCCATATGAATCTATCCTTTCTGTAACCTCACTCCCATGTCATGCCGACATTGTGACTTACCTCTTCTCTAAGAAGATTCCCGCAGATTGGACAAAGATCAAGCAAGACAAGTTCTTGGCAAACATTCACTTCTACCAGTGGGAGGAACCACACTTATTCCGTAAGAGAGCACACTGCATCTGGAGGAGGTGCATACCTCAGGAGGAGATAACAGGTGACCAAGACTACTGTCATAAGCTTGAAGCCGGTGGACGCCATTCTGGAAAGAGAATGGCAATGAAAGTGCTTCAATGTGGCCTACGGTGGCCAACCTTGTTCAAGGATGTAGTTGATTATGTCAAGAGTTGTACTGATTGTTAGAGTTGGGAACATCAATTCTAGAGACATGATGTCTCTGAAATACATTCATATATCTGATGTCTTTGAAGCTTGGGGCATCGACTTCATTGTCCCATTCCCTAATAGTTAGGCATATGAGTACATCCTGTTGTCCATTGATTAAATTAGCAGATGGATGGAAGTTATCCCCGCCCGGACTGTCGACAGTAAAACGGTATGCAAGTTCCTTTGGAGAACATAATTTCATGGTTCAGAATTCCGAAAATCCTGATATCAAACGAGAGTAGCCATTTCATAAATAGAGAGGTGATGAATACTCATTCATCACTCTTTATTCTTATATTTTAGCAACAAAAACCTTTACAAATGCAAGTATATAGTTATAAATATAAATAATTACCAAAAGCATGCATTGTGTAAAAAGTAATAATTAGCATGTTTTTGTGCAAAAATAAAAGAATAAAGATCAAAAAGAAAAAGAGGGAAATATTTAGAATAAATATTGAGCAACCTAACCCAAGGGAGGGCTCAGCATGGGCCTGACTGCATAAAAGCCAAAGTAGAGGGAGATAGGGGCTCATGTGTGTAAATAAATTTGTAAATAAAATAAAAATATTTTCCTCCCAAAAATAGACTCAAAAAGGCTTGTAAATATTTGTATATATTTGTAAATATAAAATCAAGATAAAAAATAGTAAAAAATTAAAAAGAAAACAAAAACATAACCTTTGTACATAGTCACCATGAATATAGTCCACTCATCCCTATTTATTTAACCTTATAAATAAAGAAAAATTAATTTCCAAAAATTTTTGTAAATATTTTATCCTTTATGATGTAAATAAATAAAATAAAAACAATTAAAATAAAAATAAAATAAAATAACAAAATTAAAAACCCAAAAATACTTTGTAAATATACCATGTATATATATGTACATATATATTTATTTAACCTATGTATATAAATAATAAAAATAAAAATAAAAATATCTTTTTATTCCTTATTTTATGATATAAATAAATAAAATATAAAATAGGAATAAAAATGAATAAAAATAACTAATTAAAAATCAAAATTAAAAATCTTATATTGTACATATACCTATATATAGAATAAATTGTAAATACCTTTTTTTACTTTGAAAAATTAATTAAAAATCACCAAAAAATAGAAAAAAATAAAATAAACAATTTTCATTTTTTGAGTTTTTAATAATTCAGCAACCTTCTATTTTAAAATGATTTTTCAATATTTTCTGAGGTGGCCTCCTCTGATTGGTCCACGGGGGAATGTTGACTGCCCGGTCAACTCCCCCTTGTGGACCACTTCCCGCGAATCCAGAGCAACCGACCCGACTTCTCCATTTTCTACCCGCTCAATCCGACAACCGAACACCTTACCCCTGGGCTCCGATTGATCCTTGAACATCCATGACCCATGCCCAGGGTGGATCTTAGGGATCCGAGGCACGAGTGACTCGCCCGATCCTGTTCTTCTTGGATCCCTGAGCATATAAAATCGCAGCTCCGGCGACCTTTTCCCTCATCTTTGGACCTCCTGCTCGCTGCCAAGGAGCTCCTCTAGAGTGCCTGAGTGACAGCCACGTGCTTTGGAGTGGAAGCGAGGCTCGAGTACCCCAGGAGACCACTGATCCGGTGGCTCTGCCGCCGTGCGCCGCCGCGAGCGCGCCCAGCCTCGGGGAGACGACGCCCCCTTGCAGGCAATGACCCATTTCCCTTTCCTTTTCGTTGATTTCCGATTACCCCCAATTCGTTGCTCCGCCGACCACCTTCGATTTCGGTCACGTCACCTATCCATTCGATCATCGGGCTGCACCATAGCCTCCGCCTTCCTCCCACGCACGTTCTGCATCCCTCCATTCAACACAGCTCGCATAGGAGCTGGGGTTCGAGCTCCTCCGTCCATCCCCTCGCCGGAGCTCGCCCGCACCGACCCCCCGATCACTTTCACCACGTCTAACGGGGTCGAGGCAGTTTACCCTCGACCCGCGAGCTTGTTGGTGCATTTTGCAGGTTCATCCAAGCCCATTTGAGGGCGTGGACCATCAGGTCCAGTAGCTCCGCCTCCGCCGACCTTGCCGGAGCTCCCCAGAGCTCAGTTGGATCATCGGAGACCTCCAGCAGACGCAGAGGGCCCGCAGCTTCCCATTTCGATCATCAGAGGGCTCCCAGGAGGAGGCTAGCGCCGTCACGACCTCAGCGAAGTTCGCCGGAGGCCAGTTCATCCTCCATCCCTCTCCGCCGTCCGATCGACACCGAGCTCCAGATTTGATCCCGTTCGTCCATTCGAGGAGCAGCATCGACCGCCAGATCTTTTGAGGGTCGATCCCCACCGTCGATCCAACGTAATGCAGCCACCGCCTTTGTCCGCCATTTGATCTTCTACGTGGCAGCGCCTGGACCGTTAGATCCGCGCGAGGAGCCCAGTGTGGAGCGCCCGTTGTCCCTCACCGTCTGATTCACCACGTGGTGCTCATCCAATAGCCCCATTAATAAAGGGTAATTTATCCCTTAGGCCCTTAGTTTAGTTTATTTCAAGTTTAGTCCTGTAAATATTTTTAGAGTTTTATTTGTGTTGGTACATTTGCACTGAGGACCCTGCGCTTTATTTTATTTGCTTATATACCCCTGTGTATGGTGTAGCACGTGCATCGACACGTGCTTTGTTGGGTATTTTGCATTATTAGCCTTGTAGTTCTGGTTTGTTCTGAAATGAATGAAAACTTTTGCATAATTGCTTTTATACCCATGTGCGTGAATTAATTGTGCATGTGCATGTATTAGTGGGTAAATTACAAACAAGTCCCCGAACTTTTGGTACCTGTTTCCTAATAGTCCTAGGACTTAGTTTCTCTTACATTTAGGTCCTTGAGTGCCTCAGGCACGCGCGACGAGCGTGTTTTCCTGGGTATTTTGCACCGGATTCCCAGAACTCTTGGTATTTGCACTCAGGTCCCTGTGCACAATACCTACTTCTTATTTTTGAATAAAATAGCAAACCAACTCCAAATCCAATGAAAATTGGATACATGGCTCCTGCCATAGTGTAAAATTTTCTGGAATTTTTGAGGACATTTTTGTTTTGATTTGATATTTTTAAAAATTCAAAAACATTAATTTTCGTTATTGTTTGAGTTTAAAATTCACAAAAAAATATTAAAACCTATCTAAAAATTACAAAAAAATTAGCTACTGTTACTTTAGTTGTGCTTGACATTCTAGCCAATTTTGGCTATTTTTCATTATATAAAACTCCTAAAAATTGAAAAACACCTAAAAACTCATAAAAATTCTAATAAATAACTTAAAAACCTAAAAATAATAATTAAGGTGCCAAAAATTTCCTTGTTCCTTTCTCTATACAGGAAAATTACCTCCAGGCAGGACTCTTAGATATTTTATCCAAGTCCCTTAAGCTCGGCTGGACAGTACCTCCTTTTTCTGACCTTGTTTCATTTTTAGAAAATTAAATAAAAATCAAAAAAATCTCAAAAATTCACTAAAAACAGTAAAAATTATAAAATACACAAAAACTTTTTTATTTGAATTTTTGGTTGATTTTTAGTGCATGAGATAAATAGTTGAATTGCTTGGTTTTCTTGTTTTCTTTAGTTTCTTGATTAATTAAAAATACAAAAAATATAAAAAGATTTAAATTCCACCAAAAATACCTGTTTCTTTTCTTTTTTTTCTTTTTAACTACTTCGTAGGTCGCTATACCATGTTAAAATAATAGCAAGACCGCTATCTTGTTTTGAGTTGATTTTATCTTATATTGGTGGTCTCTTTTTCTTGATTGATCGAGTCTGATTTATTGGGTCGCAACGTCCATTTAGTACCTTATACCCTAGTGGTCAGGACCGACCATCAGAATGGCGTCGTTGCTGGGGAGCACAGCTTAGTAGTTTCCTTTTTATTTTCATTTTCTTTTTCGCGGCTTTTCACGGCTCTTTCTGAGTTTGCAGTTTTTCGCGGCTTTTTGTTTTTATTTTATTTTTGCTTTATTTTGTTTTATTTTATTTTCTTTTATTTTTGTCTTTGTTTTTTTGTTTGTTTGATTTTATTTGCCATTTTAGCACATATACCCTGTTTTATTTTCTTATTATTATTTGATTATTTTTGTTGGACTGACCACTTGTCTCCTTTCTTGCGAGGGCTCGAGGACCGAGGCGGCTGATTTCGAGAAGCCGGTGCAACCAAGGGACTTGGAGGCGGCTCCCTTCTGCACAGAGCCGTAGGAGAGCGTGAGAGAGTAGACGAGCGGGCGAGGATTAGCGTAGTTTTTATTTTCATTTTATTTGATTATTGTAACAATACAAGGACACTTAGAGACTTTGGACTTCTTTCTCGGGTCTGTTTCGTCGAGCACCGGTGTGCTCGGGGGACCCAGTAGCTAGTTTAAATTTTTCGCGGCTTTTGTTTTCTTCGCTGCCTTTTAGGTTTTACGCGATTTTTATCGAGCCCCTAGACTTAGGATTTTCTGCTTGATTGTGCCATAATTAGTAGGATCCCCACACCTAATTGCTTGTTTGTTCCTATAGTGCGATTAATTGGACCTACTAATAATTCACTAATAAAAATAACTGACTCATCCCCTTCGTAGCCTACGTGCTGTAGCCTGCCCTGCCAAGCGCTGCTCCTGAACCCGATGTGTTGGGAGGAGGGGTAGACCGAGACCAGACCTTTGGCTTGAAGGATCGGTGACCAGTTAGACGGTTCTTCGAGTAGAATTGCCTGTTTAGGATTCGGTTTTCACCGCTGCACCATATAGGTAGTTTACTTTCTGCCTTTACATTTCTGCGCGGATCATTTTGCATGTAGAGTGCTGGAGACAGGTACGCATTTCTGACTTTGCATGCATCATTGATTTATCACGCATCGGCTTTTTCGTCTTCTCCCCCTGTTTTTGACTTAATAATCAGGAGAACTAAAAAGTTCGTTAGGCCTTTGTTTTTATTTGAAAAATACCTAAAAACAAAAATAATAAAATTCGGACTGCTAAAACTATTGACCCTAAAAGACACTTGACTTAAAAATCTGTCTTGGGGAGAGTAACCCCCTCCTTGTTTGGTTTGGATGAGCGAGAGAGTGACCCGCACATTAGGATAGAGCCTCCGATCTTTCTTGACTGATTACCGGCTTTCAGTACGGGACAGTCGGTTGAGAAATATCTGGATACCTAATTACCTCACGTAATTGCTCTGATAGACTGGATGATCACCTAAAATAAAATTGATAAGATAATTGACCGATCCCTTTGGTCTTCAGCTCTGTGCGCGTAGGTGAATTGGGGGTTTGCTTGTTCATCTTGTGTGTTTTCCAGATCCCTTCGATCCTCCCTTCTATCCATCTGTTCCCCACCCTCCCTCCCTTCACCCTTCTTCTCTTCTTCTCCTTTTCCCCTGGATGATGGATCCCCCTCACTGTGAGCCGACTCTTGCGGCTTTTTCTTCGCTATCTGACCATCAGTCCAGTACACCTTCTAGGGAGGTCGGATCTCCGACCAACCTCCCTCTCCCTCCCTCCCTTTCATCTCACCACTCTAGGCATGTTGTGCGAGACGTCCGAGGATACCAGATAGAGCAGATGCGAGACCCGGACGATGCTGTTGCTGAGTTGAGAGCGCACTCCATTGGTGACCTGAGAGAGCAGTGGAGATCAGCAGACATATCCTATTCCGGAAGGATGGACGAGCAGATAGCACATGGAGCTCAGTCAACTTCTACACTAGGTCCATTCGTATTGGATTTGGATTACATTCAGCGACTGCCGACATTTTCAGGAGAGGCGCATGAGGAGCCTTATCTTCACTTGTCCGCTTTCGAGGAGTTTTGTAGAGCACAGAGATATTCAGACATCACTGCGGAGGAGCTGATGAGCAGGATCTTCCCCTTCACGCTTCACGATAGAGCCATGAGATGGCACCGACGATTGGGGAGGACATTCGAGACGTGGGGAGAGCTACGCCGAGAGTTTCTACAGAGATACTTCCCTCCACGTGGAGCAGATTTCATGCGGTCATTGATCACCGACTTCTCAGTAGACCCCCAAGAGCCATTGCACGAGGCATGGCCGAGGTTTCTTGACCTCTTGAGGAGATTTCCTGAGCACGGACTTCCACTTACAGACTTGATAGAGATCTCTATGCGGGGGATGACCGCAGAGCAGCTTGCACTGGTGATTACCACATGTGGCGGTTCACACCGCAGTTTCGACATTCACTTCCTGAACACCATCTCGAGTTTACTTTTACAGAGATATTCTTCGCGAGATGCCATAGTCGGGACAACACATGCGAACGATGCAGTACCAGTGCGGTGTGTCACTTTACATGATGAGTCAGCTTCTACACACCAGCCCGAGGATTTGGATGAGGCAGCACCATTGACAGAGGAGATGACTGCGATAGCAGAGGTTCGGACCCAGAGTCTACTTGAGTTCCCGTTGGCCTTCCAGTTGGAGTTCGAGTCAGCCCCAGAGTTCCCAGTTGACGAGTCTTGGATATCAGATCTTCTGATAATTCAGGAGCCGGAGGAGCCCCAGCTTTTGCAGCCATTGATTCAGACACTTCAGATTCTAGTCCCGGAGGAGTCAGTTTCCTTCCTGCAGAGACACTTCTTGGATGCAGACAGCTACCAGGACTCAACCCAGTAGCCACAGCTCGAGGAGAGACACCACTTGGAGAGTACAGACATAGAGAGTCCCATCTTCGAGCCTTTTGTCCTCCACTTTGTTGAGACAGATACACTTGCTGAGGACCAGTTGGCAGCCAGCACAGCCGCAGAGCGAGGATCAGCCACAGACACCTTGCCAGCTTCTGCGGTGTTGACTAGTACCTTCTCCTGCTTCCAGATTGTCGCGACCTACATTTCTGATGATGATGTAGCCTGGTGCACCGAGTGGATACTTGATAGCAGCGTAGATGCCCATCTAGATCATGATCCTCTTCTGGTCACTTCTGATCTTGCATCTATCCCCGAGGGTTATCTGCGGGAGGATGCCGCACTCGATGAGTACTCGATTTCACCTTCTGAGAGTGTTTCCGATCTGGCGGAACACGGAACCGAGTCTTTAGATCATTCTGATTCTGAGTCTTCTCACCTCGACGACCCTCGCGAGGATGAGCCCATTCTGGAGATATTCGATGATTTGCCTGCTCTGACTCTATTTCATGCATCGAATATCAGTCTGCTTAGAGAGTCTCCTGATCTTGATTGTCCACACCTGCTTGAGACACTGATTGATGTGGAGGATTCTATTACTAATCCATCCTTCTCCACGTTTGATTTCTTCGGCTCTATACTCTCACTCCAGTCTGAACCAGAGCCGATGATTTCTTTTGTGCTACCGGATCCCGATCACTTACTTCCATATCCTTGGCCGGTAGCAGACACCCGCCTGATTGCATACCTGGGTGTCTTTGTTTACACTGTTGACTTCGTCGCTGTCCTCATACCGAGACTGCGACGACAGTACAGCATTCGCCTTACCGATGTCGTACTGAATCTCGATACTGCATTGTCCTAGCCTTTGCGCCCAGCTAGGGGCGTAAAAACTAGCGCTTGTTGAGAGGCACCTCAACACTGTACGCTTTTGTATATACGTGTTTCGTCTTATTTTGATCTTTCTTTCTTCCGTTCTTGTTTTCACCCCAGGTCTCGCTTAGGATTATCTTTGCTATACTTAGGATATTGCTCATCCTAAGTATAGGGGGGTGAAAACACCAGCTTGTTCTTCGTTTTGTTCTATCACTTCTGTTGTTGCCTATACTTAAGGTTCTTGACCTTAAGTATAGGGGGAGTGATGTCCTCTCCTTCTTGTATATATTCGTTGATTTTCTTCGTGTTTTGCTACCCCTATTTTGCTGCCTATACTTAGGGATATTTCACCCTAAGTATAGGGGGGTAGACCCTGTATATTCTCCACTCGATTTTCCCTTTGTGTACAGCCTGCTATACTTAGGATTACTTTATCCTAAGTATAGGGGGAAAAGCCGAGAGTCTCTTGATATTCATTCGTCTTTGTATATAGCCTTCCTTTTCACTTCCTTATACCTAGCACGAGTTATGTCTTCTTCATCGCTCTTGACTCTGAGGACATCGTTCGAGCTAAGTATGGGGGGTGTGTATATATTTCATATATACTTTAGCCATAACTCGTACTTTGTGTGAGTGTGTTAATAAATAAAATGGCTAAAAACCCTAAAAATCACAAAAATTAAAAATTTTTCATGTACATAAACATTCTTTTATTTGCACATAAATAGCTAGTGTACAAATTATTTTTGTAAAAATGATTTCAAAAATCTTTTGTGTAAAGCTTGTGTAAATATTTTCTTATCAAAATTATGTATATAGTACAAAATTTTTCCAAAATGTTTTGAAAATCAAAAGTTTGCAAAAATCTCGTGTAAATGTGTGTAAATACTTTTTGCAAAACTTGCACCTCATGCATCATCCATTCATGATTTCAAAACATTTTTCAAAAATTTTGCATGTTTGTAAAATTTTTTGTAAATAGCATCTTTTGTAAATATGTATATAGTTTTTCTGGATGATAGTTGACATTTAAACTAGCCTGGAATCAAATTGAGAAATGGAGCTTGATTAAGATCTTAATCCACCTAACTTCTAAGAGGAACCTTATAGGGCTTAGGTTTAAGGCTTCTCAGGTCCATGGTGACTTAATTCTTTGAGTCCACTAGGCTATGATCACATGTCATCTAAGTGAGCCTAAGTAGAACACTTAACAACAACACATGACTCATATAGACAATGGCTTTACTTGGACACTAGCACTTTGCACCGAGCTCTCTACGGATGAGGTGGTGAGGAGGCAGTCTTCCTTGACTTGGGGTAGCAAATGAGGGTAGTACTTCTAGGCAGAACCTCTCTTCTTCTTTTAGTGAAGGAAGTGTGTCTCAACTTGGTCTGGTTGCCATGAGGTCTAACGACGGGAGTTGTGGGTTGCAATAAAGCTTCAAAAGAGGGATAGCCTACTGGCTCAAGAGGAAAAACTCCTTGTATATATGCTGCACATGTATATGTTGTATAGATGCACTTGAAAAAAAAATGCAAAAAGAAAATAACTCCAAAAAAGTGGTGGGTCTGAGAGAAAATGATAATCCCATCGGAGTATGTATATAGAGTGCAATAAGCAAAGCTTGAGTTTCATGATCCACCTGATGTAGCTTGTAGCAGGGAGACTTGGCTACACTGGTCAAGCTCCCAAGGGTACATGGCTACACTGGCCTTGACCCATTCTCTTCTTCCTCCTCTTCTTGAGCCGGTTGAACTTGAACTTAGAAGGGAATACCCCGCTCCTCGAGGAAAGAGTGGCCAGATTGAGGTCATAGAGTTACCTTGTCGGGGAGGGTTGTCAAGTTGCCATTTCTGAGGTGGAGAGCTTATACCTCACATTCCCAGGACAAGAAAAGATTCATGGTCTTCAGGGTTTGTGATTGATGACTTGTTCTGATCTGGAGCATTGAGGAGTCTTGGTTATAGATTAGTGGAACTTAGAGGCTGTTGAGTTTTAAGCTTAAGTCCAAATAAGGTTCCGACACATTAATAATCCAAAGATCTGATCGAGCTCCATACCTTAATTTAATGAAGGCAAGTTTAATAATCAACCTTGATCCATGCACATTCTCTTTTTCTTTTTCTTTCTTTCTTTTTCACTTCTTTTTCAAATAAGTGTTTGCTAAGGGACTAGCAAAGTTACGTATAGGGGGGTGATGAATACTCATTCATCACTCTTTATTCTTTATATTTAATTACAAAAACCTTTGCAAATGCATGTATATAGTTATAAATATAAATAATTACCAAAAGGATGCATTGTGTAAAAAGTAATAATTAGCATGTTTTTGTGCAAAAATAAAAGAATAAAGATCAAAAAGAAAAAGAGGGAAATATTTAGAATAAATATTGAGCAACCTAACCCAAGGGAGGGCTCAGCATGGGCCTGACCGCATAAAAGCCAAAGCAGAGGGAGATAGGGGCTCATGTGTGTAAATAAATTTGTAAATAAAATAAAAATATTTTCCTCCCAAAAATAGACTCAAAAGGGCTTGTAAATATTTGTATATATTTGTAAATATAAAATCAAGATAAAAAATAGTAAAAAATTAAAAAGAAAACAAAAACATAACCTTTGTACATAGTCACCATGAATATAGTCCACTCATCCCTACTTATTTAACCTTATAAATAAATAAAAATTAATTTCCAAAAATTTTTGTAAATATTTTATCTTTTATGATGTAAATAAATAAAATAAAAACAATTAAAACAAAAATAAAATAAAAATAACAAAATTAAAAACCCAAAAATACTTTGTAAATATACCATGTATATATATGTACATATATATTTATTTCACCTATGTATATAAATAATAAAAATAAAATAAAAATATCTTTTTATTCCTTATTTTATGATATAAATAAATAAAATATAAAATAGGAATAAAAATCAATAAAAATAATTAATTAAAAATCAAATATAAAAATCTTATATTGTACATATACCTATATATAGCATAAATTGTAAATACCTTATTTTTACTTTGAAAAATTAATTAAAAATAACCAAAAAATAGAAAAAATTAAAATAAACATTTTTCATTTTTTAAGATTTTAATAATTTGGCCTCCTTCTATTTTAAAATGATTTTTCAATATTTTCTGAGGTGGCCTCCTCTGATTGGTCCACGGGGGAATGTTGACCGCCCGGTCAACTCCCCCCTGTGGACTACTTCCCACGGATCCAGAGCAACCGACCCGACTTCTCCATTTTCTACCCGCTCAATCCGACAACCGAACACCTTAACCCCGGGCTCCGATTGATCCTTGAACATCCATGACCCACGCCCGGGGTGGATCTTAGGGATCCGAGGCACGAGTGACTCGCCCGATCCTGTTCTTCTCGGATCCCTGAGCATATAAAATCGCAGCTCCGATGACCTTTTCCCTCATCTTTGGACCTCCTGCTCGCTGCCAAGGAGCTCCTCCGGAGGGCCTGAGTGACAGCCGCGTGCTTTGGAGTGGAAGCGAGGCTCGAGTACCGCAGGAGACCACTGATCCGGTGGCTCTGCCGCCGTGCGCCACCGCGAGCGCGCCCATCCTCAGGGAGACGACGCCTCCTTGCAGGCAATGACCCAAGAGCTGCACAAGTTCCTTCCCACTCGATTCCTCCACCCAGGTAGACCCATTTCCCTCTCCTTTTCGTTGATTTCCGATTACCCCTAATTCGCCGCTCCGCCGACCACCTTCGATTCCGGTCACGTCACCTATCCATTCGATCATCAGGCTGCACCATAGCCTCCGCCTTCCTCCCACGCACGTTCTGCATCCCTCCATTCAACACAGCTCGCATAGGAGCTGGGGTTCGAGCTCCTCCGTCCATCCCCTCGCCGGAGCTCGCCCGCACCGACCCCCCGATCACTTTCACCACGTCTAACGGGGTCGAGGCAGTTTACCCTCGACCCGCGAGCTTGTTGGTGCATTTTGCAGGTTCATCCAAGCCCATCTGAGGGCTTGGACCATCAGGTCCAGCAGCTCTGCCTCCGCCGACCTTGCCGGAGCTCCACAGAGCTCAGTTGGATCATCGGAGACCTCCAGCAGACGCGGAGGGCCCGCAGCTTCCCGTTCCGATCATCAGAGGGCTCCCAGGAGGAGGCCAGCGCCGTCATGACCTCGGTGAAGTTCGCCGGAGGCCAGTTCGTCCTCCATCCCTCTCCGCCATCCGATCGACCCCAAGCTCCAGATTTGATCCTGTTCGTCCATTCGAGGAGCAGCATCGACCACCAGATCTTTTGAGGGTCGATCCCCACCGTCGATCCAGCGTGATGCAGCCACCACCTCCATCCGCCGTTTGATCTTCTACGTGGTAGCACCTGGACCGTTAGATCTACGCGAGGAGCCCAGTGTGGAGCGCTCGTCGTCCCTCACCGTCTGATTCACCACGTGGCGCTCATCCAACGGCCCCATTAATAAAGGGTAATTTATCCCTTAGGCCCTTAGTTTAGTTTATTTCGAGTTTAGTCCTGTAAATATTTTGAGTTTTATTTGTGTTGGTACATTTGCACTGAGGACCATGCGCTTTATTTTATTTGCTTATATACCCCTGTGTACGGTGTAGCACGTGCATCGACACGTGCTTTGTTGGGTATTTTGCATTATTAGCCCTGTAGTTCTGGTTTGTTCTGAAATGAATGAAAACTTTTGGATAATTGCTTTTATACCCATGTGCGTGAATTAATTATGCATGTGTGTGTATTAGTGGGTAAATTACAAACAAGTCCCCGGACTTTTGGTACCTGTTACCAAATAGTCCTAGGACTTGGTTTTTCTTACATTTAGGTCCCTGAGTGCCTCAGGCATGCGGGACGCGCGTGTTTTCCTGGGTATTTTGCACCGGACACCCCATAACTCTTGGTATTTGCACTCAGGTCCCTGTGCACAGTACCTACTTCTTATTTTTGAATAAAATAGCAAACCAACTCCAAATCCAATGAAAATTGGACAACTGGCTCCTGCCATAGTGTAAAATTTTCTGGAATTTTTGGGGACATTTTTGTTTTGATTTGATATTTTTAAAAATTCAAAAACATCAATTTTCGTTACTGTTTGAGTTTAAAATTCACAAAAAAATATTAAAACCTATCTAAAAATTACAAAAAAATTAGCTATTGTTGCTTTAGTTGTGCTTGATTTTCTAGCCAATTTTGGTAATTTTTCATTATATAAATCTCCTAAAAATTGAAAAACACCTAAAAACTCATACAATTCTAATAAATAACTTAAAAACCTAAAAATAATAATTAAGGTGCCAAGATTTTCCTTGTTTTTTTCTCTATACAGGAAAATTACCCCCAGGCTTATTGGAGACTCTTAGATATTTTATCTAAGTCCCTTAAGCTCGGTTGGACAGTACCTCCTTTTTCTGACCTTGTTTCATTTTTAGAAAATTAAATAAAAATCAGAAAAATATCAAAAATTCATTAAAATAGTAAAAATTATTAAATACACAAAAACATTTTTATTTGAATTTTTGGTTGCTTTTTAGTGCATGAAATAAATAGTTGAATTGCTTGGTTTTCTTGTTTTCTTTAGTTTCTTGATTAATTAAAAATCCAAAAAATATAAAAAGAATTAAAATCCACCAAAAATACATGTTTCTTTTCTTTTTTTTCTTTTTGACTACTTCATAGGCCGCAAGGCCATTACGTGCTCCTTGTGTTCGACCCTGGTCGCTATACCAGGTTAAAATAATAGCAAGACCGTTATCTTGTTTTGAGTTGATTTTATCTTATATTGGTGGTCTCTTTTTCTTGATTGATCGAGTTTGATTGCTTGGGTCGCAACGACCATTTAGTATCTTATACCCGAGCCTTCATTCCGTGTCATCAAGAGGTCAAGAAGATGACTAAAGAATACGACATCGAACATCATGTCACTACACTGTACCATCCATAGTTTAGAGGAATGTTCAAATAGGGAGATTAAAACTATTCTGCAGAAGCTTGTATGACCAGACAAGAAGAATTCGTCCCAACTCCTGGACTCGATTCTTTGGGCTTATCGCACAGCATACAAATCTTCACTTAGCATGTCTCCCTACCAACTTATTTACGGCAAGCCGTGTCACTTGCCCATAGAATTAATTCACAAATCTTTATAGGCATTGAACTTGTGTAATCCGGACTCTGAGAAAGCAGGAAAACACAGAAAAGTTGATCTGAACCAGTTGCTTGAATTCAAAGACTACGTGTATGACAACAACCATATGTACAAGGAGAAAGTAAAGAAATGGCCTGATAAACACATCGAAAGGAAGACTTTTGAGTCTGGACAGAAGGTGTGGTTGTTTGACGTGCGGTTAAAAATCTTTCCTGGCAAATTGATGAGCAAATGGACATGGCCATTTATCATCCACACCGTGCATGACAATGGAAGCCTCTTGATATCAGAATTGTCATCTGACGCACATCCCTTAATGGTAAACAGATAGTTGCTGAAGCCATACATAGAACCAGATACATTCCTGTCCATTGTAGATTCTATCCAAGTTGTATATGAAGATGAGCTGACAGCCTCCACATCCGCTGAGTTAGGCAAAGTAGACAAACATATTTTTGAATGATCTTTCTTTTTTTTATTTTCTTCTTTCATTTGTATTTTCTTTTTCTTCTGAAAAGGTGTCACCCCTTTCATCATTTCTATACTTAGGATGTACTTTGTCCTAAGTATGGAGGTGATCACCCCGAGTTGTTCGTTCTTTGATCCCCCACCCGTCCCCTCAACTTTTGGCACTTTGTCTTTACTAATGGATATTTTACCATAAGCATAGGGGGGACAGGTCGAGCCGATGATTTCGTACATTCCCACCCTTGGCCCTCACTGCCTTGTGTATAGGCTGCTATACTTAGGATTATTTCATCCTAAATATAGGGGGTGATCAACTTCTCATTCATTCATTGTTTAGTTATTGTCGTATTGATTGTCCTATACTTAATATGAGTTATGTCTTCTCCTTTGCTCGCTGATCAATGAGAAAATAATTCAAGCTAAGTATAGGGGGTTGTATATATGTTGTATATACTTTATCCATAACTTGTACTTTTGTATTTTCAATAAGTATGGTTAAAATGCAATTAATTAAGAATAAAGAATATACTTGTATAAAATTCATTAAAATTCTTTGTATGTACAAATTAATAAATCAGGTAAAAAGGTTTTGTAAAATGCTTGAAGAATGGTTTACAAATCTCTTTAAAAAATCTTTTGAAAATTGTTTGGAAAATGTTTTCAAACTTTGTCAAAATGTTTTTTTGTAAAATGTTTTCTTTTTGTTTGAAGTAAAATGTTTTGAAAATCTAGTTACAAATGTTTTGGAAAATGGTTGCAAAACTAATTTGAAAAATCTATATATATGTATATGTTGTTTAAAAAATCTTTGCAAAATAGTTTTCAAATTGTATAAAATGTTTTAAAATTATTTATCAAATTAGTTTGTAAGATAAAGTTTTCAAAATATTTGCAAAAATCTTTTCAAATAATTTTGAGAACTATGTATATAATTAAAGCAAATAAAGAGCCTTTACAAACCTGCAAATACCTTGTGTAAATACTTCACTCTAATTCTTGTAAATAATAAGAAGCACTACCGTGTAAATATATGCACATATTCCTTCTTTTCCAAAAAAACTCTTTGTTTTAAAAAAAAATCCCTCAAATTTTGCAAAAGTAAAAACCCCAAAAACATTTTCAAAAATCATTTCATAAATTGCATAAAAATTTGCAAAATCTTTTCAAAAATCCATAGAAAGATCGAAAATAGAAAATTGCATCACAAAAATATTTTACATGCATTGTGCATAGCACTTGCATTTTTCAGATTGGTATTAACAATTCAACAATTCTAAGTAAAATCTGAAGATTGGAGCTTGGTTGGACCTTAAATCTACTTAATCACGAGAACCTTATAGGAACTGGAATTGAGATACTTTAGGTCTGCTAGACTTAATTCTTTTGGACCACGAGACTTGGTTCAGTGTTGTCTTGACTGCCTAAGTAGAATATTTCAGAGCACACACATGACTCTTGTTGATAATGACCTAACTTGCACACAAGCACCTTACACTTTGCTCACCTTATTTGAAGTGGTAGAGGGCTAGATTCTCTGGCATGAGACACAAGCCAATGGAAACATCAGGAGTCACACATTTGTGGATGTTGTACCCCAACTCGATCCAGTAAAGAAGAGGTCTAAAGATAGAAGTTGTGGGTAGCAATAAAGATTCAAAAGAGGGATAGTCTACTGGCTCAAGAGGAAAAAGTCCTTATGTAAATGCAGATGTATATAGTATTAAAAAAATGCAAAATCAAAAACTCCAAAAAATTGGATCGACCTGATTGAAAATAAAATGCCTGCCGGAATATGTATATATTTGTATAGTCAATAAGCAAGTGCGCTTCAAAGTCATATATATGTGAACCTGCAGCCGGATGACTGGCTACACTGGTCAAGCATCCTAGGATAGATAGCTACACTGGCTACCTATTGAGCCGGTTGTACTTGAACTTATAGGGGAATACCCTACTTTTTGAGGAAAGAGTTGTTGGATTGGGGAAATAGGGTCTCCATGTTGGAGAAGACTGATGTTTACCGCTTCAGCCGAGGAGAGCTACATATCGCACACAGTATCCAAGATAGATTCATAGTCATAAGGGTTTGTGTATGAGTTGACTTATTCTGACCTGGCTATTGAGGAGACTTGAGCAATTTTTTTGTGGATCTCAGAGGCTATTGTGTTTCAAATCCGTTTCCCAATAAGGTTCTGACCGCACCTAAAATCCAAAGGTCAGACTTAAGCTCCAAACTCTGATTTTATGAAGACAATTTTAATAATTAAAATCAATCCATTTTTTATTTTTCCTTTCTTTATTTTCTTTTCTGTACTTATAATCATAAGTATTCACTAGCGAATAACAAAGTCAAGAATAGGGGGTGATGAATCACCATTTCATCAGCTTTATTCTTTCATTTTGGCCTTTTAAACCATAGCCAAATGCATGTAAATATCATTATTTAGAATAAATTACCATTCATTATTTATTGTATAAATATTATATAAAATACATTATTTAAAGCCAAAATGAAAAAATAAAGAAAAGAAAAAGAAATAAAATTCCAAACGTATTCTATGACCCTAAACACTTAGACCTAGGCATCATGATGACCGGTCAACAAGGAATAAAGTAAGAGGAGATAAGGGTCGAAAACACAATACAAACCCTAATTTTATTTCTTCAATAATTTTTTTTGGGACCTATTTTATTATTTATTATTTATACCTCAAATAATGAAACTTTGTACATGAAAGTTGTAGATAAAAACGCATAGAAAAATACAAAATTACTTTACACAAAAATAATACACAGTGTACTTTTTATACTCAGAATAAAATTCCAAAACTCAAATTTTCCAGACCCATACCTTCTCCATATGAACTCAAAATACTAAAATCACTTTAATTGTATATAACTTTTTATTAGCTATTTAATGAAGGTGGTTTCATTTAATTTGGAGTTAAGATGTAAAAGTAAGGTTTTGGACCCCTCTTCTATTATACACCTGAATAAAATATTCATTTTATTTATTCTTTATATTTTTCATTATTTTATATTTTTATAATTTGATAAATATTATATATAATATCTGTACAAATTTAGAATAAAATAAAATTACTAAAAAATACACTAAAATAAAAGAGTTATAAAAATACATAGATGGATACACTACCCTAATAACTATATAATACGTATACATATTTATTTAATTGTACAAAATACATTAGAATAATACACTAAAAATATATTTATATATATTTAAATAAGTTATAAATATATAAATTATATATATATAATAAAAAAATAAAATACAAAATAAGAACAAAATATGCAAAACATAGGTAAATATACCTATAGGTAAACCCTTAAAAAGTAACTTGTATGAAAATTAAGTTGTAAAAATAAATAAGAATAAGAATAAAATACAACATAAAATAAAAATTAATTTTTATGTTTTACTAAAAAATTAAATAAATTGTATGCTATTTTATTTCTATTTATTTTGTATTTTTATTTCAGTTTTATCTGTGCGCTACCATATGGAGCAATCGGAGGCGGGCCTCGGTTGACCTACCGGACAACTGGCCCCCTCTGACCCTTGGCCCCTGTAGCGGCCCTTACCTCCAGAGTTCATCAATTTTCCCCATGATTCCTTTCATCATTTGAGTTGGTCTCTTCTTGACTTATGTTCCTTGGTCCTCACACTTTCACACCTAGGATTTATCTCGATCAATAGATCATCACCTCGAGCAGAGGCCTTTGTCAAAGATCCCCCGTATATAATGTCACCTTCAACCTCCCTTAGACCCTTAATGCCTCTTCCACCTACTAAAGCCCTAACTTTAGCCCTAGATCGGTTTCTAGTGATAGCATCACTCCCTCAGACCGTTCAGCAATGTAGTTTGGTGTTGAATCGAGGCGATCTAAAGCATCACCACCTCCTCCGCCCGAAGCTCTTCTTTCAAGCAACCCATGTCTGGTAAGCTTCTTCCCTTCTTATTCTTTTGGTCCCTTAGTGTATCAATAGGCTAGATTCGTATTTTTTCCTTTTAATTCAGTCAATGTTAAGTAAAATCCAAAGCATTCATTGATGAGGATCCGGCTCTGTCGCTTGATTCAAACCACTTTAGTCAACCCCCAATGACCAAATCACCTTCCCCAGCTCCTCCTTCATCTGTTAAATGCCCCACACACCTCTGTTCACCCCTGGTCTCGCTCAGATCAAGAGATCTGGGTCTCCCACTCTACCCTTCGTCGAAGACCATTGCCCGAGCCATTAACACGTCGCATCTACCACCTGAACCTCCCTTGAGCTTCGTTGTTTTGTCACTAACACTCTATTGTAGAAAACAAAGAAAAACTACGCCTTTACAGCGGACTTCGAGGTGATTTTTGCAGCTCCAGGTCTTAAACTCGGCCAGACATCGTCGAAGTACCTCGAGCCATTTTGAGACCTACAGCCGCATAAGGAAGCCCCCAGGAATGTTTTGAGCAGCTTTGTAGCAAGGAGGAGGATCGAGGAACCAAGCTCTAGCCGATCGAAGCTTAGAGGAACCCGGGTTCTTTCCTGTTCCTCCAAGCTATCTTCCAGTTGAACGATCAGCCTCCTTCGCCCAGGTGTGTAACCATCGTCCAATTGAAGATCCCAACACTATTGATCTCCCCTATGAGATCTAATCTCAGATGGTAGTGCCCAACCGTCATTGTCTAAGGAAAGTCGATGCGTGTCAAGTGAAGAAACTGGCGCCGCACGATCCAAAGGATTTAGGGGGTAATTTATACATCAAACCACTGATTTTTGTGCATTGTCTTGTAACTTATTTAAGTAGTTTAAAATTTTTGTAAAATTTTCAATGAACCCATGTTTCTAATTGCATATTGTATCTGAGTCCTTGTCGCACCACCTCACGTGCCGTCCCATGTGACGTGGCCATTTTACAAGCAACCCCTTATGGGTTTTTATATTTCCAATTAGTCTATAAATTTTAAATATCAGTTATAAAACTTTGAGTTATTTACAGATTCAACCTTGCCTTCATTTTTAATTACAAATAAACCATTTCTAGTCCATTTATTTTTGTGCTTGTATTTCATTTAATAAAAATACCATTCGTGCTCTAAAGAATGTGCAAAAATAGGATTAAGTGTCTCCTATCATACACGTTCATGCTATAATTTTTTATTTGCATTTTACACAATTTACCTATTTATTAAAAACAAAAAAGAGCATATTTTACCCTTGTTTGAATTTAAAATTCCAAAAAATTATAAAATTGTAGTTAGAAATTCTGAAAAAGAAAAAGACTGAAAAATAAAAAAAACTCCAAAATCCTATAAAAAATCTAAAAAATCTAAAAAATCACCAAAAATACAAAAAAATTGCTTTCTGTTCTATAGTTTTATTTATATATTAGCACATATTAAAATAGATTGAAGTATTTTTTTACCCTTTTTCCTATTTTTAAACCTCAAATCAATTCGGTCTATTTATTTAATCCCTATTTTGTGATATTATTTTACTTTAAAAATATATAAAAATTGGCAAAAATCTAAAAAACATAAAAAAGCTGAAAATTATAAAAAAAAACACAAAAACATTTTATTCTGTAATTTTTGTTTCTTTTTAGTTCGATCTCTAAATATATTATCTTATATTTTTTTATAGTTATATATAATCTATATTATATATTAAAAAAAATTATAAAAATCAGAAAATATAAAAAGAAAACTAAAAAATATAAAATTAAAAACCCATAAAAATTCAAAATACCCTAAAAACTTAAAATCATTTATTGTCTTTCTTTGCCAATTTTTTATTGTCTACCCTTTGTTGTTTCCTATGTTCGACCCCTACTGTTCTTGTCCAGTATACAATCTATTGTATGGTATAATAAATTTTGATTCACACTACTTGCAATGATATTCTATAATTTGTGTGGGTTAATTATTGTTTGACCTAACTCTTATGAGTAGTCGCCCCAGCAACATTTTATCTTCGCATTCCATGAGGATAATAATTTAGACCCTTGCAAAATTCATCTCAATAAATAATTTGTAATGTTTTGAGATTTTTTAGTATTTTTAACATCCAAAACAATTCAGGTTATTTATATTGTTCATTATTTTGCTTTATTAATTCAATTAAAAATTTAAAAAAATAAAAATAAAAGAAAATTACCAAAAATAGAGAAAAACATAAAAATTAAAAAATAGTTTATTTTGTGAAATTTGAGTATTTATAGCTATATTTATAAAATATAAAAGCTATCTCTATAAATATTGCTATTTATACTTGTATTATCAATATTCATTATTATAAAAATTAAAAATCAGAAAATAACAAAAAAATGAAATAAAATTTACAAAATTAAAAAAATATAAAAGAAAAAACTCCAAAAAATAAATAATTAAAAACCTACAAAAATTCAAAAATTCCTAAGAAAACCAAAAATCATTTATTGTCATCTCTTAGTAGATTTTGATTGTCTATTCTTTGTTGTCCCCTGAGTTTGACCCCTACTATAATTGTCCACTATACATTTGATTGTAGGGTATAATAAATTTTGACCCTCTGCTTGATTTATTTATTTCTTGAGTGGGTTAATTGTTGATTGACCACATGATCTTATGAGCTGCCGCCTCTGCAATATTTTTTCTTCGCTTCTCAGTGAGAATAATTTTTAGACCCTCGGAAAACACGTGTCATTGGGAGGTTGCACTACGACCATAGGATCTAGTGATCCGATAGTCTGGATTTGGGCATGCATGTGAGAATGGGGAGCGTCTGACCATTTGATCAGATGGTCCCTGATGATGTGGTGATGGGATGAATTTGACTATATGATATAATTGATCAGATGGTTGAAATTGAAGGTGGTAGAGGACAAAGAGTCAAGTCATGTGGCGTGCCCAAAGGCGGCAATGTGGCCCAATAATAAAAATCCAAAACAAAAAATAAAATAAATTAAAATAAAATAGAAAATGAAGTTGAATTGAAAAAATTCAATAATGAAATTCGTGTAATGTTTTGAGATCTATAACTTTTATGTAGAACTGAAAAACAAAATACATTTTTACATAGTATTGTTTTTGTAAGTATTTTTTATGAATATAAAATTATTATTTTTATAGTTTTTAGTAGGAATTTATGTACAATATATTAATTAAAATATTACACTAAATTTTATGGAATTTTAAATATAAATAAAATATAAAAACTATGGAGAACAATAGACACATAAATACAATAATTAGAGACTTTATTTATCAACAATAATTAGATTAAATTATCTACAAAGTTCATTTTGCTAGTTAAATCTACTTAATTATGTATTAGATGAATAAGTTAAGATAGAGGGTTAAATAATCAATATAATGTTGATGAAGCTGAGATTCATTAACCCCTATACTTAAACCTTTCTCGTCCTCGAGAAATAAAATTGAATAAGTAAGTTGAATCCATGGTTGTGCATGTGAAATATAAAACTTAAAATTTAGAATACAAGTTTCATATGATTCTTGAACTCTCTGTTTAACCAAGTCTGACTCAAAAGGAACTCAACTTCTCAATCATTCAAACTTCCTGTGTGTATGTGTGTGCATGTATGAGTGGGTGGGTGTATGTATATGTGTGTGCTTACATAGGTGTGTGACTTCATGCGTGAGTGTGTCTATGTGTGTGGTTGTGGGTGTGTGGGTGTGTGAAGTATGATGATTAGTATCGATCGCATATACAAGTATAGAGTCTCAACTTCGCATGAGGTCCTAGTCTAAGAAGTCATCCTCAGGGCCAAACCCTCAACTCTAAGGAACCGATAAAGTTTTGCTTCATTCCACCATCTTTTTAGTGTCATACTTAAAAGTATAAGATGGAATGGACAAGTATGAAGGAATTAGGTTTGTGTCATTTATTTTCTCCTCTCATTGGAACAAGGATTACTTGAGTGTCTTATTAAACACACACTTCTATCTTTAGTGTAAATTAGTATGTCCGTCAAGAATTATGAGCCATCTGCACTTGTTTTTCTGGGGACACCACGGTGTGTCTCTTTTGACGTATGTAGGATACATTTCTACACTGAGACTTGCTTTGCTTATAATGCAGAGCCCTTTTATCATGCTCGCACAACTCATATGACCCAATAACTTTGGTCTAATAACACTTTGAAAATGTGGGGAGCACTTTATAGTGATAAAATCTTGAAAAATATCCATTTTATCACCTCTATTCTTTTATTTTGACATTAAATATCAAGATAAATGAATGTATATAGCATTAATTTGTATAAAATAACACTCAAAAAAATGACTGATAAATAATGTACAAATATATGTATTTGAATCCAAAATTAAAGAATAAAGAAAAGAAAAAAAGAAATGAAGCGTAAAAGACACTGAATGACCGTAGACCCCAAGACCAGCTCAATATTTACGTGGTCAACAAGAACAAAGTATGGGGAGATAGTTCAGATAAATGGTACAGAAAACACCCCAAACCCTCATTTTATTTATAAATAAACAGCTTTATATACCCTATTTACTTTCCTTTTTACAAACCTCAAATAAAGAAACCCTCAACGTGAAACTTGTACATAAAAATACAAAGAAAAATATATAATTTATTGCACTTAAAGATAATACACACTGCACCTATGGCACACCGAATAAAAAGCCGCAAACAAAACTTTACAGACCTATATCTCCTCCATACGGACTCAAAATTGACCAAACTCACCTTTTTGTTCATAACATTTATTTGTCTATATAATGAAGGTAATTTCATTAAAAAATAGATCTCAGATGCAAAAGTAAGATTTTTGTATCTTATTGCATTGTGTACTTTTATATAAATAATCAAAATATTTATTCTTTATATTTTTATCTCTCTTATATCTTTAAATACTTGTAAATAACATTTGAAATACATTTAAATTTTAAACTCAAAATAAAAGCATTGAAAATACATTAATATATATATATACGGCATTAAGATATAGATATGGATATTATACCTATAATAAATACCCTATTTATATAAGAAAGTAAATAAAATCGGAAAATTTAATTAAAAATATGTAAAAATGTCTTTAAAGATATTATAAATATATAAAATATATGTATATAATAACAAAATAGAAAATACAAAATAAAAATAAAAATAAAAATACCTCAAATATAGTTAAATAAAATTATGAAAATGTTTTAAAAAATCAAAATATTATTAGTGGTTTGTTATTGTATTTTGTACCTAAAGAACAAAAACCCCTAAAAATAACAAAAGAAAAATGCTAAAAAAATTCCAAAATCTTATAAAAATTATTAAAAATTATACAAAAATATTATTTTCTATTTTTAAATTTGTTCTACTATATTTACTATATATTAAATTAGTTTTGGAAATTTTTTGAGCTATTTAGTTATTTGTTAAATTCCAAAACAACTAGACTTATTTATATAAATCACTGTTTGACATTTTTATTCAAATAAAAATATGAAAAATAGTAAAAATTTTGAGAAAAATATTAAAAATAGAGGAAAAATATAGAAAAGGCAAAAACATTTTATTTTATTATTTTTGAAGTATTTTATGGTTATTTTATAAATCTCAAAAGCTTACGCTATTATATATAGCAATAATTACTTATATTCGTCTTCATATTATTATTATTAAAAATACCAAAAATATTTTCTAAACCCTTAAAAAATAAAAAGGATTGTACATTAGGGTATTTTCAAGATTTATCGCTATTTTGTGTGTTTACTATCTCTATTATATATATTATCTAAATACTATACCTACTTATATTATAACTACTTAAAAAGAAAAGGGAAATTAAAAAAAGAAAATATAAAAAATAAAAAATAGAATACATAGAAAATATATATATAAATTATAAAAAATCAAATAATTGAAATCCCACTAAAAATAAAAAACCTTCACAAAAACACCAAAAACAATTGTTGTCTTTGTGCCAATTTTGTTGTCTACCCCTTGTGATCCCTGAGTTCGACACTCTACTACTTATCATTATATACATTTTAAGAAGACTTATAATAAATTTTAAATCCACTTCTAGTTTGCGTTGATATATTTATTTGGGGGTTAATTATTGAATAGTCTAGGTTTTGTGAGCGATCGCCTCAATGACATTGTAACTTCACTTTACGAGGATATTTTAGACCCTCACAGAATATGAATCTTCACGTGGGGATCAATGAAGAAGGTCAAAGGGTGGATGAAGACATGGGGATGAACTTTGAGGCTTCTGGTCATCACTTGACATGCTCAACGGTAAGGGTGATGGTCGAACAACATTTGGAAGGTGTTGCAACACGACCATGGTGGTCATTGATCTCATCGGAGTTCAACCTCAATCATCGCTTGACTTCACTCCCTCTATTGCCAGAAGGATGAAGCATCGTAGAGGACACTTACATAAGGGTGGATAGCCTCCAAATGGCAGGATGCGAGTTTTTACGATGAATGGGTAGTTGAAGCCAGTGGTTTCAACTACCATGAAGTTATTGTACTTACATGGACGACAGAGGATCAAGTGTTAGTGAGGATGAGGGATGAAGGATCCATCGATTGGCATTTGAAAGAGGGGAGAGAACACATGGATCAGTAGCAGTTAATGGGAAAAGGTACGTCGGTGAATATGGCATGTCTTATGGAGGAGAGCTGTTGAGAGGTTGACGATGCACAATGTATGTTAGGCATGGTGATCCGACGGTCCAGATTTTGGCACGGATGAGAGAGTGAGGAGAGTCTGATCATTTAATCAGATGGTCCCTGATGATGCCGTAATGGGATGAATCTGGAAATGAATGTGGTAGAGGACAAAGAGTCGGGCCACGTGGCATGCCCAAAGGCGGTCTCGTGCTCCAAAAGAACATTCAAAAATAAAAAATAATCATAATCATAATAAAATAGAAAATAAAGTCAAACTAAAAAGTGTTCAACATGAAAGTCGTGTAATTTTTTTAAGATCTACAACATTCATGTAGACTCCAAAACCAAAATACATTATATATACATAGTATTGTTTTTGTAAGTATTTTTAAGAATATAAATATAGTCATTTTAATTATTTTGAATATTTTTTAATATTTCTCAGTAGGGATTAATATGCAATATATTAATTACAATATTAAACAAAATTTTATGAGATTTTAAATATAAAGAAAACAGAAAACTATGGAGAATAATAGACACATAGATATAATAATTAGAGACTTTGTATTTACAATAATTAGCATTCATTATCTACGCAGCATATTTTGTTACATATATCTAATTAATTTTTTAATTAGTCGAATAGGCTAAAATAGAGGGTTGAATAGTCAATATATATTGATGAATGTAAGATTCATCATGTCCCCAAGTTAACATTTGTTTAGGATGGGGATGGACGATAACTAACTTAAGCACAAGTGATCATTGTGAAAGAAGTCGGATGTGGAATTGACATTCCAAGAAAGGGAGGGGCATAACTGATATTGCAATATCTAAGAGGGAACAACCAATAAAATCCCCAAAAAATCCTAGCTCTCGTCATAATTTGCATTACAAAGAATGGAAAACACTTTTAAAGTAAGGGGGCATTTGAGTAGTAGGTGGGATATCGATTCTTCATCCGCCATGCAAATGGGGCATGCATTTGTGGTAGGGATGTTAGGAAAGAGTGGTTTGTCTTGGGTATGTAGTTTTTTGTAGCTAAGAGACCATAATAAAAGAGAATCTCGTTTGAAAGGGTTTAACAAAAAGTTTGGAGTGTAGTTTAGGCTCTAGACCACCATGGGAGAGAAGGAGAGGTAGAAATGTTTCGTGGGTTTGGTAGAATCTCGTTTGAAAGGGTTTAACAAAAAGTTTGGAGTGTAGTTTAGGCTCTAGACCACCATGGGAGAGAAGGAGAGGTAGAAATGTTTCGTGGTTTTGGTAGAAAGTAAACGCCCAATGGTCACGGATGACCTTTGGAGAACATGCATTTGGAGATGACCTCAAGATCCCCTATGCCATGGTGGTCACGGATGTTTGATCAAAGCACTTTCTTAGATGACGATGAAAGCACTCTGATGACTATTCCAACCAAAGAGATAGCCTTCCAGCGAGAGGAGAGAGGGTCGGCATCTAGGGTTTGAGAGGGAAGCCCATCTCCCTCATAGTTACAGGGAAAGAGTTGAAATTTGGACTCGGGTCGGATCCGGTTCAGATCCGCATATTGGTCCCAACCCGTATGCTTAAAACAGTTATATCTTGAGATAGAAAGCTCAGAATTTGATGTTCTTTTGCTTGTTGGAAAGGACTCAATGAGATCTACGATGTGGTGTACTTAATATATTTTTTATTAAAAAACTCTAGATTTAAAAATAAAAAAATAGATTTCATAGTAATTCATCAATATTAACAAGGGTTAAAAGCGATCTTTCTATCAACCACATCTCGCTTGGGGAAAATCCAACCCCCTTCTCCTTTTCCTATTTATGCATATTATTTTCATAAAATCCTTTTAGTTTAAATTAATTATTGATTATATTCATATAATACTTTTAGTTTAAATTTATTATTACATTCAAACCCCTCAATTTGCATACCAGTTTGAAGACCTTTCTTTGTCATTTTATTTTCAAAAAATTAATCAGTTTGTGAGAATTTATTTATTTTTATATTGCATATTTTATTACTTGTATGACATGCATGAAGTTTATTAAATCAAATTGGTAAAAATTGGTATATATAAGCCAGTAGGACCATTCAAATCATAATAAATCAAACATTTGGCAAAAAATTCCCAAAAAAGTTATTTTATGCGCCATGTCATGATCTACAACATATATAAAAATCATAAAAATTTAGTGCATCTTACTCCTTAAACAATTAGTTAAGAGATGTTGGTATTTAATTCATAATAAGTTCATTTAAACCATTTTGCTAAAGCAAAATTATGAATATATTCCATCTAATATGTAGTATCTGGGACAAATTATAATTGCAAATTTAACATGATTTGATAATTATAATTAATTAAGTACCCAAAATCATACTTGTCAGTTTTACATTTATCAAAATGACACAAAAATGCACAGGAAGTGTATTACATTATGATGCATTTAGTGCTAGAGTTTTCGTGAAGTTTCATTACGTGTAGCTCTTTAATTTGCAAAAAACCTAAAGTTTCTTTTATATTTAAATAGGTATATATAAAATATTAACAAATATAAAAAAACTCATTCCCTTTTGAATTTTCATTACTCTACCAAAGGAAAATAAAGATATTCAAAAATATCCAATTTCCATATTTCTAGGTAATTGGAATTTAAATGCTACATAAAAACTCGGATTTGAAATAACTAAAGATTCTATACTATTTTATTTAAAAAAATAGTAAAAATTTATTTAGGTTAGATTTTGTCTCCCTAAATTTGAAAATATGTTTTCCCTTTTCTCAGAGTTTATTTGAGCCTTGGATTTGATTTTACAAAGGGTTTCTAACACACGTGCTCATCTTAGAAATTGCAACATCAGTTACGCCCCTCTCTTAATATCAGGTATGACCTTGACTTCTTCCATCGTTATCATTTGTTCCCTTTTGTTAATTTCATCATCAACGAATTGAACTAAACCATGGTTTATTCAAAACATAGTTTGATTAACAAGAGCATAAGTGTCAAAACAAACCCCCTCCTCTATACAACCCCTCTAGCCTAACTTCCTCCCCCCATCCTCCATCTCTTCTTCTTCGCATGTCAAGTTGCAGAAAATGGAATCTTATCGCCTCTTTCCTCCTCTGCCCGCCTCCTCCTCCGGCCCTCCGTCCTATTCTCGATAAAGGGAGTGTTTGCATGAGAGTTGTAAACGAGGAGGAGGCTTAAGATCTACGGAGGGGATTCCTCCTCCTCCCTTCTTTGAGGTTATAGTTGAAGCCACGAAGGAAGACCATGGTTGAGGAGGTTCCGTCCACTGGTTTAGATGTTGTTTAAGTGTAAGTAAAGATGCTCCACATATCGTTAACCCAGGCTCTTGAAGGGGAAGGGGCCTAAAGACAACAGAGGTCCTTTCCCTCTCTACTTTATCCTTCGGTTCACCTAAACATGTACGTAGAGAAGCCAGTACTCTTTGATGAATCTCCATTTTATCACCTTTATTCTATTGTTTTGACCTTAAATTCCTTATTAAATAAATGTAAACAACATTAAAATATAAGAAATAATATTCCTTATTTGACCTAGAAATACTGTATAAATAGGGGTATTTTACTCCAAAATAAAAGAATAAAGGAAAGAGAAAGAAAAATAAGTGAAGTATTGAATATACTGAATGACCCGAGACCCTGAGACCAAGGCCATATTGACTTAGTCGACAAGGAATAAAGTAGAAGGGGATAGGGCCAATAATTGTGAATACACTCAAACCCTAATTCTATTCACAAATAAATAGCTTGTTGTGCCCTATTTTAGTGTCTCCCCTTCGCCCCTTCGCCCTGTTTGATGATGAAGGGGAGACAAGAACTCAAACAGATCTACCTTCGCCCCTTCGCCTCTCTCTTAATAACCCTATTCTATTTTATACACCTCAAATAATATAACCCTCAACATGAAACTCGTACATAAAAATACATAAAAAAATAAAAAATTAAATGCACATAAAAATAAGTCACAGTGTGATTGGGACACACAAATGAAAAAGTCACAAATAAAACTTCACAGATATGTATTTCTTCCATATAAAATCAAAATCTACAAGACTCACCTTTATTGTTTATATAAATAAATTATCTATCTAAAGATGGTGATTTCATTAAAAATAGAGTTCATGTGCAAAAGTCCAGCTTTCAGGTCTCCATTGTACTGTATATCTATATATAAATACTCAAATAATTTATTATTTACACTTTTATTCTTTTTATACTTTTAAACACTTGTGATATTATATAGCATATAAATAAAATAATAATCATAAATAAATTCATTAAAAATACCATTAAATGAATAATAAATACTTCAACATAGGTATAATAAACCTATATAATATATACATCTATTTATTTAAGTACAAAACCAGAAAATAAAAATAAATGTTTAAATATGCATTTAAATTTACTAAATACATAAAAAATATGTATATTTGATAATAAAATATAAAATATAAAATATAAAACAAAAATAAAATACATATATATATATCTATGTATATACATGTAAATATGAGCACCTAATAAATTATGTTATAAAAATAAATAAAATTACCCATAAAATAAACATAAAATAATAAACATTTTCATGTTTTGGCTTTTATTTAATATATTTATTTTTTATTTTTTTTATTTAAATAGGGATTTAAACCCATCTTTTTTCTTGTTGGTCTACTTGGACCAACCAGGGGGCCTATATTGTTGACCGCCCAGTCAACCGTCCTTCCCAGTTTTGACTTTTGTCAGAATCATGAAGAAACCCCCCTCTTCTTCATTTTCCTCCCCTTCCTACATACCTCCTTCCTCCTCGAGACCTCGACCTTCCTACAGCCCTCATCACCCGCATCTACACCCTACCCGTAGCATCCACCAGCCCCCTTCGCCTTGCATGCCATCTCCTTCTCCCTCTCTCCAAAACCTTTGTCTATAAAAAATCCCAAGATCCCTATTTTTTTTTATCCCCTCTCACCTAACCATAGCCCTAGTAGGATCCCCCAAGTTGATTTGTCGAGTGACAACAAGCAAGTACTTAGCCTTGTCAGCTTGGAGAAGGAAGGAGGAGGGAGATCCAAGTTCGTCGGAGTCTCCCTTCATGCGAAGCTTTCTTCTCCCTAGAACCCCTAGGTTTGAGTTGTTTTCTTTGCATTTTATAGTGTAGTTTTCTTCCAGAATCATAGTGTAGAGTTTAGTTTCAAAAACTATTGGTTAACATAGTTTAATTTCTAATATCTTTCTATGTTGGAGCTCTGTGATCCAGCACTGATTCACTGTGAAATTGGCCATGTTTCGACTCACCTCCATATCCATTTTATTCCTCTTCGCTTTATCCACCGAAACCATATCATTTCCACCCTAGTTCTGCAAGATCCAAGTCCATCAAGATCCTCTTGTCTCCCCTTCGCGTTGTTTGAGTTTTAGCTTTAGATTTTGGTCGAGAGTGTAGCTCTCGAGCCCTGCATAGTTTTTGCGCATGTTAGAGGGTGTGAAACCCATCTAGAGTAGGGAATCGATGTAACATTTATTGCTCCAGGTTGTTAACTCGAGAGACCTTCTAAGTCCCCATTGATGAGACCTAGAGCCATCTGAGGCCACCTGTAGACATAGAGGTGTCCCAGGAAGATGTAGCGATGATCGAAGCAGAAGAAGGAGGCCAGAGTTGCGAGGAATTGAAGATCGAGTTTCACCCCAGGCCCTGTTCTTGGGCATCTTCTTGAGGGTCTTAGAGCCTTCAGATGATGTGGATCATCCAGGTCTAATCATAGTCATTGATCAAGGATGAAGGCGTATGCATCCCCGATTGTAGGATCGGGATAAGTGAGCACATGTGGTGTGCGTTACATTGCTTAATGAAGCACCTTATGAGGTAAATATCAGAGACCCTCTGCCGCCTTTTTGTATTTACGATTAAATCTTGTAAATATTAAGTTACATTTAAATATTTTTGTATAATTTGTAAGAGAAACCATGAAGTTTGTAATATTTGTACTTAGGTCCTCTTCCAGGTCACCTCACGCGCCCGCGCACGTAAGAGCTTAGCGATTTTGCATCCAACCATTTCGGGTTTGGGTATTTAGATTTAGTACTAAAAGTTGTATATTTAGTGTTACATTTCTGGAACAATTGCATACGGGACATTATATTTTCTCTTATTTGCATTTATACTAGTGCCGAGTATTTATTAAATGTGGATTTAATTGAGAAATTTGCTATTTTGCTCCTAGACTTGATTCTTAGTATTATTAAATGCATTTAAACTTTATTTAAATTATGTTTAAGATAAAATCCATGTTAGTTCCAGAATTCTTTTTGTGTATATTTATTATTATAAATAGCATATTATTTCTAAAAATTGTAGAAAAATAATTTAAGGAGTCTGCAAGCTAAATTTATCAACTATAATTTTTGTGTGGCATTTTAAGTCATTTTTCTATTTATAAAAAATCAAAAACATGCATTATTTTCCCTTTCTAAGTATAAAAATCTAAAAACAATTATAAAATATCTTTAAAAATTTTAAAAATATTTGGGTAATCAATAGTATTATATATACCACCTATAGACCAAAAATCACAAAATACATATAAAACAAACCCTAAAAATTGCAAAACCTTAAAAAACCATATAAATTAATAATTCAAAAATAAAAATTAATTAAAATCCAAAAAAATAATTTCTATTTCTTATTTTTCTTTGTTATATATATTACCTAAAAATAGTTTTGATAAATTTTGAGACTACTATCTATTTTGAAAATCCAAAACTATTCGACCTATTTATTTTATTCACTATTTAGTATATTATAATACTTAAAAAATAAAAAAATAATACAAAATCTATAGAAGTTACAAAAAAAACAAAGAAAATTTCAAAAACACAAAAATATTATATTTTCTGATTTTTTAGTATATTTGAATATATTCAAAATTATAAACCCTATACATAATTTATATACTTTATAATACATATATGCTACATATTACTATTATTATTACTTATAAATATATATTATATTTCAAAAATTTCAAAAAAAGGATTGTTCCACTATAAATATATATATATATATTTACTATATAAACTATATATAAATATATATTACATTTTAAAAATAAAAATAAATTATAAATTTGCAAAAAAATTAAAAATTATAAAAAAATATAAAATATAAAAATATAAAGCAATAAATATACATAAAAATAAATATTAGTAAATACCCACAAAAAATAGAAAAAGTAGAAACTACACAAAAAATTATTATTAGTTATCATTAATTAATAATAATTATACCTATCCTCAGTTTTCTCTCAGTGGTTCAACCCCTACACTTGCTGACTATGCACGAGCTTTGTAGGGTATAATGAATTTCATCAAGCACATTTAGGTCTTATTTCGTGGGTTGATTGTTGATATGATTTGATTGATTCAGGTTCCAAGAGTCGAGAGAGGTGTCAATACAATGATTGTCGGATCCGACTTGTCAAACATCACAAGCCCTCCAAGACCTAATGTTAGGATCCTCATCTCACTCACATCAATCACTCCTTGTGTTGCAGTTGGTTGGAATGTGAGGGAGGTTGATCAATCTCCATTTCATCACCTTTATTTTATCATAACCATAGTAAATGCGTCTAAATACCCTTAATTCATGCATTTTAGCATTCATGCATTTGTGTACAAAATGTATATAAAATACTTTTTTAATGCCAAAATTATAGAATAAAGAAAATAAAAAGAATAAAATATTGAAAATATTTTATGACACTAAAACCCGAGGCCTAAACATCTCGATGACTAGTCGACAAGGAATAAAGTAGGGGGAGATAAGGGAAAAAATACAATAAAATTCCTATTTATTAATTCATTTTTCCTTCATTTTTGGACATATTTTTAGTTCCACTTTTTCTTTGAACATGAAAGTTGTAGATAATAAAATATAGAAAAATATAAAATTTATTTCAAATAAAAATAATATACATTGTGCAAATTATTGTCTAAATAAGAATCCAAAATCCCAACTTCCCATACCCATATCTCTCAAATAAATATATCAAAATTACCATTTATTGTATATAACGTTTAATAAACTATTTAATGAAGGCGGTTTCATATTTTTTGGAGTTAAGGTGTGAATGTTAGGTTTTGGAAATATTCATTTTATTTATTTTTCATTATTTTTATAATTTTATATCTTTATAATTTTTTAAATATTATTAATAACATGTATAAATTTTAAAACTAAAATAAAACACTAAAGAAAACACTAAAATAAAATACTTGTATTAAATTCATAGATGAAATACCGATAATATACATATACAATTAATACTTTTATTTATTTAAATGTATATATTACTTCATAAAATATAATAAAAATACATTTAAGTCTCTAAAAATAAGTTATAAAAACACAAAATAATAAACTAAATTAATAAATTCAAAAATACAAAATAAAAATAAAATACATAAATACATAGATAGATATACCTATAATAAAGCCCCTAAAAAGTAACTTGTAATTATAAACCACTACAAATAAATAAAAATCATAATAAAATAATCTAGAAAATAAGAAAAAAAATTTATTTTATAACCTAAAATTAATAAATTCATTTATTAATTTTAATTGATTTTCCAATATTTTTCCATGGTGATTTTTCCTGGTAGGTTCACGTGGACCAACCATGTTACTTGGAGAGTTGACCCCAGTCAACTCTCTAACCCGCTATAGCTTTCTCTGACAACCTCATTTTTCACCTCATTTCTTGACTTTTTGGAAATCGATCCTTCCGTCCTTTTAGATCAAATTCTTCATGACTTTTCTTCCTCGTTAATTGGTGATTCACATGCATAGCTCTCCTCGAGTTGTGGATCACTGATACGCTCGATATCCCTCGATCTTTCCACCCATTCTTCAACCTTGTACATAAGCCGTATGTCCTCTTTTTTGAATTGTGAACCTCTTTGGACCCGCTTCTACCCCTCGTCTTGGAGCTCTGGATTGAGCTAGGTGACAGGTAGCTGATGAATCCACAATTCATCATCTTTATTCTTTTATTTTAGCTTCATTTCCTTAGTCAAACACTAGTAAATACCTACTAATTTCATGAAATTACCATTTTGCATGCATTTATTAAATATGCATTTTTAACACTTTTTATACTTAAATAAAAGAATAAAGAAGAAAAGAAAAGGAAAAGAAAAATAAAGGATGTATTTATGAAATAAATGCAGACTGACCCGAACCCCGAGAGAAGGTCAAGACTTGACCTGATCGACCATGAATAAAGTAGGAGGAGATAGGGTCTTTAATTCAAAATTCCAAAAATAATTTGTAAATTTTTTCCTGTATATTTGTATAAAACTTTTACTATTTTATTTGTCTATAAATTGACCTCATATTAAATAGTTTTGTAAAGAAAAGTTGTAAAAAAATTGTTTTGAATAATAAAAATAATTACAAAATAAAATAATTTACAGATTATGAATAATCACACTTAGAAAAAGCCGTAAAGTGACAATTGAACGATCAATTCCGGCTCCATACGGACTGAAATTGAATCGAACTCACTTCCATTATACTCTAACTTAAATTGGCTTTCATACGGATTTGATTTCATAATTTTGGAGTTACGGTTGAAAAGTCGGTTTTTTGGGGTGGTTTGTGAAGTTTTACCACATACTTATTGTATATATTCATTCATATTTATTTTTTATACATAATGTACATAATTGTAGATATTATCTTCATTATTAAAAATAAAAGAATAATAATTAAAAAAATAAAAAATTATTTAAAAATTATTTCCTTTTTTGTATATGTATATATTGTATTATATGTACATGATATTTGTATACAACTAATTTCCTTACATATAAATCACCAACAAAAAGTAAATATCTAACATTAATTAATTAATTAATTTAATAGCAAAATTTGTTTTTAATTATTTATTTATTTAATTTATTCATTATTTGATTTGAAAACATACCTTCTATATAAAGATGCTATTCTATACCATTAATAGCCACCATTAAGGTGGCTAATTATTAATCTATTTATTTTATTTTATTCTGAAATTTGTAATTAATTAATTTAATTATTTAATCACCACTAAATACATTCCTCATTTGTATATACCTTCCTTTTTATTTTTTTCTTCTCTGTTTATTGGCTTAATCTTCCTTCATTACTCTTTGATCAATCTTTTTTAGAGAGGAGCCTGATCTCCGAGAGCAATCTTGTCGAAGAAGGGTGCCCAGCCTCCGAGTCGTCCGATGATAGCGAGTCGACCCTCGTCGAGGCCATCATGGCATATCTAATCCCGATGTGAGATCCAGTCTTATTTTCCATCTTTCATTTAGATTAATTCTAGGGGTAGTTTGTAGTGTTCAATCTTAGGTAATTCTCCATCCCGATTTGATCTACCTCCGAACCCGATTTTTCATCTCACATCTTGACCTCTTCATTTCCATTCTACCTCACGCAACCATGCACTTCGGACCATGTACGGTGGTCGGAGACACGGAACCTTTCCTCTCTTTCAGTTGTATCCCCATTCACGTCCTATATTGTGTATAAATAAAAAGATATATGAAAAAACTTATAATTGTTTTTATCTATAACACTTGTTTTGTAGGAAAATTAAAAAATTTAAAAATTATTTCCGTTCCAGTTTATAATTTCATAAAAAAATAAAAAAATTATTATCTCTGCTCATAGTTTACAAAAAATAAAAAATAAGAAATAAAAACAAAAAAATATTGCCACAGGTTCACGGCTCAGGCGGCCCGGATGCTGCCCCGCCCTCCTCCGCGTGAGGCGCGCCACTCCAGGCGCCTCCCACCATGGTTACTGCTGATCAAAGCCCCCCAGCTCGCAGGCTCCGGCACCTCCTCCGCGGTGCACCACCAGGACACCATTGAAGTACGCCTTCAACGGGCGGAGGCTAGCCACTGCCCACAGACCACACTCGAGTGCTGCTTCTCTGCTCCGCCCCGACGACCTCCACCTCTGGCAGACCACCACAATAGCGACTTGATCGCCTGGCCTACGCGCGACTCCCCTGTGCATCCCAACGCTGCGCCAGACCGCTGTCCTCTGCGTCTCCTCTTGTTGCGAAGCCCTTTGCGCCTCCGTCGCGTGGCGCCACCTCCGTTGTGCCACGTGCGGCCAGCCATCGCCTGCAAATCGCCCTCCTCCCGCCGCGCTTATGCCTCGTTCGGTGGTGGCTCCTTCCTCTCCTTCCCATATGTTGACGAATATCTACGAACAAGTAAGCCCTAGAGAGGGTTAATAAAAAAATAAGTGAACTTATAAACAGAGCCCCTAGAAGTTTTCGAAATTTCAAAGAGGGCACTGTCAACTCCAAATCAAGTGCCATGCATGTGTATATTGGGTAAATTGCAATTCTTATCACATATTTTATTTTTGTTAAAATCTGTGGCAGAAACTTAAACTATTTGCATTTTAGTCTCTGTGCATCCAATTTTGATCTGCATGCTTTATCTTGTTGAAATAAATATTTTCCTTACTCAATAAATTTTGAGAAAATTTGTATACACTCTTGATTTGTCCCTCTTCATTGTGTATAATTTCATCGCATTTTGATTTTATTTGATATTTTAAAAATCTACCTGAACTTAAAAATCATAAAATTCGAATATTTCTCTAAAATTTTCAAAAAAAATAGATTAGATGTATTTTAGTGTCTTTTAATTTCTATTAAATTTTCAGGCATTGACTATTTATAAAACCCCAAAACAATTGTGAAAAATTGAAAATATTAGAAAAATCATCGAAACTTCAAGAAAAATCGAAAAAGTGTGATTTCAGTCTCTATTTGTAGATAATTGTTTTTATATTAGCATACAAATAAGTTCTAAGAGTTTTGGATACTTAAAGTATTTTTAAGTTGCAAAATACTCTTGGTTGTGCATTGTTTATCTTTATTTCCACTGTTTGATTTTTGTAAAATCACAAAAATATCAGAAAAAATTGAAAAAATACCAAAAGTATTTTAAAACCTATAAAACATAAAAATATTTTCTTTGGAATTTTCTGAACATTTTTTAATAATTTAAATAATACAACAAGATTGTGGTGTGTGTGTATTTTTATTCCCTTGTGATTTGTTCCTCATTTGAAAAAAAATTGAAAAATCAAAAACCACTAAAAATTCTATCATTGAAATTTGAATGCTAAGTTTTTTTAAATCGTGCTCCTTGTGTTCAACCCTGATCACTATACCAGGTAAATTGGATAGAGAAAACCGCTTACATTCCAGTGTTTGATTTCTCTTAAGTGGTTTATACATATTTTTCTCGTTGACTAAATTGATTGCTTGAGAACAACGACATTGCATATTTTTTCATCTTAACCGCATCGGTTTTCGGCTCATCAGAATGGCACCATTGCCGGGGAACACGACTTAGTTGTCATTTTTCAGTTTTGTTTGTCTCTCTATATTATAATTGTTTTCTGACCATCTCGTATTTGCTTTTTGTGCGAGGGACTGCTTGGAGGACGATTTGGAGTTTCTTTTTGGAGGACCCGCACAGGAAGTAGAGTAGGAAAGAGAAGAAGACAGTTATTTTTATTTTAGAGAACATTTTGAGATTATTGTAATAATTTAGATACTTGAACTCTTGTGGACTTGGACATTATTCAAGGTCTGTTTCGCCAAGTGTCGGTGCACTTGGGGAACCTCACCGTTGTTTTCACGTTTTCTTGATTTCACCAACTTAATTTCTATTTGATTCTTGCAGATTTAACCTGTAGACGTAGGATTTTGATTTATTGTGACGTAATTAGCTAAGGCCCAACATCTAATTGCTTATCTGTACCCATAGAACGTAATTGGACCTAGCTAAAAATAAATTAAACAAGTTAACTTAATTGTTTGAGAGGCCACGTGTCGCTAGAGGTCGTATATACAACGCTAACAGGATCCGTTATGGTGGACACCGATCGACATCTGAGATTGGACTCTGGCCTCTCTCTCTATGATTAGTTAGCTATTGTTCTTCACGATCAATAGAAGTTGCTCGTCTAAGGCTGATTTCCTCGTGCATCATATAGTTTTATTTTCAGTATTTAATTTATGTGCGGATCATATTACATGTAGAGTGCTGGAGCAAGGTACGCATTTTCTATCTCTACATGCATCATTGTATTTCATGACGCATTTGCTTTTTCAACTTCCTCCCCCTATTTTTGGACTCAAATTAGTCGAAGAGGAAATCGGAAAGCTCGATAGACGTTTCATTGAAAAAAGAAAAATCCAAAAAAGTGAAAATCAAAAGATAAAAATCGGAACTGCTAATTGAACTTGACTATGAAAATGAAAACGTAACCGATATACTTCACTGTTTTGGGGAGAGCAACCCCCTCATTGTTTGCACTTTTAATTATTCGCGTACACACTTGGGAGTAGTGCCAAAATCCCATTAAGCCTCCTAAGTGTTTGTACAACTTTTGTTTGATCACCTAATTCTAAAATTGAACAGATAAAAGACCAGATCTCATGGTCTTCACATTGCGTAGAGTTGGTGAAATGAGGGTTTGCATTAGGATGTTTTTGGTGTGAGTTGGTTACATCATCATCTCTAGATCATTAGCAGTCACTATCCATCTCTACTATACCACCCTCCCTCCCTTAATTTCCCTCTTCATGATGGGTCATACTCCATTTTAGTAGTATTTTGCAGCTGCTTCATTTCATTCCCATCATTCCTGCCCACTCCCTTGGGAGGTCGGAACTCCGACCAACCTCTCGTCCCCTTCTCTTTCTACCCCCTCTCATTCCCTCTTTATACTGGGCATGTTGTGCTTGATGCCCACAAAGATCAGATTGAGCATATGTGAGACCCGGGCAATTTCGTTGTTGAGATGAGAGTGCATTCCATAGGACATCACATGGAGCAGTTACGAGTATTAGAAGACTTCAATCCTGGGATGATGGATGAGTACACAGATCAGGAAGCGCAGTCCGCTTCTACATTGAGTCTCTTCATTCTAGATTTAGAGTTCATCAATCTACTGCCGAAGTTTTCAGGGGGAGTGCATGAGGAGCCTTATTTGAATATCGATGAGTTTGAGGAGTTTTATGGATCATGATCATATTCTGATATCACTATGAGGAGTTGATGCTGATTACCTTCCCATTTTCACTTCAGGGTAGAGCCAAGAGTTGGCACAGATGATTGGGAAGGAAGTTCGCTATGTGGGGAGATTTACGATCATTGTTCTTGCAGAGATTCTACCCCCAACATAGAGAAGATATGATGCGGTCTTGCATTCGAGATTTTTCAGTAGACCCCCAGGAGCCATTGAGAGATTCGTGGCTAAGGTTACTTGACCTTTTAAGGTGATTTCTAGATCATGGATTTTCAATGACTGACCTTATCCACATCGCCATGAGGGGGATGGTCACCGAACAGATTGCATATGTCATTACCTCGTGTGGTAGTTCACACCACAGTCCCGACATGGATTTACTTGAGACCATCTTAGGAGCATTGTCAGATATTCCATATTCACGAGGTGATTTATTCGGGATAACACATGAGGGAGATATGACACCAGTTGAGTGTGTGGCACTTCATGCTGATTCAGACAACACACACCAGTCAGAGGATATGGATTCTACTACATGTCAGATGACGGACATGTTGACCACCACTGTGAGTTCCGAGATTTGGACATTGGTCAAGTTCCTGTTGCCATTACATACAGATTTTGAGCCAGTCCCACACTTTCACATCGAAGATTCTTGTATTCTAGATCTGCTAGTATCCCAAGAAATAGAGGAAGAGCCCACATCTCATTTGTCCTTTCAATCATTTCAGTATCCATGTCCACCTGATTCAGTGTCCATTCTTCAGAAGATCCTCTCAGATTTAGATACACATTTGGATCCATCTCAGCATAGAGAGCTTGATAAGAGACACCATTTTGATTTGACAAACCTAGATAGTCTCGTCTTTGACCCGTGTGTCCTCCCATTTGATGAGGTCGATACATTTTTAGAGGACCTGATGATTGGCAGCATAGATCCCCAGTTCGATTCTCTGATTCCACTCTCCACACCAATGATTTTGCATTACTCCCCGAGGGTTATCTGCAGGAGGATGCCACATACCTAGTGTACTCTGTTTCATTTTCTGAGAGTGTATCCGATCGATCTGTCAGATCACAAGATTGAATCTTCTGATACTTCTGATCTTGTTGAGTCCCAGTTTCCTCACCTCGACGACCCTCGCAAGGATGATCCAATATTTGAGATATTCGATGATGTTACTGATTCTTCTCCATTATATGCATCGGGTATCAGCTTTCTTAGTGAATCTCATGATCTTGATCTTACTTATCTATTCGAGACGGTGATTGACGTGGAGGATTCCCTGATAGATCCTTCCTTCTCCACGTTCGATTTCTTCAAATCCATCCATTCACTCCATTCAAACCTTGAGCCGATGATTTCTTTTGTGCTACCAGATCCCGATTTCATTCTCCCATATCTTTACCCGGTAGCAGACACCCACCTGATTGTTTACTTGGGTGTTATTGTTTGTTGTTGACCTCGTCATTGTTCCCCTATCAAGACTACGATGACAGTCTAGTATTCGCCTCACAGATATCGTCCTGAACCTCGATACTGCGTTGTCCTAGCACTTGCGCCCATCTAGGGGCGTAAACTCTAGCGCTTGTTGAGAGGCACCTCAACATTATCACTTCCTGCTCACAGTTGTATAGATCATTCTATCCATATCATTTATTCTTTTTGTCTAACACCCCATCTCTATCTTGTGATTATACTATACTAAGGGTGTACTTTACCTTAAGTATAGGGAGTGTCATATTTTTTATTATTCTTTTGATTCTTTTTACCTCTGTTTTGCTGCCTATACTTGGGGATATTTTACCCTAAGTATAGGGGAGGTAGATTATGTGCATTCCAACCCTCGGTTTTCCCCTTGTATACAGTCTTCCATACTTAGGATTACTTGATCCTAGGTATAGGGGGATCATTTACTCCTATTGATTGTATTCTTTTATTTGTCATTGTAGCATAGCATTCTTTTCACTTCCCAATACTTAGCATAAGTTATGTCTTCCTTTGCAGCTCTTTGATCACTATGAGGACATAGTTCGAGCTAAGTAATTGGGGTGTCGTATATATTACATATATACTTTATCCATAACTCGTACTTTTGTATTTTTAATATGGCCAAAATATTGTGTAAATACGTGACCAATTCAAAAAAAACAACTAATAAAAAGATGCAGATATTTCCTCAAAATTCTTTTTGTATATACTGATTAATAAGTCTGGTTAAAATATTTTGAAAAATTTTTGAAAGTAGTTTGAAAATCTATTTGCAAAATCTTTTGAAAACTATTTGAAAAATATTTTCAACCTTTGTAAAATTATTTTAGCTTGAAAAAAATTCCTTTTCTTTGTGTGAAATAAAATTATTTTGTAAAACTATTTGCAAATGTTTTGAAAATGATTGAAAAATTATTTTGAAAAAAAATCTATATACACTGTTTGAAAAATGTTTGCAAAATTGTTTTCAAATGTTTGTAAAATTGTTTGAAAAATTATTTTGGACTATAATTTTCAAAATTATTTGTAAAAGTATTTTCAAATAAGTTTGAGGAATATATGCATCATAACAAATTCCAACTATATGTATATACCTGTATAAATTACTCAAGTTGTAAATATTTTCACATGATTCTAGTAAATAATTGACTCACTCCTGTGTAAATATGTGTATCTCTCCCTAACTCTTATTAAAAAAATTGTATATACTTACTAACCATTTGGTTATAAAAAAACTACAAAACCCAAAAGTCTATAAAAATTTGCATAAAAAATTTTTTGCATGTGCATCATTTTCCAAAAATCCATAAAAGTTCAAAATTAGACAATTGTTTTATAAAAATATTTTGCTTTCTTTTCTTTGCATCGTACATATTTCTTGCATTAGCATGTGCATTTTTTAGGATAACTTTGACATTTAAACTAAGTCTGGAATAAAATTGAAGAATGGAGCTTACTTGGACCTTAATCCACTTAATTTCAGAGGAACCTTATAAGCATTGGAGTTAAGACTTTTCAGGTCCTAGTGACTTAATCCTTTGAGTCCATAAGACTATGTTCACATGTCATCTTGATTAGTCTAAGTAGAATATTTACCAACACACGCATGATTCTTTCAGACCGTGGCTAACCTTGGACAAGCACTCTGCACGTAGCTCTTCATAGAGGAGGTAGTGAGGGGGCAGAATCTTTTGGCTTGGGTTAGCATACGAGGGTAGTACATCTAGGAGGAACCTCTTGTCCTCCTCTAGGGAGAGAAGTGCGTCTCAACCTGGTCTGGCGATGTTGAGGTCTAAAGACAGGATGTTGTGGGGTTGCAATAATGCTTCAAAAGAGGGATAGCCTAGTGACTCATGAGGAAAAACTCCTTACGTACATGCTGCACCTTGTATATATTTATAAAAAAAAGAGAGAAAAAAGGGGAAAATGCATAATCTCCAAAAGTGAACCGGCTTGATTGAAAAGTAAAATGCTTGCCGGAGTGTATATACAAGTGAAAAAAAAAGAATAAGAGCTTCAAGGTCAAATGTTTGTAAGCTTGCAGCGATGACTTGGCTACACTCGGCATGCATCCAAGGATAGGTAACTACACTGGTTACCGTCCATTCTCTTCTCCATCCCCTCTTCTTGAGCTGGTTGTACTTGAACTTAGAAGGGAATATCCCCGCTCCTCGAGGAAAGAGTTGTTAGACTGGGGGATTAGAGTTACCATGTTGAGAGAGGTTGTTTTGTTGCTAATTTTGAGATGAGGAGCTATATTTCACTTACACCGTACAAGTAAAGATTTATAGTCATAAGAATTTGTGTATACAGACTTGTTCTGACCTGACTGTTGAGGAGACCTGAATAGGAGTCTTGTGGAACTTAGAAGCTGTTAGGTTTTAAATCTATTTCCCATTAAGGTTCTGCCACACTAATAATCCAAAGGTCCGACAGAGCTCCATACTACAATTTTTATGAAGATAAGTTTAAAAGTCAACATTGTTCTAATTTCTTTCCTTTTTCTTTTCTTTATTTTTGTTTTCACTTTTCCAAATAAGTGTTTGCTAAGGGACTAGAAAAAGTATAATATATGGGAATGATGAATCCACAATTTATCATCTTTATTCTTTTATTTTAGCTTCATTTCCTTAGTCAAATGCCTATAAATACCTACTAATTTCATGAAATTACCATTTTGCATGCATTTGTTAAATATGCCTTTTTAACACTTTTTATACTCAAATAAAAGAATAAAGAAGAAAAGAAAAAGAAAAGAAAACTAAAGGATGTGTTTATGAAATAAATGCAGATTGACCCGAACCCCGAGAGAAGGTCAAGACTTGACCTGATCGATGAGGAATAAAGTAGGGGGAGATAGATTCAAAAATCCAAAAATAATTTGTAAATATTTCTTTGTATATTTGTATAAAATTTGTACTATTTTATTTGTCTATAAATTGACCTTATTTTAGTTTTTTTGTAAATAAAAATTGTAAATAAAAATGTGTTGTAAATAATAAAAATAATTGCAAAATAAAATATTGTACAGATTACAAATAATCACACTCAGAAAAAGATGTAAAGTGGCAATTGAACGATCAATTCTAGATCTATACAGACTCAAATTGAATCAACCTTACTTCAATTATACTCTAAATTAAATTATCTTTCAAATGGCTATGATTTCATAATTTTTTGAGTTACGGTTGAATAGTTGGTTTTCTGGGGTGGTTTGTGCAGTTTTACCATAAACTTATTCTATATATTCATTCATATTTATTTTTTATACATAATGTACATACTTTTAAATACTATCTTCATAATTAAAAATAAAAAAATAATAATTAAAAAATAAAAAATTTATTTAAAATTTATTTTCTTATTTGTACATGTGTGTATTGTATTATATGTACATAATATTTGTATACAACTAATTTCCTTACATATAAATCACCAAAAAAGTAAATATTTAAAATCAATTAAATAATTTAATTTAATTACGAAATTTATATTTAATTATATAATTATTTAATTTATTCATTATTTTATTTGAAAACATACCTTGTATATAAAGATATTATTCTATACCATTAATAGCCACCATTATGGTGGCTAATTAATTTTTGTAAATTATTTAATTAATTATTTTATTTAATTTCGAAATTTATAATTAATTAATTAATTTAATTCTTTCACTAAATACATTCCTCTTTTGTATATACCTTCCTTTTTTATTTTTTCTTCTCTTTTTATTGGCTTCCTCTTCCTTCATTACTCTTTGATCAATCTTTGGTAGAGAGGAGTCCCATCTCCGAGAGCAATCTTGTCGAAGAAGGGTGCCCAGCCTTCGAACAGTCCGGTGACAGCGAGTCGGCCCTCGTCGAGGCCATCACGGCGTATCTGATCCCGAGGTGAGATCCTTTTTTTTTTCATTTAGATTAATTCTAGAGGTAGTTTGTAGTGTTCAATCTTAGGTAATTCTCTATCCTGGTTTGATCCGGCTCCGAACTCGATTTTTCATCTCACATTTGACCTCTTCATTTCCATTCTTCCTCACCACGCACCTCTGACCACGTACGGTGGTCAGAGACACGGATCCTTTCCTCGCTTTCCGTCGAATCCCCATTCATATCCTAATTTGTGTATAAATAAAAAGATATATAAAAAACTTATAATTGTTTTTATCTCTAACATTTGTTTTGCAGGAAAATTAAAAAATAAAAAAATTATTTCCATTCTGATTTATAATTTCATTAAAAAATAATTTTTTTATTATCTCTGCTCACAGTTTACAAAAAAATAAAAATAAAAATAAAAAAATATTGTAGCAGGTTCACGGTCCAAGCGGCCCGGACGCCGCCCCGCCCTCCTCCGCGTGAGGCGAGCCGCTCCAGGCACCTCTTGCCGTGGTTACCTTTGATCAAAGCCCTCCATCCCACAGGCTCCTACGCCTCCTCCACGGAGCATCACCAGGCCACCGCCGAAGTCCACCTCCAGCGGGCGGCGGCTAGCCACCGCCCGCAGCCCGTACTCCAGTGTTGCTTCTCCGCTCTGCCCCGGTGACGTCCACCTCTAGTGGAGCACCGCGGCAGCGACCTAATCGCCTGGCCCGCGCGTGACTCCCCTGCGTATCCCAGCACCGTGCCAGACCGCCGTCCTTCGCGTCTCCTCTCGTCGCGAAGCCCTCCGCGCCTCCGTCGTGTGGTGCCACCTCCATCGTGCTACGTGCGGCCAGCCATCACCGGTAAATTGGCCTCCTCGCTCACGCCCTGTACGACGGCGGCTCCCTCCTCTCCTTCCCATCTATTGACGTGAGCTACAAACAAGGAAGCCCTAGAGAGGGTTAATAAAAAATTGGTGAAATTATAAACAGCCCCTGTAAATTTTCGACATTTCAAAGAAGGCCCTGTCAACTCCAAATCAAGTTCCATGCATGTGTATACTGGGTAAAATACAATTCTTATTTTTTGTTAATTCTGAGGCAAAAACTTAAAATATTTGCATTTTAGTCCATGTGTATCCAGTTTTTATTTACATGTTTTATCTTATTGAAATAAATATTTTTTCTTCCTCAATAAAATTCTGAGAAAATTTGTATACACTCTTGATTTGTCCCTCTTCATTGTTTATAAATTTCATCGCATTTTACTTTTATTTGATATTTTTAAAAAATAAAAAACTATGTATTTTTATCTTCCTGAAATTAGAAAAATCATAAAAATTCGAATAGTTATCTAAAAATTCCAAATAAAAATATATTAGGTGTATTTTACTATCTTTTAATTTCTTTCCTATTTCACGCATTGACTATTTATAAAAACCCCCAAAAATTGTGAAAAATGGAAAATCTCAGAAAAATAGTAGAAACTTCTAGAAAAATCAAAAAGTTACGATTTCAATCTCTGTGTGTAGATAATTATTTATACTTTAGCATAAAAATAAGTTTCAGGATTTTGGGTACTTAAAGTATTTTTTTAGTTGCAAAATACTCTTGATTGTGCACAGTTTACCTTTATTTCCACTGTTTGATTTTTATAAAATCACAAAGACATCAGAAAAAATTTAAAAAATTAACAAAATATTTTAAAACCTATAAAACACAAAAACATTTTCTCTGGAATGTTGGGAGTATTTTTTAATATTTTAAAAAATACAAAAAGATTGCGATGTGTGTGTCTTTTTATTCCCTTATGATTTGTTCCTCATTTGAAAAAAAATTGCAAAAATAAAAAACCACTAAAAATTCTATCTTCAAAATTTGACTGCTATGTTTTTTTAAATTGTGCTCCTTGTGTTCGACCCTGGTCGCTATACCAGGTAAATTGAATAGCGAAAACCGCTTACATTCTAGTGTTTGATTTCTCTTAAGTGGTTTATACATATTTTTCTCATTGATCGAATCGATTGGTTGAGAACAATGACATTGCATATTTTTCCATCTTAACCGCATCAGTTTTCAGCTCATCAGTAGCTCTCCAGCTCCTCGGAGGTACGGTTAGGCTAGTCGAAGAGCGCTTCCATCTCCTTTGCTGGAGCCCCAGCATTGAGATCATCCTATTGGTTCTCCGGTCGGTGAGTCCCTTTCTTCTTGCATTTTTAAGTTACTATAGTAACTTCTAGGATCATATATCGCATTCATTTCACCTTTGTAATCACGTTCCTAGTTGTAGCTAACCATCTCGACATTCACCAGAGTTGCACGCCGGCGAGCCATTTCATTGTCTCTGTGCTGTTGACCGACTCACCCAGCCAACCCACTTCGTTTCTTTCTATCTTTTGGTCATCTCAGGCACCTCCAGTCCCCCAGTCCATCATGTATCGGGATATCACTCCCTCCTCCTCTGCCACTCGCTAGAGGGAGTCCGCCCGCACCACCAGCCAGTCACCTACGCCAAAGAGGCCCCCGGGACCCTCTCTTCTTGAACACTAACACATCTTGCAAGTCCAGGAGGCTTACGACCCTGCGAGGGATCGACTTTTGGTAGCTTGCAGGTACCTGGAGCCCACATCTGTCCCCTGGCTCACGGTGGCACATCGGCGCTTGTCGAGCCATTTTGGCACCACCAAGAGTTAGAGGATTCTTCCAGGCAGCTTTGGAGACCTTGTGTGGCATCTCCAGTGGTCAGAGCAGCTCCCCATCGACAATCAAAGCTCGCCAGCGGCCATGTTCTTCCTTGTTCATCCAGGGAGGTCCACAACCGTTGGATTGGCTTTCATCTCCAAACTGTTCAGCCATCGGCTGCGTCTCAACTGTGGATTTCTTTGCAGAGATCTAATCTCTGCCACACGATCTGAAGTGTCATCACCTTCTGCGGGTGCGACACGTGTCTTAGTGGAGCAGATCTAGCCGTCCGCTCCCGCCTATTATGGGGTATTTCATATATTTTTCCCCGCAAGTTTTTGTAATTAATATTCAATATCAAAACATTCATCGGCTGTTATTATATTTTGTAATATTTGTAAACTAGGCCCTCGTACTTTAAGGTATTTACCATTTGGTTCGCACCACGTCACCTCACTTGACGCCTCACGTGGGGTGGTGAATTTTGCGGGCAGACCCTCGGGATTCTGGTTATTTCTGTCTAATCCACAAACTTTTTAGTTAAGCCTTATATTTTTGGTAAAATTGCATACATGCCCTTGAGTTTTTGCCAAATTGAATTGTGGTCCCCGCTAGCATCATTCACGTGTCAATACGCGTGAGCATGGCATTTTTGCTGGAAGGCCCTCGTGGGTCTTGGTTTTTGTAGTTGGTTTAGAAATGTTTTTAATTAAGTTGGATATCTTTGTGAAACTTGCATTTTTGCCCCTGGACTTATTGTTATTTACATTTATGCCCTTGATAGTAGTGTAGTTTCTCTTTGTTGTTTGTATTTATTTTAAATATCTATTAAGCTCAAAAAAATCCTCAAAAATATTTATAGCTTCCTGATTGCATACTCTTTCATAAAATATTTTTATGTTGAAATTTGATGCTTTTTATTATTTATTAAAAATGAAAAATTACTTATTTTGTCCCTGTTTGTAATGGAAAACCATAAAAATTGCAAAATCATTTTGAAAAATTCCCAAAAAATATATTTTGTTTTTTATTTGTTTTTAACTTTCAGACAAAAAATCACTAAAAAAATTATTAAAGAAATATCAAAAAATAGAAAAATGCTAAAAATCTTTATAAAATATAAATAATTCTTGAAAAATCCAAAAATTACATTTCCTATCTCTAAATTTTTTATATATTATTTTTTATATTTTAAAATTTATTTGGAGAAATTTTGATTTAGTTTCTATTTTTTATCTCCATTATATATATCACATATATAGCTTTATATAAATTAAAAGAGAAAGAAATTAAAGAAATATAAAAATATAAAATAAAATAAAAAATCAGAAATAAAAAATCAAATATAAATATGAAAACAAAAATTAAATAAAAAAATTAAAATAAAAAACCCACAAAAAGTGCAAGATTGGCTAAGTGGCGGAGAGATATATTGTGCCTTGATTTCTTATCTTGCCTGCGATATTCCCTTGCTTCATGTGTTCGACCCCTACTTGCTTGCCATTATACATTCTTAGTAGGGTATAACAAATTTTAACTCTTGCTCTTAATTATCTAATTATATGTGTGGATTAATTGTTGAAATAACGAGAAGGTTGAATTGTCAGGCCATTACTTAGCTACTCCCGTCTTTTCATTTTTCAGAGGTTCAGCAAGCATCAAGAAGGAGAAATGGAATCCTTCCTAATGAAAGTCTCCTCGAAGAGTATCCCCAATGGAACCACGCCAGTTGTTACTTACCTATAGGTATCAACTTTAGCTCGAACCACAGAAGTTCGATCATGGATTAGATGGTTCTGTAGCTCAGAGTTTGGGGATTAAAGAGAATGGTGAATGGGAGGTGGCTCCGATTAGTTAAATGTGGAGCTATGGCTGGAGAGTGTTGCATAGGATAGAGATTGAAGTGTGAGGATGGGCTTGGAGGAGGTTCGAGAAGTAGCAGAGGAGGAGCGGGAGGAGGTGTGGGAGGCAAAAGAGGGGGCTGGAAGAGGTGGAGTAGAGGAGGTACGAGGAGAAGGAGGAAGAGGGTGGTGGGGAAGAAGATAAATAGAAAGGTTTTAAGAAAATGTCCAATATACCCTAGTTATTACTTAGAAAATACCCTTGTGCCCAAAAGTTAATGCATGTTTGGACATAAGTGGATGGAAACTAACTCGAGGGACACGTGATAAAACTGAAAGAAGGTAGGGGCACAACTGATATTCCAAAAAAGTGAGGGGTATAACTAATATTGCAACATCTAAGATGGGCACAAATGTTAAAATCTTTTTTTACGAATTCCCTTACATAGGTATTCACATAGTTCAAACCCCTCCGTTGCAATGCATTTCATTTTTTTGCCTTGCATTCTAATATTTTAAAATAAAAAAATAAATCTCTAGATTACCTAATTAATTTGTGTCTTGTGTTGATTGATTACGCCAGACCTAGCTACTCAAGTTCAACATTGGACTTTTCGCAAACTTGATTTCCTTCACCTAGTGTAACAGAGGGATCTAGAAAACCTGAAGCGACATAGTATAACAATTTAATATTACGAGTTGTAGTTAAGGGTCCCAAGTTCAAACTCAAAAACTCGTCAGAGAGATCCAGGTTCGTTCTTGCAAGATATATCAGTTTAATCTCTTGGGCTAATTCTTTAATCATAAAAGGATTATTATGATAGAATGCTCTGCACCGAGCTTTCCATATAAGATCAAAGGAGTGTTGCTCTCAATACGAGAGAGTTCCTATCAATATAGCTCTTAGGTAGCAGCTCTGAATTGTTTATTTTTTTTAAGAAATCGTGCATGTCTGGCATCAAGTTGAACTCATTGATCATACATCTTGTGATTCAACAATTAGAAAATGAGTGTAGTACTTTCAGGATGATCAATAAATAAATAACAATGATTTACTTTATAAATGTCGAATTTGTGTAGGTAGTCTTGAGTCATAAACTTTTTTATGAGTCGATAGCCAAAAAAAGTAAATTACCCTCAGATCAAAAGGTTTTGACCATTTTTTGTGGAAGTGTGTATCCGCCATCAACTATAAGGTTAGAGATCTTTTTAGAGGTCGACTCTCCTTTAGTACTTCTTATCAGGACAAAACAATAAGGTCTTTATTGTTGTTGGTGGATCATATCGTGAACCTCATAAGATTTCTTCATAGTGCCTTTGACCTTATTCCAAAGACCTATTAGGTAATTTATTTTTAAGTTATTTGAACCAATTGATTTTAGTATTCCTACTTTTAAGTCCTTCCTTGATCGAGACTTACTCATTTTTATGAATTGAAAGATATCCGGAAAAATCCCACGAAGAGGTCATGGAGCTATTTATAGGATCAAACTAGAGGGATGTTAAGTCACCAGAGTTTACCTATTGATACAATATATGGATAAGATCAGAGATGTGTTGAATGTGAGACTTCCAAGTTTCCGATTTAGCATTTAATCATGTTTTTAGTAGAGTAATCGGTCCTCTGGAGAAAGAAGAGGCACTAATAAGGCTTGGGATACAAGGTTTCATGTGGTAAAATATTGAAAGCTAATCTTTTTCCAAGCTACATTTGCTTGCATTTTGGTTTGGGTGTTGCCGCACCAAAGAAATTTCCTTCGTATTTAACGGATTTTATCTAAGATACCTAGTGGTATCTTAAGACAAGACATCATGTGTGTTGCGAGAGGTGAGAAAGAGGAGCTTAAAAGTGCCAAACCTTGCATGTAGGGTGAGACATTTGGCTTTCCATACATGTAATTTAGTTGTGAACTTTGCATTGAGTGGTTCCCAATCCACATTCTTCAATCTCTTTGGGGATAATGTGAAATATAAATAGCTAATAGAAAGCATCCAATATGCCAAATCAGAATCGAATGAATCTTACACAATTCCTCACATGTCAAATTCATATCAAAAAATCCTATTTAGATTAGCTAATCTCGAGACCCTGAAAGTTTGCTGAAAATCTTAAAAGTTGATAAGACCTCCTAATGTTATGATTGTCTATATTCTGAGAACACCAATAATGTTGTGGGATAACAGGCGTGTCCCTAAATCCCTTTCCTACAGCAAAGATGGCACATAACAATAAGGGTTCCCCACTCGGGAACTAAATGGCAACAATAACAATGAAACGCAAGCAACCACAACAAGCATCACCAAAGGAGACAAGGATTTTTATGTGGAAACCCTTACTCAATGTGAGTACAGGAAAAACCATGGGGCAAGACCGACAATGAGTCCACTAAGGTCAAATGGAACCAAATGTTCTTTCGATTTTATTGCCCAACAAAACCGATATACAAGCCAAAAGCACAATGACAATTCTTCTACAAGTATCTAACTATCCCTAGATATCTATCAATACCAAATGTGCTCAAATCAAGAAGGATGGAGTGGATTTCCTGTGGGCTCCTGGATGGAGACCCAAAATGATGGCTTCGACTCTTTAAGGTCGCCATGCACGCAACCTCGGCGTTTCTCCTCTCGAGCTTGCCCAAACGTTGCTCTTTCCAAATCCACAACCCTAGCTGCTGCTCCTTTCGAGCTCGGCCGCTGCTCTATCTCCCTCTCTCTCTCTCGCTCTACTCCCTGGTGCGTGTGGAGGAAGACAAAGAGGGTCCCAAGACCCTTGCTGCTACTGCTAGAATGGGAAGGAGTCATGCCATCATTCCCTTTCTTCTCTGGAATGGGAATATCTGAATAAGTTCTCTAGAATGAAATGGCCTAATAGCATTCCTAGTTCTGAAATCAGGGGCAGCAATTTGGGGCTCCCAACTTGATGGGAAAATATCAAAGAACCCCCCCCCCCCCCAAGATGGGGCTGGACGGTAAAATTCCCAGCAACCTCCCCCTCCAGACCCAACGGGGAGTTGTGGTCGAGTGATGGAGATCAAGAAGAAGTGACACTGCTCAACTCTCTATAGAGCTGAAGCTTGTCACAAGTGACAACCTTGGTCAACATGTTAGAGGGGTTCTCATAAATGTGAATCTTCTTCAACATGAGCTGCTTCTATTCAATTGCATCCCTCAGCCAATGGTATCTCACATCAATGTGTTTTGTGCGAGCATGGTGCATGGTACTCTTGCTCAGATCTATAGCGCTCTGGATATCACAAAACACAACCGGCTCATTGTCATTCAATCCAAACTCACTAAGAAAGCATTGTAGCCACAACACTTCTTTCCCAGCCTCTGCTGCTATGTATTCTGCCTCGGTAGTCGAGAGAGCAACACATTTTTGTAGCTTGGATTGCCATCATATGGCTCCCCCTGCAAATGTAAAAATGCAGCATGAGGTAGACTTTCTCTGGTCCATGTCACATGTCATATCTGCATCAGTGTAGCCACAAAGTTTGGGATCTGATCTCCCAAACAGAAGACACATACTTGAGGTACCTCTCAAGTATCCCAAGATCCATTTCACGGCCTCCCAATGGTCCTTTCCCAGATTGGATATGAATCTGCTCACCACGCCCACTACATGGGCTATGCCGGGTCTAATGCAAACCATTACATACATGAGGCTCCCAACTGCGGATTGGTATGAAATCTTGGCCATCTTTGCTTTCTCCTCGAAAGTAGAAGGACATGATTCTTTTGTCATCTAGAAATGAGAGGCTAAGGGCATGCTGACAGGATTTGCATTCTTCATGTTGAACCGTTCAAACACGTGTTCAATATAGCTTTCTTGTGACAACCACAGCATGCATTTCTTCATGTCCCTTGTAATATGCATCCCAAGGATGTGGCTTGCCTTGCACAAATCTTTCATCGCAAACTCTTTGGATAGTTCTCTATTGAGCTTTGCAATTAAGTTGGAATCATGACCTACTATCAACATGTCATCCACGTAGATCAAAAGAATGACGAACTTGTCATTGGGAAGATGACGAACATATACACCTGGATCAGTTGTTGTCCTCTTGAAGTCCTGCTTTGCCATGAAGGCATCAAACTTCAAGTACCACTGTCTTTGGGCTTGCTTCAAGCCATAGAGACTCTTCCTCAACCTGTAAACCATGTCCTTTTTCCCTTTCTCTTGAAATCCATGTGGCTGCTCCACGTAGATATCTTCCTTCAAATCACTGGGAAGAAATGTCGTCTTCACATCCATCTGCTCCAGCTCAAGGTCCAATGCTAGCAATAAGTCCTAGCACCATTCTCATTGAATTCATCTTCACTAATGGAGAGAAGATCTCATCATAACCCACTCCTTCTTTATGCTTGAACCCTTTCACTACCAATCTGGCCTTGTACTTGACCTGTTTGCCACTGTCATCAGACTTTAACTTGTAAACACATTTGTTCTTCAAGGCTCTCTTGCCTTTGGAAAGCTCAACAAGATCATAAGTGTGGATTTTCTTAAAAGATAACATCTCTTCATTCATTGCATCGCGTCAATGACCATTGTCCTTGTGCATATGTGCCTCCTCAAAGATGTATGGCTCGCATGCATCTATAAGCATTATATACCTAGAAGTAGGGTAACGAGATGATGGCTGGTGTGTCCTCTCAGATCTCCTGACCTGAGGCTCTGTTGCATCTGCATGTGGATGAGTCTACTCCCCCTGCCCTAGGTCCCCTGGACCTACATTAATGGGGTTTGCATCTGGCTCATGCTGCTTTAGATTCTCATCCTCTCCACTTGTACCATGTACCAGAGAGGGATCTGTGTCCTCATCACGGTATCATCCATGGAGATCTCATCTCCATCATCACTCTCAGTGTTGTCCTCTGCCAATGTTTGATTGTCATAGAAAATCATATCCATGTGCTTGGTGACAGTCTTCTTTCGTAAATACCAAAGATGGTATCCAAACTCCTGATCTCCATAGCAAAGAAAGATACAAGGCATTGCCTTGTCATCCAACTTCTTCCCATGCTCCTTTGGTACCAATGCATAGGCCTTGCATCCAAACACCCTCAAATGAGCATATGAGGGGTCCTTTCCTATCCAAACACACTCTGGAATTTGAAAACCCAAAGGAACTAATGGAGAACGGTTGAACAAGTAACATGTGCTGCGAACCACCTCGGCCCAAAAGGTCTTGGGCAACTTCGTTGTCTTCAATATACAACGAACTATCTCAACAATGGTCATGTTCATCCTCTCAGCAAGACCATTATGTGTTGGACATGCGAGCCCACGGCGAGCCATTATGCAATAAATATTATTGCGAATATCATTCCCTGATCTGAAATGAAGAATAAATAATTTGCATGATAGGTCCCTTAGTACAATTAGGGTTATGTGCCATGGCCATCTTAATAATCATATAGTTGTTGATTAAACTATTGAATCATAGAGGCTGGTGCTTGGATGAATATCTAAAGGGCTAGATTGAGGACTCATCAAGCACCGTCAAATGATTGTTAAGAGATGATCTCCAGCCTGAGTAGGAGATGGCAATCCTTTCTCACATAGGCTTATATCTGACCTAACTCTTGATGTAGGTCCTCTACATGGGAATAGAGATTCAGAGGTGTCAGATTAGTTAGGTCAAAGAGTTGACTTGACGAGATCGAGATAACAAAAGTCCTATATCGTATGTTGTCATGATACAAGCACGCATCCTCTGACCGGAGATAGATGTGTTACTATATGTCTGAGTATGTGCATTTGGCAGACCAATAGGTTGATGACCTAACCAAGGTCTATACACCGGCGCGCTGGTGTGCATATAAGGGCATATGAGTAATACGATCTCTCAAAGGGATCATATAGGTTCACTACTGAACCGGGAGACATGAGCTCACCCATGAGATATTGGGAAGAATCAAATTCCGTACACGGTCGTCTCGCTTTGGAAGCTTGATTGAATTTGTAGGTTTGATATATATACTTTTGGAAAGTATATGATCGAGACTTAGGTATGATATATGTTTTTGGAAAGTATATGATCGATACCGACTCCCAATGATCGAATGAGAAACTTACTGATAAAACCCTAAAGTAGACAGTACAAAGTTGATCTAATACTTTGGATTTATTCTGAGTCTTCCGGTATGCAGGATGTACAAGTATTGGGAATACTTAAGGGTGATGTGATCATAAACGATTGTATAACCATGACACTTCCATTCCTAGGGATTGATGAAACGGGTCTGGATTTTAGTGACTCCTCTCATAGAGAAGTGATCTAATCTTAGTCCAAATGTTGGACATTTATCTGAATGTGATTCAGATGTAATGAGAAGATTAGATTTGTGGTCTTGATTTAATCAAGCATCTATGGGAGGTCCGCAAGATCTGGATTTGAGATGTGATGTCAATATCCAAGTTACTATACGTGGAACAATACAATCGCCCTGTCCTTATCTCCAAGTATCTGTGGAGAAAGCATATTATCCTTGAAAGAGTTCATGGATAAATTTCATTGTGATATATGTATTCGAGCATCGCGAAAAATAGATAATTAAATGTGATTTAATTATCATGAATAATATGAATTCGATTCATATTATTAGGAGAATTATCTGAGATAATTAAATGTGATTTAATTATCAAAGATGTGAATAATGTGAATGTGATTCATGTTATTTGGGCACATGAGAAAAGAGATCTAAGATGATTAAATGTGATTTAATTATCATGGATATGAATAATGTGGATAGCACTATCCATATTATTCAGGTATATTATAAATATGATTTATAATATATTAAAGAGAGCATATTATGATTTATATTTGTTGATTAATTTTTAATGTGAATTGGATTCACATTGAATGATTAATTGAAAATATAATTACATTTTATTTTGGGTTGTGAATAAGATTCACATAATTTCAATGGCATGGTTGATATTTTCCATAAGATAATTTGGAATTATTTCTGTGAAAATATTGTCAACAAGAGATGATGATATATATCATGAGATAATGAGATCTCATGATAACTTGAAGAGATGGACCAAGTCCACCAAAGAGGAGTGGATGGCTACAACTCTCCATGAGGAGAAGAGTAGACGTCTTATCTTATGGGGAGATTGGTTTATTCTCTTCATTATCTTTTCTCTTATCAAAGATGATTTATTTTCAAATTAATTTTATTGATTCATCAATGAAAAAAATGTAAATTAAATCATTAGTTGTTGTGTTTTTACAACAACATATTAGCCATTGAAAGAAACACAAATCAGTCTCATCCATTGATTATGTGTATCCCATGGATTGTGATCCATGGACTCCCAAAATCCTATATAAGAAGAGGCATCCATTGCTCTTAGCATGAGATATGAAAAATGAATGCTCTCTCTCTTTCTCTCTACATTCCCATTCTCTCTATCTCTCATGTGGTCGTCCACCATGGATGCCCTAGAGAGATCCTCCATCGCCGCAGCGTCGACGTTATGTTGCCCGATCGTTTGCTCGTGGATCTCCGTCTACTTTGGCGTGCCTTGCTCGTGAAGAAGATGACGTATCTCGTTTGTCGAGATCAGGAGATCCGTGGCTTGGATCATCAACATGGATTGCGAGAAGCACGCATCTCATCCACACGCTCGCAAGCGTCTCCTCCGTCAGATCGGACTTGAGACAGGAGGTCTCTTTGTTTAGAAACTCAATTGCAACCACGCTTCAAGAGGTAATCCTATTACTTGTTTGTGGTTTAGATGAAATGATCTGAGAAGTGTTCTTGGATCATGTGGTTTCGTCACATAGAAATTTTTAATTTCCGTTGCATCGAGCAACTAGTGCGACTAGTCACCCCCGATTGCATACGATGTGATCATCACGCTTCCGTGATGCGCTTGAGAATTTTCACCATATCCTTCAAGTGGTATCAGATCCAGGTTGTCGGAGGTTTTGGATATGATCCATGAACCTGTTGAACACGAAAATCGAGAGGTCGTGTTGACTCACAAGGCGAATCAACAGTCGTTGATTTGACCTCCAGCGAAATCCGCAATTCAAACAACAATTAACCCACAACAGATAAATCAAGCAATGAAAGTAAATGTGCGGAGTTAAAATTTATTATAACTCTACAACAAAGATATGTATAGGTGCAAATATGTGTAGAGGTCGAACACAGGGAGCAAAAAGGATAGATCAGGGCAAAATTGCTCAAAAGTGTGTGAATGTGATCAAGTGTCTACTATGCTATTTTTTTGTGGGTTTTATTATTTTATATATTTTTTTAATTTTTAATTTTATATTTTTGTATTTTGATTTTTAATTTTCTGATTTTATATTTTCTTTTTATATTTTATGTTTTTTATATTTTCTTTTTCTTTAAATAGAAGATATACACAATATAAGAAAGGGAATGATAAGGTAGTTATACAAACAACTAAATATAAGTAAAATTCAGGAAATAAAATGTTTTTGGTCTTTTTATAATTTTTTACTATTTTTGTGATTTTTGGGGATTTTTCAGAATATATTTGGTATTTTTAAAGTCAAAAAGACTGAAACAGTGAATAAAATACAAGGCTGAAACTAAAATGGAGAAATAAAATAGAAAACAGTAACAAAAATTCTCCAAATTAATTTTCACTTAAAATAATAAAATAAAGAAAATTCAAAGATAAAGTTTGTATTTTTAGGATTTTTGTAGAATTTTTAATATTTTTATAAAGGTTTTTGGAGTTTTGTGATTTTTATGAGTTTTCTTTTGTAATTTTTTAGTGATTTTTGGTCTGGAGATAAGAGATAAAAAAACACAAAATATATTTTTTTGGAATATTTTGAGGTGTTTTTATATTTTTATGTATTTTCTAATGCAAACAGTGCACAAAATGCTTGTTTTTTATTTTTAATAAATATGAAAATGCAATAAAAATGCAAAATAAAAATATGCTATGTAATTGCAATGTAGCAGGAGCTTAAAATAATTTTTGTGGAATTTTTGGTTTTTTAGAGATGCATGCAATAATTAGAAATAACAAAAAGAAACTACTTGTAGGCCAGGGGCTATTTCGTAATAAAGGCAAAGTTCGAGGGCCTGAATGTAAATATCCCAGAAAGTTATAACCAGTTAACAAAAATCACGGACTGAATACAAATATCAAAAATGTCCGGGCTAAACCCGCATAATGTCCAAGGCTCATGCGCCACGCACGTGAGCCTGGCAAGGGTCTGAATGCAATAATACAAACTACAGGGCCTGGTTAAAATTGTACAATAATATAAAAAGGGAAAATGAAAGTTTAGGCACTAATAACGCATTACAAAATTAGCGAGGGCTTGGAAGCAAAATACCCTCACTTAACAGGCGATCGGACGGCTAGAAGCCGCCACTTGGACACGTGGCGCGCCTGGGACGCCTGATATCGCTTCTAAATCCACGGCCCAGATTAGATGGCAAAAGATCGATTGGACGGCTGGGCGCGGGGGCACATCTGATGGTGGATGTGGAATCTGGAGGGGGTCTTGATATGACGGACACGGAGCGACCAGCAAGAACAACGAAGAACTCGAGCGTGGCGAGTTTTGATCGACCAGCGCTCGATCTTCCCTGCGCCTGGGCGGTCGCCAACCGTTTCTTCTTGCTCCTGCGGTGAAGGTGGTGCTCCCAAGTGCCTCAAATGTGGCCCAAGACCATTGGATGGTCTTCGACACTCAGTGAAGCGCTGGTGGACCCGGAGCGTCCTTCCCCCAGCGAAATGAGGCTCAGATGCCTCCTTCTCCTCCTGCAAATCAAACAAAAAGAAAGGCAGATATCTTGCGAGCATGAAAAGGCCTTTATTGGCGAGAAATGGTGTTCGCGAAGTCGAGGATGGTTGCCGGAGCTCGCAAGCTCCGGCGAGGTGTTTGGCTGTGGATCTAAGCTAACGCTTTCGATTAAACGACGAAATAGACCTACGCACTAAAAACTAGGGCTACAACGAATTAATAAGCAAAGAAAAATAAGGAAGAAAACGACCTCGAGTAGTGGTGTACTGCGAGATAGGATCGTCGGGAGCTGAGCTCCGGCGATGGTTGGAACCGGCCCTCCACGGCTCGCCGCCGCACCTAGCTTGGCCGGAGGAGAAGTTGTCACCTTCTCCGGTCCAGGGCGCAAGGAAAGGGGACAAAACGAGTCACGAATGGGGTTCAAGGAGGACTGGAGGTTGACGGGGAAACAAAGTGGTTGAGAGGGCTCGCAAATTGAAGATTATCGGGCGGATCTTGGGTCCAATCCCCTAGATAAGAGATGGGTGTATATGGTCAACCATAGGGGAGGAAGTTTGCAGAAGGGACCGACCTTAAAAGGTGAAAGATAAGACCTTGAAAAATCCGTGAAAGCGGACAAAAATGCACTTCAGATGAGGAATAGGCTGGGGTCAGAGAGTTGACCGCAGGCCAACTCTCCAGCCCCCCTGGTTGGTCCACGTGGACCAACCAGGAAAAAGCCTGAAAAAAAAGATTTCAAAATTCATTTTAAAATAGTAAATAATTTTATTAAATCATGGTTACAAAATAAAAAATGTCTATTATTTTATAAATTATTTTATGGTAATTTTTATTTATTTTTTAGAGGTATATTTTTACAAGTTACCTATTATACCCTTTATAGGTATATTATCTATATACTTTATTCTTTTATTTTTATTTTGTATATTTAATTTATTTATTTATGTTTATTATTTTATAAAATTATAAAGTATTTTTATACACTTAAAAAAATATTTTTATTTTATTTTTCCGATATATTTTACATACTTAAAAGTATACAATGTATAGGTATGTGCAAGGTTCTATACCTATGTATTATATTTACAAGTATTTTATTTTGTATTTTATTTGTGTTTTTATTCTGATTTTAATAAACAAATATATTACAAGTAATATTTACAAAAATATAAAATTATAAAAATAATGAATAAATAATAAAATGAATATTCTAATATGTATAATTGTACAATGTGGGTCCAAAACTCAACTTTCAAACCGTAGGTCCGCCAAATACGAAACCACCGCCATTAAATAGCTTATTTTATACTATATACAATTAAAGGCGAGTTTGCTGCATTTGGAGTTTTTATTTGTGAGATACGGGTCTGGGAAGTTGGGATTCTGGATTTTTATTCAGACCATAACTTTTTATCTGTACATTATTTTTCAGTGAAATCAATTTTGTATTTTTCTTTATTTAATTATCTACAACTTTCATGTACAAAGTTTCTTTATTTGATGTATAAAAAGTTGAACCAAAAATAGGTCCTAAAATGAATAAATAATGAATGAAATGAATAGGTAATTGGCCCTTATCTCCCCCTACTTTATTCCTGGTCGGCCTATTCATCGAGATGCCTAGGTCTCGGGGTTTCAGGTCATAAAATATTTACAATATTTTATTCTTTTTCTTTTCTTTTCTTTATTCTATAATTTTGGCTTTAAAAACCGCATTTTATACAATATTTACACAATGATGCATGAGTGCTAAAATGCCTAAATTAAGCCTATTTACACGTATTTACTAGGGTTTTTAAGGCCAAAATGATAGAATAAATATGATGAAACGTAGATTCATCATCCTCCTATACTTGCCTTTGCTAGTCCCTAGCAAATACTAATGCAATAAGTGCAAAAAAAAGAAAATAAAGAAAAGAAAAAGAAGAAAATTGGATTAAGTTTAATTATCGAACTTGTCTTCACAAAATCAAAGTTTGGAGCTTAAGTCGGACCTTTGGAGTTTTAGTGCGGGCGGAACCTTAATGAGAACCGGATTTGAAATCCAACAGTCTCTGAGAATCCCAAAACTCTGCCCAAGTTTCCTCAATAGCCAGGTCAGAAATATCTCAAATCATACGCAAACCCTTATGACTATGAATCTGACTCGTACAGTATAAGTGATGGTGGCTCTTGATGACACGAAAATCGAGCGAGCGAGGAAAAGGTACTAAATGGTCATCGCGACCTCAATCGCCCGGTGTGTCAATCAAGAAAAATAGACCACCAATAGAAGATAAAATCAAATCGAAAATCAATAGCGGTCTTGCTATTATTTTAACCTGGTATAGCGACCAGGGTCGATAACAAGGAGCATGAAATGGCCTCACGACCTACGAAGTAGTCAAAAAGAAAATAAAAGAAAAGAAACAGGTATTTTTGGTGGATTTTAACTCTTTTTATATTTTTTTGGATTTTTAATGTATTAAGAAAATAAAGGGAACTAGAAATCCAAACAATTCTACTATTTATTTCAAGCACTAAAAATCAACCAAAAATTCAAATAAAAATATTTTTGTGTGTTTTATAATTTTTACTGTTTTTAGTGATTTTTTTGGATTTTTCTGATGTTTATTTAATTTTCTAAAAATAAAACAGTGCAAGGAAAAGAAGGTACTGTCCAGCTGAGCTTAAGGGACCTAGATAAAATATCTAGAAATCCCCAATAAGCCTGGAGGTAATTTTCCTGTATAGAGAAAGAAAGAAGGAAAATTTGAGCACCTACATTATTATTTTTAGGTTTTTAGTTTATTTATTAGAATTTTTAGGAGTTTTTAGGTGTTTTCAATTTTTATGAGTTTTATATAATGTAAAATAGCCAAAATTGGCTAGAAAATCCAGCAAGCCAAAAAAACAGTATATAATTTTTTTATAGTTTTTAAATAGGTTTTAATATTTTTTGTGAATTTTAAAATCAGACAGTAACAAAAATTGATGTTTTTGAATTTTTAAAAATATCAAATCAAAACAAAAATGTCTCCAAAAATTCCAGAAAATTTTACACTATGGCAGGAGCCATGTGTCCAATTTTCATTGGATTTGGAGTAGATTTGCTATTTCATTCAAAAATAGAAAGTAGGCACTGTGCACAGGGACCTGAGTGCAAATACCAAGAGTCCTGGGGGGTCCGGTGCCAAATACCTAGGAGAACACGCGCGTCACGCATGCCTGGGGAACTTAGGGACCTAAATGTAACAAAAACCAAGTCCTAGGACTATTTGGTAACAGGTACCAAAAGTCCGAGGGCTAGTTTGCAATTTACCCAATAAAAGACGCACATGCACAATTAATACACGCACAGGGGTATAAATGCAATAATCCAAAAGTATGCATTCATTCGATAACCAACCAGAACTACAGGGAATAAAGTGCAGATAGCCCAAAAAACCACGTGTCGAAGCACGTGCTACACCATACATAGGGGCATAAATGCGAACGAAATAAAATACAGGGTTCACTGTGCAAAAGTACCAACATAAATAAACTTCTAAAATTATTTACAGGACTAAACTGAAATAAAACTAAACTAAGGGCCTAAGGGTAAATTACCCTTTATTAATGCAGATGGCTGGATGGGCGCCACGTGGTGAACGGACGGCTGAGATGCAGGTGGCGCCCAACGAAGGATGTCCTCGTCCTGATCGAGCGGTCCAGGTGCAGCCACGTGGAAGATCGAATGGATCTGAAGCAGCGTGGAAGGCGCCTCTGATCGGACGGTATGGATCGCCTCTCCAAAGATCTGACGGTGACGGGACCTCCTCAGATGGACGGCCGAGATGTGAACTGGAGGTCGAAGAGGATCCAACGGCTGTTGAAGGTCCTGGAAGAACTGTCGGCCGGTGAACTTCGTCGGCGCAATGTGCGTGCTCCTGACCTCCTCGCGGGGCTCTGGTGATCGGGGAAGAATCGTCGGGGGCCTCCGCGTCAGATGGGACTCTCCGATGGAGCAATGGAGCTCTAAGGAGCCCGGTCAGCTCCGGCGGAGAAGCGGCTCCTGGCTCGAGTCGGGGGACCTCAGACGCCCCTCGTTGTACCTGCAAAAGGGGTCCAGAAGACTCGTGGGTCGAGGGCAAAGTGCCTCGACCCCATTAGGCGTGGTGAAGGTGGTCTGGGAGTCGGTGCGAGTGAGCTCCGACGAGGGGGTAGACGGAGGAGCTCGAACCCCAGCTCCTGTGTGAGGTGGGTTGAATGGGAGTGCGGAGAATGTACGCGGGAGGAAGGCGAAGGCGACGGTAGATTCCGATGGTCGAACAGAATAGTGGGATGGTCGGAATCAGTGAAGAACGACGGCGGAGCGAACTGGGGGTAATCAAAAATTAGCGAAAAGGAAAGGGAAATGGGTCTACCTTGGTGGAGGTATCGACTGTGGAGGAGCTTGTGCAGCTCTTGGTCCTTGCCTCGAGGAGCGTCGACCTCCGAGGCTCGAGCTCCTGCTCTGGGCGGAGCACGACGGTGGTGACTCGCCGGATCAGTGGTCTGAACGCCCTCTCCTCGCTGCGACAGCACCTGGAGCGAGCTGTCACTCTCACTCGAGCACTGGAGGTCACTGGGGGTGGAGCGAATGAGCCAAAGATGGGAAATGGAGTGGCGGAGCTCGAGCTTAAGTATGGGTGCAGGTCCGGCTAGGAGTGATCGGGTAGGGCTGCATGAGGTGCGGATCTCGATGCGGATGCGCCGGCGAAGGTGCCGGATCTGCTATGGTTAAGATGGACCCGGGGTTTAAGGAGGAGGTGATCGGGTTTAGGTGCGAAAAATCCGAGAAATCAGGTCGGGCACCAATGACCCGTGGAAGGTGGTCCTGGGGTGGGAGTTGACCGGGCGGTCAACAATCCCCCTGGACCAATGAGAGACTGCCACCTGGAAAATATTTGGAAATTAGATTAAAAATAGCAAATGGCTTATTTAATTACAACTCAAAACATGAAATATCTTTGTTTTAATATTTTCTATTTTTTTGTGATTTTTAATTAATTTTTCAAAGTAAAAATAAGGTATTTACATTATATAGCTATATATAGGTATATGTACAATATAGGCTTTTTAATTTTGATTTTTAATTAATTATTTTTATACATTTTTGTTCCCATTTTATATTTTATTTATTTATATCATAAAATAAGGAATAAAAAGATATTTTTATTTTATTTTTGTTATTTATATACATAGGTGAAATAAATACATATGTACATACATATACATGGTATATTTACAATATTATTTTTGATTTTTAATTTTGTTATTTTTATTTTGTTTTTGTTTTAGTTTATTTTATTTATTTACACCATAAAGGATAGAATATATACAGGTTTTTTGGAAATTAATTTTATTTATTTAGAAGGCTAAATAAATATAGGTTGAATGGACTATATGCAAGGTGACTATGTACATGAGTGGTGTTTTTGTTTTCTTTTTAATTTTTCTATTTTTATCTTTATTTTATATTTATAAATATATACAAATATTTACAAACCCTTTTTAGTCTATTTTTGGGAGGAAAATGTTTTTATTTCATTTACATATATATACACACAAGAGCCCCTATCTCCCTCTACTTTGGCTTTTATGCGGTCAGGCCCATGCTGAGCCCTCCCTTGGGTTAGGTTGCTCAATATTTATTCTAAATATTTTCTCTCTTTTCCTTTTTGACCTTTATTCTTTTATTTTTGCACAAAAACATGCTAATTATTAATTTTTACACAATGCATGCTTTTGGTAATTATTTCTATTTACAACTATATACATGCATTTGCAAAGGTTTTTGTAGCTAAAATATAAGAATAAAGAGTGATGAATGAGTATTCATCACCCCCCTATACTTAACTTTGCTAGTCCCTTAGCAAACACTTATTTGAAAAAGAAGTGAAAAAGAAATAAAGAAAAAGAAAAAGAGAATGTACATGGATCAAGGTTGATTATTAAACTGGCCTTCATTAAATTAAGGTATGGAGCTCGATCAGATCTTTGGATTATTAATGTGTCAGAACCTTATTTGGACTTAAGTTTAAAACTCAACAGCCTCTAAGTTCCACTAATCTATAACCAAGACTCCTCAATGCTCCAGATCAGAACAAGTCATCAAACACAAACCCTGAAGACCATGAATCTTTTCTTCTCCTGTGAATGTGAGGTCTAAGCTCTCCACCTCAAAAATGGCAACTTGACAACCCTCCCCAACAAGGTAACTGTATGACCTCAATCTTGCCACTCTTTCCTCGAGGAGCGGGGTATTCCCTTCTAAGTTCAAGTTCAACCGGCTCAAGAAGAGGAGGAAGAAGAGAATGGGTCAAGGCCAGTGTAGCCATGTACCCTTGGGAGCTTGACCAGTGTAGCCAAGTCTCCCTGCTGCAAGCCACATAAGGTGAATCATGAACTCAAGCTTTGCTTATTGCACTCTATATACATACTCCGGTGGGATTATCATTTTTTAAGACCCACCACTTTTTTGGAGTTATTTTCCTTTTTCATTTTTTTCAAGTGTATCTATACAACATATACATGTGCAACATATATACAGGGATTTTTTCCTCTTGAGCCAGTAGATTATCCCTCTTTTGAAGCTTTATTGCAACCCACAACTCCCGTCGTTAGACCTCATGGCAACCAGACCAAGTTGAGACACACTTCCTTCACTAAAAGAAGAAGCGAGGTTCCGCCTAGAAGTACTACCCTCATATGCTACCCCAAGTCAAGGAAGACTGCCTCCTCACCACCTCATCCGTAGAGAGCTCGGTGCAAAGTGCTGGTGTCCAAGTAAAGCCATTGTCTATATGAGTCATGTGTTGTTGTTAAGTGCTCTACTTAGGCTCATTGAGATGACATGTGATCATAGCCTAGTGGACTCAAAGAATTAAGTCACCATGGACCTGAAAAGCCTTAAACCTAAGCCCTATAAGGTTCCTCTTAGAAGTTAGGTGGATTAAGATCTTAATCAAGCTCCATTTCTCAATTTGATTCCAGGCTAGCTTAAATGTCAACTATCATCCAGAAAAACTATATACATATGTACAAAAGATGCTATTTACACAAAGTTTACAAACATGCAAAATTTTTGAAAAATGTTTTGAAATCATGAATGGATGATGCATGAAGTGCAAGTTTTGCAAAAAGTATTTACACACATTTACACAAAATTTTTGCAAACTTTTGATTTTCAAAACATTTTGGAAAAATTTTGTACTATATACATAATTTTGATAAGAAACTATTTACACAAACTTTACACAAAAGATTTTTGAAATCATTTTTACAAAAATAATTGTACACTAGCTATTTATGTGCAAATAAAAGAATGTTTATGTACATGAAAAAATTTTAATTTTTGTGATTTTTAGGGTTTTTAGCCATTTTATTTATTTACACACTCACACAAAGTATGAGTTATGGCTAAAGTATATATGAAATATATACACCCCCCCTATACTTAGCTCGAACGATGTCCTCAGAGTCAAGAGCGATGAAGAAGACATAACTCGTGCTAGGTATAGGGAAGTGAAAAGAAAGGCTATATACAGAGACGAATAGATGAAATAGAAAAGTCAAGAGGATCTCAGGCCTTCCCCCTATACTTAGGATCAAGTAATCCTAACTATAGCAGGCTGTACACTAAGGGAAAACCGAGTGGAGAATGTACAGGGTCTACCCCCCTATACTTAGGGTAAAATATCCCTAAGTATAGGCAGCAAAAACAGGGGTAGACGGAAACAAAGGAAATACCCGAAGGTCCTACATCCCCCCTATACTTAGGGTAAAGTGCACCCTAAGTATAGCATAATCAAAGGATGAAGAAAGGGATGTGGGACTAAAGAATGTAGTGATATAGACATCTGGATCTATATAAGGCGGAAGATCAGTGAAACTCAGGCGTGAGATGCATTAGATGTGAGTTAAAGACCACATTTCACGCAAAACGAATAGGGGCAAGATCAACGACCCGCGGCTCATGATCTAGAAATGGCTTGAGCCGCTGGCCGTTCACTCGAAAGGTACTCTCATAAGACAACTCAGATATATCAATGCTACCGTTGTCGTGTACCTTTCTCACCAAGTATGGTCCCTTCCACTTGCTCTGTAGCTTCCCTGGAAATAAACGAAGCCTCGCATCAAACAGCCATACTCTCTGACCAGGCTCAAAATGCTTGTGGATGATATGAGAATCATGCCACTCCTTCACTCTCTCCTTATACTGTAGGCTGTTTGAGAAGGCGGTATCTCTAAGCTCCTCCAGGGCTGCTAACTCTGCCCTCCTCTGGTCTCCTACACCATCTGGATCCATAAGTATATCAGTAACTGCCCATAGTGACCTGTGCCTCAGCTCAACAGGTAAATGGCATGGCTTGCCAAATACGAGGCGAAAGGGAGATGTGCCCAATGGTGTCTTGAAAGACGTCCTATATGCCCACAAGACCGAGTCCAAAAGCTGTGACCAATCCTTTCGGTCAGGGCGGACGACTTTCTGCAATATAGTCTTGATCTCCCTATTCGACACCTCGTCTAGACCATTCGTCTGTGGATGGTAAGGTGTAGCAACACGGTGGTCTATACTGAACTCGCTAGCAAGGTCCTTCACCTGGTCGTTGATGAAATGAGACCCCCCATCTGAAATCAAAACTCGAGGAACCCCGAACCGCGTGATGATGTGCTTCCTCAAAAATCTGCAAACTGTCCTCGCATCAGCGGCTCAGGCGGGGATAGCCTCAACCCAACAACTAACATAATCAACGGCCAACAGAATGTACTCAAATCCCTGACTCTTAGGGAATGGACCAATGAAATTGATGCCCCATGCGTCAAAAACCTCACAGAAGTGAATGGGCTGCATCGGCATCATATCACGCTGTCCACAAGTGCCCATCCTCTGACAGTCAGTACACCTCTTCACGAACTCATCAGAGTCCTTGAAGAGGGTAGGCCACCACAAGACGGATTGGAGCACTTTCTGTGCCGTTCTCCTCCCAGAATGATATCCTCATGCCTCAAGCTTGTGGCAGTAAGTGAGGACGCTATGGTGCTCCTCCTGAGGAATGCACCGACGCCAGACGCTATCCCCTCCTTCGTGGTAAAGGATGGGATCCTTCCAGTGGTAGGACTTGGCCTTCGCAAGGAAGGTCTCAAGCCTCTGCCTGGGCCAATCTTGCGGGACTTTCCTAGCAACGAGAAAGTTCACAATATCGGCATACCACGGGAGTAAGGCAATAGCAAGGATCGCCTCATCTGGGAAGGTCTCACAAATGGGATCAATCTGCTCAGACTCCTCAGGCTGCTCTAAACGGGAAAGGTGATCCACCACCACATTCTTGACTCCAGGCTTATCCTTGATCTTAATGTCGAACTCCTGGAGTAGAAGGATCCATCTAGTAAGTCTGGCCTTGGCATCCTTCTTTGCCATGAGGTACCTGATGGTGGTGTGATCAGTGTACAAGGTCACTCTAGATCCAATGATATAAAGATCAAAACTTATCTAGGGCGAACACTACAGCTAGCATTTCCTTCTCTGTGACCGTGTAATTCCGCTGGGCGGAATCCAATGTGCGGCTAGCGTAGTGGATAGCAAAGGGGACTCCATCCCTCCTCTGTCCCAGCACGGCCCCTACGGCAAAATCGGAGGCATCCGTCATGATCTCGAATGGGAGAGACCAATCAGGCGGCTGGAGAACAAGAGCCTCAATCACACGCTGCTGGAGAGTCGCAAAGGATGAAAGACACTTGTCATCGACAAGGAACTCGGTGTCTTTCGTCAAGAGGTCAGTCAATGGCCGGGCAATCTTGCTGAACTCATGAATGAATCTCCGATAGAAACCAACGTGCCCCAGGAATGACCGTAGCTGCCTCAAATTGGACGGCGGTGCGAGTTTTCTAATGACATCAACCTTGGTCGGATCAACCTCCATGCCCCTGTTGGAGATGATATGGCCAAGCACTGTCCCTTGAGTCACCATGAAGTGACTCTTCTCCCAAGAAAGCACCAAATGGACCTCTATACATCGCTGGAGTACCCGGTCTAGGCAGTCAAGACAGGAGTCGAATCTGTCGCCGTAGACCGAGAAATCATCCATGAAGACCTCCAAACACTCCCCTACCATGTCCGAAAAGATCGACAGCATGCATCTCTAAAAAGTCGCAGGGCATTGCATAGCCCAAATGGCATGCGTCGAAAGGCATATGTACCGAAGGGACAGGTAAAGGTGGTCTTCTCCTGATCCTCAGGAGCGATGGCCACCTGGTTGTAGCCCGAGTACCCATCCAGGAAACAATAATGGCTCTTCCCTGCCAGTCTCTCAATGATCTGGTCAATAAAAGGCAGGGGGAAATGGTCCTTCTTGGTGGCCTGGTTGAGTCTCCTGTAGTCAACACAGACCCGCCAAGAGGTAGGTACTCGTGTAGCAATCTCCTCTCCCGACTCACTGATCACAGTCGTGATGCCCGTCTTCTTGGGCACCACATGCAAGGGGCTGACTCACTTGGAGTCGGAAATGGGATAAATAAAATCTGCGCTCCACCATTTTGAGATTTCCTTCATGACGACCTCTCTCAGGTTGGGGTTCAACCGCCGTTGGAACTCACGCGACGGCTTCGCCCCCTCCTCGAGATAGATATGGTGGGAGCACAACGCTGGACTAATCCCATGGAGATCTGCTACGCTCCATCCGATTGCCTTGCAGTTCTTTTCAAGAACCCCCATCAAACGGGATTCTTGCTCTCCAGTCAGATCGGCGGAGATGATGACTGGGTACATCTCAGGCTCGCCCGCAAGGAATCGATACTTCAGCGAAGTAGGGAGCGGCTTCAGCTCTGGATAGTTGGGTGCTGGCAAATCTGGCTTCGGAAGAAGGTGCGTGTATGCTGCCAAGTCTGCTTGGGAGAATGAAAACGAACTCTCGCAAACTGGATCTGGAGAAGGCTGCTCAACTGAACTGTCTCTGATCTGCTCTGCATCTACCTCCTCCTCAGTTGTAGGCTCTGTTGGACTCAGGTCTGGCATCTGATCCTCACAATCTGCCCAATCAGACTCTGAATCCGAGGGATCTGCATCAAACAAGGTGGCATCAGTACCACCGTCACACAAGGTGGCCTCAGTACCACCATCACTAAACTCTGTGTTGCGGTCGAGAACCGGCTCTGCTGCCACTGAAGTATCCTGGACCAGGGCTGTGCTCTCCAAGCTCTCCTTTGTTGTCATCTCTGCATCAGCGGTGTCTGAAAATGAGAGGATGGACTGTGCTGCGGGGTCTGCCCATGCTGCCTCATCGTCTGTGATCACAAAATCACAGTCCTGGGGGATGTCTAGCCCGGCATCTGTCAGCTGCTCTGTGTCTGTGCTGGTCTCTGAGCATGCTCTGTCTCTGGCTCTGTAGTCCTCAACCGTCTCTATTTGTACACTCTCGCCCTCGACGCGAAAGTATACCTTCCCGCTATCATGGTCAGTCACCGCCTTGGCTGTGGCCAAGAACGGACGACCGAGAATGATGGGGGTATCGGCCACTGAATCAGGGATCTCCATGTCCAACACTACGAAGTCCACGGGGAATTACAGGCCCTGAATAGTGACGATAACGTCTCGCAACAACCCCTTCGGCCTCTTGACAGATCGATCAGCAAACTGAAGGACTGTCCTGCTCTGTCTAAGAGTGCCCAACTCGAAGCGGTCGAGAAGGGCTGCCGGAAGGAAGTTGATAGACGATCCGCTATCCAATAGAGTCCGGTCGAACCTCTGCTATCTGATATGACATCTGACATATGGGGCTCCTGAATCTGGCCTCTTGGCTGGCAGACGGTTCTGGATCGCGAAGCACGTGGCTTTCGTCAGCACATGAATCTCTGAATGGTGGTTCCTCCTCCTCCTTCTAACTGTAGTCTTGTCTCTCAAAGAACGCTGAAGAAGGGGGATGTGCTGCAAAGCCTTCTGAAGGGTCAGCTGGATATGGAAACGATCAATCATGCTCTGGCTGAACTCCTCCTGCTCTCTCTTTTTTGGATCTTTTTCTTTTTTCTTCCCCTTCCCCATCTGTAGGGTTCTAGGGAAGGGGATCACAGGGTCCTTCTCAGATGAAGGACTAGGAATAGGTATAGACGGCTCGACGGCCAGATCCGCACATACATCAAGCACCACAGTGGGACCAGAGTAAACTAAACCTTTTCCTTTATTCAAAACATGGTTCCGAGCTACATCAGTGGAAGGAAAAACAACAACTCTCTCAGAATGAACACCGGTGGCCTCAGTACCACCACGGGCTGGCTCTGTTGGACGTCTCGCGGCCTCAGTACTGCGCTCTGGCTCGGCATCTCAGGTGGCATCAGTACCACCTCCTCGAACTGGTGAAGTGGCGGCCTCAGCACCGCCTGGGAGATCAGCATCCTTGGTGGCATCAGTACCACCGTCATCATCATGAGCGGCCTCAGTACCGCTCTCCTCCTCCTCATCTGGCGCCCTGGATGTATCCTCATGATGTCGCTCAGCTGAGGCGCCGCCTGCTGGTACCCTACCGCTCCTAAGTGTGACAAAATCAGCATCAAAAAGGTCTGAAGACGTATCATCAAATGGATCACTAGGAGTGGCGTGCTCAGTGTAAACTACCTGCTCAGACTTCCGCTTCAGGCTGTTGGGATTCGGCTCTATCTGGGCAGGAATGGCGGCCTTCCCTCTCACAATGTCCCGCATCTCCTGGCGGAACTCGTCCATCTCCCGTATGAAAGTAGCCTGCTGGTCCGTGAGGAGGCGGGCTATGTCGTCCAAGGCGGGGCTCTCGTATGGAGGACCATGGGAGCCCGACGGGTAGCCTCTCTGGTAATGAGGTTGCTGGAACTGGTGCTGCTGCTGTTGAGAGGGGTAAGAGGAAGGGCGCTGCTGCTGGTGTGGCTGGTGAGGCTGCTCTCGCCTCCAAGACTATCCCTGCTGATAGGGACGAGGAACGAAGGATGACTGCTGTTGTGACTGATAGGCTGGGGGCTGCTACTGCTGGTGATCCCTCTGCTGGTTGTACTGGCCTCCCTGGCCAGATGGCTGCTGCTGGGGCTGGGTACCTCCACTCCCCCACCTAAATCCGGGATGGTCTCGTCGGATCCCAGGCTGAGGACTATCATACCAAATCCCGTTGACATCCAATAACGGCTCTGCATCGTACTGGGCTGGCGGGAGTACTGCCAGAGGCTGATCCGGCTGGTATACCACCATCTGCATGTCTTGAGATGGTGGTGACTGGTAGAAGGGCTGTTGCTGCTGGTATGGCTCCGCCTGTACAAGGTGAACCTGTCTAGGCTGCTGGTGTGAGCTGGAGCGCTGGGACGAGCTGCTGCTGCCGCCGGTATCGCCTCGCGACTGAAGACGGGGCTGTGAAGCCGTCTGTGCCTCCTGGAGACACATGAGCTGGGTCTTCATGTCGCTCAGAGTCTGTGACATCTGCTCCATCTGAGTGATGCCCTGGCACTGCTTCTTCTCAATCAGCTCCATCCGATCCAACTTCTTACTAATGATACCCATATCCGTAGCGGATGACTCTGCCTGTGCTGCTGCTACTGCGGATGAACTGGATGGACCGGCGTCGACCCGTGCTATCCTCTGGTACTACACGGGTCCTGGCTGTTGCTGGGGTCTGCCCTGAGTGTACAACCTGGTCTGGGACATCACCATGTAGTTCTCGGCCATCTCCTCGTAGATGGCCCAGACCTGGTCGTGATCCTTGGCGAAGTAAGACCCGCCACAAGAAGCATTCACCAAGCCCTGGAGCTCTGGTGTTAGCCCGCTGAAGAAGCTCTGCACAAGGTTGGGCTTTGAAATGTCATGGTGCGGGCATCGGTCAGTCAGCTCACGAAACCTCTCCCATGCCTCATGGAATTGCTCGTTGGGGAGCATGGAGAAGTTGCTGATGAGGGCTCTCGCTGCATTGGTCCGCCTGAGTGGATAGTACTTGTTCAAGTACTCGGTGCGGAGCTGCTTCTAGGTGTAAACGAACTTCCCCAAGTGCTTCAGCCAGGTGGCTGCTCTGTCGGCCAAGGAAAAGGGGAAGGCAATCATCCGAATCGTATCCTGGTCCACCTGACGATCGTGGACAGTACTGCAGATCATGAGAAACTCCTGGAGGTGGAGATGGGGCTCCTCAATAGCGAGTCCGTGGAAGCGGGGGAGTAACTTCAAAGTGTTCGGGGGGAACTTGAAGTCCCCCACGATGGCTGGAAGTACTACCCAGTGATGTGTCAGCGTCGATCCGGGGTTGTGCAACTCCCGCATCGGTCTCGGTGGTCCTCCGGTCGCGGCTGCAGCGGCTGCGGCTGCTGCTACGTCAGCATCATCTGGGATCCTCGGCCCGTCTCTCCTCTGCTCTCGCTCTGCTCTCTCTGCTTGCATCTGTTCCATCTCTCTCCTCATGTCGAGCATGAATGCTCCCTGATCCCTCAACTGCTGCTGAACGCTCTCTAAGGAGGCGATCAGGGTGGAGTTGATCGCGCCCTAGTCCAGCACAAAGTGCTTAGGTTGTGGACCTCGGATGCAATCCTCGGAACTGCCGGCCATGGTGTCTGCAAAATCAAATGAGCCAAACTCAGGTGCTGATAAGTCTTGCTAGTCTCTCCTCTGGCTCATGTCTCTCAGAACCGAAAGAAAGGGGGTCGAGGGGGAACAGGGCGGAATCATACTCGGGCTCGGAGAGCTGGTCTCGGCTCTCGCGGGCCAACCTAGATGAACAGGTAGACGTGCCTGAAAGCGGTGCAGCCAGAGGCTGCCTAAGAGAGCGTCTACCCATCATCGTGATCTGACGAGTAAGGTGGATGAGATCTGGAGAAACTATGATCGGCAACCAAACCCTCTGTTCACCAACGCAACGCGAGCTGAAGACCGTAAAGGCTCGGTCAAATTATCTTGTCAAATTTTATTAGGTGAACAAACAATCTATCAGAGTGCTTACGTGACCTGTTGGGATACCCGATGCTACCCCAACCGACTGGCCCGCACGGAAGAGTCGGTAGTCAGCTGGAAATAGCACCGGAGGGCTCTACCTAGTGTGCGGGTCACTCTCTCGCGCAATCAAACCAACCAATGAGGGGGTTGCTCTCCCCAAAACAAATTTTTAAGTCGAGTGTCTTTTAGGGTCAATATCTTAAACAATCCCAATTTTATGGTTTTTCTTTTTAATATTTTTCAATAAAAACAAAGGCCTAACGAATTTTTTGGTTCTCCCGGTTATTTAATCAAAAACAAGGGAGAGAAGACGAAAAAGCTGATGCGCGATGAAATCAATGATGCATGCAGAGATAGAAATGCGTACCTTCCTCCAGCACTCTACATGCAAGTGATCCACGCAGAAATGTAAAGACAGAAAATAAACTACCTATATGGTGCAACGGTGAAAACCGAGTCCTAAACAAGCAAATCTACTCGAAGAACCGTCTAACTGGTCACCGATCCTCCAAGCCAAAGGTCCGGTCTCGGTCTACCCCTCCTCCTCCCGACACATCGGGTTCAGGAACAGCGCTTGGCAGGGAAGGCTACGGTACGTAGGCTACAAAGGGGATGAGTCAGTTATTTTTATTAGTGAATTATTAGTAGGTCCAATTAATCGCACTATAGGAACAGGCAAGCAATTAGGTGTGGGGACCCTACTAATTACGTCACAATCAAGCAGAAAATCCTAAGTCTAGGGGCTCGATAAAAACCGCGTAAAAACCGTCAAAGGCAGCAAGAAAGCCAAAACCGCGAAAAACCTAAGGGTCCTCCGAGCACACTGGTGCTCGGCGAAACAGACCCGCTAGTCAAGCAAAGTCCAATCCAAGTCTGAGTGTCCCTGAATTATTACAATAATAATCAAATGAATAATAATAAATCTAAACTAATCCTACTCTAATCCTCGCCCGCTCGTCTACTCTCTCACACTCTCCTGCGGCTCCGTGCAGAAGGGAGCCGCCTCCAAGTTCCTCGATTGCGTAGGCTTCTCAAAATCGTCCACCTCGGTCCTCGGGCCCCTTTATTAATGCAGACGGCTGGATGGGCGCCACGTGGTGAACGGACGGCTGAGATGCGGGTGGCGCCCAACGAAGGATGTCCTCATCCTGATCGAGTGGTCCAGGTGCAACCACGTAGAAGATCGAGTGGCTCTGAAGCAGCGTGGAAGGCGCCTCTAATCGGACGGTATGGATCGCCTCTCCAAAGATCTGACGGTGACGGGACCTCCTCAGATGGACGGCCGAGATGTGAACTGGAGGTCGAAGGGGATCCAACGGCTGCTGAAGGTCCTGGAAGAACTGTCGGCCGGCGAACTTCACCGGCCCAATGTGCACGCTCCTGACCTCCTCGCGGGGCTCTAATGATCGGGGAAGAATCGTCGGGGGCCTCCGCGTCAGATGGGACTCTCCGATGGAGCAACGGAGCTCTAAGGAGCCCGGTCAGCTCCGGCGGAGAAGCGGCTCCTGGCTCGAGTTGGGGGACCTCAGACGCCCCTCGTTGTACCTGCAAAAGGGGTCCAGAAGACTCGTGGGTCGAGGTCAAAGTGCCTCGACCCCATTAGGCATGGTGAAGGTGGTCTGGGAGTCGGTGCGAGTGAGCTCTGGCGAGGGGGTAGACGGAGGAGCTCGAACCCCAGCTCCTGTGCGAGCTGGGTTGAATGGGAGTGCGGAGAATGTGCGCGGGAGGAAGGCGAAGGCGATGGTAGATTCCGATGGTCGAACGGAATAGTGGGATGGTTGGAATCAGCGAAGAACAACGGCGGAGCGAATTGGGGGTAATCTGAAATTAGCGAAAAGGAAAGGGAAATGGGTCTACCTGGGTGGAGGTATCAACTGTGGAGGAGCTTGTGCAGCTCTCGGTCCTTGCCTCTAGGAGCGTTCGACCTCCGAGGCTCGAGCTCCTCCTCTGGGCGGAGCACGGCGGTGGTGACTCGCCGGATCAGTGGTCTGAACGCCCTCTCCTCGCTGCGACAGCACCTGGAGCGAGCTGTCACTCTCACTCGAGCACTGGAGGTCACTGGGGGTGGAGCGAATGAGCCAAAGATGGGAAATGGAGTGGCGGAGCTCGAGCTTAAGTATGGGTGCATGTCCGGCTAGGAGTGATCGGGTAGGGCTGCATGAGGCGCGGATCACGATGCGGATGCACCGGCGAAGGTGCCGGATCTGCTATGGTTAAGATGGACCCGGGGTTTAAGGAGGAGGTGATCGGTTTTAGGTGCAAAAAATCCGAGAAATCGGGTCGGGCTCCAATGACCCGTGGAAGGTGGTCCTGGGGGGGTTGACCGGGCGGTCAACAATCCCCCTAGACCAATGAGAGACTGCCACCTGGAAAATATTTGGAAATTAGATTAAAAATAGCAAATGGCTTATTTAATTAAAACTCAAAACATGAAATATTTTTGTTTTAATATTTTCTATTTTTTTGTGATTTTTAATTAATTTTTCAAAGTAAAAATAAGGTATTTACATTATATAGCTATATATAGGTATATGTACAATATAGGGTTTTTAATTTTGATTTTTAATTAATTATTTTTATACATTTTTGTTCTCATTTTATATTTTATTTATTTATATCATAAAATAAGGAATAAAAAGATATTTTTATTTTATTTTTGTTATTTATATACATTGATGAAATAAATACATATGTACATACATATACATGGTATATTTACAATATTATTTTTTATTTTTAATTTTGTTATTTTTATTTTGTTTTTGTTTTAGTTTATTTTATTTATTAACACCATAAAGGGATAGAATATATACAAGATTTTTGGAAATTAATTTTATTTATTTAGAAGGCTAAATAAATATAGGATGAATGGACTATATGCAAGGTGACTATGTACATGAGTGGTGTTTTTGTTTTCTTTTTAATTTTGCTATTTTTATCTTGATTTTATATTTATAAATATATACAAATATTTACAAACCCTTTTTAGTCTATTTTTGGGAGGAAAATATTTTTGTTTTATTTACATATATATACACACATGAGCCCCTATCTCCCTCTACTTTGGCTTTTATGCGGTCAGGCCCATGCTGAGCCCTCCCTTAGGTTAGGTTGCTCAATATTTATTCTAAATATTTTCTCTCTTTTTCTTTTTGATCTTTATTCTTTTATTTTTGCACAAAAACATGCTAATTATTAATTTTTACACAATGCATGCTTTTGGTAATTATTTCTATTTACAACTATATACATGCATTTGCAAAGGTTTTTGTAGCTAAAATATAAGAATAAAGAGTGATGAATGAGTATTCATCAGCTCTCCCCAACTAGAATGACAAAGAGACTGACTTCTCCAGCATGACAACCCAATGATTCCCCAATCCAATAACTCCTTCCTCGAGGAGCGGGGTATTCCCTTCTAAGTTCAAGTGGCAACCAGCTCAAGAGGAGGGGGTGAAGAGAAGAATGGACGGTAGCCAGTGTAGCTACCTATCCTAGGATGCAAGACCAGTGTAGTCAATTCATCCAGCTGCATGCCCACATGATTTGACTTTGGAACTCAAGCTTGCTTATTGACTTTACAACATATGTACACTTTTGTAGGCATTTTATTTTTGTACAGGCCTGTCTCTATTTTTTTTTGAAATACTATTCACAACAGCATTTATATAAGGAGTTTTTCCTCTTGAGCCAGTAGACTATCCCTCTTTTGAAGCTTTATTGCAACCCACACTCTCCTGTCTTTAGACTTCCTCATCACTGGACGGGTTGGGGTGCACTTCCCTCCCTAGAGGAGGACAAGTGTTTCCACTTGTGTGCGTCTCATACCGGCAAATCCAATCCCCTCACCACTCCAACTGAGTTGAGCCATGTGAAAGGTGCAGGTGTCCAAGTTAGGTCATTATCAACAAGAGTCGTGTATGTGTTCCGAAATACTCTACTTAGGCAGTCAAGAATCCATTGAACCAAGTCTCGTGATCCTCAAAGAATTAAGTCAACTAGACCTGAAGTACCTCAAACCTAGTTCCTATAAGGTTCATGTTATTAGGTAGATTTTAAGGTCCAATCCAGCTCCAATCTCCGGATTTTACTTAGACTCGTTCAACTATCAAACTCAATCTGAAAAATGCTCATGCTATGTAATGTGATGCAGCAAATATTTTTGTGATGCAATTTTCAAAGAATTGAACTTTTTATTGATTTTTGAAAAGATGATGATGATGATGCATATGCATTTTTTGTATTTTTCAAAGAGATTTTTCAAATGTTTTTGGATTTTAATTTTGCAAATGTTTTTGGAATTTTGAAAACAAAAAAAAATTTGGCTGAAAACAAGATTAAAAATATGTACATGGGAGTGCTTCTTATATTTACAAGAAGTAGATTTAGAATTTACAAGGGTAAGTGATCAATTTTATACATATATATAGTGGATTTTGGTTTGATGTACGTATTCCTTAAACTTATTTGACACATGTTTTTCAAACAATTTCAAAAACTATAGTCCAGAATAATTTTTACAAACATTTTACAAACATGTACACACATTTGAAAATCATTTTGCAAAGGTTTTCAAACAGTATAGATAGATTTTTCAAAATATTTTTACAACCATTTTTTCAAACCATTTGCAAATCATTTTTCAAACATTTTATTTCACACAAAGAAAATAAATTTTCAAAACAAAATGTTTTTAAAAAGGTTGAAAACATGTAACAAAACATTTTCAAAATAGTTTTCAAAAGATTTTTCACGAAGATTTTCAAACTATTTTTCAAACATTTTGCAAAAAACATTTTCACCTGATTTATTAATCAGTAAATACAAAAAGAATTGGAAGAATAATCACATCATTTTATTAAGGTTTTTAATGAATTTTAAATAATTAATAGCCATATTATTAAGAAAATACGAAAGTACGAGTTATGGCTAAAGTATATACACAGTATATACGACCCCCCTATACTTAGCTTGAGCTATGTCCTCATAGATCAGAGAGAAAAGAGAAGACATAACTCGTACTGAGTATAGGAAAATCTAAAGAATAAATGAACGAAGAAACGAATGAACGAATAAGAAGTTGACCGTCCCCCCATACTTAGGATCAAATAATCCTAAGTATAGCAGACTGTACACAAGGCAGGGAGGGTCAAGGGTGGGAATGAACAGATCGTAATCAGATTGTCTCCCCCTATACTTAGGGTAAAATATCAAAAAGTATAGACAAGAAGAGGAGACAATGGAGAGGATCGAAGAATGAAAACTCGGGGTGTGCACCCCTTATATTTAGGACAAAGTACGTCCTAAGTATAGAAAACTGTCTACAAGGGGCGACACCTTTTTGATAGATAAAGAGGATAGAAAAGAAAAAGAAGAAAAGAATAAAAGAAATCAAAAGATGGAAGAAAGTAGAGAAGGATATACACATCAGTCCTCCTATACTTAGGGTAAAAGAAGCCCTAAGTATAGGTGACAACAGGAGTAATGAAATGGAACGAAGGATGAATACTCGGCTCGTCCACCCCCCTATACTTAGGACAAAGTACGTCCTAAGCAAGGCAAACACGAGAATGGGTGGACGAGCAATATGGGAGAGGTACGAAGATGAACAGAAGCGGATGTACAACAAAGATGGATGTACACATGATCAAGAAGCTAGAAAGCGAACCTTCTTGCGGGACCACTGAGGAATAGATCTAGTGTGGTGCAAGTCGACATCGGGGTCCACAGTGGACGGAAGCCGATCATGGTCGACAGAGTGAAGGCCCTCAGTGGAGTCAAATCGAAAAGGGACGAACTGTTCAATGGTAGTAGTATGGCTAGGTTCTCCCTTAGTGGTCCTATGGTGTGAAGGCGCAGACGTGTGAGTGGAAGAAGTGTGGTCAGGTCTGGCCTTGGAAGTCTCGCAGATATCGAAGTGGAAGGGGACAAACTCATCATCCTCAGAAGAAGTGTAATCGGAGTCGTCCTGCGAGGTCTCGTCCAGGTCAAAATCAAAAGGAACGAAGTCATCAGTGGAAGTATACGAACTCTGTTCATCCTCAAGACTCTCACCTGAATCCTTGTCTTCAACAAGAGGCCTGAATTTATCAAAATAAATGGCATCATCATAACCGACCTCAATCATCTTTACTTGTGAGTGACCAGGAACGGACTTATCAGTGGAAGTAGTCAAATGAGGTCCGTCATGTCTACTTGGTATCTGCCCTCCACTCAATTGGATCAATCACGTAAATGCTTTGGATTTCATCAACACATCGCCACACACCAGGAGGAGGAACTGCGAGGTCTATGCTTTCCGATTTCCTCCCCTTTCGGGGGATCCTTCGGGTCTCATTAGGGGTCGCTAAGCAAACATATCTAATAGCATCAGATCGGTCACAAGCCTCGGAGTCAGCTAGAATCGGTGAAGGTGCATCAGGTGGAGGTCTCTGGTCAACTATGGGTGCGGTGACCGATACTTCGCTCTCGCTAACAGGACGGAAGCGAATCTCTCCTGATCCGTAGTGAATAACGACCCTCGCAGAGGCGAGGAATGGTCGTCCCAGGATGATTGGAGACGGCTCCCCTGTGGAGGTCTCCATGGGCAACACGACAAAATCAACATGGTGGTTCGTGCCCTGAATAGAAATGACGGCGTTTTCAAGGATACCCTTCGGCCTCTTTATTGATCCATCAGCAAACTGTACGATCATCCTGGTTTTCGTGAGAGGCCCTAAGTGAAGAGACTGTACCAGCGAGAAGGGTATGATACTAATCGAAGCACCACCGTCGAGGAGAGTGTGATCACATGTGAAGTCAGAGATTGTGCAGTTGATGAAAGGTGTGGCAGTGTTTCTCTTCCAAGGAATGGGACGGTGTGTGATGGCGTGGGCAGTGGCCATGGTCAGAATATGACGATCAGATCTGCTCCTCCGCTTTCTCTTCTTGGGAAGAGGAGCATATAAATCAGTCATGTCCTGCTGAAGTGAGGCACGGATAATCTCGTGAATGGTGGCCAGCACTTCAGGTTCAGTCAACATTTTTTTGAATTTTTGGACCTCCTCCATACAAGGGAGGAAGTTAGAATCATCATCTACACGAGGAATGCCAATAGCAGTCTATACAACGGCATCCTCGGGGTCAAAGGTGGGACAGTGTGTGAAAGATTGTGTGGTCAAGAGATCTGGCAAGTGGGCGCTCTCTTCACAATCTGACTCGATCAAAGGTCTCCCGAAATCTTTTTGTGTTTTTAAATTTTTCTCATTTTTTTGTATTTTGGGCGATTGCAAGCTCTCGTGGTAATCCTCAAATGATTCCAAATCATCAGATCGTGAAGCATCAATGTGGCTCTTATTCATGCAGGTGAGGTCGTCAATCCTCGAATTCATTTGCTCCATGAACTGGGTCAAGGTCTCAAGTGTGGACATCGTGAGAGGTGACTCCAACAGGTCGGTCTCGGATGGATGTGAAGGTGGATAATAAGGAGGTGGAGGTGGATGTGGGTAGAGGTCCGAGTCTCGATACTGTGGCTGAGACGGATGTACAAAAATCAGAAAAAGTAGGAGGAGGATCCTCCTGATAAAAGGGAGGTGGACCGACTGGAGTGAACGAGGGATCCGCAAAATACAGATAAAATGTGCTCCAGGGGTCCATCTCGAAGACAAAAGAAAAAATGATCGGGAGAGTACGATGGTCAAGTCAAGAGAGCGAAGAAGAAGGCGCAAATGCGCAAAGGTGATCTAGGACACACACAAAACAATCACAGACAAAAATGAAAACAAGTCAAACCCTCAATTCACCTACTCAACTCGGTAGAGACCGAAAAGTCGGTCTTTTTATCTTGTCTGTTTTAGAGTTAGGTGAGAAGTCCAAAAGTAACACACACACTTAGGGGGCTGAATGGGATTTGGGCACTATCCTTAGGGTGTGCGCGAGCAAGTAAAACGAAGACAATGAGGGGATTACTCGCCCCAATACAAGATTTTTCTTTTTGGTCGATTTTAGGGTCAAGTAATATTAGCAATCCCAATTTTATTGATTATCACTTTTTTTTGGATTTTTAGTGAGAAATGCATGCACCTAACGAGGAGTCAATTTCTTTAAGCACCTAGGTTGGCAAAATCAGAGGGAGAGTCGGAAAAGCAATGCAAGCGGTAAATCAATGATGAATGCTAAAGAGAAATGCTCACCTTGCCTCCAGCACTCTTCATGCAAAGATGCTCAGCAGAATTGAAACATATCTATATGCAAATGCAATCCGATGAAATCGCCCTAAGTTTCAGAAATTGCTATTATCATGAAGAACCACAAGTTGACCACAAATCCTCAAACCTAGAGTCCGGTCTAGGATCACCCCTCCTCCTCTCGACAAATCGAGTTCAGGAGAAGCGCTTGGCAGGGTGAGCTCGCGACGCGACGGCTCGAAGATAGTGAATCAAATGTTTAATGATTTGACTAATTCCAAACGATACTATAGGCACATGCAAAGGTATTAGGTGTTTGGCCTTAATCTATCGCAAGCAATTCCTAAAGCTAGGGGCTCAATCACACAAAATAAATAAAATCGAAAAACAAAACAACATAAAAAGAATGCAAAGAAAGCCGACAAAAACCGCAGCGAGCCTCCAAGTGAACAATCACTTGTAAATTAGGCTCGAATGTCCAAGCGTCCGAGGGTACCTGTATTATTACAAATATAGGTCGCTCTCTCACTTAAAATTACAAAAGTAGATACAACACAAAAATGCTAAAAAATACGACTGTCTTCTCAAGTCCTCCCTGCCTTCTTTGATGCTAGGTCAGAAGTCTCCTGCCTCCTTCACGTGGGTGCACCGACGCCTAAGGCAAAGTTCGAGGGCCTGAATGTAAATATCCCACAAAGTTATAACTAATTAACAAAAATCACGGACTGAATACAAATATCAAAAATGTCCAGGCTAAACCCGCAAAATGTCCAAGGCTCATGCGCCACGCACGTGAGCCTAGCAAGGGTCTGAATGCAATAATACAAACTACAGGGCCTAGTTATAAATTTTACAATAATATAAAAAGGGCAAATGAAAGTTTAGGCACTAATAACGTATTACAAAATTAGCAAGGGCATGGAAGCAAAATACCATCACTTAACAGGCGATCGGACGACTGGAAGCCGCCACTTGGACACATGGCACGCCTGGGACGCCTGATACCGCTTCAAAATCCACGGCCCAGATTAGATGGCGAAAGAACGATCGGACTGCTGGGCGTGGGGGCACATCTGACGGTGGATGTTGAATTTGGAGGGGGTGTTGATCTGACGGACACGAAGCGACCGACAAGAACAACAAAGAACTCGAGCGTGGCGACTTTTGATCGGCCAGCGCTCGAGCTTCCCCACGTCTGGGTGGTCGCCGACCGTTTCTTATTGCTCCTGCGGCGAAGGTGGTGCTCCCAGGTGCCTCAAATGTGGCCCAAGACCATTGGATGTTCAAATGGTCTTCGACACTCAGTGAAGCGCCGGCGGACCCAGAGCGTCCTTCCCCCAGCAAAATGAGGCTCAGATGCCTCCTTCTCCTCCTGCAAATCAAATAGAAAGAACGGCAGATATCTTGCGAGCAGGAAAAGGCCTTTATTGGCGAGAAATGGTGTTCGCGGAGTCGAGGATGGTTGCCGGAGCTCGCGAGCTCCGGCGAGGTGTTTGGCTGTGGATCTAAGCTAACGCTTTCGATTAAACGACAAAATAGACCTACGCACTAAAAACTAGGGCTACAACGAATTAATAAGCAAAGAAAAATAAGGAAGAAAACGACCTCGAGCAGTGGTGTACTGCGAGATAGGACCGTCGGGAGCTGAGCTCCGGTGATGGTTGGAACCGGCCCTCCACGGCTCGCCGCCGCACCTAGCTTGGCCGAAGGAGAAGCTGGCACCTTCTCCGGTCTAGGGCGCAAGGAAAGGGGACTAAACGAGTCACGAATGGGGTTCAAGGAGGACTGGAGGTTGACAGTGGTTTTTGAACAAAGTGGTCGAGAGGGCTCGCAAATCGAAGATTATCGGGCGGATATTCGGTCCAATCCCCTAGATAAGAGATGGGCGTGTATGGTCAACCATAGGGGAGGAAGTTTGCAGAAGGGATCGACCTTAAAAGGTGGAAGATAAGACCTTGAAATATCCACGAAAGCAGACAAAAAATGCACTTCAGACGAGGAACAGGCTGGGGTCAGAGAGTTGACCGCAGGTCAACTCCCCAGCCCCCCTGGTTGGTCCACGTGGACCAATCAGGAAAAAGCCTAAAAAAAGATTTCAAAATTCATTTTAAAATAGTAAATAATTTTATTAAATTATGGTTACATAATAAAAAATGTTTATTATTTTATAAATTATTTTATGGTAATTTTTATTTATTATTTAGACGTATATTTTTACAAGTTGCCTATTATACCCTTTATAGGTATATTATCTATATACTTTATTCTTTTATTTTTTTGTATATTTAATTTATTTATTTATGTTTATTATTTTATAAAATTATAAAGTATTTTTATACACTTAAAAAATATTTTTATTTTATTTTTCTGATATATTTTATATACTTAAAAGTATACAATGTATAGGTATGTGCATAGGTTATATACCTATGTATTATATTTACAAGTATTTTATTTTGTATTTTATTTGTGTTTTTATTCTGATTTTAATAAACAAATATATTATAAGTAATATTTATAAAAATATAAAATTATAAAAATAATGAATAAATAATAAAATGAATATTCTAATCTGTATAATTGTACAATGTGGGTCCAAAACTCAACTTTCAAACCGTAGCTCCGCCAAATGCGAAACCACCGTCATTAAATAGCTTATTTTATACTATATACAATTAAAGTGAGTTTGCTGCATTTGGCGTTTTCATTTGTGAGATACGGGTCTGGGAAGTTGGGATTCTAGATTTTTATTCATACCATAACTTTTTATCTGTACATTATTTTTCAGTGAAATCAATTTTTATTTTTCTTTATTTAATTATCTACAACTTTCATGTACAAAGTTTCTTTATCTGATGTATAAAAAGTGGACCAAAAATAGGTCTCAAAATGAATATATAATGAATGAAATGAATAGTTACTTGGCCCTTATCTCCCCCTACTTTATTCCTGGTCGACCTATTCATCGAGATGCCTAGGTCTCGAGGTTTCGGGTCATAAAATATTTACAATATTTTATTCTTTTTATTCTTTTCTTTATTCTATAATTTTTTGGCTTTAAAAACCACATTTTATACAATATTTACACAATGATGCATGAGTGCTAAAATGCCTAAATTAAGCCTATTTATACGTATTTACTAGGGTTTTTAAGGCCAAAATGATAGAATAAAGATGATGAAACGTAGATTCATCAGAACCTATGAAAATTTGGGCTCGTTTGGGTTCGTGAAGATTTTAGCATTTCAATTTTCGTAGCCCTATCTTGTGATAATTTTTCGACCCTGTTTAAATTGTTTAAACATGAATTTATTACTTAGATAATATTCTACATTAAACAAGAAAAATGTGAAATTTGAGTTTGCGTAATTTGGATTCTGTTTGCTCAAGATATGAATGTTTTATTGACCATATGTCCACTATTTCGGGGATGGCGATTAGAGACGTAATTAAGATGTTAATTATGGTTTTAAAACGCTTGGAAATGTGTGTTTATTACATGATTTCTGTTTTAAATCAAATTATCAATCTCTAGAAATTAATTTTGCTTTATTTGGATTTAAAATGAATGAGATATGCTAATTTTAGTTAGTGAGGGTCACTGCTGGAAATTGCATGTTTATCTAGAAAGCTCGTAATTGTCATTTAAGAAATTTACGAAATTAATAGTTAATTTCCTGAAATAATTGTGTATAATATTTGAGAAATATTAGAACAATAATTATTCCCTTAAATGGCATTGCCTCAACCAATGAATGATTAGATTAGATCTAGATCACCAATTGGTTACTTGATACACTTTCATCAAACTTATTGCTTGATTAGGTTTTGGGAATTTGTCTAGAAAATTTCCTTATAATCAAAATGATTTTGATTATTACTACATGGTATAATTTCGCTTGAAAGACCGATGATCATCTCAAGTACGAAGTGATTGACTCGGCATTGTTTTATCTCAAGGCGGATATGGTGTCTAGTCGGGGAGCGTTGGAGTAGCAGGTTGCACCGTGTACGGTCTGTCCCACTCCCGTCGGTACTGACCATGATAGCGGGTAGGGAACGAATGATGCCTGAGAGATCATGATGTATTTTCTAATTATTAAAATTCGAATAATACGTACTTTGAGATAATACCACTAATTCAAGTAACAATTAAGTTTGATGATTAAATTGGATTGATAATTGATTTAATGAGATTAGATTAATTATATCTAATTCAAAACACTCTATTATAAATAGATGTGTATTTCCCTTGGTAGATTTAATCGTAATGAATATGATTCATAATGACTAATTAGAATTTGAATGTGATATGGAGGATCACATAAGTGACACCCATGGTCTCCCATCAAGGCAAAGGGTTCCGTCACTAGATATTGTATGTAGGAGACACTTGTCTGAAGTGACAGCTCCTGCATACAATCCATTTAGATCGGGCTCTTCGCTTCTCAAAAGAGTAAGGCCATATACGTAGTGACCCCAAAATCGAGTCCTCATATTATTGGCTAGATATTGGATTGTGTATAGTGAGTATTAAGCATGTTGACAGTTGGTTCAATTAATGATGAGTCAACATCACCTTAGGGGTGGTGGGTCCAGGTGTTAAAGACCAAATTGGGAGATGCAAGTTGGACTTGCAAGGTGGAATGAGTTCCCGCTTCTTTTTATCGGAGTCACAAGTTCTCATATTATCGGGATGTAACAAAGATAAGGAAGGAGATCCCATATCTTGCTTGAGATATAATGGTAAGTATATCTCTTACATTGAAAGTGATTAAGGGAATGAACTTTCAGTGTTGACAAGGCAGGACAACTTTGATATAAAAATTCCTAAATCAAAGTAGAATATGTATATATATAATATATATACACTTATGCAAATTTCTTATTTCAGATAATCCTTTATTAAACCCACTCAATGTTATACTCAATAATAACCAGTAAAATATCATGGATTGGACTCATGATCCAGATATTGTACTTGCAGTTGGACACATAATGTATGCGGTTGCAATGTGCAAGTTTCCTTGTAATAATGAGGAATGACAATTAAATAGACAATAGATCTACAATCCTAGGGTTTGTATATCTCTATAGTCTTGATATCATCAAGTGTACTTTGGATGTGACATGTCGATGATGATCATAATTGTCAAATTAATCCTTATAAAATCAAAGAAGATGCTTTGGCATGCATATTTGCTCTTGACATTTATCATGAATGACATGGTTCACTGCATTATGCATAATGGTAGCTCGAAAGAGATGATGTATTCAAAACGTTTGAATACGTACCTGAAACAATGTTTTAAGAGTCTAGATGGATGTAGACAAGATGAGTGTCATTATTCTACTGTCTATACTCTAGTCATTCTTGAAGCTTCATAATATTCATATTGTATGAATTTAATGAAGCATGTATAAATGTTGAAATGCTCTTACATTGAATTCTTTTGAATTCAACATAAGAAATTCATTGTCTTGAACAATGGTTGTTTGTAGATAAAGAGAGCACAACGGAAGCGTGGGTTGGACCCGTGTGAGAAGGAAAGTCAAAGAGTTAATTGTACTTCTATGACTTCCATATGACATCCAAAGAGTTGGATGAATGCCAATACTGCAATAAGTTGGTGTGTTGATAGTATGACTATCAAGTCTGTCTAGAATCCTTAGGGAAGGACTCGGATAGAGCACCAGAATAATCTACATAAATCATTGATATTGACTTGCTTATTGAATAAGATAAAGTCTTATAATTGTATCTCAGTCTTCTAACAACACTTGCAATAGATTGCATATGATTTAGAAGACTGAAAAATTTGATCGTAAGGTTTATAGTTATCTACATAGATATTGATGCAATTATTGCAACAATCTCTGTTGGATTGATAGACTTCATATTTTCAGTGGGAGAGCCCTTAGTCTTAGAGAATGTCTCTATGACTGAGATATTAGAATACACTCATAGTTTATTTCTAAATGTTGGAAATAGACATGAATTCTGAAATAGACCTATCATAAAGAGTTATGATGGATATATTTCAGATTGTATTTTGATATCTGGATGACTCTACTAAATTAGAAAATTAATGAATGGTTCATTAACATTTCTAATACTGAAAATTAAACCTTATAAGATCAATAGGAGGATGAATATCATTTGACAATGATCTGGCATCAAACCTTGGACATATGTATGTTGATGAGATCAATAGACTAGTAAGAGATGAAACTTTAGAATGTCTAAAATCTCAAATCTTACATACTTGTGAATATAGTATTAAAAGTAAAATGTCCAATACACCCTTCTCTTAGGAAAGGTGTAAGATGTCAAGGTATTCAGGATCTCATACATATTGATGTATGTGAATCATCTATATTATAGTGAACATTATGGATATATGATGTCTATTGATGATTATGTATGATATGAGATTTCTTCTCTTCACCTAAGAAAACTTTGAAATGTTCAAAGATTTCATAATTTTGGTTTACAACCAAATTTTGAAGAATGATGAAATGAATTTGGTCTAACCTAGATAGCTTGTACATGTTAGATAAATTCAAAGAAAACCTTATGGAGATATGTATATAATTTATATCTCAATCCTCCTAACACACCTAAACTCAATAGAGTTGTAGGGAGATACAATTGGATCATGTGTAACATGATTTTATCAATGATGAATTTTAGCATAGTTACCTCTTAGTTTCCATGTATATATGTAGTAGAGACTACATTGTATATCTTTAATAAGATTCCATGCAAGTAAGATGGAATTGAGCACTAAAGAGTGCTACTTCATTAGGAAAATAAAGGATGGTATGGGATACCTACTTTATGACCTTGAGATTCTTAAAAGATCTCATCTTTAAGAATGTGATTCTTAGAGGATGACTCTCTTGAGAATCAAGATGAAAATGAAATAAAGGATCTCATTGAATCTTGAAATGATAATGAGGCTCCTGAAATAGGAAACTAAAAGGATAATTAAAGATGAAACATTAATACCTCTTCAAATGAGTTTGAGTATGGATTCCATGTGTCAGTTAAGTCTGACAATGATCAGACTTCATGTGAGGAAGCTCCTGAGGATCATGACATGGAAAGATGGATGTTAGCAATAAAAGTCTAAGGTAGACTTCATATACAAGTGTTGTATATGGACCCTCGAGGATCCACCTATATGGGTAAGACTCGTTAAGGTGTAATTGGATCTTCAAGATAAAAAGGGAACCTGATGAGAAGGTAGAGACCTTCAAAGCACGGCTTGTAGCCATGAGCTACATATTGAAGAGAAGACATTGCTTGCAATGAGACTTGATCTTCAATGACCATGCTTGAACCCATCAGAATATTGCTGACTATAGCTACACAACTTGACTTTAACATCTACAAGATGAAACTCAGTATTTCATTCCCTTATGAATACCTCTCTGAGGATATTCACATGAAGTAGCCCCAGTGCTTCATGGTTGAGAAAATCAATATGTGCAAGCTAAAGAAATCCATCTATGAACTCAAATAAGCTTCTTGAAGATGGAACATAAGATTTGATGAAATCGTAAATGTTATGATTTCTGATATAATCTTGATGAACCATGTGAAGCTTAGTGGGAGTGCCATTGTGTTCATCGTGCTAAATATAGATAATATCCTAATCATTTTAAAATGATATAAGGATTATAATAAGTGTTTTATAGACTGGCTATTCCATATCTTGAAATATGATTTCAAGGATACCTCTTAGATATTAGTTCTAAAGTTGTTCATAAAAAAAGAGAAGAGGGTATTGAGACCATCACATTTGTAGTACACCTTGGACATATTCCATTCTTGGAAATTCCAAGAAAGGCTTCCTTCCCTTAAGATTTGGTACTGACCTATATAAAGGGATAGCACCTCAAAGAGTTGAGGAAGTGAATGCGAGAACATCTTTCACTTGTGCATCAGTTACGAGAAGCTGAGTGTATGCTAGATGTGTACAAAAGGCAGACATCCGCCATATAGTGGGAGTAGTAAACTGTTACTAATCCTACTATGGAGATAAAACACTTGATTGCAGTAATAACAAAATCTTCAAATATGACAAGACTTTTGACATAGTGGTCTCTAAGTCTTGTCTTCAAGAAATTAAGACTATATAGATAGTGATCTAAAAGGTCTTAACTTTGGATACCTTTGGAGATAGAGATCTCCAGGAATAAGGGTATTCTGATAAGGATTATGGAAATACTAGTTATAATAATTATTGAGTAATAGTATCAAGGACACTATAACTTGTTTGACTAGATTGAGTATTGGTTGCATAAGATGCAATATTCGCATTAGATGTGAGAACTGTTACTGAGGGATATGCAAGTGCCGTAAAAGGACTTGGCATAGTCTCTTGGGAACAGAGTGACCGATCAGCTTACCTAGCTATTTTCCAAATAGCCTATGATTATCACTTGAGTGTGGGTTTAAATTATTAGCCCATTAATGGCTCTTTGAGCTAATGGGAGATTGTTGGACATGCGAGCCCACGGCGAGCCATTATGCAATAAATGTTATTGCGAATATCATTCCCTAATCTGAAATGAAGAATAAATCATTTGCATAATAGGTCCTTTAGTACAATTAGGGTTATGTACCATGACCATCTTAATAATCATACAGTTGTTGATTCAACTATTGAATCATAGAGGTTGGTGCTTGGATGAATATCTAAAGGGTTAGATTGAGGACTCATCAAGCACCGTCAAATGATTGTTAAGAGATGATCTCCAGCCTTAGTAGGAGATGGCAATCCTTTCTCACATAGGTTGATATCCGACTGACCTCTTGATGCAGGTCCTCTGCATGGGAATAGAGATTCAGAGATGTCAGATTAGTTAGGTCAAAGAGTTGACTTGATGAGATCGAGATAATCAAAGTCCTATATCGTATGCTGTCACGATAAAGGCACGCATCCTCTGACGGGAGACAGATGTGTTACTATATGTCTGAGTATGTACATTTGGCAGACCAATAGGTTGATGACCTAACCAAGGTCTATACACCGATGTGCTGGTGTGCATATAAGGGCATATAAGTAATACGATCTCTCAAAGGGATCATACAGGTTCACTACTGAACCGGAAGACATGAGCTCACTCATGAGATATTGGGAAGAATCAAATTCCGTGCACGGTCGTCTCGCTTTGGAATTGACTGAATTTGTAGGTTTGATATATACTTTTGGAAAGTATATGATCAAGACCTAGGTATGATATATGCTTTTGGAAAATATATGATCGATACTGACTCCCAATGATTGAATGAGAAACTTATTGATAAAACCATGAAGTAGACAATATAAAGTTGATCTAATACTTCAGGTTTATTCTGAGTCTTCCAGTATGCAGGATGTACACGTATTGAGAATACTTAAGGGAGATGTGATCATAAACGATTGTATAACCATGACGCTTCCATTCCTAGGGAGTGATGAAACGGGTCCGGATTTTAGTGACTCCTCTCATAGAGAATTGATCTAATCTTAGTACAAATGTTGGACATTGATCTGAATGTGATTCAGATGTAATGAGAAGATTAGATTTACGATCTTGATTTAATTAAACATCTATGGGAGGTTCGCAAGATCTGGATTTGAGATGTGATCTCAATATCCAAGTCACTATACGTGGAACAATACAATCGTACTGTCCTTATCTCCAAGTATCTGCGGAGAAAGCGCATTATCCTTGAAAGAGTTCATGGATAATTTCATTGTTGATATATGTATCCGAGCATCGAGAAAAATGGATAATTAAATGTGATTTATTATCATGAATAATATAAATTCGATTCATATTATTAGGATAATTATCTGAGATAATTAAATGTGATTTAATTATCAAAGATGTGAATAATGTGAATGTGATTCCTGATATTTGGGCACATAAGAAAAGAGATCTAAGATGAGTAAATGTGATTTAATTATCATGGATATGAATAATGTAGATAGCACTATCCATATTATTAAGGTATATTATAAATGTGATTTATAATATATTAAAGAGATCATATTATGATTTATATTTATTGATTAATTGTTAATGTTAATTGGATTCACATTGAATGATTAATTGAAAATATAATTACATTTTTTTGGGGTTGTGAATAAGATTCACATAATTTAAATGGCATGGTTGATATTTTCCACAAGATAATTTGGAATTATTTTTGTGAAAATATTGTCAACAAGAGATGATGATATATATCATGTGATAATGAGATCTCATGATAATTTGAATATATGGATCAAGTCCACCAAACATGAGTGGACGTATTCAACTCTCCATGAGGAGAAGAGTAGCCGTCCCCTCTTATGGGGAGATTGGTTTATTCTCTTCATTATCTTTTCTCTTATCAAAGATGATTTAATTTCAAACTAATTTTGTTGATTCATCAATGAAAATTAATTTAAACTAAATCATTAGTTGTTGTGTTTTTACAACAACATCATAGCCATTGAAAGAAACACAAATCAGTCTCATCCATTGATTATGTGTATCCCGTGGATTGTGATCCATGGACTCCCATAACCCTATATAAAAAGAGGCACCCATTGCTTTTAGCATGAGATATGAAAAATGAATGCTCTCTCTCTCTCTCTCTTTCTCTCTACACGCCCATTCTCTCTATCTCTCATGTGGTCGTCCACCATGGATGCCCATGAGAGATCCTCCATCATCGCAGCGTCGTCGTTATGTTGCCCGATCGTTTGCTCATGGATCTCCGTCTACTTCGACGTGCCTTGCTCGTGAAGAAGACGTCCTATCTCGTTTTTCGAGATCAGGAGATCCGTGGCTTGGATCATCAACAAGGATTGCGAGAAGCACACGTCTCATCTACACACTCGCAAGCGTCTCCTCCATCGAATCGGACTTGAGACAGGAGGTTTCTTTGTTTAGAGACTCGATCGCAACCACACTTCAAGAGGTAATCCTATTACTTGTTTGTGGTTTAGACGAAACGATGCGAGAAGTGTTCTTGGATCATGTGATTTTGTCACATAGAAATTTTTAATTTCCGCTGCATCGAGCAACTAGTGCGACTAGTCGCTCCTGATCGCATTCGATGCGATCATCACGCTTCCGTGATGCGCTTGAGGATTTTTCCCATATCCTTCATTATGCTGGGGTGTGCTTGGCTCTGTCCTCTCATGCCTGATGCCATGCTCTGCACAGTAGTCCTCAAAGCTAAGGGAGTTGTACTCTCCTCCATTGTCTCTGCGTAGACACTTCAACAATTTTCTTGTCTCGCTCTCAACCATGGCATGAAACTTCTTGAAGCAATCAAGCACCTGATCCTTCGATCTCAACACATACACCCACACCTTCCTAGATGCATCATTAATGAAGGTGAAAAAATACATGTTGTCTCTCAAAGAGGTTGTGTCCATGGGACCACAAACGTCTGAGTGAACCAACTATAGAAGATCTCTCTTCACCTTGGATCTGACTCTGTATGGTGCACTCCTGCTCTTCCCAACCTCACATGCATCACAAGGAGACAAGGTGATGTCATTGTGGTAGGGGATCAACTCTCTCTTGCTAAAAAGTCGCAAGCCATTCTGGCTCATGTGTCCAAGTCGACGATGCCACATCTGAAGTATCTTCTTCACTATTATGCAGACTGCCATCCATGACCTTCACTCTAGTCATATAGAGTGTGTGACACAAACTGCCTCTAGCCATGATGAGATAACCCTTGCTTATCTTGCATTTGTTTTCGCCGAACTTCATATGGTAGCATTCACTATCTATCTGAGAGCCAGATATAAGGCTAAGACGCACATCATGAGCATGCCTCACATTCTGCAAAGTCATTGAGCACCCAACATCAGTCTAAATCGAGATGGTGGCCATGGCCACGATGTTAGAGTAACTTTGATTACCCATCAAGACTCATCCATAATCACTTCTAGTGTAGGTGATGAAGAACTCCCTGTATGGAGTTACATGATAGGAGGCAGTCGTATCAACAACCCACTCCAAATCACTCCCTGCATGCAAGCATTGATCCTGGATGGTGAGAATCACCTCATCTGCACTGTCATCTGCCACAACAGTTGCTAAATCCCCATCTTCATTTCTGATTTTTCTTGGCTTCAGCTTTCTCTCCCTTCCAAATCATGCAATCTCTTTTCCAGTGACTGAGCTTCTCGCAATAGTGACACTTTCCTCTACCGTTTGACTTGTCCCTAGATTTTTGCCTCTCCTGTGACTTTCCTTTGCTAATGGATCTTCCTCTCCTCTCAACTGCATACACATGTGAAGAGGAGGATGTCTCTCCTGAAGAGCGATGCATGATCTCCTTATTTAGAAGACTACCCTTGACTATGTCCATGGTCAACTTGTTATCCTTTGCAGAGTTTCTCACGATGACTACTAGAGTCTCCCAACTGTCTGACAATGAACCCAACAAGAGAAGTGCCTGCAACTCATCATCAAGTGCCAATCCCATGGAAGTCAACTGGTTGATTATGCTTTGGAAGTCATTCAAATGCTCTGTCTTTTTGGTCCCATCCTTGTATTTCAAGTTCACAAGATTTCTAATCAAGAAAGCCTTGTCAGTTGCGATCTTCTCATCATAGAGCTCAGACAACTTATCCCACAACTCCTTTGCATTTATCTCTCAGCCACATGATGGAAAACTGACATGTCGAGCCACTTCGAATGGTCACAATGGCCTTTCGGTTCAATTTTGTCTACTCACTTGCAGACATGTTCTCTAGCTTGGTGCTCTTTCCCTCCATGGGATCATGAAGGTCCTTACAATATAGAATGTCTTCCATCTTTGTTTCAAAATCTGTCAGTTGCTACTTGTGAGCTTAATAATAGTACCCTCATCATCTTTACCCATTTTTCTCAACCTGAGCTCCGGTACCACTTGTTGGGGGATAATAGGCGTGTCCCTAAATCCCTTTCCTGCTGCAAAGATGGCACACAACAATATGGGTTCTCCACTCAGGAACCAAATGGCAACAATGACAATCAAACGCAAGCAACCACAACAAGCAATCACCAAAGGAGACAAGGATTTTTATGTGGAAACCCTTACTCGATGTGAGTAAGGGAAAAATCACAGGGCAAGACTAGCAATGAATCCACTACGGTCAAATGAAACCAAATGTTCTTTCGATTTTGTTGCCCAACAAAACCGAGATACAAGCTGCAAGCACAATGATAGTTTTTCTACAAGTATCTAACTATCCCTAGGTATCTATCAGTACCAAATGTGCTCAAATCAAGAAGGATGGAGTGGCTTTCCTGTGAGCTCCCGGATGGAGATCGAAAATGATGGCTTCTACTCTTTAAGGTCTCCACGTACGCAACCTCATCGTTGCTCCTCTCGAGCTTGCCCAAACGTTGCTCTTCCCAAATCCACAACCCTAGCCGCTACTCCTCTTGAGCTCGATCGCTGCTCTCTCTCTCTCTCTCGCTCGCTTGACTCCTTAGCACGCGTGGAGGAAGACGGAGAGGGTCCCAAGTCCCTTGTTGCTGTTGGAATGGGAAGGAGTCAGGTCGTCGTTCCCTTTCTTCTCTGGAATGGGAATATCCGAATGGGTTCTTTGGAATGGAATGTCCGAATAACATTCCCAGTTCTGGAATCGGGGGCAGCAATTTGGGGCTCCCAACTTGATGGGAAAATATCAAAGAGCCCCTCCTTCCAAGTTGGGGCTGGACAGTAAAATACCCAGCAAATAAGTCATCTACAAATTGAACATTGGTAATCATTGAATCCATTCCTTATTTTAGGAAACCACAGAATTCACCGGACATAATTAGTTTCGCAAGCATCGCATCAAGGATAGGGAGTGGGAGTGGATGAATATGAAAGGGGAAATGGGGTCTCCTTGGTGTACTCCTCGTTTAGCCTTTAGCCAACTTAAAGAAGAGTCATTTTCTTTGAATGAAACTCTTGTAGTTTAAAGTAAAGCTTCCACCCAAGAGACAAAGCAAATGGGATAGTTTGATGTTCTTAGGTTTCCAGAATGAATGACCATCTAAGAGTATCAAAGGTTTTTCTAAAGTCTATCTTAAGTATTGAATATTTTTTTCCCGGAACTAGATCACTCATTGACAATGGTCGAAACAATGTATGCATTAGCAGAAGATAAATTATTTTAAAAAAAGCATACTAGGAAGGTGGTATAGTCTCCGCAAGGAATGGATCCCAATGATTTGCAATTAGTTTTGAGATGATTTGAATTAATTTTATTAAATAATTGATCGGTAATTTTTAATTCAAGTGGATCCCCTATACTATAAATAAGTGTCACTAAGGCATTATTATAATGTTGAATGTCTCTGGTAGGGACGCAAACGGATGCGGTTATATTCGTATTCGTTCGTATCCGTATTCGTTTTTAAGAGGATATGGATCTTGTTTTTCTAAAACAGGCGAATACGAATACGAATACGAATCTTGGAAATGAATTTTTTGAGAATACGAATACGAATACGAAAAAAATAACAAATACGATTACGAATACGAATATTCGTTACTTAATGGTAATTTTTATTTAACATATTTAACTAATACCTAGGGTTTCTTTCCCAAATTTTTTCAACAACCCACGGATCCCACCCCCCACGCGGCCACGCTCGACCTTCTCTCCTCTCCTAATCCAGACCCCCGTACGCCGCCTTCTGGCCCCCTCCGCCTCCAGCCCGGCTACCGCCCCCCTTCCGCCCCCCCTGCTGGCCCCCTCCGCCCCTCCTTCCGCCCCCTTGCTCCCCCTGCCGCCCCCCTGCCGCACCATTGCCGCCCCCTTTCGCCCCGCCTTCCGCTGCAGCCCCTTGCCGCACCCTTGCCGCCCCCCTCCGCCCCGCCTTCCACCGCAGGCCCGCAGCCCCTTCCGCCCCTTCCGTCCCCTCCACCCCCCCTCCGCCCCCTTCCGCCCCGCAGGCTCGCAGCCCTTCCGCCCCCTTCCGATTGCCCTTCGCCACCCCTTCCGCCTCAGGCCCGCAGCCTCTTCCACCCCCTCCGCCCCCGTTCCACCCAGCCCGGAGCCGCCCCTGCCGCGTCGCCCCTTCCGGCTGCCGTCCGTTCCACCCTGATGGTTTCGTCCCCTTGCGTTGCGCCACTTCCACCCTCCGCCTCCATTTGCAACCGATCTGGTAAAATTCATATGCATGTAATATTTTTTTGTGTATGGATTGTTTTGTTAGAAAGAATTAGAATATGTTTGATCTTATTAGAAGATGTGTATAGAATGTATGAAATGTTTGTATGTATGGAACTTATTAGAATATGCTTGCTTAATTGTTAACTTCAATGTTTGCTGAAAAATAATGAATACCGACCCATCCATTGAGAATGAGAGTACTAATTTGGATGATATTTATTTATTTCCATCAAACCCTTTTACTGCATTATTCATTATTATATTATTGTATCATACTGAGTTAAATTTCAGATTCAAGTCATAATATGGAAGTAATGCAGAAGCGATTGCCAAATAATCAGGTACGCTTTTATATATAGTTTTTTATTGCAATATTCGTTTGATATTCGTATTCGTTCATAAAAGATTCGTATTCGTATTTGTATTCGTATTTTGAGGATATGGATCTTGATTTTTTACATTTGTATAACATTCGTATTCATATCTGTATTCGTAATATAAAATGAATATGGTTATGGTATGAACTGAAATCGCAATCGTATTCGTTTGTTTGCATCCCTAGGACTCTCTAGTGTTGGATTTTGAATGTGGTTCACTAAATCCAAGAAGTCTAGCTTGATTTAAATGCCAAATTTTTTGGATAAACTCTCTGATGATTCTATTAGGACCTAGGGCCTTGTACCTCTTGAATTAATGTATGGTGTTCTCAATTTCTTGTAAAGTGAAAGGTATGAAGAAGATCTCCTAGTCCTCAAGAGTAGGATTCAGATAAATAGGCATCTTAATCTCTTCTCTCGGATCAATGGGGTCCTTGAACAGATTAACATAAAAATTTAAAATAACTTCACCAATTCTTGAAATTCCTTGAAAATGATACCCACACTATTTTTTAGCATCCCAATGTGGTTTCTAGAGGCTCTCGCATATGTCATTAATTTAAGGAATCTCATATTTGAGTTTCCCTCATTAATGTGTCTAACTTTCACTCGCAGGTTCCAGACGTGAAACTCATCCCTTCTCAATTATTAAAGCTTATTATTCGTATCATTTAGGATGTTAAAGTTGATTGCTCTAATGAATCGCAGGTTTGTTCGATCAATTCAATTTTTTCCTCAAAGATTCGATCTCTTTTGAGATGTCTGGCACAGACTCTCTTCGTCAAATTTTGATGAGCGGCCTCAACCTCTTGATTTTAGAAGCCCATCAATGATAAGGGTTATCATATGCAATAGGTTCCACCCACGAGTTGTGAATAACAATTTTGAAGGAGTCTCGAAATAACCAGAAGCATTCCATTTTGAATAATAAAGAGAATGATGCAAATTTCATGCCCTTGAACAAGAGAGGGTAGTGGTTCGAAAAGGTTTTAGGTAATCTTCCTGTAGAACATCAAGGAAATACTTGAAAAACCATCTGATCCAATAAGAAACGATCCAGGATCGCCCAAGATTTTGAATCAGAAGATCTCGACTAAGTGAAATTGGTGTTTTTGTCTTGTAAGTCCATCAAACCCATATCATTATTCCACTGAGTGAATATTTTGTCATGTTTCTTGAGTGGACCTCAAGATAGTCGATCATCGCAAAATCTAAAGCAACATATTTAATCTAGCAGATGTGTGAACATAACTTTCCTCCTAGAAAAAGCTTGCAAGGTTTGTAACAACATAATTCAGGTAAATATCCATGAGGATATAGTGACAAAGATTGTTGTTATCGCAGTTACTTTCATTGTTGTCACAAATGATTTTCATTGTAATATTTTCTTAGAGAAATTTAAAGAACTATGAGGCATATCCTGTTGTTTTGAGTTACCTCAGCTTTTTCCATTTTTGTTAAGGCAATATACAATCCTATCGGTCGATTGAAACGATTATGACGGCCCCATTGAGATCCAACGGATCCAATATTTGCCCCCACCATGTAGTGCCTGCCGCTCAAGGAAAATTTTGCCTTGATGTGACCCTCACTTATCTTCATATATACTCTACCTTTAATTGTGATCTCACGATTCTACCTATTTCCCTCCTCTCCTTGTTGATTTATTGCAAACTCTTTATTTAAATATCCCACTAACAGATATCCGACCAACCAAGGTACAATCTGATAGAAGATGTGCGATTTTATTATTCAGATATCCATAGATGTGTGCATGTAAATTCATAAACATAGTTAAAAGTACCTTGCAAATTAAACAAGTCCAAGTTATTTGCATGAAGTTGGTTTTAAGGGAGGAATAAAGCAAGAGGGGAGGTCTGTATTTAATTAACATACTAATGGATATAGTCTTCCTTTTAGGTTTTTCGAGAAGTGTGCTTAACAGCCTATGAATGCCCATGTAAGTCTGACTTACCTGCTCCCATAAAATAATGGCTGTGTGTTGGGTGCATCTCACTCAAGGTCATGTGAGGTGATTATATAAAGCTAATTAATTGATCATGCCTATAAAGCTGCTGTAGAATGTTAGCGTAGATTACTCCGCTCTAATTTTTATTAAAATAATCCACTACTTTTAAACTATGTTTCTTTTGACAGAACCACTGTTGAAACGGCGCCACAGCCATGTTATAAAAAGGGATTTTTACCCAGGAATCCTATAAACTTTGTAAATAACCTCTACGACCTTTGAAACATCGTAACCCCTCGACCTCGTAAATTTCTCCGTCTTACCGCACAGACCCTACCATCAGTTTTAACTTTATTTGAGTAAATTATTTGGGTTAGCCTTGAGTTAATCTAATCAATGGAAATCAACGGTGGTTATTCCACAACCATGTTCTTTCCAAAGGTCATCTTCTCCCCCTTCTTCTCCAGGCACACGATGACGGAAGCTGACCTGCTGTGGGATGTTGCAGCACAGACCTCGCTGAAGGTCAATCTTTCTCTCTCAACTGGAGGCCCCTCGCTGAGATGAAGGAACAATGGGAGGTGGAGGAGGCGGTGGATGGGGAGGGGGCGAGGGCCCTGCTGCGGGCAGAGGAGGGGAGGAGGGAAGCGGGGTTGTGGGCAAAGAGGTAGGGAGCGGGGGGTGGAGGAGGCGGTGGAAGGAGCGGGGTTGTGGGCAGAGGTAGGGAGCGGGGGTAGAGGAGGCGGTGGAGGGGGAGGGGACGGGGCCCCTGTTGTGGGTAGAGGCGAGGAGGAGGGAAGCAGGGATGTGGACGGAGGAGGACGAGGAGGGGAGCGGGGATGGAGAAGGAGGGGGATGGGGCAAGAGGCCCTGCGACGACGAAGGCGAGGGAGGAGGGGGCCACACTGCGGGCGCCCTCGAAGACTGCACCAGTCTTCATCGGCCTTGTGGTGGAACTGATGCAATAGGAGGCAACATCGATGAGGTCTCCAGAGGGAGACATCGAGGTTGATGTTAGCAGTCCTTGGCGATGTGAGGCGAGTGGTGTGATTAGTGTGGTCGATGGAATAGATGGCGGACCAGCTCTGGAAGTGTTCAGCGGGTGGCTCGTGGGCAGAAGCGAACAAGCAGTCGCAGTGGATTACGGGGATGTCGTGGAAAAGGTTGTCAGGGATGGAGGGAAGGAGAGTGGGGGGTTGCGGAATCTATAGTGGCATAGAGCTTGTGGCAGCCGGGCCTCAAAGACGTAGACGACCGAGACGACGACGATGAATTGGGCGTTGAAGTTGACAGATGCCATCAGTGTGACAAGTTTCTGCGGAGGGGAGGGTGTATGCGGAGGCGGTGACATCGACGGACGAGTGCTCAACCACAAGATGTGGGGCTTGGCGTCATCGCAACCTTCGATCTCGGAGGTGGAGGGTTGGCCAGAGGAGGAGGAAGAGGCAAAGGAAGAGATGAGCGGAGATGGTTCTGGGTGGGAAAGGGAGGTGAGGAGGAGGAGGGAGAAAGGAAGAATGGTAGTTATTGTAATTTTTATAAAATGAAAAGGTATTATATAAGAAACTAACAGAATCCGGTTATTTATAACAGTTCAATGGATGGGAGTTAACCGCAGGGTTCATGGAGTAAGAGTTAAGAAGTTTACGGGGTCGGAGAAGGAATTACGTTATTTCAAAGGTCGTGAGGTCATTTGCAAAGTTTATAGGGTTCTTGAGGTAAAATCCCTATAAAAAATACGTCTTAAATTATGCTCCGATCTGAAATTTTGTTCACATTTTTAAAGGCCAACAAGCATGCTTCATCATGTACACTGGTGGTTGGAGATTTGTCGGAAGTAAAGATGTCACTGCAGCAAATTAACATGGCAGTGACGTATTGTGGCAATAAAATATTTTAGATTATATTGTTTCTTTTGCGACGAACGTATGGTTGCTACAAAGTAAGATATACTCTGGCTACAGACTCTCGGACATGAGGTATTTTAAGAAATGTCAATTAACAACCGGAAATGGAGGCGGTAATTCGAGTGCATTCTTCACTCACCGTACTTACTCTACCTTGCCTCCGGTCGATCCTTCATGATCGTAACCTCACCTCCCCCCATTCAAATGAATGAAAATTCTCTTGCTTCGGCTATTTGACTAAAATAAGAACGAAATCTTGAAATGTCATAAAATGTTTGACTTTTCAAATTAGATATATAATTGTTGTCGAACCTCAAAGAATGATAGGTCTCGTGAAGTATATGCAGTCAAGACGAGTGCGGTGTGTATAAAAGCTTTCTTAGTCATTAATCCTTACTTGAGATTTTTTGCATTAGATATATGAAGTACATTTGAGGTCTCATCAGTTCCTCGATCATACAAAGGCTTCCAGATGATGTTAAAAGCAGAAAGGACGCTTGCTGATGCTTTTTCTTCTTTCTAGGGGTGAGCATTGTTTATGTTTTTTAAAGATCGAATATATATATATTCAGCATTAGTTAAATAAAAAAATCACCCGTGACTTTACGAAAAATAGCAATTCCACTTATTCTCATTTTAACATGTTAGCAAAATAAGTATCTTAATTAATACCTTTTTAATAAAGTTTTGTGTATACCTTATACAATTACATAACTATTTATTACAATTGTCGATTTAAAATTATAGAGTCAAATTTTATAATTTGAGTTCATTTCTTATACATTCCTACTCATTCATGTTTTACTACTCGGAATCTATATGTTACAACTTGATTTAACTTGATTAAACGTTACACCTCTCTTTATTATACATTTTTTATTACATTTTTTTGCAAAAATAATACGATAGTGAAAAGTACAAAGCTATATGTATTTTGTTATTAGTTACTATTAAATGAATTTAAATTACACATTTCTACATAAATAATACATAGTAAATAATATCGAAAATATAGATGTTGTATCGATATTTACTAACCAATGAATCAACAATACAAGTCCTTTATTTATATTACAACTTTCTGCATTACAAGTGAAAAGTACGGAAGTACGGATGTTGCATTATTATTTATTACTAGATGAACCAAAACTAAAACTCTCTTCTTTAATATTGCAACATTGCGCATGAAATATGAGTGAATTAAAATCCCTTCTTTTAACCCCATCTTTTCGTTGACCTCTATCTACATGCATGTCCCACACCTTCCCTTCCCACTCGCGGATCCTCATGGAAGTCCCTTACGCTCATGCCATAGTCCATCTACCTCCATCTTCATGGTGTCTCATTCGGGAACAATGTTGATGTCAGCAATGACCTCTATGTTGAGTTACAACCGCCATTTTAATCGTCATACCCAAGCTCCTCCATGTGAGACGTCTGAGGATGGAGGTGAAACCTCATGGTGGTGTGTTTATTCCACCATTGGTGTACGTGCTCGTGTGGATGAGGTGTGGCCCTCTCGTCAGTGTCATAGTGGGAAAAGATAGAGGCAACATACGAGAGGACATGCATTTTGGTAAATATTCTAAAAATGAGAGAAGACTTGAGGATAAAAGGATCCCTTCATAATATATTTCCAATAATGGAAGAGAAAAATTAGAAATCAATTATTCACGTGATCATTTCTTATTCTAATAGACTCCGAAATTAGTCATTTTATCAAAAGGGGTTTTTTATTGAGTTCTGAGCACACTATAATTGTAATGAGCACATTCATTTATACTAATATTTCTTGTTATTTTGATCGTAGTATTTATTGATTTACAGTTCTTATATCATATTCTTACTCTTAGTAATCATTTTCACAAAAAAAGTAAATCTTAAATTGATATGAAATGATTTTATTTTTATTTGTATTATTTATGTTTTATTTTTACGTATAAATAATACAAATAAAGATACACTCATTTTGTCAATATAAGGTTTGCTTTTTTGTGAAAATGATTACTAGAAGTAGGAATATGATATAACATTTGTAAATCAGTAATTATTATACTCAAAATAATAGAAAACAACAATAAAAATGAGTCTGCTCATTATAATCCTAATGGCCTTAAAGCTCATTGGAAAATTTCCATACACAGGTAGAGATGGAGGGGGAAGGGAGGGAGGGCTTTTCCAATGAGTTCTGTGTCCACTAGAAAAATAATAAGCATGAAATCTCATCCTTTTCTTTCTGTCATCGTCATTAAATAAACAAAAACGACTCCGTAATTTTGCAAAAATGGAAATTCTACTTGTTCCCGTGTTTACATTTTAACAAAATAAGTATACAAAGTAAAGTATTTTGTAGAAGATTTGGAATATACCTTTTTACAATTGCATAATTAATTATTACAAATGCTTCATTAATTTCTATTACTGCATGTTCATATATTATGTACTAGTGCAACAATTTTACAACAGTTGAGTTAAAACTTATAGTTTTGAATTAATTTTTGCACATTATTCATTTTTTACTATACCAAAGTCGGATTTTACTTCTTTTTATTCAATTTTTTGCAATTTGTTGTTTATGGTTTACAACTAGAAGTTCAAATCATGTTTATTTTTTAGAACTTCACTTTGTCGTTTACAAATCCTTTTTTTATTTTTTTTCAACGTCTTTACCATTTTTTACAAATTTTGCTATCGAATTAACAACTTCATGAAGGAGAATATACATAACAGAGTTGTAATAAGTAGAATACATATGTGTAAAAAACATGAATGAAGGTGTAAGAAGCATATAAGGTGTTGTAATACCCCACTGATTTCTTGCAACTCTATTCAAGATTTATTACAACTTTTTCATATATGTTCTCCTTGACGAATTTGTAAAAATTAACAAGGTATTTGCAAGAAATATAAAAGAAGTTGTAAATAAATAATATAGATACGTAAAGAAAACACAAGTTTACATTTGGAGGGACGGGGGAGTATGTAGGTTTGGGTATCGGATCAGGTCGGATCGGGTTTGCGTTGGCCTAGTCCAAGTCCATTTGAGTATATGGGCTAATGGATCGGACATAGGCATATTTTTTTTCAAATTTCAGGTCCAAGCTCAAACCTGGCCCAAACAAAATGGGTCGGGTTCGGGTCGGGCCGGCCCAATTTAATACTTACATACATCAATATCATGTGTTCCGTTCTTCTTGCATTTATCGAGTTGATGTGTGCATGTTTAATACTTTAAGTACGCCAACTAATTCATGATTCTGACATTAGTTGTATGTTGAAAATAGAAATGTGGTAAAAAATATGATGACTTAAACCATCATTTGATTCACCATTACATATTCTATTATAGATGCGGACACTATGACTCAATACAGATTGGTTACTTATAGTTGTACATGACCTAAAACTTGAAGATATAGATTCCATTCTTATATATTAATATAATAATCTTGCATATTAATATACTAATATCCTCAATCCACACTAATGGATATAATTATTCATGGATCTAAGTATTTATTCTAAACTCAAAATAATGATAGGAAAGTTAGAACATAATATTTGGAACAAACATGAATATACAAGATATAATTATATCGTATAGGTCAGGTTATCGGGCTTACATGTTTGGGCCTTCTCGGGCCCGAACCTGCTCCGATAATCAATACGAGCTTATTTTAAGGTCCACGGACCACCCATTAAATTTAAGGTTCGAACTTGGGTAAGGTTATACAGGTTGAGTTTTGGGCCGGGTTGGGCCGGCCGAACCTAATACCCAACCCTAGGCCCTTACTCCGAACCTAATACATTCTCGTTGCCTCCTCGTCCACCAATTGACAAATGAAATTTGATCCAGCATTTCTCCTGCACAAAGTCAACAACACGATTGGTGTGTTGCAAGTAGTTGCTGCTCATTCGTTGTTTCTCGATGAAATGGTAGAGAAAAGCGTCGCTGCTCATTCGATTTTTCTCGATGAAACGGTAGAGAAAAGCGTCTTCATGATGGAATGGATGTTGTACATCAAGAGTAGATGTGAGATGGAGGGATAGAAGGGATTATTGAATAGAAAGGTTTGGTTGCCATTTTATTGAATAATAAAAGATAAAAAAATAATTGGCGGATTTCAAAACCACCGATGATATTGAGACTGGGTTTAATTCGGATTATTTAATTGAAATCTAATGAATAAGATCCAGTGCTTATTAATTTGCTAATGAGCTCAAGACTTTATATATAGGGAAGAGTTATATAGTTCTAAGTCCATTAGATTGTAATCAATGCACTCATTTTTATTTAATATTTCATGTATTATTGATTTATAATTGCTATATCATACTCTTACTACTAGTCATTTTCACAAAAAGTAAACCTTAGATTAATAGAAAGGGTCCTTAGTAAGAATAGAAAATATATCAATAATACAAATAAAGATACCTCTATTTCATGTTAATTAAGTTTTTCATTTTGTGGAAATGATTACTTAGTAAGAATATGTATAATATTTGTAAATCAATAAGTATTATACCCAAAATGATAGAAAAGATTGGTAAAAATGGGTGTGCTTATTACAATCCTAATGAGATTGTAGCTCATTGGAAAACACACACATATACATTCATACATACACACACTTACATATATGAGTTTAATGAGGCTATCCCTAGGGGAGACCAACTTGGCTACCACCACCTTTATTTTTCTTATTTCTTAAAATACCTACACACAAATATGTATGTATGCATGCATGCATGTATGTATGGGGTTAAATGGAAATGCTTCTTAAGAGGATATATGAGCATGCTTCCATCCTCTTTCCTCATTTTTTAAAATTAAACCCACGAGGGATTTACTTACAATAATAAGAATGTTTAAATTTTATGTATAGCAAACATTCTTTATATGTTCATCTGAAAGAGGTCAATTTCAATAATTCTAGAGACCATTAAATTTTGATAGTCTTGATGAATGGGATAAAAGTTTCAAATTAAGTTAACTTTGAAATAACACGATGGTGATATATGGTGATATAAAACCACTTAGGTTTCATTTCGAAAAAAAAAGAAGAGGAAAACTGATTAGAGCATGTAAGTTGTGTTTTTGAAACCAGACCGGACCAGCCGACTCGACCGGTCCGACCAGTGAACCAGGCTTGGACCTGTCCGGTTAACCGGTTTATGTCGGTTCGGTTCGATTATTCAAATTCTAATTAACCCATCCTATTTTTTTGACTCGGTTTAACCAGGTTCAACCGAAGTTGAACCACATTTAATTTTTAAACTATTTAAAAATTCTATTGGTAGTGGTAGTTGAACCCATGAGCTTTGGTTATCTATTTCACACTTTTAACCAACTACACTAACACAACTTTTTACATGTATTGGGTTTTAAATATAATTAAACTGTTATCATGTTATAGAGCATCTAGTCCAAATAGTATATATATATATGATATGTATGATATTTAATGGTGTATAAGAAAAATACTTTATGTATAATGTAAAATATATACATCATCGATGTATTATATATATATTTCAAGTATATTAAGTGTATATTATATATATATATTATTTCATTTCGGTTTGATTAGCCGGTTCAACAACTTTTTTTTCACCGGTCCGGTTTAATCCGATTTTAAATAATGATGACGTCATCATCCGGTTGAACTGATTTGATTACATGGTTCGACCCGATCTGACTATTTCAGCAAGGTTTCCGGTTCGGTTTCAAAAACCTTGGTATGCTCCAAAGAAACATGTACATTATACACACATGCTAGAGAAAGAAAGATTCCAATGCTATTTGCATTAAATTTTCCTTCGTTAGAGTAGTTGCAACTAATACATTGTAGCTAGAATTATTTGGCTATCTATGTTCGGTAAACACATTTTGTATAATCGTTAAACCATTGCAACTCAAAGTGTTTGTTTCCACAATTATAAAATCACAATCACATTGCTGCAACATATTATTTGAAATATTTGGATAGATTTTCTTTTATTCCATTGTGGCTTGCTTTATTGATTAATAATATTATCTGAGATGAAAGTATGTACACAGTATATTTTACTTAATATAATACAAAGTCAACTTACTTTAAAATAGAGCAGTTGTTTCTATATTTTATGTCCAGCTTATAGCAACGGGGATTCCGTTGCCAAATTCTAGACATCTCGCTGCAATAAGAGGAATAATTTTTAGTATGTCAATTTTATTCTTAATAAAATATGATCAGCCATTATTTGACAAGCAGATTATTAAATGTGTATTAGTAATTAAAATATGAGTTAATGGAATAGAAGTAAGATAAAGATATAATCCACACAAATAAGGTTATAATTATCGGAGCCAATACTTTTATTTGTCTGCTTATTTCCGAAACGAATATCCCTTGTCACAAACTCATTGGTTTCTTCGTGTGCCTTTTATCGAATATGCTTTATAAGGTTAATACGAAATTTAAATTCAAGAGTTAAGCTAATAGGAGTAATATGATTTTCAAAATACCTATTTTTGGCAGAGGCAAAATGAGGCACCGACTCTTCTATCTTTGCCACATAGGTGGTGGATAGAGGCCAACTAGATTCCTCTTCTTTTAAGATTATCCTATGTCATAAATTTGTTATGAAAAAATAGCTAAGATGAAATTTTTTATCAAGATAAAATTTTGGGTTCAAACCAATGCCTATGTAACTTCTGGGCTATTGTTCTCTCTTTTAGCTGTATGCTAACAGAGTGGGAGGAGAGATAGCCTTATTGTTTGTTATTGAGAAGGAAGATGTAATAAGGTTTATCTTCATATTTGATATTTTAGAGAAAACATTCTCTACTACTGAGTATGCATTTTCCAACGGGCTCTTATCGTTTTCTCTACAAACAAAAGAATGTCAACTACAAATTGGAGGCCGAAGATGTCATTTTTTTTTATCTAGATTGGTATGCCTTGATAATTCCCTTCTTCTTCTGGGTGTTAGGGATGCAAACGGTCGGATACGGATATAGGTATTACCGTATCCTTATCCGTTTTTGAATAAGAATACGGATGCGGATAAGGATATTGGCGGATATTAAAACTATCTTACCATATCCTTAAAAACGGATATGGATGTAAAATAGATATTGATCGCATACGAGTAATGTTAGAAATACTCTATAGAATCGACATAAATATACACGAATTGGGTGGAAAACACATGATATAACTTTACTAAATGTGTTTGTATCATAAAAATTGTACAAATATGATAAAAGAAGGTATATAATTATGTTATATAAAAAAATGTACTAAGCCTTCTCCCACTATAAGTAGGGTCGGCTACATGGATTCTTGCTCAAATCCATGTTGAAAGATTCGACTATTTTTTACGCTGGCCGTCGACTACCTAACACAACCACTGCAACAGTGGGATTTGAACACTATATAATTATGTTATATAGTGTTAAAAATAAATATATGACTATATTTATATACGAAAATGGATATACGGATACGGATACAGATGTTTACGAATATCAAAATGTTATCCGTATCCGTTTCCATTTTAAAATGGATACGGATACGAATGTCAAAATCTGTATAAAACGGATACGGTGACGGATCGGATACGGATATATCCGTAACCGTTTGCATCCCTAGTTAGACATAATTCTGTGAAGAATGATCGTATGAATGTTGAGGAGAAGTGATAGTGGATCTTCTTATCTTAGACACTTGGAGCATATAAATATTTTTTAGTCTTGGCGATTAATTCTCGTTGAATTTAGTCATGGTGAGAAGTATTTCAATCCATTGGATAAATCTAAACAAAATAATATAGGCTCATAAGGAGGAAGTTTCAATCAATTGAGATGAAAGTCTTTTGGAAGTCAATTTTTGTTATGATTTAATCAATCAGTGTCCGATCAACGACAACTTCAGTAATACTTACTACATAGTTAATAGCCGATCTTCCTTCCAAGAAGGAGCTAAAGTTCATCGGTATTCTTTGCGAGAATGCATGTACACATCCATTGGCAATTGCTTTGGAGATAATTTTTATTACGTGGTTTTTATGTGTAGTAGGATGATAGTTTTCAATCCTTAAAACATCATTTTGTTATGCTAAAGAGATAAAAACAAAATCAGCTTGCTTGATTGGACCTATGTTGTCATTAATAGGTGTTCCCGAGGTGACGAAAAGGAAAAAAATTGAAAATCTTCTTTGAGTTGCTTCAAGAAATCTTTATAAATATTAACCGAAAATCCATCATGACCTAGCGCTTTGTCACGCTTTAGGTAGAACACCGTTTTTTAATCTCATGTTGGGAGAAATCCCTCGAGTAAAATTCTTAATCAAAACAATAATCAGTCTCAATAAACTCAAAAGGACACGCAATTGTCCTGTCTCTAGTAAAAAACTTATTGAATAATTCCAGGAAGTGGTTTTCAATAACCTATGATCCACGGTAATTTTGTAATTCATATAGAGTGTCGAGATGCGGTTGCGCGTTCTTCTTTTGTCTGCTTGGATGGCAAAGGAGTGAGTTTTTACTTCTTTAAATTTCTTCCAATCTTGCTTAATCCTAAGTCATAGGGGTCATTCAACTCAATTTTCCATGTTAAGAGCTTGATGTTGTGTTTTCGTAAATTCTCAATGATCCTAGTGTTTAATCCATCCTTTTCAGCCTTATTTTGCAACTTCTAACATGCATTTATTAAGGGATTCAAGATTCAATTAGAGATTTGGAATCATATGAGATTTCCATATTTTTTATATCTTTTTAAAATTTTTATTTCCGGGACAAATTGTCCCAAATTTCTCCCCCAAACAATTAGCTCCTTAAAACCCTCGTAATTTAGCCAAATGTTTTCATATTTGAGAGAGTTTCTCAACTAGCCAAAGTATAAGAGGATTGTACTATGATCAAAAAAAGTATTGTACAAATCAGAGATTAGTATATGTGGTATTAAGGTCCTAATTTTTCAAACAAAAGAAACAATCTAATCATGTCCATGTTGGCAGGAGCAACAATCAATCCAAGTGTATAGTAGATCACTTATTTTAATTTGCGTGAGGTTGTTTCTATTCATCGAAACTCGAAGCTAGAGTACAATATGTTCATAAAGTGTCGTAAAAAATCTATCAGAGTGATTTGAGGTTATGTTAAAATCACCCATGAATGAATTAGTTTGAGTTCCTAAAATTTTCATGGAGTAAATCTATAAATTTGTATTTATCTCACTGCCAATGAATTCACCAAATCTAAAGGTTATGATAATCCCACTCTAAAAAGTGGAGAATAAGTCAACCATAATATTTGCAGTGCTCTAAATAGTGATAAATCCCCCCACTCCTTCCATCAGATGTTCTATGGCACAAAATTCAACCATCCGAAAGGTTGTTTAGCAAATGGAGTGGAGGAGAAGCTAATTTAGTCTCTATTAGAGATAGTTTTATTTTCCCTATTATTTTGTTGTAATCCCTCAGCGATATTTACGTATTTTCTCATTTATGAGTGCTTTAGGATTTCAGCCTATATAAGGACCCCTAGACCTCTTGAATAAACCAATTTATTATGTGTTCTCTCATCTTTTTCCACATGGTATTAGAGCAACGGTCCTATACCAGTGTTCTGATCTATATCCCGCCGCCACCACTCACCCATCGTCACTCCTCTGCGAAGAAGCCCTTGCATGCACTTCTTTCAGCAATCAGGACATGCGTAAGGAGACCCAGCTTCATCAAGAAGGTCTTGCACAACCCTATCACCTCCACTAGGAGGTCTTGCACTTCCGCTAGGGGCCCTATGGTGCCCCAACACCTCCACCAGGAGGTTCTAAACCTCATCTAAGAACCATCACTCCTTCGAAAAGCACTAGCGGTGCATTGCACCTCCACCATGGGGTCTTGCACCTCTCCAGGGCACCAATGATGCCCTACTACATCCGCTATGAGGCCCACTCCCCGCTAGGAAGTCCTGGATTAGTAGTGGTTGTGTTGACCACTCAAAGTTGTGATTATTCAACAATCCAACCCACAATGTAAATGATAGTTCAATCAAAGTGTAAGATGTGAGTTAGAAATTTATTTTATTTAACTCTACAAAATGTGTATATAGTGCAAGTAGTGTAGAGTATCGATTTTAGGTAGCAAAATGGTTGTATAGTTAATTATTAGTAATATTGTTATATAATAATAGTAGTATTTTTTGTATTTTTCTGCTTTTTAAATTTTAAGTGGGTTTTAAATTATATTGATTTATGGATTTTTAAATTTGTTAGAATATTTTTTTATTTTTTAATTTCTAATTTCTAATTTTTTTATTTGTTAATTTCTTTTTTATTTATTAACAAAAAATATATAAGTATATAATAATATAAGTATTATAGATATTATATAAGTAATATGTATATAATAAATAATATAAATATTAAAAAATGTATATAAGTCAAAATAAAAAAATAAAATCTTTTTGTCTTTTTTTATGTTTTTCTATATTTTTAATGATTTTTTACTAATTTTTATGTATTTTTAATAATTAAAAAATAGAAAATAATTAACAGATTAATTATCCGAGATTGTTTTGAGTTTAATAAATCCATATATGTTCAAAATTCGCTCAAAACTTTTTTGATAAATAGTATATAAAATAATTAAAATTTAGAAATATAAAGTTATATTTTTGGATTTTAGATAATTTTTGATAAATTTTATAAGACTTTTAGTGTTTTTTTATTTTTAGGTTTTATAATTTGTATTTTTTAGTGATTTTGGATATTTTACAGAATCTATAATAATATAGATAATAGTTTTTTTGGAATTTGGAGAAGTTTTTATAATTTTCATGGGTTTTTATATTTAGATAGGGAGAAAATGTCTGTTTTGGATTTTTAGAAAATATGAAAATTAAGTAAATGTAAAGTTTATGGTCCTACATGCATGGGGGGACATGCAATATACCCAAGAGTTGCTCGTGTCTAGCGTGCGACGGAGATGTGCGGCTTATCGCGCGCAACGTGGGGGTCACTTAAGATGGACAACGATGAAGTGGGTACCATTTGTTTTAAATGCAGGGCCCATATTAGATATAGGTCGAGGCTTTGATCGGATGGTTCTCAGGTAGTCATGAAGAACAGGGAAGAACACTTCTGTGTTCTTCCTTTGATATGTGATTCCTCTCTCCTTTGGTCGTCTACGACACAATTGTTAGCCTCAGATTGTCCCTAGGACTCCTCCGTACCTGTAGGGCTGCTCCAGAAGGTACAAGCCTCATCGGAGATAGAGTGGCGTTCTTACTCTAGAGACCATGAGTCGAAGATGGAGTCAATCCGAGCTCCAGGTACCTGCTCAAAAGCTTCAATATGCACCAAAATGTTGAGGGCTCGAAGGCGACTAGCCTCGACACATTTTGAAGATGATTCATACAGAAAATGAAGGGGATGGTGTGCCTCTAGTGTGTGGTAGAGGAGAAGACATGATTCATCGATTTGATGAGAATCAAGTGGATCTGGATGATGAGAGAGGATGTAGAACAAAAAGGGAAGATGATGGGGTGCTCATACGTGTCAGAGATAAGGTGGATCATTTTGGGACAGACGGTCGAAGCCAAATGCTCTGGTGAACTATGATATGAGGATTTAATGCTAAATCAAATGAAAATAGGTTAACCTGATGATAAGTATATGCTAGGGAATTAAAAGATGTGCTAAAACACTAATTAAAGCATCTCAAACTGGACATGAGAGCAAGGAGCAGAAGACCTTCGCAGGAGCTGAAGCTCGATGATAGTGGATCGCTTCTCTGACACCTTTGTCCACATTAACACCCGCTGGAGCTAGCTGTTGTGACCAGGAAGCTTAATGGAGTAAAGGATTTGGGTTACATGTATCGAATAAGAATCAAACGCAAAAATGGAGATTGGGGGTCTCATTTATGCACAAGGAAATAACAATCTCGTGATTGAGATTGCGTGAAGGAGTAGATGGGTAGGTAAAGGCTATGGTCTAGGCATGGAAGAGGGTTGAGGGAGATGTAGAAGAGTAGAGGTTGGAGAGCGGTCAGGCAATCGAGGCTAAGTGATATCAAAGGTCGTTACGACCTCAACCACCCAAGTCGGGATCAACAAGAAAAATAAGACCACAAATAAAATAATCAAAGCACGAAATCGATTGTATCGGTCTCCGCTATTTATTTAACCTGGCATAGCGACCAGGGTCGAATAGAAGGAGCACGAGCTAACCTACGAAGTAGTCGATAATCAGGAAATACAAGGCATATTTTTGTGGTTTTTAATTTGCAATTTTTTTTTAAATTCTAATAAGAAAACAAATAAGGGATAAAGAAAACTAAACTTCAACATTTTTTATTACGACTAAAATGCCTGAAAATTTGAAATAAAAATATTTTTATATTTTTAAAATATGCAAGTGTTTTTTTTATTTTATGGTATTTTCAGATTTTTATATGATTTTATAAAAATAAAACAAACACAGAATAGGGACACACTGTTTAGCCATGACCTAAAGGAAAGGTTAAAATGCTAAAGTTACATGTAAGTCATGATGGCTATTCGAAAAAGTAGATAAAAAGGCCTAATTACAGAAAATGGAATTGTAACTTTTTGGATTTTCTAGAATTTTTAAGAATTTTTATAAGATTTTTGGTCTTTTATGATATTTAGGGGTTTTATAAAAGATACTGGAACAAAAATGGTATTGAAGTTAAAAGAAACTAAAACAAACATAGAAGAATTTTTATAGAATTTTTGAAGAGTATTTTTATATTTTTTGGTATTTTATAAAACAGAAATACACATTTTTAGGGGTTTTTTATTTTTAGAAAATATCAAATAAAATAAAATTGCATCACAAAAATTACTAAAAATATTACACAGTAGCAGGAGTTGTTGGTAATTTTGGGGGAATTTTTGGAATAGATTCAATAATTATTTGATTAAAAACAAAACACAACAGATGGGGACCTACTTGCAATTATATAAAAATTACAAGCCAATCTATAACACAATGAAAACCTAGGACTAATATCGCAAAAATCCCAAGTAAACACGCACTAAACACGTGACTCGGGCTTAGAGGGACATAAAAGAATTTCTCAAAAAGATTTCATTCAAAGCATACCACTCATAAATCTCAGGGATATAACATGCAAATCACCCAAAACATCACGTGTCAGGCCACATGCTACACCTAAGGAAGGACTGAAATGTAAATACTAAAAAGTACAAGGGTCCTTATGCAAAATATCCAAAATAAAAAGAACTAAGACAAATATTTACAGGACTAACAAGTAAATGCAAAACAAGAAAGGTCCTAAGTGCAATTTACACTTTATTATTATCTATCCAATGGTCGAGAGCGTCCACTTAATGGATGGATGGCTGAGATCTAATGGTACTGCTTCGACGATGGACGGCTGATGGAGGATCCTCAGATGGATCGGACGATCGAGGGCTCCCCGTAGATGGATGGTGTGGATTAGAACTGGGAACGAGCCTCGGTCGGACGGTGGAGACGATGCCTGGAAGAACTCACCTCTAGCGAGTTTCGATTAATGATGTCACGCTACTCAGGCATCCTCTAGAGCTGATGTAGGAGGGGAAAGGTCAGCGCAGATGGTCTGCAGCTACTGGTAGGCTCAGAAGGGGCCGAGATGTCCTAGAAGGGCCCGACGAGGTGTGACGAGCTGGAGCTGCTATGCCTCCTCAAGTCGATCTCCATATGAGGTCTGGATGCATCCAACCCCTGCGAGGTATAACATGTGCTCGGAAGGGAATCTTCCGGCGGGGGTTAGGATGCTAAAACATCAAAAATCAGATGGGGGATAAATGGGTGGTAGGTCTCCGACGAGGGAGGGATTTGAACTGTGTGGGTGCTCCAGACTGATGGCTGGAGCAGCGCGAGGGGTTGTAGAGCAATCGGAGAAACGAAAGGACGTCGAAGATGGGGTGCAAGTAGGTCAAGGTGGTGGAAGCGACGAGATGGATATGGGGATCAGAGATACTCTGTCTTGCGAGGAGAAGATCACATCAATGGAAAATAAGCGAGAAATGATGTACCTGGAAGTGGAGGAGTAAGCATGGGAATGTGGACGACAACCCACGGGGGTCTTGGCCTCGATGGCCGACATTGCCAGAGGCTGGAACTCCTTGCGGTGGAGCTAGGCTAAACCTTGCCAGACCTAGGGTTTCCACCCTCCAAATGGTGTCCTTATCCTCTCCTCATCTCACTGTCACTCTAGAAAAGGGGTGGCAGGCACAACCGAAGAGGTGGAGCAGCCAAAGCTGCGGGAGAAGATGGAGCCCTAGGAGGTTATATAGTTTGTAGGGTCCGAGAAAGATGGAGCAATGGCATGCGAACCAAGGGTTGGATCCCTAAGGAAATCATCGGGCGTGGATCATGGATCTACCTTTTGTAATCGGAGTTGCAAATGAGAAGAGAAATCGATCAGATCGGGTTGAGATAATTCGGTAAAAATCGAAGAAAACTGGGTCTGAGCGAAAGAGGAGTCCGGGGGGACCAGTTGACTTAAGTCAACAATCCCCGCTGGACCAATCAGGAGCGGGCTAGAATAGGACAAAATACACGACACGACAAAACTGCTAGAAAAATAAAGAAAATTGATTTAAAAATAATTAATGAATTTTAATTAAAATGAATAAAATGAAATTGTTTATCATTTTTCAAGGAATTTTCTGTGATTTTTAATTATTTTTATGAAAAATAAATTAATCTCTATATAGTATAATGTATTATATACAGGTATAATATACCTATGTATTTTATACAATTATTTTTATTTTATTATTTTCACACAAATACCCCCAATTTTATATTGTATTTATTTATAACATCATTTTTGGAGTGTAAAATAATTTTTATTTTGTTTTTATTATTTAATTACAGGTACATAATAAATAGAGAATGAAGCGTATATACATGTATTGTGTACAAGGGAAAGAGGATTTTATTTTTATTTTCATTGATTTTTTCTTTATTTTTTGGGATATATATAAGGAGGTAAAAAGAATCTTTTATTTTTATTTTGTCAAAAATAATTATTTATTTACACAAGTAATATGTACAATATAGAGTAGGTCCTATCTCTCTCTACTTGTTTTATTTGGCGATCAGGCCAATGCTTGACCTTCTCTTGGGTTCGGGTCACTCTGTATTTATTCTAAATACCTCCTTCCTTTTTCTTTTTCTTTATTCTTTTATTTTTGCACAAATACATGCTAATTATGCAATATTAACAAATGCATGCATAATGCTAACTTATTATCTTTACATCTATTTACATGATGCTTTGCCAAGATAAATAGCTAAAATAAAAGAATAAAGAGTGATGATCAGGGATTCATCACCCCCTATACTTTGCCTTTTCTAGTCCCTTAACAAACACTTATTTGGAAAAGAAGTGAAAAAGAGAAAGAAAAGAAAAAGAAGGAGAATCAAGGTTGATTATTAAACTTGTCTTCATTAAATTGGAATATGGAAATCAGTCAAACCTTTGGATTATTAGTTTGTCGGAACCTTATTTGGACCTAGGTTTAAGACTCAATAGATTCTAAGTTCCACCAATCTATGGTTAAGACTCCTCGATAATCCAGATCAGAACAAGTCTACATACACAAACTCTAATGACCATGAATCTTTTCTTGTACTCTGTAAATGATAAGTAGCTCCCCGCCTCAGAAATGGCAAAGTAACAACCTCCCTCAACAAGGTAACTCTAATGCCCTAGTATGGCAGCTCTTTCATCTAGGAGCAGGGTATTCCCTTCTAAGTTCAAGTTCAACCAGCTCAAGAAGAGAGGAAAGAAGAGAATGGACCGTGGCCAGTGTCACCACATATCCCTGGGAGCCTAACCAGTGTAGCTAAGTCTCCCTGCTGCAAGCTTCATGAGATGAGAATGGGTAACATAATCTTTGCTTTTTTTTGTCTATAAACACTCCGACAGGTATTTCATTCTCTATCAGACCCGCCACTTTTTTGGAGTTTTTCTTTCTTTTGCAATTTTTTTTTGATTTACATATGTACAACATATCTTCTTGGTGCAACATATATACATAAAGACTTTTTCCTCTTGAGACAGTAGACTATCCCACTTTTGAAGCATTATTGCAACCCACAACTCCTGTCTTTAGACCTCAACACCGTCAGACCAAGTTGAGGCGCACTTCCTTCACTAAAAAGAAGACGAGAGGTTCCGCCTAGAAGTACTACTCTCGTATGCTACCCCAAGATAAAGGAAACTGCCTCCTCACCACCTCATCCGTAGAGAGCTATATGTAAGGTGCTGGTACAAGTAAAGCCATTGTCTGTGAGAGTCATGTGTGTGTCATTAAATATTCTACTTAGGCTCATCAAGATGACTTGTGATCATAGCCTAGTGGCCTCAAAGAATTAAGTCACCAATGGACCTGAAAAATCTTAACCCTAAATCGTATAAGGTTCCTCTTAGAATTAAGTGGATTAAGATCTTAACCAAGCTCTATTTTCCAATTTAATTCCAGGCTAGTTTAAATGTCAATTATGATTCAGAAGGATGTACAAGTATATACAAAAATCTTTTTATGCAAAGTTTTAGAAAAAAGTGAAAATTTTTTTAAAAATGTTTGAATGTATGCATGGATGCAGAAGATTTGCAAACTATTTACAAATATTTACACAAGGGTTTTTGTAAACTTTTCTTTTTCAAACATTTTAGAAAAGTTTTGTATAATATACATAGTTTTGATACCAAAAATATTTACAAACTTTTTTACACTCAAAATATTTTTACAAACATTTGTACAAAAATAATTTTTATAAATAGCTATGTATGCGCAAGAAGGAATTTTATGTACAAGAATTTTTTTTAAATTTTAACGATTCCAAATACAGGATATTTAGCCATTTTATTTATTAACACACTCACATAAAGTACGAGCTATGGCTAAAGTATATATGTAATATATACGACACCCCCATATACTTAGCTCAAACGATGTCCTCAGAGTGTATCAAGAGTGATGAAGAAGAAGACATAATTCGTGCTTAGTATAGGGAAATGAAAAGGAATACTATACTACAATGACGAATCAAATAATAAAATGAAGAGGGCTCGATGTTTCCTCCTATACTTAGTATCAAATAATCCTAAGTATAGCAGTATGTACATAAAGGGAAAACCGAGTGAAAGGATGTACAGGTTTTACCTCGTCTATACTTAGGGTAAAATACCCTGGCAGCAAAACAGAGGTAAAGGAATCAAAAGAATAATCAAGAATCTGACACCCCCTATACTTAGGGTAAAGTGCACCTGAAGTATAGCATAATCACAAGATGCAGATGGGGTGTTAGACTAAAGAATGAGATGATATGGACATCTGGATCTATACAAGGTGGAAGACAATAATAATCATGCACGAGATGCAAATGATGTAAGTCAAAGACCACATCTCATGCAAAATGAATCGGAGCGACGTCAACGATCAACGGCTCATGATCTAAATATGATTTGAGGTGCTGATCGTTAACACGAAAGGTGGACTCAGATGACATCTCAGATATGTCGAAACTACCATTGTCATGTACCTTTCGGACCAGGTATGATCCTTTCCACTTACTCTACGATTTCCCTGGAAATAATCTAAGCCTGGCATCAAACAACCATACTCTCTGATCTGGCTCAAACTGCTTATGGCTGATATGAGAATCACGCCACATCTTCACTCGCTCCTTATACTGTAGGCTGCTCGGAAAGGCTGTATCTCTAAGCTCCTCTAAGGCTGCCAATTCTGCCTTCCTTTGATCACCTATACTCTCTAGATCCACTAATATATCAGTGATAGCACAAAGTGACTTGTGCCTAATCTCAACAGGTAAATGGCAGGTCTTGCCATAAACGAGATGAAAGGGAGATGTGTCCAAAGGAGTCTTAAAGGAAGTCCGATATGCCCACAAGACCGAGTCCAAAAGTTGTGACCAACCCTTTCGGTCTGGGCGGAATACCTTCTGCAATATTGTCTTGATCTCCCTATTCGATACTTCAACAAGACCATTGGTCTAAGGATGATATGGAGTGGCAACTCGATGGTCTATGCTGAACTCGCTAGCAAGGGCCTTTTCCTTGTCGTTGATAAAGTGAGACCCCCCGTCAGATATCAATACTCTAGGCACCTCGAACCATGAAATGATATTCTTCCTCAAAAATTTACAAATAGTCTTAGCATCTGCGGTTCGGGTGGGAATGGCCTCAACCCAACGACTCACATAATCAACACCCAACAGAATGTACTCGAATCACAGACTCTTAGGGAATGGACCCATGAAATCGATACCCCATGCATCAAAAACCTCACAGAAGTGAATGGGCTACATTGGCATTATATCACGTTGTCCACAAGTGCCCATCCTCTGACAGTCAGTACACCTCTTCACGAATTCATCAGAATCCTTGAAAAGAGTAGGCCACCATAGGCCGGATTGGAGCACTTTCTATGATGTTTTCCTCCCAGAGTGATGTCCTCCTGTCTCAAGCTTGTGGCAGTATATGAGGATGCTATGGTACTCCTCCTGAGGAATGCACCGACGCCAGACGCTATCCCCTCCTTCATGATAAAGGATGGGATCCTCCCAATGATAAGACTTGGTCTTCGCAAGGAAAGTCTCAAGTCGATGCCTGGGCCAACCTTGTGGAACTTTCTTGGCAACAAGATAGTTCACAATGTCGGCGTACCAAGGGAGACACACGATAGTAAGGATCGTCTCATCTGGGAAGGTCTCGGAAATGGGATCGGTCTGCTCAGATTCGTTAAGATTCTCTAATGGGGAGAGATCATATGCCACCACATTCTTGACCCCAGGTTTATCCTTAATCTCAATATTAAACTCATGGAGTAGAAGGATCCATATAGTCAGTCTCTCTTTGGCCTCCTAATTATCCATGAGGTACCTGATGGCGGTATGATCCGTAAAGATAGTCACTTTGGATCCAATAATATATGATCTGAATTTTTCCAAGGCAAAAATTACGGCTAGCATCTCTTTCTCTGTGACGGTGTAGTTTCATTGTGCGTCATCCATTATACGACTAGCGTAGTGAATGGCAAAAGGTACTACATCCCTCCTCTATCCTAGCACAACCCCTACGACAAAATCGGAGGCATCCATCATGATCTCGAATGAGAGAGACCAATCAGGCGGCTAAAAGATAGGAGCCTCAACAACTAGACTCTTGAGAGTCTCAAATGACGCAAGACACTTATCATCTACAATGAACTCAGTGTCTTTTGCCAGCAAATCAGTCAATGGTTGGGCAATCCTGTTGAAATCATGAATGAACTGTCGGTAATAACCAACATGCCCTAGAAAAGACCGTAGCTGTCGTAGGTTGGACAGTGGATTGAGTTTCCTGATGATATCCACCTTGGTCGGATCAACCTCCATGCCCATGTTGGAGATGGTTACCATGAAATGACTCTTCTCCTAAGATAAAATAAGATGAACCTCAATGCAGCGCTGAAGGACGGTGTCTAGGCAGTCAAGACAAGCATCAAACTCATCACCATAGATTGAAAAGTCATCCATGAAGACCTCTAAACAGTTACCCACCATGTCCAAGGAAATGGACAACATGCACCTTTGGAATGTCGGCGGGGTGTTACATAGACCAAATGGCATCCGTCTGAATACATAAGTCCCAAACGGACAGGTCAATGTCGTCTTGTCCTGGTCTTCGGGTGCAATGGCCACCTGGTTGTAGCCAGAGTACCCGTCAAGGAAGCCGTAGTGACTCTTCCCAGCTAGCCTCTCAATAATCTGATGAATAAAAGGCAGCGGGAAATGATCCTTCTTGGTGGCATGATTCAATCGTCTGTAGTCCACACAGACTCTCCAAGAAGTGGGTACCTGGGTAACTATCTCCTCTCCATACTCGCTCAAAACTGTAGTGATTCCAGTCTTCTTGGGCACAACATGTAATGGACTAACCCACTTGGAGTTGGAGAAGGGGTAGATAAAATTGATGCTCCACCATTTCGAAATCTCCTTCATGACAACCTCTCGAAGATTCAGGTTGAGCCGTCGTTGGAACTCACGCGATGGCTTAGCATCCTCTTAGAGATATATATGGTGGGAGCACAGGTCCAGACTTATCCCCTAGAGATCAGATATGCTCCATCCTATTGCCTTGCGATTCTTTTCAAGAATCTCCATCAAACAAGATTCATGTTCTCCCGTCAAATCTGCTGAGATAATGATCGGGTGCATCTCATGCTCACCCACAAGGAATATATACTTCAGCGACTGCAGCAAAGGCTTCAGTTCTGGATAACTGGGAGCTGGCAACTCTGGCTTCTGAAATGTATGAGTGAATGCAATCAGATCTGCATGTGAGAACTCTCGCTGATCATGAATATCTAGCGAAGCTGACCCTACTGGTGTATCTGTAATATGTGTTGGCTAAGTCTCTACCCTAGTTGCTGGCTCTATTGGAATCAGACAAGGTAACAACTCATCAAATTCGGCCCAATCTATGTCTGAATCCGAGAGATCTGAATCTGAACCACAAGAAATGTACTCTGCCTCGTTGTCGTGAACACGGTCTTCAGCCTCAAATGTGTCCTCTGCCAAGAGTGTGCTCTCCAAACTCTCCTTTGATGGGATCTGTGAATCTGCAGTATCTGGAGGTGAGAGAAGGTCTCGTGAAAAGGGATCAGACCAAATAGCTTCATCATCAGTAATCATAAAGTCGCACTCCTGGTGGACGTCTCGCTCTGCCTCTGTCATCTGCTCTGAATCACTGTGCTGCTCTGAGCAAGCTAAGTCTCATGCTCTAGTCTTGTCGATCGTCTCTATTTGTATACTCTCGCCCTCGATGTGAAATTATACCTTCCCGCTATCATGGTCGGACACCGCCTTGGTTGTGGCCTATAATGGGTGTCCTAGAATGATGGGGGTATCGGTTATAGACTCAGGGATCTCCATGTCCAACACAATAAAATCCACGGGGAATTTCAGGCCATGAATTGTGACGATCACATCCTTCAACAACCCCTTCGGCCTCTTGACAGATCTATCAGCAAACTGAAGCTTTGTCCTGCTCTGTCGAAGAGGGTCAAACTCGAATCAGTCGAGTAAGGCTGCCGGAAGGAGGTTGATGGAAGAGCCATTGTCTAATAGAGTCCGATCAAATCTCTTCTCATGAATATGGCATCTGACATAGGGAGCTCCTGCATCTTGCCTCTTGGCTGGCAGACAGTTTTAGATGGCGAAGCATGTGGCTTGCACTTGCGGCTCTTATAGCTACTTTAGGAATTGCTTGTGCTCGTAATATTCTAGGACCACACTTCATACACACACTTAGTCCGCAGATCTAGCCAAATTTAATATGTGCTTCACTCGCTAATAGAATTGCATGTCTAGGAGCGGATTTTATCGTCTACATTGCATATAGTGTAAAAAATTGGTTTTTCAAACTTAGGAAAAAAGGAAATTGGGACTGGACGATAGGTGTGCTTTGTGGTTTGACTAAATCAGTGATAACCTAACTTAAAATAGGGACGGCTTAACAAATTGACCAAAATAAATCAATAAAATCAGAAATTCTGCTTGCGGGAAATTAACCCTGACCTTGTTTTCAGGCTAAGTGAGGGTACTAGAGTGTGTGAGTACCCTAGGGCAGAGCCAAAAATCCCCGCTTTCCATATCGCATACCCCGATCCGAGCAAATATCAACGGCTAAGCTTTGGGTTCAACTGACCAGCGCCAAGTAGCCTCCGCCTACTCTGGTAGGTAGATAGGGGCGAAATTGCGGTGCACCACGACAAGTTTCTAGTAGCCTCCGCCTGCTCCGACTGGTAGATAGGGGCGAAGTTACAGCCTTGTCAGCCTCCGCCTACTCTGTATGTAGATAGGGGCGTGTCCTTGAACTTTTGGCTGGGGATTGGAGCGAAGAAAGGAAGGGCGTTGGTATCTAAGGCGACAAGTTAAACACGGGAGATGCATCCGGCTTTTAGCCGACTCCCCTCTAGGCAGGTAACCTTTGCTATTTGTCTGACAAATTCACACTTAAAATCAACCAAATTAATCAGACTCGATTTTGAATCCTTCACCGTATTGAGTGTGAAAATACAGGGTTTGGATTCAATTACTTGCTTCAGGTGGGAGTAAAATCCTATCTTCCACCGAGAACTCTCGAATCTTCTTCTCACCAACCAAGATGACTGACTGGGGGGACATCTACTCCCGATTTTTCAATCTTTCTTTGAGCCCCCCACGAAGCTCATCTTCACCAGCCCAAGCGCAACTTGGGCCAACCCAAGCTCATGACCCTCTTGAGTTCTGGATCCCTCAAACCCAGGGTGGTTACTCTCAAACCAACCCTTTTCTCTCCTCTGATCTCACTGAGGAAGACCATCGCCTCGGTAAGAATCCCTTCCTTGATTTGTCCTCTAACTAAGACCATCTTCATTACCCAGGACAAGAGGACAAGATGCCTCCGAAGAAATACCCAGACGATGAGGAGCCCAGAGATGACCCCCTGCACCAAATCCTCGCCCAGCTAGCTATAGCCTAGCAGCTAAATGCAGATCTGATGGCAAGAATGGGACAGGTGATTAATGATGAAGGAATTGACCGACCGATGGTAGACGCCTATAATCCCGTAGAGAATGAAATACATAGCTGGCTAGTACCTGAGGTCGCCCCTGAAGCATTCAAGCTGACACCCCACTTTCTGAGCTTGCTACCGAAGTTCAACGGAAATGCCAATGAAGAACCATATGCTTTCCTTAGAGACTTGGAGCTGGTTTGCAATAACCTTAGTCACCCTAGGGTTGGGCAAGACTACATCAGGATGAAGGCCACCCCATTTGCCTTAGGCGATAAGGTCGTACATTGGTTGAAAAATCTCGGGATGAGATGTACGACCTGGATGCAGTTCAAGGACCTGTTCTTAAAGAAGTTCTACCCAATCAGTAGGACTAACCAGATGAGAGCAAAGATCACTAGTTTCTCCCAGGGACCCAATGAACCATTCCATGAATCCTGGGACAGATTTAATGATTTAACATAGAAATGCCCATGCCACGGCATTACAAAAGCAATCTTAGTCCAGACCTTATTTTGTGGCATGACCCCGGAGATGCAGGAGTTAGTGAGTGCCGCCTGTGGAGGAAGTTATCTGAACAAGAATGAAGATGTTGGATGGAAGATCCTAGAGCAGATGGCGGAAACAGGCAGATCTCAGGCCACCAGGGCCTATCAGTTGTCTCCTTCAAGTCTATCCAACGAGACAACTAGGAGGATTGTAGTGTATCTAACGGACGACCTCATCCTCAGCATGGGAATAATAGCTGACAAATTAACCATGGTCGAGTAGATTCACAAGAGGGTCGCTGACCTTGAGGCACTCTCGCGATTATAGAAACAAGTGGAGGAACTTACTGAGAAGGTAGCCAAGATACGGCTACTTGCCCCTTCTGCACCACATATACATATATACCGAGTTCATCTTGTATAGGAACATGCACCGGGGCCTCAGAGTAGCTGGGAAGAGGAGCAGACATACACTCAACAGGACCAGCACGCACCCCCACAAGTGGAGACAGGATACGAGGAGCCTCCGCAGGTGTTCAGATCAACGGGTTGTGGTACAACCACGACCCCGTCGGCAGACAATCAGGGATAGGGAATGGTCAACCAAACCGACCTTCCCTAGCTTACTAGGAAAACAACTCTGTCCTCGCACCACGCTTCGTATAGTAGCAGCCCGGACAAGGGTACCAGCCTCAGCAGCACCAGCAGTAGTACCAGCATGGTCAGCAGGGCCAATACAGGAACTCATCCTCGAGTCAGCACCAACAAGCCCAGCCCACTAGCGAATTGGAGTCCCTCACCTTGGCGATCCAGACCCTGACTGATAGGGTCCAACAGATTCAGAATGACTACCTGGACATGAAAACCGATTTGAATCGTGTCTCCCGTACCTGGTACCAGCAGATGGCACCAAAGACCCCAATTCCCGCCCAGGTTCAGGCCAACCCAAATAGCTTGAATCAAGGCCAGAACTGACCACGAGATCAGGTATACTATTCAGATAACTCTCTATCTGAACATGAGATCCTTTCGTATGATAATGTCAATCATATGTCCCTCAGGAGCGGAAGGACCGTGATCGTACCTGATCAGGGACAGGCACCGAAGGAAGATACCGCCAAGTCTCTACCTGAGGAGAACTTGGAGGCAGAGGAGCAGCAGCAGCACCATCACCACCGGTAGAAGGAGAGGACTTCTGAGTCCTGATAGAAGCAGGAGAACCGCACCAGCAGTGAGTCTGGAGAGACCGATAAAGAGCATGCACCTCCATCTAAGGAGGATGTCCCAATAGTCGCGGAGAACGCATCACCGATTTTGCAGCAGAAATTTTCTTTTAGTCAGAGTCAGAGTCAGTCTTAGTTTCAGAGACATGTACAGAGCTCAGTTCCTAGTTTAAATGAAAATCTTTCAGTTTCAGAATCTGAATTAGCATCAACAATCCCTTTCCCCCGAGCTCTTAAGGGTGGAAAGAAGAAAACTCAAAAAATACAAAAAGATGACGCTGATATGGCAGAGTTTTGCAATAAATACATGAAGGTCACAATCCCTTTTGACAAGTATGTGGATATGACACCTGCATTCCAGAAATACATTAAGGTGAGATGCACATCTACTAGGGCTAGCAGGAAGACCAAAAGCTGTGTTGAGAAACACGTTCTGTTAGTGCCCACTACTTGCGTAATAAAGAATGTGTTTTCGAGGGAACGAAGAGACATGGGTGCACATTATGTGGTGATTCATGTTGATGACACTGCATTTGCACACACTCTCCTTGACAATGGATCCTCAATTAACTTAATTACTACAGCCCTCTATGAGCGGCTTAATCTCGGACCTCTTAGGAAATCCAAGGCCTTACTTCATTTTGCAGATAAAACAACCAAAAGGTCTCTAGGAGAATTGAGGAACGTTGTCATAAAAGTCAAGGGTTAGGAGTACATGGTGGACTTTACAGTCCTTGATATGGAGACCCCTTGCAATTGGAGAGACTCCCAGATCATATTAGGAAGGCCCTTCCTCAAAATAGCAGGGGCCTTGTTTTATTACAAGATCAGGAAAATCCAGTTCCAAACTCCAGGTGGAGATGAGGAACTTGAGATGAAGCAGACCAGATGGCAGAGACTGGATTCAGAATCCAGCACTGAGTACTCTTCATCCGAAGCAGATTGTATTCATGTAGACACCGTTAGGCCATGGAGACAGAATCCAGCTAGCACCGATGAGTCCCTCTCCTCCGGAGAAGATCTTATGCATGAGTCAGTTTGCGAGGTCCTTAGAAACAAGTGCAGCGCAGAATATGCATCCCCCTACATCTTCGATGACTTAGAGGTCCAGCTGGGCCTATCAGTCCTTTTCTCTTTAGGACAATCAGAAGATGAGGATGATGAGTCGAACGTGGCTTTTACCGATTACTTGGAAATCTTTGACGATCCGACTCCAGAGCCGAACGAGTTAGTAGCAGCAATTTCACGGACATATCCAACCATTACCAGCACAGAGCCAGATTCGATTGAGCCACACTTCCTTGATGATCACACATTACCTGAGCTCAAACCTTTACCCACAACGCTTAAGTATGCCTTTCTTGCGGGATAAGAGAAGAAGTATCCGGCCATCATCAGCTCGCGATTGACCGAGGAGTAGGAATCTCGCTTGCTAGAGATCTTGGAGAAAAACTGCAAGGCGATAGGCTGGAGCATCTCCGATCTCCATAGGATAAATCCCTCTCTGTGTTTGCACCATATCTACTTGGAGAATGAGGCTAAACCCTCTCATAAATTCCAACGTCGGTTGAATCAAAATTTACGAGAGGTAGTGAAGAAGGAGATAGAGAAATGGTGCGATGTAGTTTATCCCTTCTCCGACTCTAAATGGGTGGCTCCAATCCATGTTGTCCCAAAAAAGTCGGGAATTCAGACGACCACCAATGAAGACAGAGAGGAGATCGTGACACGAGTACCCACGTCGTGGCGCGTCTTTGTGGATTACAGATGCCTGAATGCTGCGAGGAAGAGGGATCATTTCCCCCTACCATTCATTGATCAGATCTTAGAGAGATTAGCGGGGAAAGAATTCTTCTGCTTGTTAGAAGGGTTCTCGGGCTACAATCAAGTAGCTATAGCTCCTGAGGACCAGGAGAAGACCACGTTCACATGCCCCTTTGGTACCTACGCTTTCAGGCGCATGCCCTTTGGGTTATGCAATTCTCCTGGTACTTTTCAAAGGTGCATGATTGTTGTATTCGCCGAAATGGTCGGTGAATTCCTGGAAGTCTTCATGGACGACTTCTCGGTCCATGGCGATTCCTTCGATTCCTATCTTAGGAATCTGGACAGGGTCCTCAAGCGATGTTGTGAGGTCAATCTGGTGCTCTCTTGGGAGAAAAGTCACTTCATGGTGACGGCGGGCATTGTGTTGGGGCATGTGATGAATCTACGTTTCATCATCTTTATTCTATCATTTTGGCCTTAAAAACCCTAGTAAATGCATTTAAATACTATTAATTTAGGCATTTTAGCATTCATGCATACTTGTGTAAATATTGTATAAAAGCAGTTTTTAAAGCCAAAATTATAGAATAAAGAAAAGAAAAAAAAGAATAAAATATTGTAAATATTTTATGACCTGAAACCCCGAGACCTAGGCATCTCGATGAATAGGTCGACAAGGAATAAAGTAGGGGGAGATAAGGGCCAAAATACATTTTATTTCATTCATTCTTTATTCATTTTGGGACCTATTTTTTGTTCCACTTTTTATACGTCAAATAAAGAAACTTTGTACATGAAAGTTATAGATAAATAAATATAGAAAAATACAAAATTGATTTCATACAAAAATAATGTATAGATAAAAAGTTATGATCTGAATAAAATTTCAGAATCCTAACTTCCCATACCTGTATCTCTTAAATAAAAACTCGAAACACATCAAACTAACTTTAATTGTATATAATTCTAAATAAGCTAATTAATGAAGGTGGTTTCGCATTTGGCGGAGCTACAGTTTGAAAGTTGAGTTTTGGACCCCTATTGTATACTTGTACAGATTAAAATAATCAATTTATTATTTATTCATTATTTTTATACTTTTATATTTTTTATAATTTTGAAAATATTATTTATAATAAATTTGTACATTAAAATCAGAATAAAAACATAAATAAAAGATAAAAATAAAATATTGTATATATTACATAGGTATACGACCTATAAGTATACTTGTATAATTAATACTTCTATTTTATTAAGTATATAAAATACATCAGAAAAATAAAATAAAAATATATTTAAGTGTATAAAAATATTTTATAAATTTATAAAATAATAAACAAAAATAAATAAATTAAATATACAAATTAAAAATAAAATATTAAAATATAAAGATATGTATACCTATATAGGTCTAAAAAGGTAACTTGTAATTTAATACCTCAAAAAAATAAATAAAAATCATAATAAAATAATTTATAAAATAATAAACATTTTTTATTTAATAATCAAAAATTAATAAATTCATTTTCTATTTTAAAATGATTTTTTAAATGATTTTTCCAGGATTTTTCCTGGTTGGTCCACATGGACCAACCAGGAGGGCTTGAGAGTTGACCGCGGGTCAACTCTCTGACCCTAGCTCCTGTAGGCTGTCAGAATGGGTTTCGGCCCATTTTCACGGTTTTTTCGAGGCGCATCCTTTCACCATCTCGTGTTCGACCCTTCACGACTTTTCATCACCATTAAACCATGATGCACGCCTATAGGTTTCTTCAGGGATTGGGTCGTTGCATCGTCTACCATGCCTCGTTCTTTGGAGCTCGTCCGCCACTTCTTCAAAAACCCCTCCTTTTTTCCCATCTCTCTTTAAACCATTTTGCATGTTCTTCCTCCTTTCGAGTGCTGAGGTTTGAGGGAGGTGACAGCAAGCTCACCTCGCCGTCAGGAGGCGCGGAAGAGCAGCGCGGAGGCGTTTCCACCCCATCTCCGACAAAGCTTGGTCGTGAGGCTTGCCTTGGGTTTTCAACCCTGGAGGTCACACTTTTATTCGTTTTTTAGCTTGTTTTCACTTCCATTAGTTGTAGAGATCATTCGCCTTCCTCCATTTCGTGCCACGCTCAACCATTTACCTAATCCATCCCTCGCCGGAGCTTGCTCCGACGAGCTCTATTTTTACTATCCCGCACACGTCCCCTGCTCGCCAATAAAAGCCATGATGTCTGCTTTGGTGCTGTTGCATTGTATTTTCTTTGCAGGTCCTGAAGGAGGCGTCTCAGCCTCGTAAATCGTCAAGAGCAACCCCCAGGTCCGCCAGAACTTCCTCATGCAGTTGTAGGTCATCCCATGGTCCTCGACCCCATCTAAGCCACCTGGGGGTGTCATCATCGTTGTAGGAACCCGTCACCCCCGTCGGAGGACCCCCAGCTGTGCGGAGAATCGAGCTCTGGCCGATCTAATTTCGCCAGGCTCGAGTTCTTTACATGTTCTTCATCACCGACCCTGCGCCGTCGGATCCTCCCCCAATCTTCCAGAGCTGCAGCTGACGTTGGATCAAAGCCACCCCAGCCGTCCGATCAACCTTTCAAGTTATAATCTTGGGCGTTGGTGTCGAAGGGGTATCGCGCGATCTAAGGCTGACATGTGTATAAGTGAAGTGCATCCCGCCGTCCGATCTGCTAGTGAGGGAATTTTGCACAAGTGCCCTCACCCTTTTTGTAATATTTTATTAGTATCAAATCTTTCCTCAACCGTTCATTAAGTTTTGTAAAATTTTCATAACGACCCAAAACTTTTTACTAATTGCGTACAGGTCCCCGCCTGGCGCGTGCGAGTCACGTGTGCCTTGGCAATTTTGTGGGAATACCCCTAGGATTTCTGCTATTAACATTTAATCCAGCAATTGTTTTAATTAGTTGTATATTTTCTGAACAAATTTCATTTGGATCCCTGGACGTTTCGCATATTACATCTATACCCCTGCTAGGCACGTGGGCTTGGCGTTTTTGCGGGCATATCCCTGGTGTTTTGACTATTTCTAATTGGTCTAAGAAATTTTAATTGAGTTATATAATTTCTAGAAGATTTGCATGCGAGTCCCTGGTCTTTTCTATATTTACAAAATTGTCCTTGCTAGGAGTGTAGTTTCTAGTTGTTGTTTCTATTTATTGCACGTATCTATAAATCTCTAAAATTTCCCAAAAAATATCATAGATTCTTGTTGCATTTTAATCTCATGCCATATTTTTATTTTGCATTTTTATTGCATTTTAATATTTATAAAAAATCAAAAACAGCCATTTTCAACACTATTTGCATCAGAAAATACATAAAAATTATAAAAACACCTTAGAAAATTTCCAAAAAAATATATTTTGAGTCTTTTAGTGTCTTTTAACTTCAATAAAAAAATCATTAAAAAATATATAAGAAAACTCCTAAAAATTATAAAACTCTAAAAACCTTCATAAAAATTTATAAAATTCATAAAAAAAATCTAAAAATTGTATTTTCTTTTCTTGAATTTTCTTTATTTTGTTACCTTTAATCTAAAATTAATTTGGAGAATTTTTGTTATTGTTTTTTATTTTATTTCTCTATTTTAGTTTCAGCTCTTTATTTTATCTACTGTTTTCAATATTTTTGACTTTAAAAATTCCAAAAAAATTAGTAAAAAACTAGAAAAATCACAAAAACATTAGAAAAATATAAAAAGCCTAAAAATATTTTATTTCCTGATTTTTGCTTATTTTTACTTACTTTTATAAATACCTTATCCTTCTCTTTTCTAATATTGTGTATATATTCTATTTATAGAAAAAGAAAATATAAAATATAAAATATAAAAAGAAATATAAAATCATAAAATTAAAATAAAAATATAAAATTAAAAAATTAAAAATAAATAAAAAATATAAAATTAAAACCCACAAAAAATAGCATAAATAGGCAAATCATCTCATTCACATTTTGTGCATTATTGCCTCGTTCTACATGTCTGCTCCATGTGTTCGACCTCTACACTGCTTGCACCTATACACATCTTGTTGTAGAGTTATAATAAATTTTAACTCCACATCGCTTTTCATTGTTTGATTCTTGTTGTGGGTTAATTGTTATTTGAATTTCGGATTTCGTGTGAGGTCAAATCAGCGACTGTTGATTCACCTTATGAATCGACACGACCTCAGCAAAATTCATGTTCAATAGCACGTCATCTCCAAGAGAGGAATGGAGGTTGATCCTGCCAAGGTGGACGTGATCAGACGACTCCAGCCACCAACCAATGTAAAACAGTTGAGGTCTTTTCTCAAGCATGTTGGATTTTATGAAAGATTTATCAAGGATTTCTCTAAGATTGTCCGACCGCTAATTGAGCTTTTAGGCAAGGACATGGAGTTTATTGTTGATCACAAATGTCTTGAAGCCTTTAAGCAATTACAAGGAATGATCATGGACGCCCCGATCCTACAAGCCCTATATTGGTCTCTACCTTTTGAGATCATGACGGACGCCTCAGACTTTGCTGTTGGGGTTGTGTTAGGACAGAGGAGGGTAAAGGATATGGGACAATCCTCAAGCGCATCACGGAAGCGTGAGCGTCGTATCAAATACGACGAGGAACGACTAGTCGCACTAGTTGTTCTATGCAGCGGAAATTAAAAATTTTCATGTGATGAAACCACATGATCCACGAACACTTCTCGGATCGTTTCGTCTAAACCACAAACAAGTAATAGGATTACCTCTTGAAGCGTGGTTGCGATCGAGTCTCTAAATGAAGAGACCTCTTGTCTCAAATCCGATTTGACGGAGGAGACGCTTGCGAGCGTGTTGATGAAACACGTGCTTCTCGCAATCCATGTTGATGATCCAAGTAGCAGATCTCCTGATCTCGACACATGAGATCCGACATCTTCTTCACGAGCGAGGCGCACCGAAGGAGACGGAGATCCACGAGCAAACGATCGGGCAACATAACGACGACGCTGCGACGATGGAGACTCTCTCTAGGGCATCCATGGTGGATGGCCATGAGATAAGAAGAGAGAGGGCTGACGTGTAGAGAGAAATAGAGAGAGAGAGAGAGACTTATGTTCTCTTGTGTGTAAAGAAGAACAAAGGGGTGCCTCTTCTTTTATAATATTTTAGGATCCATGGATCTCAATCCATGGACAACACAAATCCAATGACTCACATTGATTTGTGATTCTTTCAATGGTCAAGATTTGTGTTGGTAAAAACCAACAACAATTAATTTAATAAAATCAAATATATGCTCAATATAATTTGATTTATATTAAATCAATCTTCATTGGATAAATAGAAAGGAGGCAAGCCTCCTTCCATAATAGGGGTGGACGGCTACCATATTCCATAGTGGGATTGTAACCGTCCACCCTCTATATGAGGAAGGTGGCTCTCCTTTCTATATTACATGAGATTACATTATCTCATGATTATCTCCAATATTTGCAACAACATTTGTTGCAAATTATTTCACAAAAAATAAATCCAATCTATTTTGTGAACATTGCAATCTTGCCATTAGAAATTTGTGAATCACATTCACAACCCAAAATAAAATGTAAATTATATTTTCAATTTAATGTTCAATGTGAATCCAATTCACATTAACATTTAATTAACAAATGTAAATTATAAATAGCTCTCTCTTATATATTATAAATCACATTTATAATACATATGATTAATATGGATAGTGATATCCATATTATTTATATCCATGATAATTAAAGCACATTTAATCATCTTGGATCTCTATTCTCATGTTCTCAAATAATATGAATCACATTCACATTATTTACATCTTTAATAATTAAATCACATTTAATTACCTAAGATAACTCTCCTTATAATATAAATCAAATTCATATTATTCATGATAATTAAATCACATTTAATTATCCATTTTCTCAATGCTCGAATATATATATCAACAACAGAATTATCCGTGAACTCTTTCAAGGATAATGTGCTTTCTCCGCGAACACTTGAAGATAAGGACAAGGCGATTGTATTGTTCCACGTATAGTGACTTGGATATTGAGATCACATCTCAAATCCGGATTCCGGGCCTCCCATAAATGCTTGAATAAATCAAGACCGCAAATCTAATCTTCTCATTGCATCTGAATCACATTCAGATCAATGTCCAACATTTGGACTAAGATTAGATTACTTCTCTACTGAGAGGAGTCACTAAAATCCAGACCCGTTTCATCACTCCCAAGGAATGGAAGCGCCATGGTTATACAACCGTTTATGATCACATCACCCTTAGGTATTCCCAATACCTGTACATCCTGCATACTGGAAGACTCAGAATAAACCTGAAGTATAAGATCAATTTTACATTGTCTACTTCAGAGTTTTATCATTAAGTTTCTCATTCGATCGTTGGGAGTCGGTATCGATCATATACTTTCCAAAAGCATATATCATACCAAGGTCTTGATCATATACTTTCCAAAAGTATATATCAAACCTACAAATTCAGTCAAGCTTCCAAAGCGAGACGACCGTGCAAGGAATTTGATTCTTCCCGATACCTCATGAGTGAGCTCATGTCTTCTGGTTTGGTAACTGAACCTGTATGATCCCTTTGAGAGATCGTATTACTCATATGCCCTTACATGCACACCAGCGCGCCGGTGTATAACCCTTTATTAGATCATCAACCTATTGATCTGCCAAATGTACATACTCAGACATATAGTAACACATCTGTCTCCGGTCAAAGGATGCGTGCCTATATCATGACAGCATGCAATATAGGACTTTGGTTATCTCGATCTCGTTAAGTCAACTCTTTGACCTAACTAATCTGACACCTCCGAATCTCTATTCCCATGCAGAGGACCTGCATCAAGACGTCAGTCAGATATCAACCTAAATGAGAAAGGATTGCCATCTCCTACTCAGGCTGGATATCATCTCTCAACAATCATTTGATGGTGCTTAATGAGTCCTCAATCTAACTCTTTAGATGTTCATCCAAGCACCAGCCTCTTTGATTCAATAATTGAATCAATAGTTGTATGATCATTAAGATGGCCATGGTACATAACCCTAATTGTACTAAGGGACCTATTATGCAAATTAGTTATTTCAGATCAGGGAATGATATTTGCAATAACATTTATTGCATAATGTCTCGTCGTGGGCTCGCATGTCCAACAGAGGGATGGCGTCCCGTTCGCCATACACTACGCAAGAAAAGTGCTTGATACTACTCAGCGTAACATATAGTTACGGAAAAGGAGATGCTTGTGGTAGTGTTTGCCTTGGATAAATTTAGATCTCACTTAATCGGATCCAAGGTAGTTGTGTTCACTGACCACACAACGTTACGATACTTAATGGAAAAGAAGGAGGCGAAGGCGCGTCTTCTTAGGTGGATTGTGCTTATCCAGGAGTTTGATTTAGATATTTGTGATAAACCTTGAAAGAAGAACGTACTAGCTGATCACCTCTCCCGTCTCGAGGATCTTAATGCTTCTGAGGGTATGCCGATTTGAGACTCCTTCCCTGACGAGTCGATTTTTGTTGTCAACTCACTCCCATGGTATGCCAATATTGTGAACTATCTTGTCTCCAAGAATGTTCCCAAAGATTGGCCTAAGAGCCACATAGACTTACTGAAGTCGGATTCGAGACATTGCTACTGGGAGGATCCGATCCTTTTCTTTGAAGGACCAGATTGTGTCCGGAGATGGTGTATTCCTCAGGAGGAATATTAGAGTGTCCTTTCTTTATGCCATAGTCTAGAGGCAGGAGGACACCACTCCGGGAAGAGGACTGCATGGAAGGTACTTCAGTGTGGCTTATACTGGCCGACTCTGTTTCGCGATGCAATCACCTTTGCAAAGTCGTGTCCAGTGTGCCAGAGAATGGGAGGAACAGTTGGTTCCAAGGATGAGATGTCGATGCAGCCTGTCATCATTTGTGATATCTTTGATGCATGTGGCATCGACTTCATGGGCCCATTCCCTGTTAGCCACATATTCGAATATATCCTTCTAGCGGTAGATTATCTGTCAAGGTGGGTGGAGGCTATCCTAACCTGAGCCGTAGACAGCAGGATTGTCTGTAAGTTTATCAGAGATCACATCATCTCTAGGTTCGGCATTCCCAAAGTGTTGATATCAGATAGGGGTAGCCACTTTGTAAACAAAGATGTGAAGAAGCTCTTGAAGGATTACAGCATCAAACACCGTGTCTCTAGTCCTTACCACCCACAGACCAATGGCATGGCTGAGGTGTCGGAGCGGGAGGTGAAAACCATATTGCAGAAGCTTGTCCGCCCAGACAGGAAGGACTGGTCTCAGATCTTGGATCAAGTCCTATGGGCTTATAGGACAGCTTACAAGACACTGTTAGGAACCTCCCCATTCAGGATGGTATTTGAGAAGTCATGCCATTTGCCCGCAGAGTTAGTGCATAAATCAGAATGGGCAATCAAAAAGGTCAATTGGAACACACACCTAGGGCAGAAACAGCGAGAAATGGATCTGAATGAGCTTGTGGAAGTCAGAAATCGAGCATACGACAACAGTTTGGTGTACAAGGACAAAGTAAAGCGTTGGCATGATAGATATATGATGAATACCCATTCATCACTCTTTATTCTTTTATTTTAGCTACAAAACCTATGCAAAACACATCAATACACTTGTAAATAGTAATAATTATCATTCAGCATGCATTGTGTAAATATGCATTATTAGCATGTTTTTGTGCATAAATAAAAGAAGAAAGAAATAAAAGAAAAAGAGGGAGATATTTAGAATAAATATTGAGCGACCTAATCCCAAGGGAGGGCTCAGCATGGGCCTGACCGCAAAAGAACCCAAGTAGAGAGAGATAGGGAAGCTCATGTACATATACCAGTAAATAAAATAAAAATTATTTTCCTCTTATTCAAATAAAAATGGGTGTGTATTTATTTGTATATATTTTTAATTATAAAAGTAAAACAAAAATGAGAAAAATAAAAGAAAATTAAAAAGAAATTAAAATCCCTTCATCGTTGTATATAAACCATGTACATGGAAACAACTTATCTATTTATTTACCCTTATAAATAAATAAATAAAAATCCCATAAAAATATGTACATATTCCTTATTCCATGGTGTAAATAAATAAAATAAAAATCACAAAAATAAAATAAAAATAAAAATAAATAAAATCAAAATCTACCTTGTATATATACCATGTACATATTTGTATATATCTATTTATTTACCCTATGTAAATAATTAATAAAAATAAAATAAAAATACCATATTATTCCAAATTTTATTCTATAAATAAATAAAATATAAAATTAGGATAAATTGTATAAAAATAAATAATTAAAAATCAAAAATCAAAAATACATATTGTATATACCTATATAATCATATTTTATAAATACATTATTTATATTTCAAAAAAATAAATAAAAATCACTAAAAATAATTTAAAAATAAAGAATCATTTTTCATGTTTTAACTTTTTTGAAATTCAGCAATTTACTATTTCTTATTTAATTATCAAATATTTAATAATTGGCGGCCTCCCATTGGTCCACGGGGGATTGTTGACACCGGTCAACTCCCCCCTTGGACCACCAGCCCGCGGATCCTGCGCTCTGACCCGATTTCACCTAATTTTTGCGCAGTGATCCGACCATCAAATCCTTAAATCCCGAGCCCTAATCCTTCCCCTTGCATCCGAGATCCACGCCCGGTGTTTTGCCTAGGGATCCGAGCTCTGATATGCTCGCCCGACCCTCATCTAGCCGGACCCCTAGCCGTATAAAACTCCAGCTCAGGCTTCCATTTCACGCCATCTTTAGCGTTGCTTCTTCCACCCAGGACCTCCACTCGATTCCCTAGAGTGACAGCTAGCTGTCGGTGTGTTGCAGAGAGGAGGAGGAGCTTCCCGTCACTGATCCGGCGACATCTCGCCGCCATGCACCGCCCAGAGCAGCGCCCAAGCCTCGGGCCTCCGACGACCCTCGAGGCGACGACCAGAGCTATGAGATCTCATCCCCAGTCGACTACCTTCACCAGGTAGCCTTAATTCTTCCTATTTTGCTCTAATTTTGGATTACCCCCAAATCACTCTGCTGTCGTCGTTCATCGATTACCCCCGCTCCGATCAACCATTCCATCGCCCGACTCAACCATCATCTTTGACATACTCCTCTTCACGTTCTACGCCTTCCCATCCAACCCAGTTCACCCCGGAACTGGGAGTCCACCCTCCTCCGTCGACGCCTCGTCGGAGGGTGTCACCCCGACGCACCCATTCCCACATTCTGCCTCTCACCGGGTCGAGGCAGTTTGCCCTCGACCCAGGAGTCGTCTCGTGCTGTTTTGCAGGGCTAAGAAGACCCATCAGAGGGTCTGGATACTTAGGAATAGAGCTCCAGCTCCGCCTTCGTTTCCGGAGCTCCTTGGAGCTTTCCGGCATCATCGGAGGAGCCCATCATCTGCAGGAGGCTGTGGCGATTCTGTTCCACCCATTTGCAGCCCCCGAGGAGGTCCAGCGCAACCATGGTGCTCCAGCAAACTTCATCGGAGCCGTGTTCTTCCAGGATCCTCCGGAGCCGTCCGTTCAGCCCCGACTTCCCAGACTTCATCCGGACCGCTCGATCAGGCGAAGAGGAGGCCTATATCAGCCACCGTCCGATCGACACGTGGCCGCCTCATCGCCCTCCATCCAGCGACGGGGTGCCCTTGATCCACGACCGTCAGATCTTCCACGTGGCACCGCCTCTGCCATCCGAGTTAATAAAGGGTAATTTACCTGTAGGCCCTTTCTCTTTTTGTTTTTGTCCTTTAGTCCTGTAAATATTTTATATAGTTCTTTTTATTTTGGTAAAATTGCAGTCTGGACCTTTATGTTTAGTTTAATTGCATATTAGTCCCTGTTTGTGTATGCCAGGTGCATCGACACGTGAGACCTGGAAATTTTGCAATATAGATCCTGTGTTTCTTGTGCTTTATGGTTTGATCTTTTAGAAATAAGATTTGCATTTCAGTCCTTCCGTGCCTGGTCCACGTGCGCTGCATGTGATTTATTGGACTTTTTGCACGTTGGGCCCTGGGCTTTTATGTTGTGTTATTGATTGGCCCCTGGACTTAGTTTTTGTTACATTTAGGTCCCTATGAACTGTGCCTCTTTGTTTGATTTAAATAAAATATCAAATCAAGTCCAAATTTTGTGAAAATTAGATACGTGGCTCCTGCCACTATGTAAAATTTTCTCTAAAAATTTGGTACATTTTTTAGGCTTTTTAGTATTTTAAAAATTCAAAAATCTTTATTTATGCCTCTGTCCAGATTAAAAATTCATAAAAAAATATAAAAACTATTTTAAAAATTCTAAAAAATTTAATTTTTGCTTGTTTGATTTTCTTTGTGAATATGGTTATTTTTGGATTTATAAAAAGCTTAAAAATTAAAAACCCTTAAAAACTCATAAATATTCTAAAAAATCATAGAAAATTCAAAAATTCATAAACTCTTCTTCTGAATTTTCCTTTTTGTTTCTACTTTTCATAAAAAAATACCTCCAGCTAAATCCAGGTATTGTGGACATTTCCTCATTTCCATTACAATTTTGCATCATATCTAACAGATTCCTTGGTTCGGCTCTTCCAGGACCATTTTATATTTTAATTTGGTCCTCCAAGCCTGACTGGACAGTTTTCTTTTGTTTCTACTTCTTTTATTTTTAGAAAATTCCATAAAAATTATAAAAATCTCAAAAATTCACCAAAAATAGTAAAAAACATATAAAATATAAAAAAATTGTTTGAATTTTTGGACCATTTTTGAGTAATTAAATAATTGATTGAAGTTGCTTTGATTTGTCTTTTATTTATTTTCCTTATTATTAAAAATCTCAAAAAAAAATATAAAAATATTTAAAAACCACCAAAAATTGTTGTTTTTATTTTATTTTGCTTGATGACTACTTCGTAGGTCACGAGGCCAACTCGTGCTCCTTGAGACCGACCCTGGGTGCTATACCAGGTTAATCACATAAGTAGGACTGCTATTTGGTTTTTATTGTTTTTCTATCTTTATTTGGTGGTCCGATTTTGTTTTCTTGATTGAGCTCTGAGTCCTGAGTGGCTAAGGTCGCAACGACCTTAGTGATACACTTACCTTAGTCTATCGGGCGGTGCTCATCAGAATGGCGTCGTTGCTAGGGAGCACGGCTTAGTAGTCGTATTTTCTCGGTTTCTGTTTGATTTTGTTTTTCGAGGCTTTCCGCGGCTTTTTCTTCATCCGCGGCTTTTCGCGACTTTTTGTTCTTCTTTTATTTTTATTTTCTTTTATTTTCCTTTATTTTATTTTATTTTATTTTTGATTGTTTTTGAGTGTTTATTTTTATTTCCATTTTTGCACATATACCCTTTTTCTTATTTTATCTGATATATTTGCTTGGCTTGACACACTTTTGTTGTCTGCTTGTGAGGGCCCGAGGACCGAGGCAGCTCCTTTCGAGGAGCCGACACAACCGCGACGATCGGAGGTGGCTCCCTTCTGCACGGAGCCGCAAGAGAGCGTGAGGAGGCAGCAGAGTGCAGGCGTAGTGTAGTGTTAGCTTAGTTTTGTTTCCTGCTCATTTGAACTATTGTTGTAATAATACATGGACAGGACCCTCAGACTCAGACTTAGACTCTCGGGGTCTGTTTCGCCGAGCACCGGTGTGCTCGGGGGACCCCTCAGCTTTTTCGCGGTTTTTACACGGCTTTTTACCGTTTATTTACTGCCTTACTGTTTCTCACAGATTTCATCCCCTAGCCTTAGGATTTTTGCTTGACTGTGACGTAAATAAATAGGATCCAAACACCTTAATAACCTTGCATGTACCTATAGATCGATTAATTGGACCAAAATAAAAAAAAGATTAATAAAAAGACTATTTGGTCACCTGAGGGGTCATGCACCGCTAGAGGTCGTATACAGCGCTGGCAGGACCCGTTGTGGCGGGCACCGATAGGCATCCGAGACCGGACACCGACCCCTCTTGATTGACCACTTAGCCACCGTTCTTTCGAGTAGAACTACTTGCTTAGGGCTTGACGAGTCGCTAGATACGATATTTAATTTGGTCACGTTGTAATATGCGTACTTAGCGATTCAGTCAGAACCGAGAGAAGATCTCCGTGAAGAGTGTCTCGGCTTTAATTTATATCCCGGGCAAGTCCGGGGTCGAACACAGGGAGGCAAAGGAACAACTTGGGTTTAATTTAAAAACGTAGGTCTAGATTTTCAAACGGTATTTTTTTAAATTTTTTTTAATGCAAAACAAATGCAAATGCAAGATGCGGATGAATCAAGATACTACGAAAGCATACAACTTAGCCAAATTAATTTTAATGAGAAATTAGTCCAATTTAGCCAAATTATATTTTTCCAGTAAACTTAATCCAATGATGAATGCAAAACATATTTTTTTAGAATTTTATGGGTTAAAATGCAATAACTAAAAATGCACACTTTTTATGGGTGTTTTTGCAATTTATCACACAAACTATAAGCAAAAATTATGAAAAAAATTACTGAAATTAAAACGTGATGCAAGGAAGCTACACTAATTTTTTTGGAATTTTTTGACAAGTTATGATTTTTTTATGGATTGTTTAGTGAAAATAGAGTGACAGTGAGTAAATAATTTCTATTAAATCCACATTATCAAATTAGTCAGAGATCAAATTATCTCAAATAGATATTTTCATGTGCAATCCAGGAGACTTGAAATTTTGCAAAAATGATTTAAGTGGATTTAATTAAAAATCAAATACTAAATTCACTCTACAAATTATTCCAGGCACAAGACAACTCCATTTTGGTTGAAATTTGGATAGCAAGTTTATCAATCTTCAAAGCATCACATATATTTTTTGTGGATTTTTTAGAGAAACCATGCGTGAGATATAATTTTAATGGCATAGAATGGGTAAACTATGCAAAATTTCAGTTAAACAATTTTAGTTAATTACCCATATCTCAAAAAAATACAAATAAACAATCACATGACAGAGGATAAATTGCTCAACATAATGCTATTTTTCTTTAAATAAAATGATGCCAAAACAAGGTCCAAATTTGAGTACAAACACAGGGGTGTCTCTGCAAATTCAGAAAATGAAAAGAACAACAAAATACATACAGGGACCTTTTTGTAATTATATAAACTATACAAAAACTTTATACAATTTTTACAATAAAAAAATTACCTTCTTCTTCATCCTTCTGATTGCAGGTGAAGAACCCAAAGATGGCGTGGTCGGCGGCGGGTTGAGAAGGAGGAGGGGCGGCTCAGCCGCGCGGCCACGCGGTGGTCGGCGGCGTCGGTGGCGGGTGGTGCGCTACGGTGGAGGGGCGGCGAGGCAGTCGAACGGCGGAGGGGAGGAGCTGCGGTTACAGAGGAGGGCCGCGCGAAGGGCCGGTGGCGGCGGAGAGGGCCGGCAGCGGCTGCGCCGCACGCGCGGCGGTGAGCGGCGGCGAGCCGTGGAGCAGCCCGCGACGGCGGCGACGCCGCGCGCTGGCGGCGGAGGAGATGAGGGGGGGCGGCGGCGTGCGTCCTCCTCCTGCTTCTTTTTTTTATTTTTTTTAATTTTTTTTGTTTTGTTGCTTGTAATAAAAGACTTTTTTGTTTTAATTTTTTATATATATTTTTAATTTTCTTTAAACAGGAAATATTTACAAAAACATATGGGGAACAAAATGATATGATGATGGTGGAGGTGGTAATGAAAGAACCTTTTTTTGTTTTAATTTTTTTATATTTTTTTTAATTTTGTTAAAACAGGGAATGAACATGATGGGAAAAAAATATGATGATGGTAATGTGATGGAGTAGAACAAATGGAAGATGATGAGTGGTGCTATGATGAACTAAAAAAAATGCAAAAATGACAAGATGATAAAATGAAGGGAAAATTTACCTAAGATGAACGCGATCGCCTATGGTGTGCTCTCGTGAGCACGGTCTTCTCTCAAATCGTCGGCGTACGATGAGCTCGAGCAGCGCGCGGATGCGGCTGCGATATTGGCCAAAAAAACCAACGGATCACACCGAAGAGAGGGTTGTCGTCGCTCGACCGCGGTTGCGTCGCTGTCACCGATTCAACTCTGGGAACTTGGCTCTCCTCACATAAAGATGGATCAAAGGTAAAAATGAGGAGAATGACATGTATATAAAGATGATGGAATGATAGGTTATTAAAATGGTGGGATGTTATTTTATTAATGGAGTTGAATGGGAGGTTTAAGAAATGGTGGGGTTGAATGGAGGTTGGTGGTAGAAGAGAGTTGAATGGTGGTTATTGTAGAGAATGTAAAATAAATAAATAAATAAAATAAAGTTGTCTACTTTAAATACAATAAAATAAAAAGAGAAGAGAAATAGTGGAGAATTTACAATGGAAGACAAACAACATGTACACATTTTTTTACTTTTCTAATATGTAATTTTTTTATCTTTTTAATAAGAGATATTTACAACGAAAAAATATAATAAAATAGTACAATTAAAATACAAGATAAGTATGATTTTTTTGTATTTTTAATAATTAAGAAAGATACAAGTAAAATTAAAGAAAGAATGAATATATACATAATGTACAATGTACATCTAGGTCCCAAAATCCAACTTTTGCAAATGAGCTCCGATTTTAATGAAACTACTTCCGTTGGATAGATAATTTTCTAACTTGAACTTTAAAAGTGAGTTTGGTGAATTTGGAGTTCATACGGAGCGGGAATTTAGCTTGGAAGTTGGACTTTACAGATTTTTCTCTTTGGGATCTAGGAGCATTTATTTGAGGTGAAATTTGTTTTATATTTTTGTATTTTTATATACATTTTTATAAACAAGTTAGAGAAAGAATTAGGCAAAAAGGAGTTGAAATGAAATTATTAAAAATCCATGAAATTTTGGGCTATTTACAAGTATAAAACTCCTTTATTTTTGCGGCTTTTTATTGTTAATTCATTTTGTGCAGTCTTATATACAATAATTAGTGTGTTTTATTTACAAGAGTTATTTTGTTAATTTATGTATTTTATGGACATTTATTTGGAATTTTACTTGGGGATTTTGCTAAGATCAAGATATTAAGATGATGAATCGTGGATTCATCACCCCCCTATACTTAAACTTTGCTAGTCCTCGAGCAAATAAAGAATGAATAAGTTGGGTTAACCCCTGACTGTGCATGTGAATACAAGACTTGATCCGTTCAAGAACTCTCGGTTTTAGAGATCCTAAAATTCTAAGCTGAACCAAGCTCTAGTCAAAAGGTACCCAATTTCCCTAATCATCAGACTCTCTTTGTATACATATAAAGTAGGGATATGACTTTAAGTGTTGACCGCAGTTACAAGAGTAGAGTCACAATGTCACCCAAGATTCCATTCCAAGAGACTCTCCTAAGGACCCGATCCTCAACACTAGGGAATAAACCATTTCTTGCATCCAATCCACCGTCTCTTTAGTTGTCAGACTTAAAAGTGTAGATGGAAGGCCAGTTGATGGAGGGCATAGGATTGTGTCATTTCTTCTCTCCCTCTCATTGGAACAAGGATCCTCTCGAGTGCCTTATTACGCAACGCATTTTTTTGGTGTTGATCAGTGCGTCCGTCAAGAGAAGTTGGAGCCGTCTGCACTTGTTTTCCTGGGAGTACCCCGGAGTGTGCCTTTTTTGAGTACCTATCGTACCTTCTACACCCAGACTTGTAGCATTTACGATGCAGAGCCCTTTTTTGGTGCAAGCCCGACTCCTGGTCCTAATAGCGGTGGTCCAAGTGGACACTTTGAAATGGTTGGGAGCGCTCGCCTTTGGTGGAAGCTCTTTTGATAATTGACTTTGTGGAATGAGAGCTTTTCTTTGGTTTCATTGCTTTGTAGTATTTGTGGCTAGCTCCACTGCTTTTACCAAGAGTTGGCGCACACTGATCAACATTTTTTTTATTTTATCACACCCTGGCACATAGGTAAATATCAAGAGATAGTACAAGAACCATGTTCTCATACTGGCTAAATGTGCTGACACTCAGGTTTCATGAAGCCGTCATTGATTTTATCCCATCCTCGAGCATCATTAAATCAAGTCCAAACTCAAATCCCTCATCCCAGTTCCTCAAGTGAAATTTCAACGCATCTCATCATAACTGTAGTCGTGTATGTGAGGTGATGATCATATTCTTAAGGTAGAGACTAAGCATGCAATATAGCACACAAATCTTTCAAACTAGGGAAATGTGAATAATTAAGTCAAGGACCCTAATGATTAAGGCTGGTTAACTCAAAACATCAAGACCTCATAAACCAAGTGTTCTTGAACATCACTAGTCTTGTGTGAAAGTGAATTGTGTCAGGGATTAAACCAACTTATTAGTTAGTTTTTTTAAGTTGATGATTGATTGATTTTTTGATTTTTTTTAAGTTTTAGAAAAAGTTTTTTTTTCACAAAGGTTTTTTTGACAAACAAAGGCAAAGAAGAAGTTTTTTTTTGTTAGAAAAGTTTTGCTTTTTTTTCAAGAGTTTTTTTTTTGAAAAAGATAGGTAAATAAGAAAAGATTCTTTTTTTTTGAAAAAGTTTTTTTTATATAAAAAAGGATTTTTTTGAAAAGTTTTTTTCTTAGCAAATAAGGAAAAAGAGTTTTTTTAGGAAAGAGTTTTTTTTGTTGGTTTTTTTTGTTGGTTTTTTTTACCCACCCCATAATTATTGTATAATATATACAAAAATACGTGAAAGTACGAGCTATGGGTAAAGTATATATGTAATATATACACGCCCCCCTATACTTAGCTTGTGTTATGTCCTCATGGCACTAGGTGACAAAAAGACATAGCTCGTACTAAGCGTAGGAAAGCTAAAATAATAAAAAGTATAGAAGTCGATCCTCCCCCCTATACTTAGGCTTTGGATAGCCTAAATGTAGAAGAAGAGCAAAAATGGGGTGGACGAGGTCAAGAGGAGAAATGATGAGTAAATACACATGGCAGGCATCGGTTCCCCTATACTTAGGCTTTGGTCAGCCTAAGTATAGGACAAGAGTAAGTGTGAGAACCGATGTGATCTCGTAAATATACAAAGAAGGGAGAATATGTACAAGAGTGATTGAATCTTCTAAGATGTTGAATCTTGATGATGCATCTTCATGAAGAGTAATAAGATGTATCTGCTCTGTGCTCACTCTGTATGAAGTTGATGACCTCGACTTGGACTAACTGCTCTTTGGAATCAACAAAATGCTTCAACAGTTGTCCATTCACCACATGAGATTGTGCACCATCTGTGAGATCAGCTATCTCTACACTTCCATTCTCGTGCACTTTCTTAACCACAAAGGGACCCGTCCATTTAGATTTGAGCTTCCCATGGAACATCTTCAACCTGGCATTGAACAACCATACCTTTTGTCCAGGGACAAAGTCTTTGCACCTAATGTGCTGATCATGCCATCTCTTTACTTTGTCCTTATAAATCAAACTGTTGTCATATGCCCTGTTTCGGATTTCCACGAGCTCGTTCAAGTTCAAGTCTCGGTAAAGCTTCCCTAGGTGACAACTCCAATTAATCTTCTTAATTGCCCATTCGGATTTATGAATCAATTCTGCGGACAAATGGCATGGCTTGCCATAGATCATTCTAAATGGTGAAGTACCCAATGGTGTCTTGTAGGCTGTCCTATAGGCCCATAGAACTTGGTCCAAGAGTTGAGACCAGTTCTTCCTATCGGGACGAACCAATTTCTGCAAAATATTCTTCACCTCTCTGTTCGAAACCTCTGCCATGTCGTTGGACTGTGGGTGGTAAGGACTAGTAACTCTATGCTCAAATCCATAGTCCTTAGCTAAAGATCTCATATCTCGGTTCACAAAATGGCTACCCCCATCAGATATCAAAACTTTTGGCACCCTGAACCTAGCAATAATATGGTCTCTCACAAACTTACAAACAGTCTTGCTGTCCGCGGTTCGGGTTGGGATAGCCTCCACCCACCTAGATAGATAGTCAAACGCCAACAAAATGTACTCATGTCCTTGGCTGTTGGGAAAGGGACCCATAAAATCTATGCCCCATGCATCAAAAACATTACAAATAATCATTGGTTGCATGGGCATTTCATCTCTCTGTCCAACTGTCCCTCCCAACCTTTGACAAATCGGGCACGACCGTATAAAATCAATGGCATCTCTAAACAAGGTCGGCCAATACAATCCACATTGAAGTACTTTGTGAGTGGTTCTCTTTCCCAAATGGTGTTCTCCAGCCTCAAGTGAATGACAATATGTGAGGACACTATGGTATTCCTCCTGAGGAATACACCTTCTCCAAACACAATCCGGTCCTTCGAAGAAAAGGAAAGGATCGTCCCAGTGGTATCTCCTCGAATCCGACTTCAGTCGATCAATGCTGCTCCTAGTCCAACCATGGGGAACCTGCTTGGAGACAAGATAGTTCACCATGTTGGCATACCACGGGAGTGAGTCAATAACACAAATTGACTCATCTGGGAAGGTCTCTCTAATTCGCTCATGATCAGGAGAATCCTTAAGTTCAATCCGAGAAAGGTGATCAGCCACAACATTCTTCACTCCAGGTTTATCTTTTATCTCCAAATCAAATTCCTGGAGGAGTAAAATCCACCTAAGAAGACGCACCTTCGCGTCCTTCTTTTCCATTAAGTATCGAATGGTTGTGTGATCTGTGTAAATTGTCACCTTAGAGCCCAAAATATATGATCTGAACTTCTCGAGGGCCCATACTACCGCGAGCATTTCCTTTTCAGTCACTGTATAATTTTTCTGTGTAGGATCTAATACTTTGCTCGCGTAGTGAATCGCAAACAGAATCCCTTCTCGTCGTTGTCCTAACACAGCTCCTATAGCGAAATCTGAAGCGTCAGTCATGATCTCAAAGGGGAGAGACCAGTCAGGAGCTTGTAGGATAGGCGAGGCACAAATCTTCCTTTTCAAGAGCTCAAAGGCCTCCAGACACCTGTGATCTACAACAAACTCTGTGTCTTTCCCTAAGAGCTCAGTCAGTGGGCGGGCGATCTTTGAAAAATCCTGAATGAATCTCCTATAGAATCCAACATGCCCTAAGAATGATCGTACTGACTTCAAGTTGGTAGGTGGATCGAGTTTCTTGATCACCTCCACCTTGGCAGGGTCAACCTCCATTCCCCTTTTGGAGATGACATGCCCCAACACAATACCCTTCGTCACCATAAAGTGACTCTTCTCCCAGGAGAGTACCATATTCACCTCTCTACACCTCGTGAGGACTCGGTCCAAGTGCGCTAAACATGTATCAAAAGAATCACCATGGACCGAGAAGTCATCCATGAACACTTCCAGGAAATCTCCCACCATCTCGGCAAATATGGCTATCATGCACCGCTGAAATGTGCCCGGGGCATTGCAGAGCCCGAATGGCATGCGCCTGAAAGCATAAGTGCCGAATGGACATGTGAATGTGGTCTTTTCCTGGTCCTCAGGGGCTATGGCCACCTGGTTGTAGCCTGAATACCCGTCAAGAAAACAGAAGAACTCTTTCCCTGCAAGTCTCTCCAAGATCTGATCAATAAAAGGCAAGGGAAAGTGATCTTTCTTGGTCACGGCATTCAGGCGCCTGTAGTCAACACAGACACGCCACGACGTAGGTACTTGTGTCGTGATCTCTACCCCCTCCTTGTTGGTGACCATCTGAATTCCCGACTTCTTCGGGACAACATGAAGTGGGGCCACCCACTTGGAGTCAGAAATAGGGTATATAAACCCTGCTTTGCACCATTTCTCAATTTCTTTCTTCACCACTTCCCGTAGATTGGGGTTAAATCTCCTCTGAAACTCACGGGAAGGTCTCACGTTATCCTCAGTAAAGATGTGGTGCGAGCAGAGAGCGGGGTTGATGCCCACGAGATCCGACACTGTCCAGCCTATTGCTTTGCGGTTCCTCTCTAAGACCTCTAACAACCTAGACTCATGTTCTAAAGTCAAGTCTGAGCTAATGATGACAGGATATCTCTCTTTGGGTTCCGCAAGAAAGGCATACTTAAGTGTAGGAGGTAGTGATTTCAGTTCTGGCAATGTGGTATCATCAAGCAGATCTGGCTGAACTGAATCTGAATCTGGTTCCGTACTGCATGAAGGTGGGCTAGGCTGAGTAATACTCACCACCAAATCAGGAGTATCGGGAGTCGGATCGTCAAAAGTATCCAAACAATCGGCAAAATCCACGTCCGACTCGTCATATATGTCCCATGATTGTTCCGAAGAGGATGGAACTGACAGATCCGGATGGATCTCTAAGTCATCATGAGAATAGGTTGATGCGTCTCTAGCAAGATGAGACAACACCTGGCAAACTGCATCATGCACTATATCCTCTCCAGATGAAAGGGTCTCGTTCTGTCCTGAAGGAATCTGTCCCCAAATCCCAACTGTGCTAATCATACTGCAATCTGCCTTTGAAGATGAGTACTCTGTGCTACTCTCTGAATCGGGTCGCTGACACTTGGTTTTCTTCATCTCAAGGTTCACTTCTCTACCTGGAGAACGGAACTTCATCATTCCCGTACCATAGTCGAAAGTTGCGCCTGCGGTCCTAAGGAAGGGTCGCCCGAGAATGATCTGAGATTCTCTCCAATGATTGGGGGTCTCCATGTCCAAGACTATGAAGTCCACCTGATAGTTACGTCCCTCAATCGAGATAACGACGTTCTTCACTTCTCCCTTAGGTCTCTTCATTGAACGATCTGCGAATTGGAGTAAAGCTCTAGATTTGCGAAGTGGTCCCAACTCCAATTTCTGATATAATGCTAAGGGAAGTAAGTTGATCGAAGAACCGTTATCTAAGAGTGTGCGTGCAAACGCAATGTCGTCAATACGACTCTCCACATAGTGAGCACCCATGTCTCTCTTTTTCTTTGGCAAAGTCTGATTCTTGAGACAATAGGTTGTGTCTACTGATAAGACATGTGTCTTTATATTTCGGTTATCTTTCTTTCTGCTGACCCTTTTAGGTGTGCATCTCACCTTAAGGTATTTTTGGAAGGCAAGATGGTTAGCCACATATTCATCAAATGGCACCTTAACTGTGATGTTTTCTTTGCAAAACCGTGCCATATCAGGGTCATCTTTTTGAATCTTTTTGATGCGCTTTCCTGCCGTAAGAGCACGGGGGAAAGGGATTGAAGCTAGGGAAACAGAGGATGAAGAGTTTGAATCATGAACTGAAAGATCATTCTTTGCATTAACGGAAACAGTGTTCTTCATACAAGAATCTTTTTGATGCAACATGGACTCAAAGTCTAAACTATCTACTATAGGTTGTGGAATAGAAGCTGGAGTGGTATCCGCCACAACCGGAGATGCAAGGTCCTCCGTAGATTCAGAAGAATATCCATGCTGACGATGCTGCATACGTGCTCTCCTCCTCCTCTCGGCTCCCTGAGTAGAAATCCTCGAATGATGCTGACGGGGCTCTGAAATATGATGCCTCTCCTCCTCATCCTCTGAAGACTCTTCAGGTAGAGCTTCAGAGATGCCCCTCCTCGTGTCCCTCGCCCGGTCAGGTACGACCACGGTCCTTCCGCTCCTGAGTGACATGTGGTTAGCTTCGTCACACGAAAGAATCTCATGTTCAGATTTAGGAGATGCTGAATACTATACCTGACCAAAGTGCTGCTGAGAACTAGAACGGTTCAGGCTATTGGGGTTAGCCTGAACTTGGGCTGGGATCGAGGTAGAGGGTGCAGTCTGCTCGTCTCGCCATCTGGACAGGCGGTTGACATCCACCCGTAAGTCCTGAACCTCGTTCCTGTAGGAACGTAGCTCGTCGAGTATCTGCTGCTGAATATCCACGGGACTAGACGATGAAGGAAGTGGATAAGATTGGGAAGAAGAACGGGAAGACTGGCCCTGCTGCTACTGCTGGGGTTGCGGGCCCTGCTGGCCCGTTTGGTAATGGCCCTGTCGGCCATACTGCTGGTACTGCTACCTCTGCTGCTGGGGTGGATGGAATCCAGGGCTCTGCTGTGAAGAAGGTGGTGCGGAGGTGAATGCGGTGTTGTGAAAGGTCGGGGGACGCTGATAGGACTGTCGGTCTCCCGTACTTCCCTGCCTGGCAGGGTCCTGAGTATACCATATCCCATTCACCTCCCAAACTGGTGGAGGCTCCTCCTGAATTGTCTCTGCTACTGGAGGTGGCTGCTGGAAAGAATGGGTGTAGGATTGGTCCTGCTCCCACAGCTGGGGTTGCCCTGACACCAACTGCTCCTGAACATGGTGAACTCGGTATACGGGAGCAGAGGGTGCAGTCACGGCGGGTATCTTTATCTTAGATACCTTCTCAGTCAACACCTTTATCTGTTTTGGAAGTTTAGAGACGCTCTGGTTTAACTCATCAATCCTCCTGTCGATCTTCTCGACTACAGTAAGCTTGTCAGCAAGGAGTCCCATGCTAGGGATCACATCCTGAGAGAGATCGACTATAGCTGGTTTTCCCCCCTCCTAGTGAGAGTGAACTGGGGGATGGTGTATAGGCCCTGCTGGCCATCTGTGAGCGGCTAGTTTCAGCCATCTGCTCGAATACCCTCCAGACGGTATCCGCTCCTCGTGAAGTATAGCTGCCTCCATAGGCAGCGCTCACTAGACCCTGCATCTCAGGGTTGAGACCAGTGAAGAAGGATTGGACCAAGATGTTGTCATCTAATCCATGACAAGGGCACTTTTGCAGGATGTCCTTAAATCTTTCCCAAGCATCACAGAAGGCTTCATGGGGTAACTGGGAAAAACTCGTAATTCGCATCCTCATCATGTTAGTTCTACTCAACGGGTAGAACTTCTTTAGGAATGGGTCCTTGAACTAGGCATATGTGGTGACGACGATCCCAAGATTCTTCACCCAGTAATTGGCTTTTCCACCCAAGGCAAATGGAAGGGCTTTGAGCCTAATATAATCCTGGCTAACATTATTATGTTTGAGGTTAGCACAGATGAGCTCAAAGTCCCTTAGGAATGCATATGGCTCCTCAGAAGCATTCCCATCAAAGTGTGGTAGCAGGTTCAAAAAATGCGGCTTCAATTCCAAATCAACAGTGGGTTCGGCCGGACTCAAGTAGTTATGAATTTGATATTGTCCGGGGTTGTATGTCGCATCCATTGGTAGTTGGACCCCAACATTTAACTGTCCCAACTGAGCTCTCAGTAATGCTTGTTGCTGCTCAGATGCAGCTAATCGAGCAAGTATCATTTTCATTGGGTCTTCATGGTTCTCTTCTTCCTCTTCTTTCTTCTTTGGCATTTTACTCGAATCTTCTTTATGTCCTGAATCAGCAAGGTGTTCTGGATTAGAAGAGGATTTATGAATCAAGATATTCTCACCGAGGCGATGGTCTTCCTCGGTGAGGTGGGAAGAGAGAAATGGAATGGTTTGAGAGTAACCATCCCGAGAGTGAGTGATCCCGGGCTCAAGAGGGTCATGAGTCCAGGTTGGTCCAAGTTGCGCTTGAACCTATGAAGACGTACTTTTTGAAGGGTTCAACGAGAGATTTGCAAAGTCCAAATAAATATCCCCCCAATCAGTCATCTTCGATGTCAAAAGAACCGATTAGATCACGATAGACAATGAGGCGCTAGTTCTACGGTGCACGTAAATGTGCGGAATGAACTCACACAATACAAACGCAATTCAAACCCTCAATTTCACCAACTCAATACGTGATGGCCGTAAGGGTTCAGCCGAATTATCTGGTCAATTTTAGTTGGTGAGAATACAATCTTGGAAAGATTAACGAGCTGCTAGGTGCCAGTATTTTCCTACAGACTGCCCGGTTCTTACGACTAGTTTGACCTACTTTCAGCCAGTATAGGAGTAAGTACGGACCGTATAAATACGGCTACCCGTTCCTTGAGGACTAAGGCATCCTCTAAACCTCCCACTCTGCTAAGGAAGTCCGGACCGTTTACCGGCTACCCGTAAATCCTCACTGAAAAGTAGCTAATCGCCTAAAAAGAAAGAACCAGTAGTAAGTAAGAAATCCAGGCTTGGCTCTATCCTAGGGTCGTCTCTCTCTCACTTGCAATTAAAACAAACAATGAGGGCTTTATGCACCCGAGAACAATGGTTCTTTTTATTCCAATTAATTAGATCGACCTGCTCAATTCAGTCCCAATTTTAGAGTTAGGTTATCACTTGAAATTTATGTGAACACACAAGCACGTCTACCGTTCAGTCCCAATTTCCTTTTGACCTTAAGTTGTAAAACAAGAGGGGAATCGGAAATCAGAATGCAAACGAGAAACTATGATGCATGCTCAGAAGGAGGTATACTTACAGTGAATCCCAGCACTCTTCATGCATTATGCAGAACAGAATTTATAAATATTACACTAAATGCATGCAGATCGAGAAAACCGCACCTAAATAGCATACTATTAGCGGGGAAGAATTTATTGAATTTGAGCTAAGTAGTACGTGTCTATGTGCGTCTCATTATGAATCTTATCAGATAAGTGAATCTTCTAAGATATGTGTGGCCTAATTTACGATGGGCACAAACAAATTTGATTCTAAACTACCGTGTGCCTAATCCTTATGTTCGCCACTCAAGTCGAGCCCCACCCTCGCCGGAGAGTGAAACAGGCTCGACACACCACAAATAATGTCTAGTCTTTTTACACACGCGAGCTCTCAAACAAGAGCCGCTATAAATGAGCAAGATAAATAATTACAACAATTTACAAAATTTCTCTCAAAAATAGTTCTCCTCGCACTTCAGCAGTCAACTCGCATCGTGTCCGTCGACCTCCGATGCACTCCAAGTCCACCGGGCCCTCGCAAGGAAAATGAAATTTATATTAGAGAGATAAACAACAAGATATATACAAAAATATAAAGAGAAATAATTGCAAAAAAAAGGAATAAATACAAGTGGCTCGGGGGTCAGACTACTCGAGTAAATAAAAATCTAATCAAATTTTTAAAGTAATCCCTAAGCCGTTTGCCTCCCCGGCAACGGCGCCATCTGACGAGTCGCTAGATACGATATTTAATTTGGTCACTTTGTAATATGCGTACTTAGCGATTCGGTCAGAACCGAGAGAAGATCTCCGTGAAGAGTGTCTCGGCTTTAATTTATATCCCGAGCAAGTCCGGGGTTGAACACAGGGAGGCAAAGGAACAACTTGGGTTTAATTTAAAAACGTAGGTCTAGATTTTCAAACGGTATTTTTTTAAAATTTTTTTAATGCAAAACAAATGCAAATGCAAGATACGGGTGAATCAAGATACTACGAAAGCATACAACTTAGCCAAATTAATTTTAATGAGAAATTAGTCCAATTTAGACAAATTATATTTTTCCATTAAACTTAATCCAATGACGAATGCAAAACATATTTTTTAGAATTTTATGGGTTAAAATGCAATAACTAAAAATGCACACTTTTTATGGGTGTTTTTGCAATTTATCACACAAACAGTAAGTAAAAATTATGAAAAAAATTAGTGAAATTAAAACGTGATGCAAGGAAGCTACACTAATTTTTTTGGAATTTTTTGACAAGTTATGAATTTTTACGGATTTTTTAGTGAAAATAGAGTGACAGTGAGTAAATAATTTCTATTAAATCCACATTATCAAATTCGTCAGAGATCAAATTATCTCAAATAGATATTTTCATGTGCAATCTAGGAGACTTGAAATTTTGCAAAAATGATTTAAGTGGATTTAATTAAAAATCAAATATTAAATTCACTCTACAAATTATTCCAGGCACAAGACAACTCCATTTTGGTTGAAATTTGGATAGCAAGTTTATCAATCTTCAACACATCATATATATGTTTTGTAGATTTTTTAGAGGAACCATGCATGAGATATAATTTTAATGGCATAGAATGGGTAAACTATGCAAAATTTCAGTTAAACAATTTTAGTTAATTACCCATATCTCACAAAAATACAAATAAACAATCACATGACAGAGGATAAGTTGCTCAACATAATGATATTTTTCTTTAAATAAAATGATGCCAAAACAAGGTCCAAATTTGAGTACAAACACAGGGGTGTCTCTGCAAATTCAGAAAATGAAAAGAACAACAAAATACATAAAGGGACCTTTTTGCAATTATATAAACTATACAAAAACTTTATACAATTTTTACAATAAAAAAATTACCTTCTTCTTCATCCTTCGGATTGCAGGTGAAGAACCCAAAGATGGCGTGGTCGGCGGTGGGTTGAGACGGAGGAGGGACGGCTCAGCCGCGCGGCCACGCGGTGGTCGGCGGTGTCGGTGGCGGGTGGTGCGCTACGGTGGAGGGGCGGTGAGGCAGTCGAACGACGGAGGGGAGGAGCTGCGGTTAGGAGGGCCGCGCGAAGGGCCGGTGGCAGCGGAGAGGGCCGGCGGCAGCTGCGCCGCACGCGCGGCGGTGAGCGGCGGCGAGCCGCGGAGCAGCCCGCGACGGGGGCGGCGCCGCACGCTGGCGGCGGAGGAGATGAGGGGGGGGGGCGGCGGCGGCGAGCGTCCTCCTCCTGCTTCTTTTTTTAATTTTTTAAATTTTTTTTATTTTGCTGCTTGTAATAAAAGACTTTTTTTGTTTTAATTTTTTTATATATTTTTTTAATTTTCTTTAAACAGGAAATATTTACACAAACATATGGGGAACAAAATGATATGATGATGGTGGAGGTGGTAATGAAAGAACCTTTTTTGTTTTAATTTTTTTATATTTTTTAATTTTGTTAAAACAGGGAATGAACATGATGGAAAAAAATATGATGATGGTAATGTGATGGAGTAGAACAAATGGAAGATGATGAGTGGTGCTATGATGAACTAAAAAAATGCAAAAATGACAAGATGATAGAATGAAGGGAAAATTTACCTAAGATGAACGCGGTCGCCTATGGTGTGCTCTCGTGAGCACGGTCTTCGCTCAAATCGTCGGTGTGCGATGAGCTCGAGCAGCGCGCGGATGCGGCTGCGATGTTGGCCAAAAAAACCAACGGATCACACCGGAGAGGGTCGTCGTCGCTCGACCGCGGTTGCGTCGCTGTCACCGATTCAACTCTGGGAACTTGGCTCTCCTCACATAAAGATGGATCAAAGGCAAAAATGAGGAGAATGACATGTATATAAAGATGATGGAATGAGAGGTTATTAAAATGGTGGGAGGTTATTTTATTAATGGAGTTGAATGGGAGGTTTAAGAAATGGTGGGGTTGAATGGAGGTTGGTGGTAGAAGAGAGTTGAATGGTGGTTATTGTAGAGAATGTAAAATAAATAAATAAATAAAATAAAGTTGTCTACTTTAAATACAATAAAATAAAAAGAGAAGAGAAATAGTGGAGAATTTACAATGGAAGACAAACAACATGTACACATTTTTTTACTTTTCTAATATGTAATTTTTTTATCTTTTTAATAAGAGATATTTACAACGAAAAAATATAATAAAATAGTACAATTAAAATACAACATAAGTATGATTTTTTTTTATTTTTAATAATTAAGAAAGATACAAATAAAATTAAAGAAAGAATGAATATATACATAATGTACAATGTACATCTAGGTCCCAAAACCCAACTTTTGCAAATGAGCTCTGATTTTAATGAAACCACTTCCGTTGGATAGATAATTTTCTAACTTGAACTTTAAAAGTGAGTTTGGTGAATTTGGAGTTCATACGGAGCGGGAATTTAGCTTGGAAGTTGGACTTTACGGCTTTTTCTCTTTGGGATCTAGGAGCATTTATTTGAGGTGAAATTTGTTTTGTATTTTTGTATTTTTATATACATTTTTATAAACAAGTTAGAGAAAGAATTAGGCAAAAAGGAGTTGAAATGAAATTATTAAAAATCCATGAAATTTTGGGCTATTTACAAGTATAAAACTCCTTTATTTTTGCGGCTTTTTATTGTTAATTCATTTTGTGCAGTCTTATATGCAATAATTAGTGTGTTTTATTTACAAGAGTTATTTTGTTAATTTATGTATTTTATGGACATTTATTTGGAATTTTACTTGGGGATTTTGCTAAGATCAAGATATTAAGATGATGAATCATGGATTCATCAGGGCTCGGATTTCCGCATGCATCATTTAGGTAGTTTTATTTCTGTCTTTCAATTCTGTGCGGATCATCTTGCATGTAGACCGTTGGAGTCAGATACGCATTTCTTACTCTGCATGCATCATTGATTTCACGCGCATCGGCTTTTTCGATCCCCCCCCCCCCCGTTTCTGGACTTAAATAACCAGGAGAACCGAAAAATTCGTTAGGCATTTGTTTTTATTTGAAAAATACATGAAATTCAAACCATAAAATTGGGACTGTTAACTCTATTTGACCCTAAAAGACACTCACCTGAAAAAAATTTATCTTGGGGAGAGCAACCCCCCCCTTGTCTGGTTTGCATGTGCGAGAGAGTGACCCGCACCCTAGGATAGAGCCACATCTGGACCTCCTTCAGACTACTGCATCTGGGCTAGTCATTCTCCAGTGAGGATCGTTCCGGTCTCCGGTAAAGCGAGTCGCGATATCCTTAACAGAGCGAGCCGATCGGTAAACGGTCCGCGGCTTGTACTAGCTGGGAAAGATCTAGTTCGGGATCGGGCCAGTCTCCTGGGAGAACCGGATTCCCAACAGGTCACGTAATCGCTCTGCTATATTGACTTGATCACCTAATAAAAACTGATAAGATAATTGACCGAACTCTTACGGTCTTCAGCTCGCGTTGAGTAGGTGAATCAGGGGTTTGCTTGCTAATCATATTTGTTTCCAGATCCCATCCGCTCGACTCGCCAGATCAAGATGATGAGCAGAAGGTCCCTTAGGCAGCCTCTAGTTGCACCGCTTCCCAGCACTTCTGCCTGCTCATCTAGGTTGGTTCGCGAGAGCCGAGACCCGCTCTCCGAACCTGAGTTCGACTCCACCCTGTTCCCCCTCGACCACTATTCTACTATTCCTGAGATACTAGTGCCAGATGAGAGACCACAATCAGATGATTTATCGGCACCTGAGTTTGGGTCTTTTGCCTTTGCAGAGACCATGGCCGGCAGCAATGACGATCACACCAGAGGTCCCCAGCCAGAGCAGACATTCATCTTGGACCAGGGTGCGATCAACTCCACCCTGATCACCTCCCTCGAGGCAGTTCAGCAGCAGTTGAGGAATCAAGGAGCCTTCATGATAGAGATGAGGCACAAGATGGAGCAGTTGAGAGCCGACCGAGCACAGCGCAGGCCAGGAGACGGGCCGAGGATACCCGATGATGCGGCAGCAGCCGCAGCAGCAGCCGCATATCCACCGAGACTGATGCGGGAGTTACACAACCCCGGATCGACTTTAACGCATCGTTGAGTCGTTCTTCCAGCTATCGTGGGGGACTTCAAGTTCCCCCCTGAACACCTTGATGCTCATCCCCTGGTTCCATGGGCTCGCCACTGAGGAGCCCCATCTCCACCTCCAGGAGTTCTTGATGATCTGCAGCACAGTCCACGACAGACAGGTGGAAGAGGATACCATCTGCATGATTGCCTTCCCCTTCTCACTAGCAAATAGAGCAGCCACCTGGCTGAAGCATTTGGGGAAGTTTGTCTACACCTGGGAGCAGCTCCGTATCGAGTACTTGAACAAGTACTATCCACTCGGGCGGACGAACGCAGCGAGGACCCTGATCAGCAACTTCTCCATGCTCCACAATGAGCAATTCCATGAGGAATGGGAGAGGTTCAGAGAGTTGATAGATAGATGCCCGCACCATGAGATCTCGAAGCCGAACCTTGTTCAGAGCTTCTTCTGTGGGCTGACACCAGAGCTACAGGGCATGGTGAATGCTTCTTGTGGCGGGTCCTATTTCGCCAAGGATCATGATCAGGTATGGGCCATCTACGAGGAGATGGCCGACAACTATATGGTGATGTCCCAGACCCGACTCTACACATAGGGACGCCCTCAGCCACAGACCGTGCAGTACCAGAGGATCGCATGGGTCGATGCCGGTCCATCCACTTCGTCAGCGGCAGCAGCACAGGCCGAGTCCACAGCCGTTGACATGGGCATCATCAGCGAGAAACTGGACCGGATGGAGATCATAGAGAAGAAGCAGTGCCAAGGCATCACGCAGATGGAGCAGATGGCACAGACCCTGAGTGACCTGAAGACACAGCTCATGTGTCTCCAGGAGGCACAGACGGCTTCCCAGCCCCGTCTTCAGGCACGAGGTGATCCAAGTAGCACTGGCAGCTCATCCCAGCGCTCCAGCCACCAGCAGCCTAGACAGGTTCACCTTGTACAGGCAGAGCCGTACCAGCAGACGCAACCACATTACCAGTCACCACCATCTCCAGACACGCAGATGGTGGTTTATCAGCCGGATCAGCCTCTGGCCGTACTCCTGCCACCCCCTTACGAGTCAGATTCGTTGATGGATGTCAACAGGATTTGGTACGACCGACCCCAGCCCGGTATCCGACGAGACCATCCCGGATTCCGTTGGTCGGTCGGAGGTGTCAGTTCCCAGCAGCAGCCTTCAGGACAGGGTGGCCAGTACAGCCATCAGAGAGATCACCAGCAACAGCCCCCAGTGTACCAGCAGCAGCAGCAGTCATCACAGTATGGTCCTCGTCCCTATCAGCAGGGACATTCTTGGAGGCGTGATCAGCCTCAACATCAGTTTCATCCACAGCAGTACCCCTCTCACCTGCAGCACTGGCCACAGCAGCAACCTCACTACCAGCGAGGCCACCCGTCAGGTTCTCATGGGCCATCCTATGAGAGCCCCGCCTTGGATGACATAGCACGTCTCCTGACCGATCAACAGGCTACTTTCAGATGGGAGATGGATGAGTTCCGCTAGGAGATGCGGGAGATTGTGAGAGGGAAGGATGCCATACCTGCCCAGATCGAGCCGAATCCGAACAACCTCAAGAGGAAGTCTGAGCAGGTAGATTTCACAGAGTATGCCACTCCGAGTGATTCATTTGATGATATGTCTGCCTATCTTTTTGATACTGACTTTGTCACACTTAGGAGCGGTAGGATGCCAGCAGGCGGTGCCTCGTCTGAGTGACACCCCGAGGACACTTCCAGAGCGCCAGGTGAGGAGGAGAGCGGTGCTGATGCTGCGAGAGATGATGACAGTGGTACTGATGCCACCATGGATGCTGATTCCACCGACGGTACTGATGTCGTCGTTTCACCAGATGGAGGAGGAGGTACTGATGCCACCGTTGTTGCCGAGCCAGAGCGCGGTACTGATGCTGCGAGTCGACCAGCCGAGGGTGGTGCTGATGCCACTGTTTTTACTTCTGAGAGTTCTGTAGTCTTTCCTTCTGTTCATGTATCTCAAGACACTTCTGGCAATAAAGGAAAGGGTTTATTTTCTTCTGATCCACCTGTGGTGCTTGATGTATGTGTGGATTCTGCTGTCGAGCAGCCTAGACCCTCTCCTAGTCCTTCATCTGAGAAGGACCCTGTGATCCCCTTCCCTAGAGCACTCCACATGGGGAAGGGGAAGAAAATAGAAAATCCAAAAAAGAGGCAGCAGGAAGAGTTCAGCCAGCAGATGATCGACCGCTTCCACATTCAGATGACTCTTCAGGAGGCTTTGCAGCACATCCCTCTACTCCAGAGATCACTCAGAGATAGGACCACAGTTAGGAGGAAGAGGAGGAACCACCAGTCCGAGATCCATGTGCTGACCAGAGCCACTTGTTTCGCGATTCAGAACCATCTGCCGGCCAAGAGGCCAGATTCAGGAGCCCTATATGTCAGATGTCACATCAGAGAGCAGAGGTTCGACCGCACTCTATTAGACAGCGGTTCATCGATCAACCTACTTCCGGCAGCCCTTCTCGACCGCTTCGAGTTGGGCACTCTATGACAGAGCATGACAGTCCTTCAGTTTGTTGATCGATCTGTCAAGAGGCTGAAGGGGTTGCTGAGGGACGTTGTTGTCACGATTGAGGGCCTGCAATTCCCCGTGGACTTCATAGTGTTGGACATGGAGATCCCTGAGTCAGTGACTGATACCCCCATCATTTTAGGTCGCCCGTTCTTGGCCACAACCAAGGCAGTGACCGACCATGATAGCAGGAAGGTATACTTTCGCGTCAAGGGCGAGAGTGTACAAATAGAGATGGTCGAGGACATCAGAGTCAGAGATTCAGCATGCTTAGAGCCGACCATGATTCAGAGCAGATGACAGATGCAGGGCCAGACATCCACCAGGACTGCGACTTTGTGATCACAGATGATGAGGTAGTTTGGGCAGATCCAGCAGCACAGGCCATCCTCTCACCTTTAGAGTCCGTTGATGCAGAGACGCCAGCAGAGGAAAGATTGGAGAGCGCATTCCTGGTCCAAGATACTTTTCAGTCGGCAGAGCCGGTTCTTGACCGTGAGACAAAGGTGTTGTGTGATGATGATACAGATCCCTCGGAGTCAGATTTTGATTGGGCAGAGTTTGATGATTTCATACCAGATCTGACTTCCACTGAGCCTATAGCTACGGAGGAGGTTGATGCCATGCAGAGCAGAGACAGTCCAGTAGAGCAGCCTTCTCCAGATTCTGATTGTGAGCGAGAGTTTCAGTTCTCCCATGTGGATTTGGCAGCATTCACTCAAAGCTTTCAGAGGCCAGATCCACCAGCACCGAGTTGTCCAGAGTTGAAGCCACTTCCTGCGTCTCCGAAGTATAGGTTCCTTGCGGGTGAGCATGAGATGTACCCAGTCATTATCTCCGCCGATTTGACTGGAGAACAGGAATCCCGTCTGATGGGGGTTCTTGAAAAGAACCGCAAGGCAATAGGATGGAGCGTAGCTGATCTCCAGGGGATAAGTCCGGCCCTGTGCTCCCACCATATCTATCTCGAGGTTGAGGCGAAGCCGTCGCGTGAGTTCCAGCGGCGGCTGAACCTGAATCTGAGAGAGGTTGTCATGAAGGAGATTTCGAAATGGTGGAGCGCCGATTTTATCTACCCCATCTCTGACTCCAAGTGGGTCAATCCGTTGCATGTGGTGCCCAAGAAGACGGGCATCACTACGGTTGTCAGCGAGTCTGGAGAGGAGATCGCTACCCGGGTACCCACTTCTTGGTGGGTCTACGTAGATTACAGACGACTCAACCAGGCCACCAAGAAGGATCATTTCCCCTGCCCTTTATAGATCAGATCATTGAGAGACAGGCAGGAAAGAGGCACTACTGTTTCTTGGATGGGTACTCCGGCTACAATCAGGTGGCCATCGCGCCCGAGGACAAGGACAAGACTACCTTCACATGTCCCTTTGGCACATACGCCTTCAGACGCATGCCATTTGGGCTATGCAACTCCCCTGCTACTTTTCAGAGATGCATGTTGTCTATCTTTTCGGACATGGTGGGGGAGTGCTTTGAGGTCTTCATGGATGATTTCTCGGTCTACGGCGACGGATTCGACTCCTGTCTTGACTGCCTAGACTGAGTCCTTCATTGAGGTTCACCTTGTGCTGTCATGGGAGAAGAGTCACTTCATGGTGACTCAAGGGACGGTGCTTGGCCATATCATCTCCAACAAGGGCATGGAGGTTGATCCGGCTAAGGTAGATGTCATTAGAAAACTCGCACCACCGTCCAACTTGCGGCAGTTATGGTCTTTTCTGGGGCACGTCGGTTTCTACCGACGCTTCATTCATGATTTCAGTAGGATTGCCCGACCGTTGACTGATCTGCTGACGAAAGACACTGAGTTCCTTGTCGATGACAAGTGTCTTTCATCGTTCGAGACTCTCAAGAGATGTGTTGTTGAGGCTCTTGTTCTCCAGTCGCCTGATTGGTCTCTTCCATGACGGATGCCTCCGATTTTGCCGTGGGGGCCGTGCTAGGATAGAGGAGGGATGGAGTCCCATTTGCTATTCACTACACTAGCCGTACATTGGATGCCGCGCAACGGAACTACACAGTCACTGAGAAAGAGATGCTAGCCGTAGTTTTTACCCTTGATAAGTTCAGATCTTACATCATTGGATCTAGAGTGACCATATACACTTATCATACCGCCATTAGGTACCTCATGGCAAAGAAGGATGCCAAAGCCAGATTGACCAGATGGATCCTTCTACTCCAGAAGTTTGACATAGAGATTAAGGATAAGCCTGGAGTCAAGAATGTGGTGGCGGATCATCTCTCCCGATTAGAGCATCTTAAGGATTCTGAGCAGACTGAGCCTATTTGTGAGACCTTCCCAGGTGAGGCAATCCTTGCTATCGCCTCTCTCCCGTGGTACGCCGATATTGTGAACTTTCTTATTGCTAAGAAAGTTCCACAAGATTGGCCCAGGCAGAGACTTGAGACCTTCCTCACGAAGGCCAAGTCCTACCACTGGGAGGATCCCATCCTTTACCATAAAGGAGGGAATAGCGTCTGGCGTAGGTGCATTCCTCAGGAGGAACACCATAGCGTCCTCACTTACTGCCATAAGCTTGAGGCAGGAGGACATCACTCTGGGAGGAGAACGGCACAGAAAGTGCTCCAATCCGGCCTATGGTGGCCTACCCTCTTCAAGGACTCTGATGAATTCGTGAAGAGGTGTACTGACTGTCAGAGGATGGGCACTTGTGGACAGCGTGATATGATTCCGATGCAGCCCATTCACTTCTGTGAGGTTTTTGACGCATGGGGCATTGATTCATGGGTCCATTCCCTAAGAGTCAGGGATTCGAGTACATTCTGTTGGCAATGGATTATGTTAGTCGTTGGGTTGAGGCCATCCCCGCCCGAACCGCAGATGCTAAGACCGTTTGCAGATTTTTGAGGAAGCATATCATTTCACGGTTCGGGGTACCTCGAGTGTTGATATCTGACGGGGGTAGGCGAAGGCCCTTGCTAGCGAGTTCGGCATAGACCATCGAGTTTCCACTCCATACCATCCTCAGACGAATGGTCTTGCCGAAGTATCGAACAGGGAGATCAAGACTATATTGCAGAAAGTTGTCCGTCCTGACCGAAAGGATTGGTCACAGCTTTTGGACTCGGTCTTGTGGGCATATCGGACGTCTTTCAAGACACCTTTGGGCACATCTCCATTTCGCCTCGTTTATGTCAAGCCGTGCCATTTACCTGTTGAGCTGAGACATAGGTCACTTTGGGTTGTCACTGATATACTTTTGGATCCAGATAGTGTAGGAGATCAGAGGAGGGCAGAGTTAGCCGCCTTGGAGGAGCTTCGTGATACCGTCTTCTCAAACAGCTTATAGTACAAGGAGAGAGTGAAGGAGTGGCATGATTCTCATATCAGCCACAAGCATTTTGAGCCTGGACAGAGAGTATGGCTGTTTGATGCTAGGCTTCGTCTATTCCAAGGGAAGCTACCGAGCAAATGGAAGGGACTGTATTTGGTGAGAAAGGTACACGACAATGGGAGTATCGACATATCTGAGTTGTCTTCTGAGAGTACCTTTCGAGTGAACGGCCAACAGCTCAAGCCGTATCTCGATCATAAGCCGGGGTCGTTGATGTTGCCCCTACTTTACGTGAGATGGGGTCTCTCGACTCACATCTATTGCATCTCACGCCTGATTATCACTGTTCTTCCGGCTTGTATAGATCCAGTTGTCCATATCACTCTATTCTCTCGTCCCACATCCCTTTCCTCATCTTTTGATTATGCTATACTTAGGGTGTACTTTACCCTAAGTATAGGGGGGATGTAGGACTCTCGGGTATTTCCTTTGATTCATTTTTACCCCTATTTTTGTTGCATATACTTAGGGATATTTTACCCTAAGTATAGGGGGGTAGACCCTGTACATTCTTCACTCGGTTTTCCCTTTGTGTACAACCTGCTATACTTAGGATTAGTTGATCCTAAGTATAGGGGGAAAAGCCGAGACCCTCTTGATTTCTATTCTTTCATTCGTCTTTGTATATAGCCTTCCTTTTCACTTCCCTATACTAAGCACGAGTTATGTCTTCTTCATCGCTCTTGACTCTGAGGACATCGTTCGAGCTAAGTATAGAGGGTTGTGTATATTTCATATATACTTTAGCCATAACTCATACTTTGTATGAGTGTATTAATAAATAAAAATGGCTAAAAACCCTAAAATCCATAAAAATTAAAATTTTTTCCTGTAAATAATCATTCTTTTATTTGCACATACATAGCTATTGTACAAACTATTTTTGTAAAAATGTTTGTAAAAACTTTTTGTGTAACTTGTGTGTAAATATGTGCATATCAAAATTATGTATATAGTACAAAATTTTTCCAAAATGTTTTGAAAATCAAAAGTTTGCAAAAACCTTGTGTAAATTTGTGTAAATATTTTGCAAAACTTTCATTCATGCACACATTCATGATTTCAAAACATTTTTCAAAAATTTTGCATGTGTATAAATATTGTGTAAATAGCATCCTTGTATATACCTGTATAGTTTTTCCTGGATTATAGTTGACATTTAAACTAGTCTGGAATTAAAATGGGAAATGGAGCTTGATCAAGATCTTAATCCACCTAATTATAAGAGGAACCTTATAGGGCTTAGGGTTAAGGCTTTTCAGGTCCATGGTGACTTAATTCTTTGAGTCCACTAGGCTATGATTACATTTCATCTCAATGAGCCTAAGTAGAGCACTTAACAACACACACATGACTCAAATAGACAATGGCTTGACTTGGACCCGCACTTTACACCGAGCTCTCTATGGAAGAGGTGGTGAGGAGGCAGTCTTCCTTGACTTGGGGTAGCATATGAGGGTAGTAGTTCTAGGCGGAACCTGTCTTCTTCTTTTAGTGAAGGAAGTATGTCTCAACTTGGTCTGGTTGCCATGAGGTCTAACGACAGGAGTTGTGGGTTGCAATAATGCTTCAAAAGAGGGATAGTCTACTGGCTCAAGAGGAAAAACTCCCTATGTATATATGCTGCACATTGTAAATATATTGTACAGATGCACTTGAAAAAAAATGCAAAAAGAAAATAACTCCAAAAAAGTGGTGGGTCTGATAGAATCGATAATCCCACTGGAGTATGTATATAGTGCAAATAAGCAAAGCTTGAGACTCATGTTCCATCTTATGTAGCTTGCAGCAGGGAGACATAGCTACACTGGTTAAGCTCCTAAGGATACATGGCTACACCGGCCATGGTCCATTCTCTTCTTCCCCCTCTTCTTGAGCCGGTTGAACTTGAACTTAGAAGGGAATACCCCGCTCCTCGAGGAAAGAGTGGCAATATTGGGGTCATAGAGTTACTTTGTTGGGGAGGGTTGTCAAGTTACTACTTCTGAGGTGGAGAGCTATACCTCACTTACATTGTACAAGGAAAGATTCATAGTCTTCAGGGTTTGTGTATGTAGACTTGTTCTGATCTGGATTGTTGAGGAGTCTTGATTATAGATTAGTGGATCTTAGAGGCTGTTGAGTTTTAAACCTAAGTCTAAATAAGGTTCCGACACATTAATAATCCAAAGATCTGATCGAGCTCCATATTTCAATTTAATGAAGGCAAGTTTAATAATCAGCATTGATCCATGCATTTTCTCCTCTTTTTCTTTTTCTTTTTCTTTTTCACTTCTTTTTCAATTGCTAAGGGACTAGCAAAGTTAAGTATAGGGGGGTGATGAATACCCATTCATTACTCTTTATTCTTTTATTTTAGCTACAAAACCTATGCAAAACACATGTAGACACTTGTAAATAGCAATAATTATCATTCAGCATGTATTGTGTAAATATGCATTATTAGCATGTTTTTATGCATAAATAAAAGAATAAAGAAATAAAAGAAAAGGAGGGGGATATTTAGAATAAATATTGAGCGACCTAATCCCAAGGGAGGGCTCAGCATGGGCCTGACCTCAAAAGAACCCAAGTAGAGAGAGATAGGGAAGCTCATGTACATATACATGTAAATAAAATAAAAAATTATTTTCCTCTTATTCAAATAAAAATGGGTGTGTATTTATTTGTATATCTTTGTAAATATAAAGTAAAACAAAAATGAGAAAAATAAAAGAAAATTAAAAAGAAATTAAAATCCCTTCATCATTGTATATAAACCATGTACATGGAAACAACTTATCTATTTATTTCCCCTTATAAATAAATATAAATGAAAATCCCATAAAAATATGTACATATTCCATATTTCATGATGTAAATAAATAAAATAAAAATCACAAAAATAAAATAAAAATCAAAATAAATAAAATAAAAATCAAAATCTACCTTGTATATATACCATGTACATATTTGTATATATCTATTTATTTACCCTATGTAAATAATTAATAAAAATAAAATAAAAATACCATATTATTCCAAATTTTATTCTATAAAAAATAAAAAATAAAATTGGGATAAATTATATAAAAATAAGTAATTAAAAATTAAAAATCAAAAATACATATTGTATATACCTATATATAATAATCATATTTTTTAAATACATTATTTATATTTCAAAAAATAAATAAAAATCACTAAAAAATAATTTAGAAAAAAGAAACATTTTTCATGTTTTAACTTTTTCGAAATTCGGTCATTTACTATTTTTTATTTAATTATCAAATATTTAATAATTGGCGGCCTCCCATTGGTCCACGGGGGATTGTTGACCCCGGTCAGCTCCCCCCCTTAGACCACCAGCCCGCGGATGTTGCGCTCTGACCCGATTTTGCCTAATTTTCACGCAGTGATCCGACCATCAAATCCGTAAACCCCGGGCCCTAATCCTTCCTCTTGCATCCGAGATCCACGCCCGACGTTTTGCCTAGGGATCCAAGCTCCGATATGCTCGCCCGACCCTCATCTAGCCGGACCCCTAGCCGTATAAAACTTCAGCTCAGGACGCCATTTCATGCCATCTTTGGCGTTGCTTCTTCCACCCAGGACCTCCACCCGATTCCCTAGAGTGACAGCTAGCTGTCGGTGTGTTGCAGAGAGGAGGAGGAGCTTCCCGTCACTGATCCGGCGACATCTCGCCGTCGTGCGCCACCCAGAGCAGCGCCCGAGCCTCGGACCTCCGACGACCCTCGAGGCGACGACCAGATCTCCACGAGCTCATCCCCAGTCGAACACCTTCACCAGGTAGCCTTAATTCTTCCTATTTTGCTCTAATTTTGGATTACCCCCAAATCACTCCGCCGCCGTAGTTCATCGATTACTCCCGCTCCGATCAACCATTCCATCGTCCAACTCGACCATCATCTTTGCCATACTCCTCTTCACGTTCGATTCCTTCCCATCTAACCCAGTTCGCCCTGAAACTGGGAGTCCACCCTCCTCCGCCGACGCCTTGCCGGAGGGTGTAGCCCCGACGCATCCATTCCCCCATTCCGCCTCTCATCGGGTCGAGGCAGTTCGCCCTCGAACCAGGAGTCGTCTCGTACTGTTTTGCAGGGATAAGAAGACCCATCCGAGGGTCTGGATACTTAGGCACAGAGCTCCAGCTCCGCCTTTGTCGCCGGAGCTCCTCGGAGCTTTCCGGCGTCATCGGAGGAGCCCATCATCTGCGAAAGGCTGTGGCGATTCTGTTCCACCCATTTGCAGCCCCCAAGGAGGTCCTGCGCAACCGTGGTTCTCCAGCGACGTTCGTCGAAGCCGTGTTCTTCCAGAATCCTCCGGAGCCGTCCGTTCAGCCCCGACTTCCCAGACTTCATCTGGACCGCTCGATCAGACGAAGAGGAGGCCTATATCAGCCACCGTCCGATCGACACGTGGCTGCCTCATCGCCCTCCATCCAGCGACGGGGTGCCCTTGATCCATGACCGTCAGATCTTCCACGTGGCACCGCCTCATCCATCCGAGTTAATAAAGGGTAATTTACCCGTAGGCCCTTTCTCTTTTTGTTTTTGTCCTTTAGTCCTGTAAATATTTTATATAGTTCTTTTTATTTTGGTAAAATTGCTGTTTGGACCTTTATGTTTAGTTTAATTGCATATTAGTCCATGTTTGTGTATGCCACGTGCATCGACATGTGAGACCTGGAAATTTTGCAATATAGATCCTGTGTTTCATGTGCTTTATGGTTTGATCCTTTAGAAATAAGATTGCATTTCAGTCCTTCCGTGCCTGGTCCACGTGCGTTGCGCGTGTTTTATTGGACTTTTTGCACGTTGGGCCCTGGGCTCTTATGCTGTGTTATTGATGGGGCCCTGGACTTAGTTTTTGTTACATTTAGGTCCCTATGAACTGTGCCTCTTTGTTTGATTTAAATAAAATATCAAATCAAGTCCAAATTTCGTGAAAATTGGAAACGTGGCTCCTGCCACTGTGTAAAATTTTCACTAAAAATTTGGTACATTTTTTAGGCTTTTTAGTCTTTTTAAAAATTCAAAAACCTTTATTTTTGCCTCTGTCCAGATTAAAAATTCATAAAAAAATATAAAAACAATTTTAAAAATTCTAAAAAAATTAAGTTTTGCTTGTTTTTGCTTGTTTGATTTTCTATGTGAATTTGGTTATTTTTGGATTTATAAAAAGCTTAAAAATTAAAAAACTCTTAAAAACTCATAAAAATTCTCAAAAATCATAAAAATTTCAAAAATTCATAAAATCTTCTTCTGAATTTTCCTTTTTGTTTCTACTTTTTATTAAAAAATACTCTAGGCTCTTCTAGGACCATTTTATATTTTAATTTGGTCCTCCAAGCCTGACTGGACAGTTTTCTTTTGTTTCTGCCTTCTTTTATTTTTAGAAAATTCCATAAAAATCATAAAAATCTCAAAATTTCACCAAAACAGTAAAAAACATATAAAACATAAAAATATTTTTGTTTGAATTTTTGGACCATTTTTGAGTAATTAAATAATTAATTGAAGTTGCTTTGATTTGTCTTTTTATTATTTTCCTTATTATTAAAAATCTCAAAAAAATATAAAAATATTTAAAAACCACCGAAATTGTTGTTTTTATTTTATTTTGCTTGCTGACTACTTCGTAGGCCGCGAGGCCAACTCGTGCTCCTTGAGACCGACCCTGGGTGCTATACCAGGTTAATCACATAGCTAGGACTGCTATTTGGTTTTTATTGTTTTTCTGTCTTTATTTGGTGGTCCGATTTTGTTTTCTTGATTGAGCTCTGAGTTCCGAGTGGCTAAGGTCGCAACGACCTTAGTGATACACTTACCTTAGTCTATCGAGCGGCTCATCAATATATCAGACGAAAGACCTTTGTTCCTAGACAGAAGGTATGGTTGTCCAATGCAAGGCTGAAAGTTTTCCAAGGCAAGCTAAAATCCAAGTGGACGTGCCCATTCATTGTCCGTGTTGTGTATGATAGTGGATGTGTTGAGATCTCAGAACTCATTGATGACACACATACATTCCTAGTCAATGGACAACTGATGAAGCACTTCGTCGAACCCAATGAATAGTTAGTCCATGTTAAAGAGATTGTATTCATGCGCGAGACCGATTCAGCAGATGCATATGGAGTCGTGCATGAGACCTTGCAGCAGTGAACTCTCGCCATCAGCAGCATCTAGAAAGATTCAAACCACAATCCTTGTATATACCCACCATTCATGTACATTCTTCCCCTCCCTCCCGTGACTCTAATTACTCACCCCAACTTTATACATTTTCATCTACGACTATACTTGGGATGACTAGATCCTAAGTATGGGGGGGAGAGTCACCTGAGCCCATTCACTGTACATCCTCCATATCACATCGGTCCTCATACCACTCCCGTCCTATGCTTAGAACTGAGCCTAAGTATAGGGGGGGGCGATGCCCATCTTGTCTAAGTATAGGGGGCAGGACGACTTCTATACATTCATGTTCTTTTGGCTCTCCTACGCTTAGCACGAGCTATGTCTTCTTCCTTGCTTTTTCATGCTCTGAGGACATAGCACATGCTAAGTATAGGGGAAGTGTATATATTACATATATACTTTACTCATAGCTCGTACTTTCGCGCATTTTAGCTTTTTTTTTACTTATACTATACAATAATTAGGGGATGGTAAAAATGGAGAAATTTTTTTATAAAATACATGTATACTTGTATATTGTATAACACTTGTATAATTTGTAAAATACTTATAAAACTCTTGTAAATTGTTGTAACATTGGAGGTATACTAAATTTTTGAAAAAAAGTCTTCTTATTTACTCTTGCACATCATCTCTGTATCTGAAAAGAAAGAAAGAAAAAGAGTCTTGCATTTCATTCATCTAAATAGCATGCCATCTGCATCTCATCTGCATATCTTGCATATGCAAAGTGAAAAGCTAGTGGTTTCTGAACCAAGTTATGAGTAGATGATGAGGAGGGACTTGATTTGACCTTAATCCACCTAATTTCAGAGGAACCTTATAGGAACTGGAGTTAAGATTTCTCAGGTCAAGTGACTTAATTCTTTGAGTTCACAAGTCTATGTTCACATGTCATCTTGATTAGTCTAAGTAGATTATCTCGTGCACACACATGATTCTTTTAGATAATGACCCAACTTGGACAAGCACAATGCATGTAGCTCTTCATTGATGAGGTGGTAAGGAGGTAGAATGCTTTAGCTTGGAGTAGCACACAGGTGGAAACATCCGTCCTCCTCTAGGGAGGGTAGTGCATCTCAACCTAGTCTGGTGGTGTTGACGTCTAAAGACGAGATGCTGTGGGTTGCAATAATGCTTCAAAAGAGGGATTGTCTACTGGCTCAAGAGGAAAAACTCCTGATGTACATGTTGCGCCTTGTATATAGTTCAAAAAAATGCAAAAACTCCAAAAAATATGACAGGTCAAAGTGAAAATAAAATACCTGTCGGAGTATGTATATTAGCAAGAAGTTCGTTGCTGGATGACTTGGCTACACTGGTCAGGCATTCCAGGATAGGTAGCTACACTGGCTACCGTCCATTCTTTTCTCTACCCCCTACTCTTGAGCTAGTCGCACTTGAACTTAGAAGGGAATACCCCGCTCCTCGAGGAAAGAGTTACTGGACCGGGGAATTACAGTTACCTTGTTAGAGGAGGCTAGTTCTGAGCTATTTTTGATGTGGAGAGCTAATTTACACTTACACAGTACAAGTAAGAATCATAGTCATCAGAAATTTACGTACGAGGATTTGTTCTGACCTGACTATTAAGAAGTCTTGAATAGGAGACTTGTGGAACTTGAAGTCTGTTGGGTCTTACGTTCAGATCCCAATAAGGTTCCACCACACAATTAATCCAAAGGTCGAGTCAAGCTTCATTTTCAACTTTTGTTCATGACCTTGGTATGGAACCCAAAATTATTTCACCCTTGCATTTCATTTTAGTTGCTCGGGGACGAGAAAGGTTTAAGTAGAGGGGGTTGATGATGAGACATGCATTATCAGTCATGAATAATGGTCATTATTATTGCTCTCGACATAACTACGTGAATTATTTACACCTTTCATGGACCATCGTGAATTGTGGTCATTACAGGAAACGTTTGAGATACTTGTAGTGGTGATAATAAGGTTTTGAAAATAGAACAAATTTTGAACTGTCCAATCCTCTCTTTAGTTCAACAAGGTCGAATCGTTGATTTAAACAGGTTGGACCGACGATGAAATCATCATGATGTCATCCTTTCTATCGATCTGGTAAAATTGAAGCAAGCTTAATTTACTGATCTGATTGCTCGAACCGGTTTTCTGAACCGATAAAATCAGATATGTATACTGGTCACTATAAGAATAAGTACAAATGACGTGTACGAAGGGGAGTACACTTGACGAGCACTTGTAGAATGCATGTGCTCATCCGGCCTCCGCCCACTTGAATTTAGGAGCGTGGGGCTGGACGACACGTGTTGAATAGTTGGCAAGCACCTGCGGGCCACTGGGCAAGCATGTATGTGTACTTGCCAATGCTTGTAAACAGAACACATGCTCATCTCGGGTGTTCATTCTTGACAATTTCTCCTCCCAAAATCCCTCTCTAGTGATCCTTGGCGAAGTTCCACCACTACCGACGAGCATTTGTTGCCTCTCTCTCTCTCACCTACTCTCCCCCTCTTTGAGGTATTTTGATACTCCTATCCTTTACTTTTTATTTTTATTGCATATATATATGAAGAAATGTATAGGATTTTTTATTTAAGGTTGATTTTTCACCAATGTATTGTTGATTTTAGTTTATAGCTTGTCTTTTGATTATGTAATCATTAGCTTGATATGTATAGATGTTTGATTTGATTGTGGATTAGTATAGTTTATGCAAAACTAGTTTGTATATAAGGTGCATGGTGAAATGTCTAAACATAGATATTGTTTATAGTCAAGTTGTATATATTGATTTTGATGAAAATGAAAATGTATAGATGTTATGATATACTTATTGTGATGTGAAGTTGAATTGTTTGATGTGAAATTATATAAATTGGAACATAAATGTTTAATTTCATTATGGAATAGTAATCTTTATTCAAGGTATATTGTACATAAGGGGTATGATGGCATGATCAGAATGTTTATTGTTTATAACTAACATGTATGCACTATGTACGATGAAAAGGAAGGTGTATATATGTTATGATGGACTATTTATGATGTGAATGTGAAGGTGTTTGATGTAAAGGTGTATAGAAGTGAATGTGTGGATAGTATGTGTGTAGACATATGATGTGAATGTGAAATTGTTGGATCTGAAGGTGTATAGATTTGAATGTGATGATAGTATGTGAAGGTGTATACATGTTAGATGTGAGTGTGAATGTGTATAGATTTGAGTTTGAAGGTAGTATGTATAGATGTGAATATATGATGAATAAACCATGTTCATTGTCATACAAACAACAGAAGGTGTAGATGTGAAGGTGTAGATATGAAGTTGTAGATGTATGATGTAAATGTGAAGATGTAAAGATATGATGTGAATGTGAAGGTGTATGATGTTAAGATGTAGAGGTATGATGTGAATGTGAATGTGTATGATGTATAGATGTTCATTGTATAGATGTGTAAGGGTAGTATGTATAGGTTTGAGATTAGTATGTATATGTGTATTTATGTGTAAAGTGTATGTGTATGTGAGGATGAGAGAGTGTGTTTGTATAATGGAGTATGGTTATGTGTTGTGAGATGAGGGTGTGTGTGCCTACAATTATGTAGGTGAATGGATGGGTGTATAAAAAATTGTGTCGTGGTAATTTATTTATCACATTAGATATCATATAATGTGGTCAAGTATGCTACATTAATTTTCAATTATGTAGCTAATAAGGTCAGAACATTATTTAAGTCCCATAACATCAATCACAGATTGTACGTCCCTCCACAGTAGGTGGTGTGTGGTCTTGCATACCGGGAGGCATGTGCAATAAATTAGAAGATTTCATCACTTCCAAAGTATTATATTTTATTATTTGTTTGACAAAACTATTAGGCTCACTTCAGGATGAGATATTACGGTCTAATGGTGGTAGATTTTGATGTGTGTAGGTAGAAGAAAGATTTTTTGCAGCTACATTCCCAATAATGGTTAATTAAACACTTTGTTTAGGCACCATTTAGGGTCACATAACTCCATATCCCCATCGTAAACAAACCAAATATACGTAAATGTCTAATCAAAATAAATAAATAAATAAATATTTTGCAGACATCTTACAGTTCTCATTTGTAGCACATTCAAATGGATGAAGTATGGTGTATGTATAATATTGCATTTATGTTGACTTTCCTTAGTTCAAAGGTCCTAGAATAAAGAGGTCCATAAGGATTCGAACCTCACTATAAGATGATCATGGTAACATGTCACAGTTTATGTCTGAGGAAAATTTGTCGCATAAGCCCTTCCTCTTTGTTATACCAAATCAATTATAATCTACTCTTGGGTTATACTGACGATATGATGGGTTATGCTACCACATTTTCCTTAGACATAAACTAGCATGTGACAACGATCATCTTGTAGTAAGTTCGAATCCTTATGGATACTCAAGTGATAAATTAAAGAAAACTCTTCTCCTTTCAACTCTTAGAGTTAATGTAATAGGTTTAGGTCAACGATGGGTTATGATTATAGGTTTGTTATTCGAAAATTAAGCCTACGATAAATCTTTTCCTCTCATCTGATCTCTTAAACCATTATATTTAGGTGACAATGATGACGAATAGGGAGTGGATATACAATTGTGTACATGATGGTTGTGTCTTAGAGACTTTCCAAAGAGGCATTCAATAATTTGTGGAATTTGCTTACGGAAATGGTTCTTGTGTCGTGGATTCAGAAGGTAATAACTAGGGTTTTGCCAAGGTCTTGTTGATCCACTAAGCGGACCGACAGTCGTCGAAGCGACCTCGGACAAAAACTCTAATTAATCAACAATTAACCCCCAATAGAAATAAAGCAATAAATAGCAAAAATATGGAGTTAAAATTTATTAGAACTCTACAAAAAAAATCTGTATACGTGTAAGCATGTGTAGAGGATGAACTCATGGAGCAAACAATAGAAAGGGGGCAAATGAATGCGCACAAAAATTTGTCTTTTATTCTCTTGTCCATTTTTAGTGATTTTGTGGGTTTTTTATTCTTATATTTTTATTTTATTTTTATTTTATATTTTGTTTTTTGTTTTAGATTTTATAATTTTATATTTCCTTTTTATATTTTTAGATATTTCTTTTTCCTTTAAATACATATATATAATACATAAGTGTATATATATACATTTAAAATAAAATATTCATAAATACTAATAAATATCAATAAAATTCAAAATCAAAAAAAATTGTGTTTATCATATAATGTGGTCAAGTATGCTACATTAATTTTCAGTTATGTAGTTAATAAGGTCAAAACATTATTTAAGTCGCACAAAATCAATCACAGATTGTACGTCCCTCCACACTAGGTGGTGTGTGGTCTTGCATACCGGGAGGCATGTGCAACACATTAGAAGATTTCATCACTTCCAAGGTATTATATTTTATTATTTGTTTGACAAAGCTATTAGGCTCACTTCAGGATGAGATACATGGTCTAATAGTGGATTTCGATATGTGTAGGTAGAAGAAAGATTTTTTGCAGGTACATTCCCAATAATGGTTAATTAAACACTTTGTTTAGGCACCATTTAGGGTCACATAACTCCATATCCCCATCGTAAACAAACCAAATATACGTAAATGCCTGATCAAAATAAATAAATAAATATTTTGCAGACATCTTACGGTCCTCATTTATAGCACATACAAATGGATGTATGTATAATATTGCATTTATGTTGACTTTCCTTAGTTCAAAGGTCCCAGAATAAAGAGGTCCATAAGGATTTGAACCTCACTATAAGGTGATCGTGGTAACATATCACAGTTTATGTCTGAGGAAAATTTGTCTCATAAGCCCTTCCTCTTCAGTATACCAAATCAATCATAATCTACTCTTGGGTTATACTGTTGATATGATGGATTATGCTACCACATTTTCCTTAGATATAAACTAGCATGTGACAACGATCGTCCTGTAGTAAGTTCGAATCCTTATGGATACTCAAGTGATAAATTAAAGAAAATTCTTCTCCTTTCAACTCTTAGAGTTAATGTAATAGGTTTAGGTCAATGATGAGTTATGATTATAGGTTTGTTATTCGAAAATTAAGCCTACGATAAATCTTTTCCTCTCGTCTAATCTCTTAAACCATTATATTTAGGTGACAATGATGACGAATAGGGAGTGGATATGCAACTGTGTACATGATGGTTGTGTCTTAGAGACTTTCCAAAGAGCCATTCAATAAATTGTGGAATTTGCTTACAAAAATGGTTTTTGTGGCATGGATTCAGAAGGTAATAATTAGGGTTTTACCAAGGTCTTGTCGATCCACAAGGCGGACCAACAGTCATCGAAGCGACCTCAGACGAAAACCCTAATTAATCAACAATCAACCCCCTAATAGAAATAAAGCAATAAATAGCAAAAATGTGGAGTTAAACTTTATTATAACTCTACAACAAAAATCTATATACGTGTAAGCATGTGTAGAGGATGAACTCATGGAGTAAACGATAGAAAGGGGGCAAATGAATGCGCACAAAAATTTATCTTTTGTTCTCTTGTCCATTTTTAGTGATTTTGTGTGTTTTTTATTCTTATATTTTTATTTTATCTTTATTTTATATTTTTGTATTCCATTTTTTATTTTATAATTTTATATTTCCTTTTTATATTTTTAGATTTTTATATTTCTTTTTCCTTTAAATACATATATATAATACATAAGTGTATATATATACATTTAAAATAAAATATTCATGAATCTTAATAAATATCAATAAAATTCAAAAAAATTGTATGTTTTATATATTTTCTAATTTTTTTGTAATATTCGTGGATTTTTTGCTAATTTTTATATGTTTTTAAATTCCAAAATATCCCAAATAAGAGATTAAATAATTACCCTAAATTGGTTTGGACTTTAAAAATAGTAAATGGGCTCCAAAATTACCCAAACCAATTTTAATATATAAATATTTATATAAAGAAAATTATAGAATAGAAAAATATATTTTTTATTTTTTAATGAATTTTTAGATTTTTATGAAAGATTTTGGGGTTTTTCAATTTTTAAGGTTTTCCTTTTTCCCTTTTTCGTGATTTTTGGTTTGTGATTAAAATATAATGAAATATAATATATATAATTTTTTGGAATTGTTAGACATGTTTTTTTTGTATTTTCTAAGCTAGATAAGGAATAAATAATGCTCCTTCGATTTTTATAAAATGGATAAAATGTATAAAGTTGCCAAATAAAATATGGATATGATATATGGCATGAAGCATATATCTATATTTTTGTATATTTTTTGGAGCATATTAACTATATTTAATAAATAGATGAAAAGCAACAAAATACATGTCCTAATAGGGGCATATTTGCAATAAAAATAACATGAGGGGCCCAGTTGCAAAATTTCCAAAAAATATACACATGCCTTCAATTTTATTGGACTAAAAGTTAATACAAAAAGCACAGGGTTATACATGCAAAATATCCGTCACATGGAACTACACGTGATTGAGCCTGGGAGGGACCCATATGTAATATTCAAAAAGAACAAGGGTTCTAGTACAAAATTCCCATTTTATTTAAAGTACATATTTTATTTACAAAACTATTTAATAAATACAAAAATTTACAGGGTAAAAGGTGAAAATTACCCCAACATAGGCGTTGGCGAACGGCATGGATCATCCCACTTAAACATGTGGCGCTCACTCAGGGCTTGATGACGGTTAGCTCCTAATGGCTCTGATTAGATCTCGGCTGGAAATCGGACGGCGCTGCTCCACAAAATCAGACGATGAGCGATGGATCTGGAAGATGCGTTTCGATCGAACGGCACTGGGAGGTGTTGGAAGAACTGACGAAGAACTCATCCAAGATGAGTTTGAATCTGATGTACAGGACTCCTCTGGCCTCCATCGGCACCGTCGAGTGGTCGTACACATTCCTGCACCTCTTGTGAATTGTCCAGGTGCCTCAGAATTGTCCGGGGACCGCTGGAAGGTCCCTAGAGCTCAAGATGGTGCTGGTGAACCTGGGGCTTTCTCCAGACACGATCGGTACCTTGGATAGGGTCGATTGCTCTTGAAAATTGCATGAATAGAGTCACGAGTCGAGGGCAAAGTGCCTCGATCCGATTGGGCATGGAATGGAGATGAAATGGTAACGGTGGCAAGGTCTACGACAGGGATGGAGGGTTAGACCTCGAATGACCAGACCGGGGTCGATCTGGGTGGTCGGCTTGTGGAACTCGATAAAGAAGCGATGGGGAAAGGAATGGTTGTGTCTGGCGGAGTGGAAGAACATGTGTTTGGATGATGAATAGGCAGTCGGAGCTCGAGAGCTCCGGCGAGGCTATCTGACCTAAACTAGTTAATTAACTGATTAAAACACGAAATCAAAAACATAAAAATGATCCTACAACTAATCCTACGCTAAAGGAACGAAAAGAATGCAACTCATACCTGCTATGATCGGCAAGGAGCAGAGGTCGCCAGTTACGACCTTGGCGCACCTCCGTCCTCCTGGAGCTACTTCCAACTGTCGGGAAGTGCCTCCTGTTACGAGGGTATCCCCTAGATGAAGAAATCAAGCCCCTAGACTCGGATTAGTGACCAAAATTGAAAGGAGGAGGAGGTGGGTTATTTATAAAACAAGGTAGACACCCTTATTGATCGGTCGAATGTAATGAAATCGAGTTATGTACAATGGATTGAAGTAGCCGGAGTGAATCACAGTTGATCAATGATCATTTCGTGCGAAGGAATCAACGTCGATGGGTGGATAGGTCGAGCGGGAAAAATGGTGGAAAAGAGGGGAGATGATGGGTCGCGTCAAATCATACACCATGTGGCTAAGTTGACCGGCGGTCAACAGACGAGGCCCCATGATTGGGCCACGTCATGCACTAAACGACAAAATCGTAATTTTATTAGAAAATAATTATTTAAAAATAGAATTTGATTTTATTAATTTTTTATTATATAATAAAAATGTTTATTATTTTATTTAGTATTTTATTATGATTTTTATTTATTTTTTTATGTTATTTATTAGTAATTTATTTTTAAGGGTATATTTATAGGTATATTTACCTATATTTTGACTATTTTATTTTTTGTATATTTTATTATTTTATATATTTATATCTTATTTTTATGTACATAAATATATTTTTATTTTATTTTTATGATGTTATTTGTATACCTAAATAAATAGGTATATAAATTATGCAGGTATACTTATAGGTATTTCATATATGTTTTATATACATTATTTTATTTTAATGTGTTTTATGAGATTTTATTTTGGTTTTATATTTTTAATAGAATAAAAATAATATTCACAAGAATATAAAAATATAAAACAAATAAAATAACGATTTTCACTTTTACTTAAATACGAGTATCGCATAGGTATTTTGTTTATATATTGATATACACTTATTTTATTTTATTTTTCTATTTGGTTTTATTTTGATTTTAACATGCAAATAAGTTATAAATAATAATTACAAAATTAAAAAAATATGAATTTGTAAAATAATAAAGAATGAATAAAATGAATATTTTATTCAGGTCTCATGTACAATAAGGGTCTAAAACCTAACTTTCCCACCTTAACTCAAAAAAATATGAAAACATCTCCGTTAGATAGCTTATGAAAAGTTATATACAATTAGAGATAATTTTAACACGTTTTGAGTTTTTATTTGGGAGACATGGGTCTGTGAAGTTGGCATTTTGGCTTTTTATTCTGTGTATAAAATGTACATTGTGTATTATTTTTGCACAAATTAAATGTTGTATTTTTATTTATATTATTATCTACAACTTTCATATACAAATTTTCTTTATTTGATGAGTAAATAATAAAGAATAAAATAGGTGTCAAAAATGCTTTATTGGGAAATAAAATAAATGGATTTTTATTGTATTTTTGGCCCTTATCTCCCCCTACTTTATTCCTTGTCGACCAGCTCAATTCTTGACTTGGTCTCGAGGTTTAGGGTCATAAAATATCTCCAATATTTTATTCTTTTTGTTTTCTTCTCTTTATTATATAATTTTGACATTAAAAACCGTATTATTTACACAATAAATACAATAAATGATGAATTCTATTTTGTATAAATTAATGATATTTACATGCATTAGCTAGAGTTTTTAAGGCCAAAATGATATAGTAAAGGTGATGAAATGGAGATTCATCGGAGGGTACCACCCTGTGTCCTTGTCAAAAGTATCGTCTACTCAAAAATAAGTCTAAGGATGAAGTTCAGTCACACATTAATAACAATAGTTTTATCGAGGGTTATTGAAATGTGGAATGGTTTGCCGTTCTAAAAAGATAGAACAACGTTATTGTGTTGACCGAATGGTATTCACAGAAAAAGATTTATTTATTTTTATGTATACTCTTAAACTTGTGTATAGCGTGGAACATGAGTGTCGAACTCAGGGATGCAAACTGTGGAAACTAAGGTAGAAAGTAGAGTTATCTGAGATATATGATTTTTATGTTTTTTAATAATATTTAATTGATTTTACAATTTTTAGTTTGTTTTAATATTTCATATTATTTTTAGTGTGTTTTTATATACACGTGTGAGAGGAATATATTTATGGTTTATATTTTTTTATTTAATTTTATATTTAATATTTTTATGCTTTATATTTGTTTTACTATTTTTAGGGATTTTTAAGTAATTTTTAGAATTTATTTTGAATTTCAAATGATTTTTAAAGTTAAAAATAATATTTTATACAAAATAATGATGTATTTTGGATTTAATAAATACTAAATAATAAGAAAGTTTTTTTGTTTTTATTTTTACTGTAAAGAATATTAAAATACCTTCAAAAAAAGGTATTATATGTATTTTTGTGATTTTTTATGATTTGGTTATTATTTTTATAGGTTTTGATGTATTTTAGTTTTTTAAGTGTTTTAATATTGTTTTTAATTTGATTTTTGGTTTACTATTTCGAGTATAGTAAAATGTAGGGAATGTAATTTTATGGAAATTTTAGTTATGTATTTGTATTTTTTATGTATTTTAGAAATTTGTTGTATTTTATATTTTGATTTATGAAAAATATTAAATCTTTTTAATTTTTAAAATACTTTTTGTGCAATATATAGTATATATTTATGCATTAGTAAGTGTTCTTATTTAAGTTTTATATTACATATATTATTTTATAAGAATTTTGTTAGTATTATAAAATATATTGTATATAGGGACTATCGATGTAATAGTACTAAATTATTGCGGTGCAAAATGAATTGCAGGAGTAGAGGAGGTATATGAGCAAAAACACCAAAGCCTCACGTGAGCGCGCATGATTCCTCAGCCACCTTTCAGGACCTTTACAAGATTCAAACAACTACTAGGGGCTAAATTGTAAAATTCGCAAGAGAACATGTGATTGATCACGTGTTCATTATCATTCAGACCTGTTTGAGAAAAGGCAAAGCATGAGGGGTTCAAACTGCAAATGAACCCAAAATATATTCTGGCACGTGAGGTACGAGTGCCCTTGCTTAAGAGGTGGACTGATTTGGAGCATTGAATATAGCTCTGATTAGACGATTGAAGTGCGATCTGAAGTTGAAGGCCGTAAAATCTGTATGCTCCCGGCGGTGGTCTCGAATCTGATCGGAAGGTTGTGGACTCGATCGTCTCTGATTTATAGGATACGTTCGTGATGCTGCTCAAATGCGGATCTTCATGTCTGTGTCCTCTCTGGTCAGTAACTCGATGTTGATCTCCAGGTTGCTGCACGATGCTTCTCATTGGTGGATCGAATCAGACCGGTGATGTTTCTATTATTCTCAGCAATGTTTCCGATCCAATGATACTCAAACCAGAAGATGCATGATTCGCAAAGCAAATCGAACCAAAAGTTAATACTCAAACATGCAGTTCAAACGAGTTATACCTGCAGGTGATTGTTTTCATGCGATGAATTAATTGCTCGATTTAATCTGATCGGGTCTTCAACACTGCTCGATGTCCATCGAAGGTTGAATCTCCTGGTGAATCCTTAACCTGCAAGTGTAGATGGGGCTCGAGATTCGATTCTCGGACATGATTTAGTTGCAAATTTGGGGAAAATGGATGGATATCATCTGTAGGTGGAAGAGGGTTGATGATGAGAATGTACGGAGAAATGGAATTGATCGAAGGTGGATGTGAACAGTGTAGAACTGAGGGTTTTGACTTGGATCTCAGATTAAATTAAAGAGAATCAAAGGGATTGAGGAGAGAAATTAGAAGAAGAAGAAGAAGAAGAAATAGAAGAGGATTGGAACTGCAGAACGAGAAACCTAACCTGGAAAAACGGATGAAGTTGTCTATGGATGGATGTGTGCGCCTATGTATGGAGCTCGATGGAACTCGACGTTGTGGCCTCTACTCCCGGCAGAGGAGGAGGCTGAGCGCGGCAGATACATCAATCGCCGATGTCGATCTCGCTGCACCTTCTCCTTCCCACTCGACGACTGAGGATTGGAGATTAGCACTCTCCAGGTCTCTCTCTCGTAGCAGAATGAAGAGGCAAACGATGGATGGGTATCTCTCAAGGAGGTGGGTCCTATATATATAAGAGGCGATCAAAGGAAGAAGGATGGCGAGGAAGTGTGGGGAGGAAGGCGAGGTTGTTGGAGGTGGTCCCAGTTCGTTGCGGTGGTTGACGGAGGTTGGGCGTCGGGCGAGGAAGAAGAAGAAGGGGAGGAAGAAGGAAGAAGAAGAAGAAAAAGAGGAGGATGAAGAAGATGTTGGTCAACTCCTCCTAGAAGGATGAATGAGCAGACATCACATGGTGCTCCCAATAGAGGACAAATTAGGAAGAAGACAAAAATATGTATATTTACTTATAAAGTACTTAATAAATAGTAAATGATTTAAATAAATAATTTAAATAAAAGTTGTAATTAATTTAATAAATTATTTAATTATGAATTTTAATTAATTAAATATTTTACTTTAAATAGTTAGATAATATAAAACTATAGTTTATAGGTATATATTACTTATATACATTAATTTATTAATTTTTAATTAATTAATTTTACACATAAGTTATTTATTTTATATTTTATTAAATTAATATATATTATGAGGATTTAAAAAATTATTTTATTTTAATAATATTATATAATTAGTAAAATAAATAGTAATGTGTACGATGTACATTATACCTATATAATAAGTATATACATTTATTTTTTATCCTTTAAGCTTTAATAATTTTTATTTTTATTTATATAATTATTATAAAATATAAGAAATAATAATAAGGGATTTTTACCCGGCAGACCCTATAATCTTTGCTAATTACATCTACGACCTTTGAAACATCGTAATTCCTCCCTCAACCCCGTAAACTTGCTCCGTCTTACCCTACGAACCCTACCGTTAAATTGACACTTCTAGAGTTAACTTCCTTAGGTTAAAAACGAGTTAATCTAACCAACCACGATTGGACGGCTAGAATATTGCATAGGTTAAGAAGGACGGATGAGATAAAAATCCATACTAGTATAGAAGAAAGAGTAGTGGAGTTAGGCGTACCCGATTGGGTCACCTCTTCTCCTCCCTCTCTCTCTCTCACTCCGCATTTCCTCTCTCTCCCTCTCAGAGCCCATGAGTTCCAACAATGATGCCTCCTCGTCGCAATGGGCACCGCCCGAAGTCGACGTCATGAGCAAGAAGCTGGAGCTTGTCAGCTTAGACAAGGCTCACTTCTTGGTGGACGAGGCCGAGGCGGCGCAGTCGATCGTCCTCAAGAACATGATGGATGGAGACCTCGACAGTGGCCTCGTCCCCATTCTGACCGTCGATGCGAAGACCCTCCGCAAACTTCTCTGCTACTGCAAGAAGCGAGCCGCTTTTGACCGCGCCGGAGAATCACTGCCAGATGAGATTTTCATCGCCTGGGAGAAAGAGTACCTACCTGCCGACCTCCATGACCACTTTCAGCTGATGATGGTAAGTCATGTTCACGTTAGTTCGTTGATGTGTTCCCCAGATGTGTTCGTAATAATCATCGAAAGAAAATGACAACAACATTTTTGATCTGCATGCATATTACGATCATGGTAAGTGCAGGCTGCCAACTATCTGGAAGTGGAGAGTCTGGTGGAACTGTGCTGCTAGAAACTGGCAGATCTGCTCAGGGTTTACACTGTTAAGCAGATCCGGAAGATGTTCGACATCAACAACTGTTCCAAAGATGAGGTGGAGGAGATCAAGGACCAGTCCCCATGGACCCGAAAGAACTAGATATGGTGTCATGACATCTGCCCCTTTCTTGTTAATGGGGCATTCTCATGTGTTGTTCACGATGCTCATAGTTGTTGGTTCGTGATGATCTCCATATCAATTGCAGTGTGTTGCAGCCCTGCTTCTTTCTATATGTTCTTGAATAGACATGAGATGAGAATTGGATCATGACATTTTGTAGCTATTAATTTTGTTTTCTTGTTTCTTCGTGGTATGATATTCAGCAAAATCGAGTGTTGACCAATTTTCAATGATGGGCGACTGCACGAGACGATGTCGGAAACCCCATCTTGCCGCCATTAATGATGGTCGTCTTCATCTAGTTGAAGTTCCGTTCAAGGAGATCGACCTGGGGAGGCAGGGTTGGGGCTTCAGGCGGCGCGGCGGGATCGGGGCTTCGAGGAGGACAGCGAGGAGGGCGAGGGCCGAGAACGAGGGGGTGTGAAACGGATATGAGGAGGAATGAGAGGGGGAATGACATTGAATGTAAATTTGACAAACAAATTGGGTATAATGTAAAACACTATAACGGAATCCGGTTAGTTTTAACGGGTAAATGAATGGGGGTTAACCAGATGGTCTGTAGGGTAAGGGTTAGCAAGTTTATGGGGTTGAGAGAGGAATTACCATGTTTCAAAGATCGTAGAGATAATTGGCAAAGATTATAGGGTCTGCCGGGTAAAAATCCCTAATAATAATATAAATAATACAGAAAATACAAAGAATAAAATATGATAATAGAATATCCGATTGTACAGATAGCATGATGCCACAAAAGCTGAATTTTGCATATTAATTCTAATTTTATTGAAAACTATTTTCATTTTAAAGATAATTTGATTCTAAATACAATGAAAGTGAGTTTAATGAACTTTGAGTTCATACGAAGTAGATATTTAGCTTTAGATTCATGTTTAATGGTTTTTTCAGTTCATTTTACCATGATATCTATACATTAGCTTATTTTTCTTATATTTTTATAAATTAATATACACTATTATAACAACTTTAAAGAAGAAAAATATTTTGATTTAGGGTTACTTGAATGAAAAATAAAATAGGTGAATATGTACAAGGTGAATAATGTGTATATGTATATTTATGATATTTATTTTCTGATATTTTTATAGATAATCGTTATCCCCATCTACTTATTTATCTTGTTGACCAAGTCAATATTGACATGGTCTCGAGGTTAGGGTAATTATTTACATATTTATATATTTACATCATTCTTTTTTTAATTTTCTTTTTCTCTTTATTCTTTTATTTAAGATTAAATAAGTGTTAAATATGTAATATTAACAATTAGAGTTAGTATGTTAATTAATGAGAATTAGATGATATTTACATATATTTTACTAAAGATTTTAGATAAAATGAAATAATAAAGGAGATGAATCATGGATTCATCAGTTATTATATATGGCAAAGACATAGAAAGGTCATTGATTATACGAGCAATGAAATAAATGATGCGGAGAACATGGTGATTCAGAAGAATTCTACGAGATGTTGAAAAAGACAAAAGAGCCTTTACGCTTGGCATTGTAAGACTTATTCAAAACTCTTAGCAGTTTCAGGCCTTCTAGCTATGAGGATGGAGTATAATGTGACAGTTAGGAATTTTGATGTTATACTGGTAACTCTCAGGAAAATGATACCTAAGATGTCAAATTACCTAGAAATTATTATAAAACCAAGAAAATAACGTGGAAGATGGGTTTAGCATAAGTGAAGATAAATTCGTGTATAAATCACCATATTATATATCACAGTGAACATGAGCGTTTGACACATTGTCTGAAATGTGATGAGCCAAGGTTTCAGGACTCAATTAAAAGTAAATCGAATTCCTAAAAAAATACTTTATTTTCCATTGACACTAAGATTGAAGTGATTATATTATTGTAAAGAAACAATTAAATATATGTTATGCCATGCAAAGCATAGTCATGAAGAGTATATGAAGCATCCATCAAAGTCCGATTGTTGGAAAATATTAATGCCTACGTTGCCTTTATTTTCAATTGAAAGAAGGAATTGCATCATTGGTTTATGTACAAATGGATTTAATCCACATGGTAGAAGTAAATATTATTCTTGTTGGCCGGTAATGACAACACCTTACAGTCTACCTCCCTAGTTGTGTGACAAGAAATCATTCATGTTTTTATCATTTTTGGTGTCATGACCTACCCATCCGGAAAAATTCATCATGTATATTTATGTCCTCTCAATAGATGTTAGACATTCAATATGAAAGTTGCTCTACATGTCAGACATTCAATATGAAAATTGCTCTACTTTGGACAATAAATGAATTCCTGACTTATGGATTGTTATCTGGATGGAGTACGTATGGATGAAAAAGTTGTCCTTATTGTATGGAGAGTACAAAATCTTTTCAACTTCAACATGGTTAAAAGCCATATTTTTTTATTGTCATGGATATTTTATTTTCAAAAATCACCCATATCAAAGATAAAAACATGTTTTTAAGAGCAATACAGTTGAACTATCAAATCCTCCGATAATTAAGATCAGTGATATGATATTATCATGTTTAGAGGAATTTGAAAATTTTACCTTGAGAAAAGGAGAAAATACTCAACCTCTACATGGTTTTGGTGATACTTATAATTGGACTAAGAAGAGTATATTTTAGGAATTACCATATTGGATCAAGCTTCTGATACGATGCAATTTAGATGTTATACATATCGAGAAAAATGTCTTCGATAACATCTTTTATATAGTCATGAATCTCACTGATCATATGGAAGATACAATAAATTCTCGTTGTGATTAATAATCATTTGCAATCATATAGAGTTATACATAAGGAATCTCAAATAATGGGAGGGTCGAATTTTTAAAACAAAGTATAAGTTGAACAGAAATCAATTGAAAATGTCTGCGGATGGGCTAGTAAATTGAAATTTTCATATGGTTATGCATACAATCTTTCAAATCTGGTCGATTTGAAAAGTTTTCTTTTAAGAGTCGCGACTGCCACACATTCATGGAAAGATTGCTAACAATAGCATTTCGATGGTTATTACCAAAAAATATCATCGATGTTATATCAAATATTAGCATATTCTTTCATATTATATGTTCCTCACACATTCATTGGGAGGAGATGGAATATCTTGAAAAAAATTCATGTGATCATGTGTAATATGGAGGAAATATTTCCTCCAGAATTTTTGATTTGATGTAGCATCTGAATTCATCTTCCATATGAGGTCAAAGTTGGTGAACCCGTTAAGTATCGATGGATGTATCCATTTGAAAGGTATTTGTTTTTACTATTTTCTTACTTTTATATTTTTAGTTTTTTAAAATACACTAGCTGTGATACTTAGATTCATGTTCATCCTCAAAAGAAAAGTGTGAAATAAAAATAGAGTCGAAGTATACATAAGTTCTCAATATATATATATATGAAGAAGTAGCAACATTTTGTGCTAGATATTTCCCTGACGATGTCGAGAATATCCACAACAAAATGAGTAGGAACGAGTCAATCTACTCTAACTAAGAACCTCATATCAATGTGTTCCGTCAATTACTCGACCAATTGGAAAGTCTAAGGAGCGTTTACTTTCAAAACGGGAGAAAGAGGATGTTGAATTATACGTACTGAACAATTGTGAAGAAATAACACCATATGTTGAGTACGTCTCTATCTCTAATATTTTTAGTTATTTTTTTCCTCATTTTAATGTATGTGCATTTATTTTACGGAATTTAAGAAGAAAATTATTGAAGAGAACCTGATGTATGGAGAAGATCAGGTTGTGAGCGATGGTTATATGTTTCATATAATCAAATTTCTAGAACGGTTCAAGAACCGTCCAAATAATTTGATGATAGTGATTATAGTTTTGTGATTTTAAAATAATGTTTAGAAGGTCCCATGTATAAGGTTCGATCGTACAATTATTGCTGGAGTAATGGTTATATGTTTCATATCATAAACTTAGAAAGAAACTTAACCACTCAGAATTATAGAGTAATAGTTCGTGGATCTTACTATGAGGGAGATAATTCGGACTATTATGGAATATTGAGGAATTCTAGAAGTGGAATACATTATTCCAGGTCTAAACAAAGTTATTTTTTGTGTGATTAGTATGATCCGAAGAAGGCGTAGTGATCGAGTGGAGGAATAATGTCATTGATGCTATACATCAAAAATATATACAAAGATTTGAACCATTCATTCTTACTTCATAAGTGGATCAAGTGTGATATCTTCCACAAATATCAATGAAGATGAAAATGTATAATCTTTCACAGTCATCAAGATAAAACCTCGAAGATATGTAATTAAAGATGACGCTCCTAAATAAGATGTTTCAGATGAAACTTTTACACCTAATTATGAGGAAAATAATATATCATATGTAGTTCCAATCATCCATTCTATCCTCTTGGCAGATAATGACCTGGTATGTGCTAATATAGCAGAAGATGTGAAGATTATAAACGAATATTCAGACAAATCCACTTTCAATGAAAGAGATTATAATTTGATAGAATTGAACGGTGAAGATTAACAAGATTTGGTAAAGTAGAATAAGTTCTCATATTCCATCATAAATTATTTTTATTAATAATTTTATAATTAACTTTGTATATTTCTATTATAATTATGGTAGGTTTTGGATGTGGTGGCTCACCATGGATCTCGTTGATCCAGTCATCCGTCGAGTTCACAGTCCTTGTCTTCTCGTAGGTAGCTGATCTCGCTGTTTTTTTAGTCGCCTGATCATTGCTTAGCAGGAGTCTCTTGGTTATCCTCCTCATCCATTATACAAAGATGTATACAGAGATCCCTCTTCTTCAGTCGTACCCATGTCCTACCCTACTCTATTCATGCATGCTCGTCCATAGATTCAGATTCTTCTTCTTCTGCATGTCTGAGCATTCATGTGCATGTACCGACTGGGGGTGCGCAGACTTCGGAGTCCTTCCCACTCTTGGAGATGTATACAGATTGAATGTAAATATCATTTGTAATTTGCCATTATATTTTCCATAATTATTCTCTTAATACAAAATCTAACTTATAAAGTTTTTAGGGATTTTCTGAATAGCAACATGGTTACTAAGGAGATAACAAATATTATCAAGATACATTGACTAGCACACAATTTCGATATTGTTGAATTCCCGCTAACGAGGAGGAGAGATTCTCCGAGATATTATTGGTAAGAATTGTACTTTAAAGAATTAGATAATAATTTTACAACTCCTTTAGCTAACTTTCTTATTAAAATTTTCATAGTAAGCATCATTTTGTAGTTGGTCTAGGGAAAGAGGCTTATCGTCGAGCCTTTATCCGTTTGATGGAGAAGAGAATGGGCACACTTTTTTTAAGGCAAGGAGGGACTCACATATAAAAACGGGTCGTGATGAGATGGGCTTCGAGGAGATGAAGAAATACCCATCCACATGGTGTACAGAGGAAAGGTAATGACTTTCTTATATATAGAAATGTATGTTTTTCATTATTTTATATTCTTTTTATATTTGTTGCTAATGGGATAATTTTTGTGATGCATTCCTTTCCGATGTTGAGTTTGGAAGGAGGTCGATAATGGGAAAGGCAAACCACCAAAAGTAGAAAGTTAGAACGATCAGTGGCTCAAAAAGCTACAATCAGATTATAGATGAGCATGTATTTTTCAAAAAAAATTAATCCTCTATTTGTATCTCTAATATGTGATAGACATAAGTTTTTTTCTAATAAATAAAATTTTTTTATGCTGCTAAGTTGGAAAGACAACCATATGTTCAGGAGTGGCGGGAAGGACTCACATGAGTGAGAAGAAGAGAGAAACTCGATGGTCGACTCCTGAAGTGGGGGAAATAATGGTTAGTATTTTAAAATAACGGAAATTAACAACTATTTTATAAATATGTGTTATAATTACTTTCTACATCTTTTCAGGACCGGTATATGGCTCTAAGTGAAGTGAAATGGGTGAGACTCATGAGACAGATCAACCCTCCCTTTGATAAAGTTGTTTGGAAACATGTATATTAAAATATTTCTACATTTGACTAATTTTTTAACTGTAGATTTTTTACAATTAAAACTATTATAGGTGTTGGAGGAGAGGAATGTTGTCACCAATATGTACAAATCGCTTGGAGTTCTTCCTCCATATATATGGAAGAACATTGTCATTCCTATTCTGTTTATGGCCAACCATCATATTCACAGTCGTAGTCATCACAACAACCAACACCGCATATGGAGTCCCAGATGACGATAATTGTTGAGTAGGTAACCAGGCTGTGGGAAGAATTCACGACTTATATGTAAGAATTATCCTTTTAACGTGCAATAGATTAATAATTGTTTAATTTTATACAATTCTCTAATATATGATTTACTTATAGGTCACCACGCATCGCAATATGATGAGATTAAGTTTCGTAATGATGATGGGGAGGAGGAGGAGGAGGAGAATGGCACAGAAGAAGAAGCACACATATACACATGGTCCAAGGAGAAGGAAAAGGAGAAGAAGAAATCAAAATAGATTTTGATTTCAAAGATATTTAGATCCAAGAAATGAATCACAATGGATAATTACTTGTAGAATTTAGCATATTTTTAAATTGGTAAGAACCTTTATATTTATTTTGTTTAGATGGTGTTAAAATGTGTAGGACTATTAAAACATCAATATTCTTAACAACAATTTCATTATATTAGTTACACATGTTATATATAATGTGGATTCAAAGCAGATTTTATAGATATAATAAGATGTGGGATATTTGTCATATTATATGTTTGATTTTCAACTCTAATAGTACCTAAAGTGGTCCGGAAGCAGGTTTTACATGTTTGGTACGGCGTCGTCAAAATCCCGTTGGACCTATATAACTTTTTCTGATAGACGGCTTGGCGAGCACATTTGTTTGCCTGGTACACTACAGGTGCTCGTCTGCATGTCCATGGGTGAGGTCTTGGGTGAATAAAATGCATGCCCACAACATGGGCGAGCACCTGACGATCACATGTGCTCGCCTGCCTGACCTTGCGTCTAGGCGATCTGCACGCCAGTCCCGTCTTTTCTTATAGTGACTTAAGTATGTATTTTTCAATGAAATCATTTAAAATATCAAATCTTTCAATAGAAAAACATGATATAAATAATTAAGAAGATCATATCAGAACAAGATTAACTATCAAACAAAGAGATGAAAAAAAGTATTATGTCATATAGTATATTTAATTTAAAATTATTTGTAATATGACATAAAGAAGAATAATAAGATAGCTAAAAATATCCACAATTCATAACATCATTCTTAAAAAGAAAAGCATACACATGGTGTATGCCAAATACTCCCACGATCCTCGAAACAGTAACTCCAAGCTTGTTATCTCCCCCAAATCAATCATCTACATTAAAATATGTGGATAACTAAATAAATATTACTAGTTCCTTATTATCAATAAATATGATATTTAATATCAAAGTAATATATTGTTTACCTTACTAAATAGCAAGAAAATTCGACAGTCTATCATCGATATCATCAATCCAAGCCTAACTCATAAATGTTGGACACTTCTAGTTCTTCCATCCAATCACCATATATTTGCATGTATTCTAATGATATTGGATCATGCCTATCATTTCTACACTCATTTTTCCTCTCATAAAAGAGTACTTCAAATCATAATTATCAAAAAATATTATGAATATAGTAAAATGTTATAGTTTACAGTGAAGTAGAACCTAAGTCGTTTATTAAAAATCAATTGATTTGATCTTAAATACGAAGTTTATACCTTCTTGGAGAATGAATTCTCTAAAAAAATGCTCCAATTCTGCTTGCATCCGGATGCAAACAAGCTTGACTAAGAACACGAATAGTCATATCCTACAATATCAGAGTTGTTCCATCATATATTTTCCACCACTCTGTTATATTAAATGATACCATAAAATATTCATTAAGTAATCAAATTTGAATATCAATTATGTAGCATTGCGTATTTAATGCCTGGAGTTATCTCGATACAACAAACTATGAATGGTAATCCAGAGTTGCCCATTGCATCATTTATTAGGAGAACTCCATGTTAATAGAATCTGTTTTCTTTTCATCATTGTAAAAAGAGTTAGCATAGTATCATGAATGTCAGCCATGATATGATGATTCGAGGACATATTTATGTCATTGTAGAAGAATTCTAGGTTTAAAAATAGTCCAACTTTGTGTAGGGGATGACCAAGCTGTCTATCTCACTTATCACCAAATATATGTGGCTTGTATTCGATTGCATTGATGCTAAACACAAATTTAATAGCTTCCCTTTCTCTTCTCATTACCTCGTGTGTGTGTGTGTGCATTAGAAAAACTTCCAATGATGCACACTTTTCCTGGATGCATGAAAAGCTAACAATCTCATCCATTTGTAATTAATCTAAAGGATCTGAATTAATGATCTTTTATATTAATTTTTTAATGTTAGAAAATCCATTTTAGTCATTTTATCTCATCCAAAAAATAGAATATGGCAATCCACATTCTATTTTTAGTTACTTCATTGAGAAAATCCATAATAGGTTTTCTCCTCCCACAACAATCGATGGTGGCGGGAGTTCAAGGCGGTGGTGTTCGAGGGTACACACGGGGAGGGGGAGGGGGCTGCTCAAGGCCGTTCTAAGATTGTTTTTACATTAATTGTCTCTTTTATAAGATTCTAACAATCTCAGACTATTTTACATTCTTAGGTATTTTTTATAATATTAAATCATTTTTTACAAACCTTAAATCATTCTAAAATATCATGTCATTTTTTATTTTTTTTTATCAAATTTCTAACAATCTTAAATCATTTTTTACAACCTCAAATCATTTTTACAATCTCAGGTTATTTTTTGCAAATCCAAGTCATTTCTTACAATCTTATATTTTTTACTTTTATCATTTCTTTTATCTATTTCTAACAATCTATTTTCTGCAGAACACAATAGAAATTTTACAAATCAATCCCAAAATTTTAAAAATGGATAGCATGTGTATTACAAACCTCTAACACTTATTGCTTTCCTCTTAGTAATTGATAAATTACTAACTATTGACTTTTTTTGCAGATTTCCATAAAATATTAAAAAAGCAAGCATGAATTTTTAGAAAAAAATATTACCAAAATTTTAATTACAGCAATAAAAGTATTACTAACTTTGATTTTCCTTTACAAAGAAAGATACAATTGTGCAATGTTAATGCGAATTTTACAGAGTTTGGCCATTTTGTATAGCGCAAAATGGAATAAATAGCAACAAAAAAACCAAATCATATGGGTTAAAAATAGAAAAAAAATAAAAGGCTTAAATGAAATGCAAAGTCAAAATGATAGCCTCTCATCACTATCGACAAGACGCAAAACCCTCACAAGTGGTCCAGTTATACCAATGATCATAGCACATGAGATTCAGAATGATGTGTTCAAAATTTCTCACATAAAATTTTTCTTATATTTATTCATGAGATCTTATGATCGAGCCATTCTTTAGAGGAAACAATAAAACCAATCCATCTTCTTTTTTTTAAGAAAGTTTTTTACTGTCAAGAAATTTGTTGCAAATTTGGTTGCGACTAGATGAATAATAATCTAATTTGCAAAATTTTTGCGTCAATTGGAGAACAAAATTGTGATTGTAGATAAACTTTGTTATCTTCCATGCATCTTCAATTACATGCTTCACCCTTGGAACTTAATAAAACTTTTCTAAAATCAGATTGAGACAATTTGTTATGCATAGACTCCAAAAAATATTACCATAATACCTCATGATCATATTCCATGTCGCTTGATAATTTGATGCATTATCCGCAATAATGTGAATCACAGTTTCATGTCCCAACATATTCTACACAATCTTTAAAAAGACCAAACAACAAGTCTGTTGTTTTGGAATGCTCTGAAGCATCAACTGATTTCAACATTTCCACCAGACGAGTAGATAAGAAAATTTATTAATGTACACTATCTTCGATCCATCCACCCATCAGCCACGATTGTGCAAGAATTCATTTTCCATATCTTCCTATGTGTATGAACATATTCATTCAGTTTTGCAACCGTTTTCTTCATAAAGCGTCCCACGAACTGCATATGTGGTGGGTGCTTTATAACCATGCCCCACAGAGGCAATACCATCGATAATATTTTAAAAACTATAAACATTGATGGTATTAAAAAGAATGTCAGAATCATACATCCAATCCACAATGAGTAAATCAACCTCCTCAATTTCATCCTTCATCTTCATGACCAACTTGATTCCATGTTGACTACCAGATGCGATTCTTGAAGAGAATAATGATTTCAAATTCTTAGAGGCGGAATCCTCTCTTGAGAGACTTCTTTACGAAAATTCCATTATTGTGGACTGATATCATTCATTTCCATGCTACAAGATTTGTTGGATAATTTAACTGAAGCCCTTTTCCTCTTCTCATTTTTATATCCATTCAAAATTTTCTCCATCAGATGTAATTGGGAACTTTTTACATCATACAACATGTACCCATTTTAGCCAAGTGCTCTTTCAGCCTATAGATCCCTCCTCCCTAAAATGTCTTCAAATCAAAAATACATTTTTATCCATCTCCCATCAAAGTGACATGTTGCTATGCTATGTCACCTTTTTATCGAACACATGTTACGATAAAATCTTCTGATCGGTCATCTTAATAGATTTTTACCCGGCAGACCCTATAATCTTTGTCAATTACCTCTACGACCTTTGAAACAACGTAATTCCTCCCTGAACCCTGTAAACTTGCTAACTCTTACCCTATAAACCCCGTAGTTAACCCACATCCATTTACCCGTTAAAAACTAACCAGATTCTGTTACATTCTTTTATATTATACCTATTTTATTTATCTAATTTACATCAATTGCCACTCCCTCTCACCTTCCTTTTCCCCCACCACCCAGCACCCACCACCTCCACCGCCCTCTCCCTCCCCCCCCCCCCCCCCCCGCCGCCTCCACCCTCGACTTCCTCATTCCTGACCTCCGGCCTCGCCCTTCGCCCACGCACCATGCATCGCCCAGCCGACAGCGCAATGATGAATACCCATTCATCACTCTTTATTCTTTTACTTTAGCTACAAAACCTTTGCCAAACACATATATATTTGTAAATATCAATAATTATCAAAAGCATGCATTGTGTAAAAATAAATAATTAGCATGTTTTTGTGCATAAATAAAAGAATAAAGAAACAAAAGAAAAAGAGGGAGATATTTAGAATAAATATTGAGCGACCCAACCCCAAGGGAGGGCTCAGCATGGGCCTGACCGCATAAAAACCCAAGTAGAGAGAAATAAGGAAGCTCACACATGTGTACATAAACCTGGAATTAAATAAAAATATTTTTCTCTAAATAAAAATAAAAATGGGTTCTTATTTATTGTATATATTTGTAAATATTAAATTAAAATAAAAATGGGAAAATTAAAAAGAAAATAAAAATGCCTTCACCCTTGTATATTCGCCATGTACATGAAACATTTTATCTATTTATTTATCCCTATAAATAAATAAATCAAAATCTCATAAAAATTGTACATATTCTATACTTCATAATGTAAATAAATAAAATAAAAACAAAAATAAAATAAAAAGAACAAAAATAAAAATCAAAATAAACATTGTATATAGACCATGTATATAGGTGTATATAACTATTTATTTAACCCATGTAAATAAATAATAAAAATAAAATAAAAATACCAAAATATTCCAAATTTTATTCTATAAATAAATAAAATATAAAATTGGAATAAAAGGTACAAAATAAGTAATTAAAAATCAAAAATACAATATTGTATATATACCTATATATTATACTATATTGTACGTACCTTATTTATATTTCAAAAAAATAAATAAAAATCACAAAAAAAATAGTTTAAAATAAAAGAAACATTTTTCATGTTTTGAGTTTTACATAATTCGGCCATTTACTATTTTAAATTTAATTTCCAATTATTTCTGACGTGGTCGCTTCCCATTGGTCCACGGGGGATGTTGACCCCCCGGTCAACTCCCCCCCTTGGACCACAAGTCCGCGGATCTGCACGCCCGACCCGATTTCTCTGATTTATCGCGTCATGATCCGATCGCCAAAACCCTTAACCCCGGGTCCTACTTCTTCCTGATTCATCCCTGATCCACGCCCGGGGTGGGTTATGGGGATCCGCGCTCCGATTGTCTTGCCCGAACCTCTTCTAGCCGGACCCTTAGGAGTATTTAGTCCCAGCTCCGCCGCGCATTTTACCCTATCTTTGGCTCCGCATTTCCCTACCCAGGACCTCCACCACCTCCGCCTGAGTGACAGCTAGCGGCCGGTGGTGTCGCAGTGAGGAGAGAGTGCCCCGGCCACTGATCCGGCAGCCTTCGCCGCCGTGCGCCACCCCTTGAGTAGCGCTTGAGCCCCAGGCATCGACGGCCCTCGAGGCAAGGACCCAGAGCTTCGGAAGCTCGTCCACAGTCGACCTCGACCATCCGGTAACCCCAGTTCCCCTTAGTTTACTCTAATTTCCAATTACGCCCAATTCACCCGTCCGTCGTCGACCGTCGATTCCGACCATATCAGTCACCATTTCGATCATCGGACGACACCCACATCTCCGCGAGACTTCTCTTCACGTTCTACACCCATCGCACCCCCTGTCTCGCCCCGGAGCAGGTGTTCCGACCTCCCTTGCCGACGCCTCGCCGGAGGTCTTCGCCCCACTTCACCCACGCACTCACTCCGCTCCTTACAGGGTCGAGGCACTATGCCCTCGACCCAGCGTTCTCTGTGTGCCATTTTTCAGGTAAAAATGACCTCATCTGGAGGTCTTCAGTTCAGCACAGGAGCTCCAGCTCGGCCTTGGTCGCCGGAGCATCTCCGACGCCTCCAGCTTCATCGGAGGCCCCCATTGGCTGCGGATCACCGAGGCGATTCTTCTCCGCATCTCAGCAGCTTCTGAGGAATCCCCACGCATGAGTAGCCATCTGTTCTTCCCGGATCCTCCTCGACCGTCAGATCGACCACGCAGCTCCAGATTTGATCGGAGCCGTCCATCCATCGCAGGGTTTCGCCACCAGCAGCCATCATCTGATCGACACGTGGCGAGGCCTGGAGCGTCCATCAGCTGGAGAGGCGCCCGCTACTGTCCACAGTTGGATCCCACACGTGGCGCCCTCCCTGTCGTCCTATTAAATAAAGGGTAAATTGTTCTTAGGCCCTTTCGTTTTTAGCTGTTACTTTTTAGTCCTGTAAATATTTTGTCTCGTGTTTTTATTTTGTAAATATTGCATCGAGGACCTTCTTGTTTATCATATTTGCACTTTAGTCCCCCTATATGTGATACACGTGCGTCGACACGTGAGTTTTGGTTAAATTGTAATTTTTATCCTGTGGTTTATGTGTGTTCTGCTTTGCATGTTTTATAATTAGATTGACACATATGCCCCTCTGAGTGTGACTCACGTGTGTCGCGTGTGATTCTCTAGGCTTTTTGCAAGTTGGGGCCCTAAGCTTTTCAGCCGTGTTATCTATTGACCCCTAGGATTATTTTTCTTACGATTAGGTCCTTGTGCATTGTTCGCTTGTTTTGGATTTTAATAAAATAGCAAACTTAATCCAAATCGAGTGAAAATTGGATACGTGGCTCCTGCCACTGTGTAAAATTTTTCCTAATTTTTGAATACATTTTTGAGCCCTTTTATTATTTTCAAAAATTCAAAAACCTTTAATTTTCTATCTGTCCAGTTTTAAAATTCACAAAAAATATAAAAAACTCTTTAAAAATACCAAAAATTTAGATTTTGATTGTTTTGGTGTGTTTGATTTTCTGACCAATTTTGGTCATTTTTAGATTCATAAAAACTATAAAAATTGAAAAACCTTGAAAATCTCATAAAAATTCTAATAAATCATAGAAAAACCAAAAATTAATAAATCTTTTTCCTGATTATTTCTTTTTATTCATACTTCATAGGAAAAATACATCCAGGCCTTGAAACAACATTTAGTATTTTTAATTGGTTGTAGAAGCCTGATTGGACAGTTTTCATTTGTTTTTGCCTTGTTTTATTTTTAGAAAATTCTATAAAAATCAGAAAATTATCAAAAATTCACCAAAAATAGTAAAAAATTTAAAAATTCTAAAATTAATTTTGTTTGAATTTTTGAGCATTTTTTAGTAATTAAATAATTATTGAAAGTTGCTTGTTTCATTGTTTTCCTATTTTCTTCATAAATAAAAATTCCAAAAAAATAAAAATATTAAAAATCCACCAAAAATAAATTTTTTTTCTTTGTTTTTGACTACTTCGTAGGCCGCAAGGCCATCACGTGCTTCCTGAGTTCGAGCCTGGGTGCTATACCAGGTTAATATCATAGCGAGACCGCTACTTGATTTTTATCGTGTTTTTATCTTTATTTGGTGGTTTGATCTTTTTTTGTTGAGCTCTGAGTCCCGAGTGACTGAGGTCACAACGACCGTATTGATTTATCTACCTTAGTCGCGGACTCGCTCAACAGAATGGCGTCGTTGCCGGGGAGCACGGCTTAGTAGTTGTTTTATTTTTATTTTTATTTTGTTTTCTTTTTCGCGGCTTTCCGCGGCTTTTTCGTAGTCCGCGGCTTTTCGCGGCTTTTTTTTCTTTTATTTTTGTTTTATTTTATTCTTATTTATTTTCTTTTATTTTTGTTTTTGTTTTCTTTTGTTTGTTTATTTTTATTTTTATTTTCATTTTTGCATATATATACCATGTTTACTATTCTGCTTGACTTGCTTTATTTTTAATTGGTCTGTGACACTTTGTTGTCTTCTTGTGAGGGCCCGAGGACCGAGGCGGCAACTTTCAAGGAGCCGGCACAACCGCGGCTTTTGAAGGCGGCTCCCTTCTGCACAGAGCCGCAGGAGAGCGCGAGGAGGCAGCCGAGTGCGGCTTTTAACTAGATTAGTTTAGACTTTATTTTCAGCAATATTTGGAGTGTTGTAATAATACAGAGACAGTAGGACTCACTCAGCCAGACTTAGACTTTAGGGGACTGTTTCACCGAGCACCGGTGTACTCGGGGGATTCCTCAATTTTTACGCGGCTTTTTTGCGGTTTTGATTTCTTTTCTGCTTATTCGGTTTCTCGCGGATTTTCGAGCCCCTAGCCTTAGGATTTTCTGCTTGACTGTGATGTAATAATTAGGATCCAAGCACCCTAATATATCTGCATGTACCTATAGATTGGTAATTGGACCTATAATAAAAAGATTAATAAAATAGTCGAGTCACTACCTTCGAGCCTACGGGCCACAGCCCACCCTACCAAGCGTTGCTCCTGAACTCGATTTGTCGAGAGGAAGAGGGGTGGACCGAGACTGGACTCTTGGATTGGAGGCTGGTGGTCGACTAAACGTTCTCTCGAGTAGAATTGTTGTTTAGGACTCGATTTTCCGCCTACACCATTTAGGTAGTTTATTTTCAGTCTTTAAATTCTGCGCGGATCATTTTGCATGTAGACTGCTGGAGTCAGGTACGCATCTCTTACTCTGCATGCATCATTGATTTTATCGCGCATCAGCTTTTTCGACTTCCCCCCCCCTCCTGATTTTTGGACTTAATAACCAGAAGAACTGAAAAAATCGTTAGGCATTTGCTTTTTTATTTGAAAAATACCTAAAATTTTAAACCATAAAATTGGGACTGGTTAACTCTATTGACTCTAAAAGATGCTTACCGAAAAATTTGTCTTAGGGAGAGCAACCCCCACCTTGTCTGGTTTGCTTGCGTGAGAGAGTGACCCGTACACTAGGTAGAGCCATATCCGATATTCTTCTCAACTGATTACCGGCTCTTTCTGTACGGGACAGTCGGTTGAGAAAATATCGGATTACCCAACAGGTCACGCTAATCGCTCTGCTATCCTGACTGATCACCTAATAAAATTGATAAGATAATTGACCGAGCCTTTACGGTCTTCAGCTCGCATTGCGTTCGTGAATCGGGGGTTTGCTTGTGATCATAGTTGTTACCAGATCTCATCCGTCCAACTCGCCAGATCAAGATGATGGGCAGAAGTTCTCTTAGGCAGCCTCTAGCTGCACCGCTTCCCAACACTTCTACCCGCTCATTTAGGTTGGTTCGCGAGAGCCGAGACCCGCTCTCCAAACCCGAGTTCGACTCCACCCTGTTCCCCCTCGATCCCCCTTCTTTCAGTTTTGAGATACCAGTGCCAGAGGAGAGACAATCAGATGATTTATCAGCACCTGAGTTTGGGTCTTTTGCTTTTGCAGAGACCATGGACGGCAGCAGTGACGACCGCACCAGAGGTCCCCAGCATGATCATACATTCATTATGGACCAGGGTGCGATCAACTCTACCCTGATCGCCTCTCTCGAGACAGTTCAGCAGCAGTTGAGGGATCAGGGAGCTTTCATGATAGAGATGAGGCGTGAGATGGAGCAGTTGAGAGCAGATCGCGAGCAGCGCGAGCCAGGAGACGGGCTGAGGATACCCGACCATGCGACAGCCGCCGCAGTAGCTGCAGCAGCCGCAGCAGATCCACCGAGACCGATGCGGGAGTTACACAACCCCGTATCGACTTTGATGCATCACTGGGTAGTTCTTCCAGCCATCGTAGGGGACTTCAAGTTCCCCCGAACACTTTGCAGCTCTTCCCCTGGTTCCACGGGCTCGCCACAGAGGAGCCCCATCTCCACCTCCAAGAGTTCTTGATGATCTGCAGCATAGTCCGCGACAGACAAGTGGACCAGGATACCATATGGATGTTTTCCTTCCCCTTCTCCTTAGCAGACAGAGCAGCCCCCTGGCTGAATCACTTGGGGAAGTTTGTCTACACTTGGGAGAAGCTCCGCACCGAGTACTTGTACAAGTACTACCCACTCGGGCGGACGAATGCAGCTAGAGCCCTGATCAGCAACTTCTCCATGCTCCCCAACGAGCAGTTCCATGAGGCATGGGAGAGGTTCCGTGAGCTGACCGACAGATGCCCGCACCATGACATCTCGAAGTCGAACCTAGTACAGAGCTTCTTCAGCGGGCTGACACCAGAGCTTCAGGGCTTGGTGAATGCTTCTTGTGGTGGGTCCTATTTCACCAAGGATCACGATCAGGTCTGGGCCATCTACGAGGAGATGGCCGAGAACTACATGGTGATGTCCCAGACCCGACTCTACACTCAGGGGAGACCCCAGCCACAGACCGTGCAGTACCAGAGGATAGCACGGGTTGACGCCGGTCCTTCCAGTTCGTCAGCGGCAGCAGCACAGGCAGATTCCACAGCCGCTGACATGGGGATCATCAACGAGAAGCTAGACCGGATGGAGATCATTGATAAGAAGTAGTGCTAGGGCATCACGCAGATGGAGCAGATGGCACAGACTCTGAGTGACCTAGAGACACAGCTCATGTGTCTCCAGGAGGCACAGACGACTTCCCAGCCCTGTCTTCAGGCACGAGGCGATCCGAGTAGCAACAGGAGCTCGTCCCAGCGCTCCAGCCACCAGCAGCCTAGACAGGTTCACCTTGTACAGGCGGAGCCGTACCAGCAGCCGCAGCTTCCTTACCACGCACCACCATCTCCGGACACACAGATGGTGGTATACCAGCCGGATCAGCCTCTGGCAGTACTCTCGCCAGCCCCTTACGAGTCAGAACCGTGGATGGATGTCAACGGGATTTGGTACGACCGATTGATGAATCCACATTTCATCATCTTTATTCTATCATTTTGGCACCAAAAACCCTAGCAAATGCCTGTAAATAGCATTAATATCATCATCTTAGCATTCATGCATGTGCATCTACATAGTGTATAAAATGTTGTAATTAAAGCCAAAATTATAGAATAAATAAAGAAAAGAAAAAGAATAAAATATTGTAAATATTTTATGACCCGAAACCCCGAGACCTAGGCATCTTGATGAATAGGTCGACCAGGAAATAAGTAGGGGGAGATAAGGGTCAAATACCAATACCTTCTATTCATTCTTTATTCATTTTGGGACCTATTTTTGGTTCCACTTTTTATACATCAAATAAAGAAACTTATACATGAAATTGTAGATAATTTAATAAAGAAAAATACAAAATTGATTTCACTGAAAAATAATGTATAGATAAAGAGTTATGGTCTGAATAAAATTCCAGAATTCCATCTTCCCAGACCCGTATCTCACAAATGACAACTCCAAATGCATCAAACTCACCTTTAATTGTATATAGAATAAAATAATTTATCCAATGGCGGTGGTTTCGCATTTGGCGGAGCTACGGTTTGAAAGTTGAGTTTTGGACCCTCATTGTATAAGTGTACAGAATAAAATATTCAGTTGATTATTTATTCATTATTCCTTTATTTTTATATTTTTATAATTTCATAAATATTACTTATAATAATAATGTACATTAAAATTGGAATAAAAACCTACAGAAAACTCAAAATAAAAATAAACATACATAGGTTATACAGGTATTATACATATACTTATACCTATACTTTTCACACTTATATTTTATTAAATATACAAAACAATTCAGAAAAATAAAATAAAAATATATTTAAGTGTATAAAAATACTTTACAAGTATATAAAATAATAAATAAAAATAATAAAATTAAAATATACAAAATAAAAATAAAAGTAATAAAGTATATAGATAATATACCTATATAGGGGTATAAAGGTAACTTGTAAAAATATACTTCATAAAAATAATTAAAAATCGGAATAAAATACTAAATAAAATAATAAACATTTTTATAAATAACCTAAAATTAATTAAATCATTTAATATTTTTTATTCAATTTACAAGACCTTCATTTAAATTTTGTCTTTTTGCGGATGACGTGGCCCAATCAGACCACGCCATCCGTTGACCGGGGGTCAACTCCTTGACCCCAGGTCTGTGCCCTCTAGACTTGTGCGAGCACCCATTTTCTTGTTTTTTTTACGGGCTATCCTTTCACCCTTTGGGGTTGCACCCTTCTGCAAACCTGCTCCCCTATGATCCCTCTTGCTCGCCCACCTTCTTCCTCGGGCAGAGGACCATCGTGCAGCCCGTTGTCACCTCATTTTTGCCGCCGCTTCACCATGTTTCAAAACACCCCCAGTTGCCCCTCTTCCAATTTGAACCACCTTGGCTTGAGCCAATACCTCCGAGGGCGTGCTGTTGGATCACCTGTGACAGAGGGAGAATCCCACACCTTGTCGAGGTGCATAGTTAGCTCGGCGGCGGATTCCACAACCACCTCCGGCCATTTGGCCGTCGAGGTTCTTCCTTGGGCATCTTCGCCCTCGAGGTCGTATTTTTTCCCTTTTTTCTTAGTTACTTAGCTAGCCGTAACTCTTAGGTCTCAATTTGTGGTTCTATTAGGTAATTTAATCGATTGTTCGCCAGTCACCGACCATCTCGCCGGAGCTTGCTCCAGCGAGCTTGTATTTGCACCATACGCCACCCATTCCACTCGTGCTTGCTCTGGGAACCTCTACTGTCGTTGTGCATGTACTTTCCAGGTCCCAGGTGCTGAGAGACCCCCTTCTGGGGTCGTTTTTGCCAGCGGACGAGATACCTAGAGCCACATCCAGCCCCTACCCTCGCGGCGGCGCGTCGGGGTGCCTCAGCCCATTTTGGTGTTGCTGTCGAGTCGGGGATTCTTCCAGGGACGTCAGGGACGATTTTGCGCAGCCAAGGAGCCTCGGGAGCGGAGAAGTGAGCTTGAAGAAGATCTCCCAGGCACCTGTTCTTCCCTATTCATCTAGCGGGCGTCCCAGCCGTTGATCCCGTCGTGTTCTTGCTGCAGCACAGCAACCGTCAGATCTTCTGTGCCCTTGACCGTCAGATCTCATCTTGGGATTTAATCTCGACCGTTATAATCGAAGGGGTATCGGGCCACGGATCGCTGCCACGTGTCAAGCCCACTCTCATCTGTCGTCCGTGCCCGCCGAAGTTGGGTATTTTGCGCCATTAACCCAATTAGTTTTTGTATTTATTAAATAACCTCGAAACATTTATCTGCAGTTGATTTATTTGTGTAATATTTACATTATACCCCTCAGGCCTTTGTCATATCACAGTTTGACCCTCGCCAGGTCACGTGCTTCACGCACGTGGTCTGGCGATTTTGCAGGGGGACCCCCAATCATCTTAGGCATTGTTATTTGGTCCACAAATTATTTTATTACAGTATAACTTTTTGGCGTAATTGCAATAAGCCCCTCCACTTTTTGGATAACAGCTCTTAAGTCCCCCCAGGCGCGTGCATTGCACGCGCGTGGGAGGACATTTTGCAGGAGAGCCCCTATGGCTTTTGATTTTGTTGTTTGGCCCAGAAACGTTTTGTTTCAGTTCATTATTTTATGAACAATTGCAGGCGTGCCCCTGACTTTTCTGATTATTACATAAATGCCCCTGCCAGGCCTTTAACTTGTGCTTGCTAGATCTATTTATTTAGGGCCTTGTTTTAAGTCCAAAAATTTTCAAAATTTAGGGTTAAGCTCCTGCCCTATTTTTAGTTTTGAATTTTTCTTGCAATTTCATATTTATTAAAAATCAAAAACATGCTTTTTATTTACTGTCTAGCTTAGAAAATACCAAAAAAATCAAAATACCTCGAAAAATTCCAAAAAAAATTCCCTAGTGTGTCTTTTAACCTATTCTAGTGTCAGTCCAAAATTCACTAAAAATCTCAAAAGGAAACAACTAAAAATTTAAAAACACTCAAAAACTTCAAAAAAATCATAAAATTGTAGAAAACTCCAAAAATAGCAAACTCAGTTCCTGTTTACTCCATATTTCATTCTCTTTATTTGAAAATTAGTGTGAAAAATTTTGGTTGATGTTTGCTAATTTTAATTCACATTTTACTCACAGCTAGCACAATTTTCACTGTTTTCCCTTATTTCAGTATTTAAAAATACCAAAAACATTTAAAAAATTCCCAAAAATCACAAAAACAGTAAAAAATCCTAAAAACATAAAAAACATTTGATTTCTGAATTTTTGGTAATTTTTGCACATTTTTATAAATACTTTATCTAGTCTTTTATTACTTTATCTTTATATTCCAATATTGAAAAAGAAATTAAAAAAATATATAATATAAAATTATAAAAATCAGAAATTTAAAAATCAAAATACAAAATCAAAAATTAGATTAAAATAAAAAAAATTAAAAATTAAAAACCCACAAAAATTTCATTGTTTGCTTGCTTAGTGTAGACACTTCACTCTTCACTCACATTCACTTGTGCACATTTGTTTGAATTACCATGCTTGCTCCTTGTGTTCAAACTCTCTGCATACTTGCCCTTTACATCATTTGTGCAGAGTTAAAAATAAATTTTAACTCCACATTTATTTCTAATTATTGATCTTTAGTGTGGGTTAATTATTGATTTTAGTCCGAGATTTATCATGGGTCGTCACAGCGACAGGTGTCTCCGCCTTGTGTGAGATACCACTTTTAGACTCCGTGAATTTCAGCTAAATCAAATGGTGTCGTTGCCGGATAGCAACATCGCGTAGATCAGTTTTTGTTTGTGTTTGTGATCATTGGTCTACCTTTGCGGCTTTTATTTCTGCTTGTTTTATTTTCCTTATTTTTGATATATCTTTTGAATTGTCTAACCACTCTCCTTGTTTGGATTCCGTGCGAGGTACGCAGATCGAGGGAGGAGCCCTTCTTGGAGCACCTTGGCACCCACGTGAAGCGGCTTTAGCTTAGCACGAAGAAGGACTTGGAGGAATTTTGAAGACAACTCCTTAGCATTTATTTCCTTGCATTTATTTTTGTAATATGTGAGAGAGAGACCTATTATTGTAATAATACAGGTACCCCCGGACACTTGACTCTTGCGAGCCTAATTTCCAAGTGATTGTTCACTTGGGGGCTCACTGCGATTTTTGTCGGCTTTTCTCGCATTCTTTTTATTTTTGTTTTGTTTTTCGATTTTAGTTATTTTGTGTGATTGAGCCCCTAGCTTTAGGAGTTGCTTGCGATAGATTAGGTCCAAACACATTAATCACCCTTGCATGTGCCTATAGATTCGTTTGGACTTAGTCAAATTTTAAACAGTTGATCATCACCTTCAATCCGTCGCGCCGCGAGCTCTCCCTGCAAAGCGCTTTCTCCTAAACTCAAGTGTGTTGAGCAGAGGAGGGGTGAGCCTAGATCGGGCTCTAGGGTTGAGGATTGTTGGTCAACTTGTGGTTCTTCCCGATAATAGCAATTTCTGAAACTTAGGGCGATTTCATCGGCTTTTGCATTTGCATATAGTTAGGTTTCAATTCTGCTGATCATCCTTGCATGTAGAGTGCTGGAGGCAATGTGAGCATTTACGCTTTAGCATCCATCATTATTTGTCGCTTGCATTGCTTTTCCGCCTCTCCCTCTGATTTTGCCAACCTAGGTGCTTAAAGGAATTGATTCCCCGATAGGCTCGTGCATTTCTCACTCAAAATCCAAAAAAGTGATAATCAGTAAAATTGGGACTGATAAGTTTACTTGACCCTAAAACCGATCAAAAGAAAAATATTGTATTGGGGCGAGTAATCCCCTCATTGTCCTCATTTTTATTTGCTCGCGCACACACTAAGGTTAGAGCCCAAAATCCCATTCAGCACCCTAAGTGTTTGTGCAATTTTGGACTTCTCACCTAACTCTAAAACAGACAAGATAAAAAGACCGCTCTTCGCGGTCTCTACCGAGTTGAGTAGGTGAATTGAGGGTTTGTATTCTTTTCATTTTTGTCTGTGATTGTTTTGTGTGTGTCCTAGATCATCTCTACGCATTTGCGCCTTTTCTTCACTCTCTTGACTTGACCGCCGTGCTCTCCCGATCATTTCCTTTTGATTTTGAGATGGATCCCTGGAGTACTTTTTATCCGGACTTTGCGGATTCCGCGCTCGCTCCAGCGGCGCCATTCTGATAACAGGCCTGATCACTAGGGTATGAGGTACAAAAATCAGGTCGTTGTGACCCAAGCAATCAGACCACGTATATCAAGAAGAATCAACCACTCAAACAGATGAAAATAATCAAGCACGAAAGAAGAGCGGTCTAGCTATAGGATTAACCTGGTATAGCTCCCAGGGTCGAACACAAGGAGCACGGATTGGCCTAGGGCCTACGAAGTAGTGAAAATGAAATAAAAATAAAAGAAAATGTTTTTTAGAGGTTTTTATGAATTTTTATATTTTTTTGGATTTTCAAATTATAAAGAAAATAAAAGAAAGTAAAATCTAGGCAACTTCAACAATTTATTAAACACACCAAAAATAATGCAAAAATTAAGGAAAAATTGTTTTTATGTTTTTTAGGTTTTTAAGTGTTTTTGGTGAATTTTTGGCAATTTTCTAATGGGTAGATTATTTTCTAAAAATCAAACAGTGCGAAAAATGAAAGGTACTGTCCAGCAAGGCTTAAGACCCAAAAATAAAATATTTAAGGATCTCAAAAAGCCCTGGAGGTAATTTTCCTGTAATCTAGAAGGAATAAGGAAAATTTAGGCACCCTAATTATTGTTTTTTTATTTTTAAATTATTTATTATAATTTTTATGAGTTTTTAGGGGTTTTTCAATTTTTAGGGTTTTTAGGCAATGAAAAATAGCCAAATTGGCTAGAAAATCAAACAACAAGCAAACAACAGTATCTAATTTTTTTATAATTTTTGGGGGTGTTTTTATATTTTTTTGGTATTTTTAAACCTAGACAGTAGCTAAAAAAATAGGTTTTTGAATTTTTAAAAATACTAAATGAAATCAGAAATGTCCTCAAAAATCCCTAAAATTTCTACATCATGGCAGGAGCCATGTGTCAAAATCTCATTGGATTTGGAGGTGATTTGATATTTTATTCAAAAATAACAAGGGGGCACTGTGCACAGGGACGTAAGTGCAAATACCCGAGAATCTGGGGGCCCAGGTGCAAAATACCCAGCAAGTCACGCGCGTGGCGCGTGGCTGGGGCACTCAGGGGCCTATTTGTAATAAAAACCTACTTCTTGGACCTTTTGGTAACTGGTACCAAAAAGTCCAAGGGTATGGTTGCAAATATCCCACTAAAATCCGCACATGCGTGAATAACAGGCTCACAGGGGTATAAAAGCAATTACCAAAAAGTTTCTATTCATTACATAACAGCCCAGAACTACAGGGAAAGAAATGCAAATAACCCTAAACTACACGTGACGACGCACGTGGTCTCATACAAACAGGGGCATACATGCAAATCTAAACAAACACGAGGTCCACAATGCAATTTACCCTACGAAAATAAAGTTCTAAAAATATTTACAGGACTAAGACGAAAAAGACAAACTAAGAGGGGGCCCTAAGTAAATTACCCCTTTATTCGTCGACGGCCAGATGCGCGCCACGTGGAAGATCGGTCGGCTCTGGATGGGGGGCGCGTCTCTTCTTCAGCTCGGGGGCTCGATCGACGGTGGAGGCGAGGACACGTGGGAGATCGGGCGGTTCTGGGCTCAGGTACCTCTCTCCTCTGCTGCGAACGGTCCAGATGAGCTCCTCGGAGTGATCGACGATCGCTGCTCCTCGGAAGATGGACGGCTGAGATCAAAACTGGAGCGGAGGCGTCATCGGACGGTTCTGGAGGATGGTGGAAGAACACGACGCCGGCGAACTTCGCCGGCCTCGTGCGTGAGTTGTACTCCTCCTCAGCTGCTCCTGATGATCGGAACGGGTCCGCGGTGAAGCTCCGCAGCTGGTAGTGGACTTCGATGGCCCGGCCGAGCCCTGGAGGGGCTCCGGCGAGGCTGGCGGCGCGAAGCTCCTGGCTGGAATGTAAGAGGGGCTCAGATGCCTCCCGTTGGACCTGCAAAGCAAACCAAAAGCTTCGCGGGTCGAGGGCAAAGTGCCTCGACCCCAAGAAGCGTCGTGAGGGTGAACGGTGCGGCGGGGTGAATGAGCTCCGGCGAGCGACAGGTGGTGGAGCTCGACTCCCAACTCCGGGGCGAGTTGGGTTGAACGAGTGGGCGAAGAATGTGCGTGGGGGAACGACGAAGATGGTAGTGTGCTCCGATGATCGAGATAGTGTGCGTGATGTTCGGAATCAGAGGAACACAGCAAGGAGTCGATTTGGGGGTAACTTAAAATTAGACTAAACAAGAAGGAACGAAGGTTACCTGGGTGATGCTGGAGACTATGCTGGAGCTTAGCTAGCTCCTGGTCCTTGCCTCAAGGGTCGTCAACGCCCGAGGCTCGAGCTCCGATTGAACGTCGGAGCACGGCGGCGCGAGGCAGCCGGATCGATGGTCCGAGCACCTCCTCCTCTCTGCGACACCGGCAAATGCAAGCTGTCACCTTGCTGGTTGCGATGGAGGTCACTGGAGAGAGAATGGGGAGCCAAAGATGACAGTGGAGTGCGGCGGAGCTCGGGATATATAGTGCTAGGGGTCCGGCTAAATGGGAGTCGGGCACGAAGATCGGAGCGTGGATCCCCATGCAAACCTCCGGGCGAGGATCTCGGATGTGCGCAGATGGATTAGGACCCGGGGTTTGATGGGTTGGCGATCAGATCTGGTGGGGGTAATTGGGAGAAGTCGGGTCGAAATGCAGATCCGCGGCTCTGGTGGTCCTGGGGGAGGTGTTGACCGGGGGTCAACAATCCCCCGTGGACCAATCAGAGCCCGCCAATTATTGAAATTTTATTTGATTTTTTTGGGGCCTTAAATGGCCGAATTTTCAAAAACTTAAAACATGAAAAATGTTTGTTTTAATTTTTTCTATTTTTTTGTGATTTTTAATTAATTTTTGGAAATTAAAATAAGGTATTTACATATTATAGCTATACATAGATATATGTAGGATTTTTTATTTTGATTTTTAATTAGTTATTTTTATACATTTTTATTCCTATTTTATATTTTATTTATTTATAGGATAAAATGAGGAATAAAAGGCTATTTTTATTTTATTTTTATTATTTATATACATGGGTTAATTAGTTAGTTATATACATGATATATACATGGTATATATACAAGATGTTTTTGTATTTTTAATTTTGTAATTTTTATTTGATTTTTGTTTTAATTCTTTTTATTTATTTTATTTACAAAACATAAAAAGGAATATTTACAAAAAGTTTTGGAAATAAAGAAATTTATTTACAAGGTGAAATAAATATAAGATAGGGGTTTATGTACATGGTGAAAGGTTGTTTTTAGGATTTTGATTTTTAACTTTTTATTTTGTTTTTAATATGCTATAAATATGTACAAAATATATACAAGTATTTACAACATATTTTTGGTTGAGGAAAAATATTATTTTATTTATTTACAAGTATATACACATGTGAGCCCCTATCTCCCTCTACTTGGCTTTTTATGCGGTCAGGCCCATGCTGAGCCCTCCCTTGGGTTAGGTTGCTCAATATTTATTCTAAATATTTCCCTCTTTTTCTTTTTCATCTTTATTCTTTTATTTTTGCACAAAAACATGCTAATTATTTATATTTACAAGAATGCATGCTTTTGCTAATTTTTCCTATTTACACATATCTACATGCATTTGCATAGGTTTTTGTAGCTAAAATATAAGAATAAAGAGTGATGAATGGGTATTCATCACCACCTCCCTTTTATCAGGAGGATCCTCCTCCTACTTTTTCTGATTTTTGTACATATCCGCCTCAGCCACAGTATCAGACCTCGGACTTCTACCCACCTCCACACCCACATGTATATTATCCGCCTCCACGTCCACATCCACCCGAGTCTGACCTGTTGGAGTCACCTCTCGTGACCTCCATGAGTGTTGTCATGAACCTAATGCTAGAGCACATCAATTTGATGAAGGAAAATCTTGACACTTTGAGAGAATATCGGACTAGTGCTCTTTTCATCGAGGATACAGCTTTGCTTGTGAAGAATCATGGGAGATTGCAATCGCCAAAAATACAAAAAAATGAGAAAAAATTAAAAATCCAAAAAGATTTCGGGAGACAGTTGGTTGATCAAGATTTTGAGGGGAGAGTCCACTTGCCAGAACCCTTGACCACACATCCATTCACACCTAGTCCCACCCTTGACCCCGAGAATGTCGCTGTACAGACTGCTCTTGGCATGCCTCGTGTATACGCTGATTCTGATTTCCTCCCTTGTATGGAGGAAGTCCAAAAATTCAAAAAAATGTTAACTGAACCCGAAGTGGTGGCTACTATTCATGAGATTATCCGTGCCCCACTTCAACAGGCCATGACCCAATTATCTGCTCCTCTTCCCCAGAAGAGAAAGCGGAGGAGCAGATCTGAGCGTCACATTCTGACCATGGCCACTGCCCTTGCCATCACACACCGTCCCATTCCCAAGAAGAAGAACACAGCTACACCTCTCATCACTTGCACCATCTCTGACTACACTTGTGATCGCACTCTCCTGGACGGCGGTGCATCTATTAGCATAATACCCTTCTCGCTGGTACAGTCTCTTCACTTAGGGCCTCTCAAGAAGACCAGGATGATCGTTCAGTTTGCTGATGGATCTATCAAGAGGCCGAAGGGTATCCTTGAAAACGCCGTCATTTCTATTCAGGGCACGAGCCACCATGTTGATTTTGTCGTATTGCCCATGGAGACCTCCACAGGGGAGCCGTCTCCAATCATCTTGGGACGACCATTCCTCGCCTCTGCGAGGGTCGTTATTGACTATGGATCAGGAGAGATTCGCTTCCGTCCTGTTGACGAGAGCGAAGTGTTGATCACCACACCCACAGTTGACCAGAGACCTGCACCTGATGCACCTTCACCGATTATAGCTGACTCTGAGGCATGTGACCTACCTGATGCTACTAGAGATACTTCCTTAGCGATCCCTGATGAGACCCGACGAATCCCCCGAAAGGGGAGGAAGTCGGAAAGCATGGACCTCACTGATCCTCCTCCTGGTGTGTGGCGATATGTTGATGAGATCCAGAGTATTTACGTGATTGAACCATTTGAGCGGGGGGCAGATACCAAAACTATTGAGGAGGTTTATGATGTAGCCCATTATTTTGAGAGACCTCATAAGGAAACGAATGACCTAGGTAAGACTAGACGGGACGGACCTGGTTTGATTACTTCCACTGATATGTCCGTACCTGGTCCTTCACAAGTAAAGATGATTGAGGTCGGTTATGATGCTGCCATTTATTTTGATAGATTCAGACCTCATGTTGAAGACAAGGGTTCAGGTGAGAGTCTTGAGGACGAACAGAGTTCGTATACTTCCACTGATGATTTCGTTCCTTTTGACTTTGGCCTGGACGATCCCTCGCAGGACGACTCCGATTACACTTCTTCCGAGGATGATGAGTTTGTCCCATTTCACTTTGACATCTGCGAGACTTCCAAGGCCGGACCTAGTCGTACTTCTTCCACTCGCCCGTCTGTGCCTTCACACCATAGGACCACCAAGGGAGAACCGAGCCATACTGCTTCCATTGATCAGTTCATCCCTTTCCGTTTTGATTCCACTGAGGGCCTTCACCGTGTCGACCCTGATCGGCCTCCGTCCACTGTGGACCCCGATGTCGACATACATCATATCAGATCTATCCCTCAGCGGTCCCGCAAGAAGGTTTGCTTTCTACCTTCTGATGATCACCCATTTATGTTGTAGATTCTGTCCTGTGACTCTCTTTCCATCTCCTGTTTTTGCTCGTCTACCCATTTCTCATGTTTGCCTTGCTTAGGACGTACTTTATCCTATGTATAGGAGGGGTAGACGAGTTGAGTGTTCATTCTTTGTTCCGTGTCATCACTCCTGTTGTTGCCTATACTTAGGGCTTCTTTTACCCTAAGTATAGGGGGAGTGGTGTGTACATCCGCTGATCTCATTTCCAGTCTCATCTCTTTTCTTCTTTTCTTCTTTTCTTCTTTTCCTTTTCTATTTTATTTATCTATCAAAAAGGTGCCGCCCTTGTAGATAGTTTTCCATACTTAGGACGCACTTTGTCCTAAGTATAGGGGGGTGTGCACCCCGAGTTTTAATTCATTTCGATCATCTCCGTTGTCTCCTCTTCTTATCTATACTTAGGGATATCTTACCCTAAGTATAGGGGGAGACAATCTGAGTACGATCTGTTCATTCCCACCCTTGACCCTCCCTGCGTTGTGTACAGTCTGTTATACTTAGGATTATTTGATCCTAAGTATAGGGGGGACGGTCAACTTCTCATTGATTCATTTATGTATTTATTTATTCTTTAGACTTGCCCATACTTAATACGAGTTATGTCTTCTCTTTTCTCTCCGATCTATGAGGACATAGCTCAAGCTAAGTATAGGGGGGTCGTATATACTACGTATATACTTTAGCCATAACTCGTACTTTCGTATTTTCTTAAAATTAATATGGCTAAAAATTCTTTAAACCTCATTAAAATCCTTAATAAAAAGTTGTTATGTTCCTCAAATTCTTTTTGTATTTAATGATTAATAAATCAGGTGAAATTTTTTTTTGCAAAATGTTTGAAAAATAGCTTGAAAATCTTTGTGAACATCTATTGAAAACTATTTTGAAAATATTTTATTACATGTTTTCAATCTGTGTAAAATGTGTGGATTATAAAATTTCTTTTCTTTGTGTGGAAAAAATGTTTGAAAAATGATTTGCAAATGGTTTGAAAAATGGTTGCAAAAATATTTGAAAAACATATATATACTGTTTTGAAAGCCTTTGCAAAATGATTTCAAATGTGTGTACATGTTTGTAAAAATGTTTGTAAAAATTATTTTGGACTATAGTTTTCAAAAATTGTTTGAAAAATTTGTGTCAAATAAGTTTGAGGAATACTTACATCTCACCAAAAATTCACTATATATATGTATAAAATTGACCACTTACCACTGTAAATTCTTAAAATCCACTTCTTGTATATATAAGAAGCACTCCCGTGTACATATTTTTAACCTAGTTTTTAGCCAAAACTTTTTGTTTTCAAAAATCCCAAAAACATTTGCAAAATTAAAATCCAAAAACATTTGAAAAATCTTTTTGAAAAAAAATGCATCTGCATATGCATCATCGTCATCTTTTCAAAAATCCATAAAAAGTTCAAAATCTTTAAAAATTGCATCACAAAAATATTTTCTGTATTGCATTGCATAGCATGAGCAGTTTTCGGATTGAGTTTGATAGTTGAACAAGTCTAAGTAAAATCCGGAGATTGGAGCTTGATTGGACCTTAAAATCTACCTAATAACAGGAACCTTATAGGAACTGGGTTTGAGGTACTTCAGGTCTAGTTGACTTAATTCTTTGAGGATCACGGGACTTGGTTCAATGGATTCTTGACCGCCTAAGTAGAGTATTTCGGAACACACGCACGATTCTTGTTGATAATGACCTAACTTGGACACCTGCACCTTTCACATGGCTCAACTCAGTTGGAGTGGTGAGGGGATTGGATTTGCCGGTATGAGACGCACACAAGTGGAAACATTTGTCCTCCTCTAGGGAGGGAAGTGCACCCCAACCCGTCCAGTGATTAGGAAGTCTAAAGACAGGAGGCTGTGGGTTGCGATAAAGCTTCAAAAGAGGGATAGTCTACTTGCTCAATAGGAAAAACTCCTTATGTAAATGTTGTTGTATATAGTATTAAAAAAAGGTTCAGGCATGTACAAAAATAAAAAGCCTGCAAGTATGTACAAAGTCAATAAGCAAGCTTGAGTTCCAAAGTCAAATATGTGAGCCTGCAGCAGGATGACTTGACTACACTGGTCTTGCATCCCAGGATAGGTAGCTACACTGGCTACCGTCCATTCTTCTCTTCACCCCCTCCTCTTGAGCTGGTTGCCACTTGAACTTAGAAGGGAATACCCCGCTCCTCGAGGATGGAGTTATTGGATTGGGGAATCATTGGGTTGTCGTACTGGAGAAGTCAGTTTCTTTGTCATTCTAGTTGGGGAGAGCCACCATCACTTACACTGTATGAGTCAGATTCATGGTCGTAAGAGTTTGCGTATGAGTTGAAGTATTTCTGACCTGGCTATTGAGGAGACTTGGACAGGGTTTTGGGATTCTCAGGGACTGTTGGATTTCAAATACGGTTCTCATTAAGGTTCCGCCCGCACTAAAATTCCAAAGGTCCGACTTAAGCTCCAAACTTTGATTTTGTAAAGACAAGTTTGATAATCAGATAAAATCCAAGTTCTTCTTTTTCTTTTCTTTCTTTTTCTTTTTGCACTTATTGCATAAGTGTTTGCTAGGGACTAGCAAAGGTAAAGTATATGGGGATGATGAATCCACATTTCATCATCTTTATTCTATCATTTTGGCACCAAAAACCCTAGCAAATGCCTGTAATTAGCAATAATATCATCATCTTAGCATTCATGCATGTGCATCTACATAGTGTATAAAATGTTGTAATTAAAGCCAAAATTATAGAATAAATAAAGAAAAGAAAAAGAATAAAATATTGTGAATATTTTATGACCCGAAACCCCGAGACCTAGGCATCTTGATGAATAGGTCGACCAGGAAATAAGTAGGGGGAGATAAGGGTCAAATACATATACCTTCTATTCATTCTTTATTCATTTTGGGACCTATTTTTGGTTCCACTTTTTATACATCAAATAAAGAAACTTTATACATGAAAGTTGTAGATAATTTAATAAAAAAATACAAAATTGATTTCACTGAAAAATAATGTACAGATAAAGAGTTATGGTCTGAATAAAATTCCAGAATCCCAACTTCCCAGACCCGTATCTCACAAATGACAACTCCAAATGCATCAAACTCACCTTTAATTGTATATAGAATAAAATAATCTATCCAATGGTGGTGGTTTCGCATTTGGCAGAGCTACGGTTTGAAAGTTGAATTTTGGACCCTCATTGTATAAGTGTACAGAATAAAATATTCAGTTGATTATTTATTCATTATTTCTTTATTTTTATATTTTTATAATTTCATAAATATTACTTATAATAATAATGTACATTAAAATTGGAATAAAAACCTACAGAAAACTCAAAATAAAAATAAACATACATAGGTTATACAGGTATTATACATATACTTATACATATACTTTTCACACTTATATTTTACTAAATATACAAAACAATTCAGAAAAATAAAATAAAAATATATTTAAGTGTATAAAAATACTTTACAAGTATATAAAATAATAAATTAAAATAATAAAATTAAAATATACAAAATAAAAATAAAAGTAATAAAGTATATAGATAATATACCTATATAGGGGTATAAAGGTAACTTGTAAAAATATACTTCATAAAAATAATTAAAAATCGGAATAAAATACTAAATAAAATAATAAACATTTTTTATTAAATAACCTAAAATTAATTAAATCATTTAATATTTTTTATTCAATTTACAAGACCTTCATTTAAATTTTGTCTTTTTGCGGATGACGTGGCCCAATCAGACCATGCCATCCGTTGACCGGGGGTCAACTCCTTGACCCCAGGTCTGTGCCCTCTGGACCTGTGCGAGCACCCATTTTCTTGTTTTTTTTCGCGGGCTATCCTGTCACCCTTTGGGGTTGCACCCTTCTGCAAACCTGCTCCCCTATGATCCCTCTTGCTCGCCCACCTTCTTCCTCGGGCAGAGGACCATCGTGCAGCCCGTTGTCACCTCGTTTTTGCCGCCGCTTCACCATGTTTCAAAACACCCCCAGTCGCCCCTCTTCCAATTTGAACCGCCTTGGCTTGAGCCAATACCTCCGAGGGCGTGCTGCTGGATCACCTGTGACAGAGGGAGAATCCTACACCTTGTCGAGGTGCATAGTTAGCTCGGCGGCGGATTCCACAACCACCTCCGACCATTTGGCCGTCGAGGTTCTTCCTTGGGCATCTTCGCCCTCGAGGTCGTATTTTTTCCCTTTTTTCTTAGTTACTTAGCTAGCCGTAACTCTTAGGTCTCAATTTGTGGTTCTATTAGGTAATTTAATCGATTGTTCGCCAGTCACCGACCACCTCGCCGGAGCTTGCTCCGGCGAGCTTGTATTTGCACTATACGCCACCCATTCCACTCGTGCTTGCTCTGGGAACCTCTACTGTCGTTGTGCATGTACTTTGCAGGTCCCAGGTGCTGAGAGACCCCTTCTGGGGTCGTTTTTGCCAGCGGATGAGATACCTGGAGCCACATCCAGCCCCTACCCTCGCGGCGGCGCGTCGGGGCGCCTCAGCCCATTTTGGCGTCGTTGTCGAGTCGGGGATTCTTCCAGGGACGTCAGGGATGATTTTGCGCAGCCAAGGAGCCTCGGGAGCGGAGACGTGAGCTTGAAGAAGATCGCCTAGGCACCTGTTCTTCCCTGTTCATCTAGCGGGCGTCCCAGCCGTTGATCCCGCCGTGTTCTTGCTGCAGCACAGCAACCGTCAGATCTTCTGTGCCCTTGACCGTTAGATCTCATCTTGGGATTTAATCTCGACCGTTATAATCGAAGGGGTATCGGGCCACGGATCGCTGCCACGTGTCAAGCCCACTCTCATCTACCGTCCGTGCCCGCCGAAGTTGGGTATTTTGCGCCATAAACCCAATTAGTTTTTGTATTTATTAAATAACCTCGAAACATTTATCTACAGTTGATTTATTTGTGTAATATTTACATTATACCCCTCAGGCCTTTGTCATATCACAGTTTGACCCTCGCCAGGTCACGTGCTTCGCGCACGTGGTCTGGCGATTTTGCAGGGGGACCCCCAATCATCTTAGGCATTGTTATTTGGTCCACAAATTATTTTATTACAGTATAACTTTTTGGCATAATTGCAATAAGCCCCTCCACTTTTTGGATAACAGCTCTTAAGTCCTCCCCAGGCGCGTGCATTGCACGCGCGTGGGAGGACATTTTGCAGGAGAGCCCCTACGGCTTTTGATTTTGTCGTTTGGCCCAGAAACTTTTTGTTTCAGTTCATTATTTTATGAATAATTGCAGGCGTGCCCCTGACTTTTCTGATTATTACATAAATGCCCATGCTAGGCCTTTAACTTGTTTTTGCTAGATCTATTTATTTAGGGCCTTGTTTTAAGTCCAAAATTTCTCAAAATTTAGGGTTAAGCTCCTGCATGCTTGTATTTTGACGCCCTATTTTTAGTTTTGAATTTTTTGGCAATTTCATATTTATTAAAAATTCAAAACATGCTTTTTTTATTTACTGTCTAGCTTAGAAAATACCAAAAAATATCAAAATACCTCGAAAAATTCCAAAAAAAATCCCTAGTGTGTCTTTTAACCTATTCTAGTGTCATTCCAAAATTCACTAAAAATCTCAAAAGAAAAACACTAAAAATTTAAAAACACTCAAAAACTTCAAAAAAATTCATAAAATTGTAAAAAACTCAAAAAATAGCAAACTCAGTTCCTGTTTACTCCATATTTCATTTTCTTTACTTGAAAATTAGTGTGAAAAATTTTGGTTGCTGTTTGCTAATTTTAATTCACATTTTACTCACAGCCAGCACAATTTTCACTGTTTTCCCTTATTTCAGTATTTAAAAATACCAAAAACACTTTGAAAAATTCTCAAAAATCACAAAAATAGTAAAAAATCCTAAAAACATAAAAAACATTTGATTTCTGAATTTTTGGTTATTTTTGCACATTTTTATAAATACTTTATCTAGTCTTTTATTACTTTGTCTTTATATTCCAATATTGAAAAAGAAATTAAAAAAATATAAAATATAAAATTATAAAAATCAGAAAATTAAAAATCAAAATACAAAATCAAAAATTAGATTAAAATAAAAAAAATTAAAAATTAAAAACCCACAAAAATTTCATTGTTTGCTTGCTTAGTGTAGACACTTCACTCACATTCACTTGTGCACATTTGTTTGAATTACCCTGCTTGCTCCCTGTGTTCGAACTCTCTGCATACTTGCCCTTTACATCATTTGTGCAGAGTTAAAAATAAATTTTAACTCCACATTTATTTCTAATTATTGATCTTTAGTGTGGGTTAATTGTTGATTTTAGTCCGAGATTTATCGTGGGTCGTCACAGCGATAGGTGTCTCTGCCTTGTGTGAGATACCACTTTTAGACTCCGTGAATTTCGGCTAAATCACCGACCCCAGCCCGGTATCCGACGAGACCATCCCGGATTCCGTTGGTCGGCCGGTGGTTCCAGCTCCCAACAGCAGCCGTCTGGACAGGGTGGCCAGTACAGCCATAAGAGGGATCACCAGCAGCAGCAGCCCCCAGCGTACACCCAACAGCAGCAGCAACAGTCACAGCAGTATGGTCCTCGTCCCTATCAGCAGGGACAGTCTTGGAGGCATGACCAGCCTCACCAACCGCAGCATCATCCACAGGCATACCCCTCTCACCTTCAGCAACAGCAGCAGCCTCACTACCAGCGAGGCTACCCGTCAGGTTCTCATGGGTCATCCTATGAGAACCCCGCCTTAGATGACATAGCCCGCCTCCTCACAGATCAGCAGGCTACATTCCGACGGGAGATGGATGAGTTCCGCCAGGAGATGCGGGACATCGTGAGAGGGAAGGCCGCCATCCCTGCCCAGATAGAGCCCAATCCGAACAACCTCAAGAGGAAGTCTGAGCAGGTAGTTTGTACTGAGTATGCCACTCCTAGTGATACATTTGGAGATATGTCTGCATATTTGTTTGATACTGATTTTGTCACACTTAGGAGCGGTAGGATGCCAGCAGGCGGCGCCTCGTCTGAGCGACACCCAGAGGCCGCTTCCAGAGCGCCCGATGAGGAGGAGAGCGGTGCTGATGCCGCTAGAGATGATGACAGTGGTACTGATACCACCAGGGATGCTGATCCCACCGGCGGTACTGAGGCCGCTGTTTCACCAATTGGAGGAGGTGGTACTGAGGCCACCCATGTTGCCGAGCCAGAGCGCGGTACTGAGGCCGCGAGTCGACCAGCCGAGGGTGGTGCTGATGCCACCAGTTTTACTTCTGAGATTCCTGTAGTTTTTCCCTCTGTTGATGTATCTCGGAACATTTCTGGCAATAAAGGAAAGGGTTTATTTTCTTCTGGTCCACCTGTGGTGCTTGATGTATGTGTGGATCCTGCCGTCGAGCAGTCTAGACCCTCTCCTAGTCCTTCATCTGAGAAGGACCCTGTTATCCCCTTCCCTAGAGCTCTTCAGATGGGAAAGGGGAAGAAAATTGAAAATCCAAAAAAGAGGTAGCAGGAAGAGTTCATCCAGCAGATGATAGACCGTTTCCACATTCAGCTGACTCTTCAGGAGGCTTGCAGCACATCCCTCTACTCCAACTTTCGCTTAGACACAGGACCACAGTCAGGAGGAAGAGGAGGAACCACCAGTCCGAGATCCATGTGCTGACCAGAGCTACTTGTTTCGCGATCCAGAACCGTCTGCCGGCCAAGAGGCCAGACTCAGGAGCCCCATATGTCAGATGCCATATCAGAGAGCAGAGGTTCGACCGTACTCTATTAGACAGCGGATCATCGATCAACCTACTTCCGGCAGCCCTTCTTGACCGCTTCGAGTTGGGCACTCTTCGATAGAGCAGGACAGTCCTTCAGTTTGCTGATCGATCTATCAAGAGGCTGAAGGGGTTGCTGAGGGATGTTTTCATCATGATTCAGGGCCTGCAATTCCCCGTGAACTTCGTAGTGTTGGACATGGAGATCCCTGAGCCAGTGACCGATACCCCCATCATTCTAGGTCGCCCGTTCTTGGACACAGCCAAGGCAGTGACCGACCATGATAGCGGGAAGGTATACGTTCGCGTCAAGGGCGAGAGTGTACAAATAGAGACGGTCGAGGACAGTAGAGCCAGAGATAGATCATGCTCAGAGACTACTTCCGATACAGAGCAGATGACAGATGCTGGGCCAGACATCCACCAGGACTGCGACTTTGTGATTACAGATGATGAGGCAGTATGGGCAGATCCAGATGTACAGGCCATCCTCACTTTCAGAGTCCGCTGATGCAGAGACGCCAGCAGAGGAGAGCTTGGAGAGCGCATTCCTGGTCCAGGATACCTTAGAGGCAGCAGAGCCGGTTCTCGACCGCGAGACTGATTTATTTTATGATGATGGTGGTACTGAGGCCACCTTGGATGATACAGATCCCTCAGAGTCAGATTTTGACTAGGCAATTCCAGATCTGACTTCCACTGAGCCTGCAGCTAAGGAGGAGGTAGATGCCGAGCAGAGCAGAGACAGTCCATCAGGGTAGCCTTCTCCAGTTTCAGAGTGTGATAGAGAGTTTCAGTTCTCCCATGCGGATTTGGCAGCCTTCACGCAGAGTTTTCAGAGGCCAGATCCACCAGCACCCAGTTGTCCAGAGTTGAAGCCACTCCCTGTGTCGCTGAAGTCTAGGTTCCTTGCGGGTGAGCATGAGATGTACCCAGTCATTATCTCCGCTGATTTGACTGGAGAGAAGAAATCCCGTCTGATGGGGGTTCTTGAAAAGAACCGCAAGGCGATAGGATGGAGCGTAGCAGATCTTCAGGGGATAAGTCCGGCCATGTGCTCCCACCATATCTATCTCGAGGATGAGACAAAGCCGTCACGTGAGTTCCAGCGGCGGCTGAACCCGAATCTGAGAGAGGTTGTCATGAAGGAGATATCGAAATGGTGGAGCGCCGATTTTATCTACCCCATCTCCGACTCCAAGTGGGTCAGCCCTTTGCATGTGGTGCCCAAGAAGACGGGCATCACTACAGTAGTCAGCGAGTCTGGAGAGGAGATTACTACACAGGTACCCACTTCTTGGCAAGTCTGCGTGGATTACAGACGACTCAACCAGGCCACCAAGAAGAATCATTTCCCCCTGCCCTTTATAGATCATATCATTGAGAGACTGGCAGGGAAGAGCCATTATTGTTTTCTGGATGGGTACTCCGGCTACAAACAGGTGGCCATCGCTCCCGAGGACCAGGACAAGACTACCTTTACCTGTCCCTTCGGCACATACGCCTTCAGACGCATGCCATTCGGGCTATGCAATGCCCATGTGACTTTTCAGAGATGCATGCTATCAATCTTTTCGGACATGGTAGGGGAGTGCTTGGAGGTCTTCATGGATGATTTCTCGGTTTACGGCGATGGATTCGACTTCTGTCTTGATTGCCTAGACTAAGTCCTTCAGCGATGCATAGAGGTTCACCTAGTACTATCTTGGGAGAAGAGTCACTTCATGGTGACTCAAGGGATGGTGCTTGGCCATATCATCTCCAACAGGGGCATGGAGGTGGATCCGGCCAAGGTAGATGTCATTAGAAAACTCGCACCGCCATCCAATTTGCGGCAGTTACGGTCTTTTCTGGGGCACGTCGGTTTCTACTGGCGACTAATTCATGATTTCAGCAGGATTGCCCGGTCGTTGACTGATCTACTGACGAAAGACATCGAGTTCCTTGTCGATGACAAGTGTCTTTCGTCTTTTGAGACTCTCAAGAGATGTGTTGTTGAGGCTCCTGTTCTCGAGCCGCCTGATTGGTCTCTCCCATTCGAGATCATGACGGATGCCTCCGATTTTGCTGTAGGGTTCGTGCTGGGACAGAGGAGGGATGGAGTTCCATTTGCCATTCACTACGCTAGCCACACATTGGATTCCGTGCAGCGGAACTACACAGTCACTGAGAAGGAGATGCTAGCCGTAGTCTTCGCCCTAAATAAGTTCAGATAATACATTATTGGATCTAGAGTGACCTTGTATACTGATCACACCGCCATCAGGTACCTCATGGCAAAGAAGGATGCCAAGGCCAGATTGACTAGATGGATCCTTCTACTCCAGGAGTTTGACATAGAGATTAAGGATAAGCCTGGAGTCAAGAATGTGGTGGCGGATCATTTCTCCCGATTAGAGCATCTTGAGGATTCTGAGCAGATTGACCCTATTTGTGAGACCTTCCCAGATGAGGCGATCCTTGCTATCGCCTCTCTCCCGTGGTACGTCGATATTGTGAACTTTCTTGTTGCTAAGAAAGTTCCACAAGATTGGCCCAGGCAGAGGCTTGAGACCTTCCTCGTGAAGGCCAAGTCTTACCACTGGGAGGATCCCATCCTTTACCACGAAGGAGGGGATAGCGTCTGGCGTAGGTGCATTCCTCAGGAGGAGCACCATAGCGTCCTCACTTACAGCCACAAGCTTGAGGTAGGAGGACATCACTCTGGGAGGAGAACGGCACGGAAAGTGCTCCAATCCGGCCTATGGTGGCCTACCCTCTTCAAGGCCTCTGATGAGTTCATGAAGAGGTGTACTGACTGTCAGAGGATGGGCACTTGTGGACAGTGTGATATGATGCTGATGCAGCCCATTCACTTCTGTGAGATTTTTGACGCATGGGGCATCGATTTCATGGGTCCATTCCCTAAGAGTCAGGGATTCAAGTACATTCTGTTGGTCGTGGATTATGTGAGCCGTTGGGTTGAGGCCATCCCCGCCCGAACTGCAGATGCTAGGACTGTTTGCATATTTTTGAGGAAGCATATCATTACACGGTTCGGGGTACCTCGAGTGTTGATATCTGACGGGGGGTCTCATTTCATCAACGACCAGGTGAAGGCCCTTGCTAGCGAGTTCGACATAGACCATCGAGTTGCCACTCCATACCATCCTCAGACGAATGGTCTAGCCGAAGTGTCGAACAGGGAGATCAAGACTATATTGCAGAAAGCCGTCCGCCCTGACCGAAAGGATTGGTCACAGCTTTTGGACTCGGTCTTGTGGGCATATCGGATGTCTTTCAAGACACCTTTGGGCACATCTCCCCTTCGCCTCGTTTATGGCAAGCCGTGCCATTTGCCTGTTGAGTTGAGACACATGTCACTTTGGGCAGTCACAGATATACTTTTGGATCCAGATAGTGTAGTAGACCAGAGGAGGGCAGAGTTAGCAGCCTTGGAGGAGCTTCGTGATACCGCCTTCTCAAACAGCCTACAGTACAAGGAGAGAGCGAAGGAGTGGCATGATTGTCATATCAGCCACAAGCATTTTGAGCTTGGACAGAGAGTATGGTTGTTTGATGCTAGGCTTCGTCTATTTCCAGGGAAGCTACAGAGCAAATGGAAGGGACCTTATCTAGTGAGAAAGGTACAGGACAATGGGAGTATTGATATATCTGAGTTGTCTTCTGAGAGTACCTTTCGAGTGAACTTCCAGCGGCTCAATCCATATCTTGATCATGAGTCGCGGGTCGTTGATGTTGCCCCTATTCATTTTGCATGATATGTGGTCTCTTGACTCACATCTATTGCATCTCACGCCTGATTATCACAGTTCTCCCTACTTGTATAGATCCAGTTGTCCATATCATTACATTCTTTAGTCCACATCCCTTTCCTCATCCTTTGATTATGTTATACTTAGGGTGTACTTTACCCTAAGTATAGGGGGGATGTAGGACTCTCGGGTATTCTTTTGATTTATTTTACCCATGTTTTTGCTGCCTATACTTAGGGATATTTTACCCTAAGTATAGGGGGGGTAGATCCTGTACATCCTTCACTCGGTTTTTCCTTAGTGTACAGCCTGCTATACTTAGGATTATTTGATCCTAAGTATAGGGGAAAAGCCGAGAACCTCTTGTTTTCTATTCTTTCATTCGCCTTTGTATATAGCCTTCCTATTCACTTCCCTATACTAAGCACGAGTTATGTCTTCTTCATCGCTCTTGACTCTGAGGACATCGTTCGAGCTAAGTATAGGGAGGTGTGTATATATTTCATATATACTTTAGCCATAACTCGTACTTTTTGTGAGTGTGTAAATAAATAAAAATGGCTAAAAACCAAAAATCCATGAAAATCCATAAAAAAATTAAAATTTTTTCCCTGTAAATAAACATTCTTTTATTGCACATACATAGCTATTGTACAAAATTATTTTTTGTAAAAATGTTTTCAAAAACCTTTTTGTGTAAAGTTTATGTAAATATATGCATATCAAAATTATGTATATAGTACAAAATTTTTCCAAAATGTTTTGAAAATCAAAAGTTTGCAAAAACCTTATGTAAATTTGTGTAAATATTTTGCAAAACTTGCATTCATGCATACATCCATGATTTCAAAACATTTTTCAAAAATTTTGCATTTGTGTAAAATAGTGTGTAAATAGCATCCTTGTATATATATGTATAGTTTTTCCTGGATTATAGTTGACATTTAAACTAGCCTGGAATTAAATTGGGAAATGGAGCTTGATTAAGATCTTAATCCACCTAATCATAAGAGGAACCTTATAGGGCTTAGGGTTAAAGCTTTTCAGGTCCATGGTGACTTAATTCTTTGAGTCCACTAGGCGATGATCACATGTCATCTCAATGAGCCTAAGTAGAACACTTAACAACACACACATGACTCATATAGACAATGGCTTTACTTGGACACCGCACTTTACACCGAGCTCTCTACGGATGAGGTGGTGAGGAGGCAGTCTTCCTTGACTTGGGGTAGCATATAAGGGTAGTACTTCTAGGCGGAACCTCTCTTCTTCTTTTAGTGAAGGAAGTGCGTCTCAACTTGGTCTGGTTGCCATGAGGTCGAACGACAGGAGTTGTGGGTTGCAATAACGCTTCAAAGAGGGATAGTCTACTGGTTCAAGAGGAAAAGCTCCTTGTGTATATATGCTGCACATTGTATATGTTGTATAGATGCACTTGAAAAAAAATGCAAAAAGAAAATAACTCCAAAAAAGTGGTGGGTCTGATAGAAAATGATAATCCCACCGGAGTATGTATATAGTCCAAATAAGCAAAGCTTGAGACTTATGAGTTCCATCTTATGTAGCTTGCAGCAGGGAGACTTAGCTACACTGGTTGAGCTCCCAAGGATACATGGCTACACTGGCCATGGTCCATTCTCTTCTTCCCCCGGTTGAACTTGAACTTAGAAGGGAATACCCCACTCCTCGAGGAAAGAGTGGCCAGACTAGGGTCATAGAGTTACCTTGTTGGGGAGGGTTGTCAAGTCGCTACTTCTGAGGTGGAGAGCTTACCTCACTTACACTGTACAAGGAAAGACTCATAGTCTTCAGGGTTTGTGTATGATGACTTGTTCTGATCTGGATTGTTGAGGAGTCTTGATTATAGATTAGTGGATCTTAGAGGCTGTTGAGTTTTAAACCTAAGTCCAAATAAGGTTCCGACACATTAATAATCCAAAGATCTGATCGAGCTCCATAATTCAATTTAATGAAGGCAAGTTTAATAATCAACCTTGATCCATGCATATTCTCCTCTTTTTCTTTTTCTTTTTCTTTTTCACTTCTTTTTCAAATAAGTATTTGCTAAGGGACTAGCAAAGTTAAGTATAGGGGGGTGATGAATACCCATTCATCACTCTTTATTCTTTTATTTTAGCTACAAAACCTTTGCCAAACACATATATATTTGTAAATATCAATAATTATCAAAAAGCATGCATTGTATAAAAATAAATAATTAGCATGTTTTTGTGCATAAATAAAAGAATAAAGAAACAAAAGAAAAAGAGGGAGATATTTAGAATAAATATTGAGCGACCTAATTCCAAGAGAGGGCTCAGCATGGGCCTGACCGCATAAAAACCCAAGTAGAGAGAGATAAGGAAGCTCACACATGTGTACATATACCTGGAATTAAATAAAAATATTTTCCTCTAAATAAAATAAAAATGGGTTCTTATTTATTGTATATATTTGTAAATATTAAATTAAAATAAAAATGGGAAAATTAAAAAGAAAATAAAAATGCCTTCACCCTTGTATATTCGCCATGTACATGAAACACTTTATCTATTTATTTATCCTTATAAATAAATAAATTAAAATATCATAAAAATTGTACATATTCTATACTTCCAATGTAAATAAATAAAATAAAAACAAAAATAAAATAAAAAGAACAAAAATAAAAATCAAAATAAACATTGTATATAGACCATGTATATAGGTGTATATAACTATCTATTTAACCCTTGTAAATAAATAATAAAAATAAAATAAAAATACCATAATATTCCAAATTTTATTCTATAAATAAATAAAATATAAAATTAAAATAAAAAGGTACAAAATAAGTAATTAAAAATCAAAATCAAAAATACAATATTGTATATATATACCTATATATTATACTATATTGTACGTACCTTATTTTTATTTCAAAAAAATAAATAAAAATCACAAAAAAATATTTTAAATTAAAAGAAACATTTTTCGTGTTTTGAGTTTTACATAATTCGGCCATTTACTATTTTAAATTTAATTTCCAATTATTTCTGGCGTGGCTGCTTCCCATTGGTCCACGGGGGATGTTGACCCCCCGGTCAACTCCCCCCCTTGGACCACAAGCCCGCGGATCTGCACGCCCGACCCGATTTCTCTGATTTATCGTGTCATGATCCGATCGCCAAAACCCTTAACCCCGGGTCCTACTTCTTCTTGATTCATCCCTGATCCACGCCCGGGGTGGGTTATGGGGATCCGTGCTCCGATTGTCTTGGTCGAACCTCTTCTAGCCGGACCCCTAGCAGTATTTAGTCCCAGCTCCACCACGCATTTTACCCTATCTTTGGCTCCGCATTTCCCTACCCAGGACCTCCACCACCTCTGCCTAAGTGACAGCTAGCGGCCGGTGGTGTCGCAGTGAGGAGAGAGTGCCCCGGCCACTGATCCGGCAGCCTTTGCCGTCGTGCGCCACCCCTTGAGTAGCGCTCGAGCCTCGGGCATCGACGGCCCTCGAGGCAAGGACCCAGAGCTTCGGAAGCTCGTCCACAGTCGACCTCGACCATCCGGTAACCCCAGTTCCCCTTAGTTTACTCTAATTTCCGATTACGCCCAATTCACCCGTCCATCGTCGACCGTCGATTCCGACCATATCAGTCACCATTTCGATCATCGGACGACACCCACATCTCCGCAAGACTTCTCTTCACGTTCTACACCTACTCGCACCCCCAGTCTCACCCCGGAGCAGGTGTTCCGACCTCCCTCGCCGATGCTTCGTCGGAGGTCTTCGCCCCACTTCACCCACACACTCACTCCGCTCCTTACAGGGTCGAGGCACTTTGCCCTCGACCCAGCGTGCTCTTTGTGCTGTTTTTCAGGTCAAAACGACCTCATCTGGAGGTCTTCAGTTCAGCACAGGAGCTCGAGCTCCGCCTTGGTCGCCGGAGCATCTCCGACGCCTCCAGCTTCATCGGAGGCCCCCATTGGCTGCGGATCACCGAGGCGATTCTTCTCCGCCTCTCAGCAGCTTACGAGTAGTCCCCACGCACGAGTATCGGGCCGGCGAAGTTCGCCGGCCATCTGTTCTTCCTGGATCCTCCTCGACCGTCAGATCGACCACGCAGCTCCAGATTTGATCGGAGCCGTCCATCCATCGCAGGGTTTCGCGACCAGCAGCCATCGTCTGATCGACATGTGGCGAGGCCTGGAGCGTCCATCAGCTGGAGAGGCGCCCGCTACTGTCCACCGTTGGATCCCACACGTGGCGCCCTCCCCGTCGTCCAATTAAATAAAGGGTAAATTGTTCTTAGGCCCTTTTGTTTTTAGCTGTTACCTTTTAGTCATGTAAATATTTTGTCTCGTGTTTTTATTTTGTAAATATTGCATCGAGGACCTTATTGTTTATCATATTTGCACTTTAGTCCCCCTATATGTGATCCACGTGCGTCGACACGTGAGTTTTGGTTAAATTGCAATTTTTATCCTGTGGTTTATGTGTGTTCTGCTTTGCATGTTTTATAATTAGATTGACACATATGCCCCTCTGAGTGTGACTCACGTGTGCCGCGCGTGGTTCTCTAGGATTTTTGCAAGTTGGGCCCTAAGCTTTTCAGCCGTATTATCTATTGGCCCCAAGGACTTATTTTTCTTGCGATTAGGTCCCTGTGCATTCTTTGCTTGTTTTGGATTTTAATAAAATAGCAAACTTAATCCAAATCAAGTGAAAATTGGTTAAATGGCTCTTGCCACTGTGTAAAATTTTTCCTAATTTTTGGATACATTTTTGAGCCCTTTTATTATTTTTAAAAATTCAAAAACCCTCGATTTTCTATCTGTCCAGTTTTAAAATTCACAAAAAAATATAAAAACCTCTTTAAAAATTACCAAAAATTTAGATTTTGTTTGTTTTGGTGTGTTTGATTTACTGACCAATTTTGGTCATTTTTAGATTCATAAAAATGATAAAAAAATTGAACAACCTTGAAAATATCATAAAAAGTCTAATAAATCATAGAAAAACCAAAAATTAATAAATCATTTTCCTGATTATTCCTTTTTATTCATACTTCACAGGAAAAATACCTCCAGGCCTTGAAACAATCATTTAGTATTTTTAATTGGTTGTAGAAGCCTGATTAGACAGTTTTCATTTGTTTTTGCCTTGTTTTATTTTTAGAAAATTTAAAAAAAATCAGAAAATTATCAAAAAATCATCAAAAATAGTAAAAAATATCAAAATTTTAAAAATATTTTTGTTTGATTTTTTTGAGCATTTTTGAGTAATTAAATAATTATTGAAAGTTGCTTGTTTTATTGTTTTCCTATTTTCTTCATAAATAAAAATTCTAAAAAAATATAAAAATATTAAAAATCCACCAAAAATAATTTTTCTTTATTTTTCTTTGTTTTTGACTACTTCGTAGGCCGCAAGGCCATCACGTGATTCCTGAATTCGACCCTGGGTGCTATACCAGGTTAATATCATAGCGAGACCGCTACTTGATTTTTATCGTGTTTTTATCTTTATTTGGTGGTCTGATCTTTTTCTTGTTGAGCTCTGAGTCCCGAGTGACTGAGGTCACAACGACTGTATTGATTTATCTACCTTAGTCCCAGACTCGCTCAACATTTAACACCCCGCCAGAGGCGCGTGCCTCGCAGTGGCCGAACGCCTGGACGTAAGCCCCCTGTCCGAAGACGAGGAATCAATTCTCTACCCAAATGACGCACCAAGTGAAGAACCCAAAAAAGAAGAGGCCCAGTACGACTGGCGGGAAGAGTGGTACCCCCTCTACCTGACCAAGAACATCCCCGACGACTCTCCTCTCGGCCTCACCGTCTTTCACAAGTAGCTCGTCCTCTACAAGGATGGTCAAGGTGTCGTGCGCTGTTACGAAGACTGTTGTCCTCACAGGTACGTCTCGTTGGGTTCTCGATGACGGTGGCATTCTTTCAGAGGTTTCTTGATGTGGGTCTTGCAGATTGGCGAAGCTCTCATAAGGGCAGCTGGTGGATGGTAGATTGGAGTGCCTCTACCACGGCTGGCAATTCGAAGGCGATGGACACTGCGTCAAGATCCCTCAGGTACACACATGTCAGCTTCCGCGATCCATTATGTAATATGAAAGCAACTTAATAGGATTATTGTTCGACTACAGCTCCCGGAAGGCGCGAAGATACGGAGATCTACGTGCGCAAAGGTCTACAAGGTGAAGGACAACCAAGGTGTCGTGTAGGTATGGATGTCGGAGAAGAGCGATCCTGACGAGTCCAAACTTCCGTGGTTCGAGCACTTCGCCCGGCCGGGCTTCAAGGACGTCTCCCCGCCTCCCCCGCCAGATCGAAGACCCCCGCCCCGATCAGAGCCCCCTTCCCCCCCCCCCCCCCCCCCCACCGCACACCAACCCCTGCCTAGATCAACCCCCCGCCCCGATCGAACTGCTCCCAGGCTGAGAACCTCCCCCCTCCAACCCAGGTCACCTCCTCCCTCGACCCCTGTGAACCTCCTCCCCTCCACGCACTGCCTCCCAGCCCCCCCCCCCTCGCGCCGCCGCCGCACCGATCGAACTGCTCCCAGACCGAGAACCTCGTCCCCTCCAGCCCAGGTCGCCTCCTCCTCGACCTCCGCAAACCTCCTCCCCTCCACGCACCTCCTCCTGACCCCCCCCCCCCCCCCCGCGCCGATCGAACTGCTCCCAGGCCGAGAACCTCCTCCCCTGTTAAAGTGCCCTCGACGTTGCTGTGTTTTAAGGTTCTGTCTCAATGGATTGGAGAAGGGAAGGGAAGATGAAGAAGAGGATAGAAGAAGGAACAGGGAAGAGAGAAAAAAATTCCAACCTTAAATTTTATATGGTTTGATTAACTCAATTTTAACCCACTCGAGTTAACTCAAGATGTGTCAATTTAACGGCATGGTTCGTGCGGTAAGACGGAGCAAGTTTACGGGGTCCAGGGAGGAATTACGTTGTTTCAAAGGTCGTAGAGGTAATTGACAAAGATTATAGGGTCTGCCAGGTAAAAATCCCTTTTTTGATCCATCTCCCGTCAAAGTGACATGTTGCTATGCTATGTCACCTTTTTATCGAACACATGTTACGATAAAATCTTCTGATCGGTCATCGGCAATATTTAGTGAACCTCAGTGTACATGTTGATCATCTTCCATCTAAAAATATTCGTTATTTTATAATAAATAATACATGTGAAAATGAATGCATAAGTAATGGTGTGGTTATTAAACCATGTGAACAAATATAATCTTCTTGAGGGAAAAAAACAAGAAAGATTTTGAATATTGAAACACTTGTTTGGAGATATCAACTTATCTTCAACCTTCTTATTGGCGCAATCCTTGATAAAATAAAAAAACTTCAGCGGACCCTCGATATCTAGATTAAGAATCAAGAAATCTTAACAATGACTTTAACATTTTATGCAACTATGGATGAGATAGTATATAAAATCTATCAGGGTGTTTTCATGTACTGTAACTGTACATGTAGGCTTAAAAATACTTTCAATGGCATTTGAAATATACGCCAACTAAGATTTGCATATGATGTAACTATAAATTACAAAGATATATGATTATATCAATGATCAATATACAGTGACGTTTAAACCATGCCATTAAACTACTCTACAAAAGTTAGTCATTTTCTAAAACTATTTATGAATACTATATATTGTAATATTTCATACATAGTTACGTTTGGGAAGTTGGAAACTACTATACCATGTTGAAATTGATGTCTAGAGATTCATAAATTACTCTTTTTGTATATTGTAATCCTTCTCACATTGATGGCTAATTCAGAAATACATGTCGATGAAGGTTAGGGATTTCACTTTGGATTTTTTTTACTTTGTGTCCATTCATTTTGTACTTTTTATTATTTAATTATTTAAACCTCTATTATTTTTTAGAATTCACAAACCATCAAAATCGTGTCAATTCGGGTCAACTCGATCCGATTGAATTGGACTGAACCAGTTTTTTGGTTTATTTAAAATACCTGAATGAAATCGGTCGAATCCACCGGGTCGGAGCTGATTATCAATCCAACTGGTCTGATCTGCCTATCCGATCCATTATTTTAAGGGGAAAATGGGGCTGCCCATTGGTTGTCCCCGTGATATTTTTTCGTATTTTTTTATTTTTTGCAAAATATCACCATGTATATTCATCTATATATTCCTCCAATATGTCATTCGAGATTCGTCATAAACATAAACTCCTATGTCCTCTATCTAAAACAGGTAATTTTAACGGTATAAGCATTCTTTAAATTGACTTGTTCTAAATAGAGGACATATAAGTCTTTGTTTCTACCAAAATTCGAATGACATATTGAAGAGATAAATAAATGAATATACATGATAATATTTTAAAAAATAAAAAATATGGAAAAAAGACACGAGGCCATCCCGTTTGACTGCATTAGAGGGCAGCCCCATCAAAACCCTTTTTTTTAGCCCGGGTGATAATAACATATCATTTATAACGTGCATCGACAAATACCATAGATAGATATCTATTTATGATAATCATCAACAATTTCCGTTTATTTGGTGGTGTTAACACATCACTTTCTTGTAATGTGGTGATGCATATTTTTCTTCTTGAATGCATAAACGGAACTCATGCATAATTGCATATGGATTGAGTATCACATGATTATTTAGTCACCCTTTAGATGTCTTTAAATACTGCAATGGCTCACATTCATGTAGATTTACATGCTAATGGTTAACGAAATGCATGAATTAGGAGGTGCTACTATTTTTATCGCACTACAAGAAAATTGATCTAAGACAATAAATAATTTGAATATTCACTGCCATATCTTCCGATATTAAATATACTAATGGGTATTATTTATCGTAAAATTAACATTTCTTCTTGAAATTAGCAACGTTCGTTGCTAACGATTAATATGTCAACAACTTATCTGCGACTTATTCGTTAAAATTTGTAATGCACTATTGTTTACTTTAATTTGGGCATATTAGCTTGATGATGCTAGTCCTACGACTAAAAAATTACACACTAGGGCCTTCTGGTTTCCTAGTTTAGTTGTGTTAGGATTGAATATACTTGTCAACCTAGGTTATGACTATAGACTCTAAAATGAGTCTACCACACAATTTTCACTATACTCTTAGTTGTTAGTTGATCGATGTATTATAATCGGTGCATACATGTTAAGACTTTGTTATACACTTTTACATCTTACACTACTATAGGAGGAAGATGAAAAGGAAGGGAGAAGTTGAGATCTCCAATTTGCATTTACTTTCATAGTTATTTTCATTTTTAAGTTATGTATTTTATTTAACTAAGTGATAATATTTGGACATCTATTATTTTCTTGTAAGTGGACTTGAGAATATGTATAACTTTACCTGCTTAATTTTTTTGTGTTTAATTTCGTGATAATTGCACGGTTCATTTTTGCACGGTTATGTGAGAGAATGGATCTCAATTATCATGTCGTACCTTTGATAGATGATGTCAATGTTAGTTAAGTTGGGGTTGGCATCTACTAGACCTGGTCAAAGTGTAGGCTGGGCGAGCCATGGCTCAGGTCGAACGGATCGTGGTTCTTAAACTCCCTATTCAATGTCCGAGCCGGACCGATCCATGGACCATACTTCAAAGCTCAAGCCCGGCCCATGTTTGAGCCGACCCAGCCCATTGACCGAACGTAAAGTATTTTTTCTCATTTTAAATCTAATTTATAAAGATAAATAAGTTTTTTGAGCATCATCTAATCATTTTAAATCTAAGTTACCATAATATGTGTTACTTGACATGTAAACTATAAAAAACTTATGTAATATTGATAATGTAAAACAAAAACTTGAAGTATATTATATAATGTATGTAAATTGTAATTTTTTAATATATATTTTTTATATTTGCGAACGGGTCCTAGTCGTGCCGGGTTTTGTGGTAGATGTCCACGGTCTGACCAGTTGATGTGTGGACCAAAGAGCGAGTCGGACCGGACCAACCCATTTATGAAGTCTTCTGGTCCAAGCCCGACCCATGAGTGGGCTGGGCGGGCGGACCCCCGGCCCATTGGCCAGGTCCATCTACTAGGTTGTATGAATATGATTTAGTCGGGTCAACTCGGGCGTTACAATCTCGAAAGCAAGTGTTCAAAGCAATTAAGCACACATAATGTAGAGGTGAGGTAGATTGTAGAGGAGAAGCATGCGATGCAATCTTGAGATATCAGAAGGATGCGAGGGGTTGGAGAGGCACACCCTTGAGAAGAAGGAAAACAAGAAGACATAACATCAACATATATTTATTGTTGGATTGGAGGTTTAGGAAGATCAAAGGTTTTGAAAGGATCAACATGATTTGGACTGGGTTATAAGAGCTTGCAGCATTTGAAAGAAGGTAAATACCAGCCTAAGGAGAATTTGGGTCTACTTACATTGCAAAAAATATATAATTTTCTGTCAAAAGTTCACGATGCAAATAAGAAAGAGAAAAAGATAAGTAACAATGCATTACACATGTCTGGCGAGCATACCATCCTTTTTGTTTTGATAGCATCAAGATAGTGACCTGGTGCTAAAGATTTCTAAACGGGAGATGGTGGCAACGAAGGTGGTTGTTTGGTTTCATCTTTTAAAATAAGCTGTTTACTTCTATTTCACTGCCGGCAAAGATTCGAGTTATCATAGGTTGACAACACAATCGTAAGTAATTTTCATATGATCATGATGCCTCCATAATTAGGGATAAAAATGTATGCGGATATATTCAAATATCCACTTCTCATATTCAAGAAGACATCAAATATGGATATCTGTATTTGACTTTCAATCGAATATGGATATTAGTTGTAAAGAATTTTCGAATATAGATGTAGTAAAAAAATTCGGATTCGGATCCGAATACAAAATAATATATGTGCATACATACATAATTGTGTCTAGTAAACAAATAAGCTAACCAAGTCCATACATTCCCTCGATCTCTAACAACCACTACGTCTCTTTGCCTCGATACCTTCATATGAATCATAATAGGAGAAGCCTCAAGTAGGCTTCAACCTCTTAGCGATTATATCTATAAAGTAATCCCTCTGCAAAATACAACTTTTATTAAATGAAGAAGCCTTCTCCCATTATAAGTAGGGTCGACTACATGGATTTTTGTTTAAATCCATGTTGAAAGATTCGACCATTTTTTACGCTAGATGTTGACCACCTAACGCAACTCCCACAAGGAGAGATTTGAACCCCGATCTTTTTGGTGGTAAGCACACTTCACTACCACCAGACCATTTTAAGTGTGTACAAAAAAGGGTGAAGCCCTCTCCTACTATAAGTAGGGTCGGCTACGTGAATTCTTTCTCAAATCCATGTTGAAATTTCAACTATTTTTACACCGATTATCGACTACTTAACGCAACCCCCACAAGGGGGGATTTGGACCATGGTCTTTTGGGTGGTAGGTACACTGCACTACCACCAGACCATTTAAGTGGATACAAACATAACTTTTAGGGATATTTACACCCATAATCCTGAGTTGTTTCATAATTATCCTAGGAACACTCGATAATCACAAATTACATCCAAAACCCTGAATAATGCTTAACCTTTACATGGCATAACCCTGTGTCAAGTTCTGTCTTAATTCTCCGTTAATTCTGACGGAAAAAGTCATATGTTGATAATTTTACCCTTCGAAATACATCATATTTATAAGATGATGCCATTCTGTAGATCAAAGAAAATGATGTCATTCTAGAGAGGAGGGAAGCTGAGGAAGCCCGACGTGCTGGTTGGCTTCCCTCCCTTCCTCCTGCTAACCTCGCGTCTCCTCCGCCCATTCCCACAACCACCCCTCTGTCACCACCTGTCCGTAATCCTCAGGTCTTGCGCGCGGAGCTCCCCCTGCGCGCACCTCCGCCCGCGAGCTCTAGATAGCCAATCTCCCCACTCCCCCAGCAAGCCCCCACCCCCCACACACACACGCGCGCGCGCGCGCCTCTACCCCCCGGCTCCCTTGCTCGCCCGCATGCGAGCTTCCAGCCCCCCCCCCCACCCCCCCCCACCCCCGCCCACCCCCACCCGCGCCTCCACCCCCCGCTCCCCCGCATGCGCATGGGAGCTCCAGCCCCACTTGCTCCTCCGCCCCCTGCTCGCCCGCATGCGAGCTCCAGCCCCGCACCCCCTCCCCCGAGCAAAGCAACAAGCCCCCCCCCCCCACTCGCCCGCAACAGCCCCGGCCCCCCCCCCCCCCCCCCCCCCACTCGCGCGCCTCTGCCCTGCAAGCATCAGGTCAGAGATCCCCCCTACGCGCACCTCCTGCTGTCGACCCCCTTCACCGCCCGCTGCCCTCTGTCATCGTGAAAGACTCCACCGCCTGCTGCAAGCTCCAGACCCACTTTTTCCTCTCCTTCCTTTATTTTTTATTAATCTCAACCGTTAGATCACAGATTGGTTAGATTAACTCGGCCATCTGGTTGAATTAATGAACTAAACTAATGGAGGGTTATGGGTGTAAAATGGAATGGTTATTTAGGGTCTTGGGTGTAATTCATGATTATCGAGAGTTCATGGGGTAATTACAAAATTACTGAGGGTTATGTGTGTAAATATCCCTAACTTTTATTGATTGGGTAAATATTTCTAGTATAACATGTGTGTTGTAATGGTATATTTTTTAAAAACACATTGTACTTAGTATTTATTCATTCATATTCATTCTTTATTCGATATGGATTCGTATTTTGAGTAATATTCGATCCGAATCCATATCGTACTATGTTTATGCTTCCCAAAATTCATATTCAACTAATATTCATATCCATATTTGTGTTCAATACAAATGAAGGGAATATGGAATGACCATACCCGATCCGAATCCCATTGTGTTTTCTATTGTCACTTTTCCTTGCATTGGTAACAGAACTCTGTTTAATCCTGTCCAGCATGTCTGACAACTAGTTCCCATATTGTTTTGCAACTAAATCACTCATAGTGAAGGTGAAGGACTTTAATACGGTCGTTAATTTTTTTTGCTTAGTATGCTTTTGTATGCGTTCAAAATTAGACATGTGGTTACAAGGGGGCCAGAGAGCCACAATTTGGCTTCATGACCAGAGATGTACTATGTCAAAGCAGAACAATAAATTTAGAACAACAAAAAGTAGCCAGGTGTAATTAGTTTAGAGTGGATGTCACCATTCTTGAGACTCTTACGGTCGTATCAGAAATAGTGGTGGTTCGCCCAGCAGACCATCTTGAGTTACGCTCCTCCCAAATAGCCCAAGTGGACGCAGCCAGTGCAATGGCAGTCTTCATTTTCAGGTTGCAGCAGGGAATCCTTAAGCAGCTTTCCAGCATCGAATTTAAGCTCTGTGTCCCAGAATTCGGTGATTGTTGGGCTGAAGCTACACCAGCCCAAACCTCCGACACAAATGGGCGCGCATAGAATAGATGGGAAGTTGTTTCCTCAGCCTATCCATAGAGATAGCAAGGTCCAGCAGTGATCAGTCCGTGCCTTGAGAGTCTTTCTACAGTTAGGAGGCGATCCAAAATGACCCTGCTATTATCCATACAGGGCCCTCATTTGTCTGGAGAGGAATCCCACCTGTCTGGACAAGGACCTCTCTTACCTAGACAGGGCTCCACCGTGCCTGGTCTATTCCAACCACTGCAGCAAGAGGGGGGGGGGGGTTCCCACACACAGCAGCGAGCAAATACTCAACCACCACAAAGCTGTTAGAAGGACGGGTAATTGATTAACGGGCTTCTTAGCGGTAGTAAAGGGTGAAATAAGTGATTTTATTGTCGTTGTAACCGCAATTCAACCAATTAAAACATTAACTAATTTCAAAGTTTTACTTGTATAATGATGAGCACAAGGTCGAATCACAGGGACACGATGAAATTTGAATGATCCAAACTCAACACGAACGATAATGCACAACTTCAAATATCCACTTATTGCAATTTTTTATCAAGCATATTTTATGTTTTCTAATTTCCGATTTTTTTAACACTATGCAAATCTTTTTTTTAAGACAAAACACTTAATCACCTAGTTAACCACTATAAAAAATCAACTATTTCATCTCAAAAAGATCATCACTTAGTTCAATAAGGGAAGAAGGTTACTACAGGCGATTCACAACTTGTAGAAAATAGCATAGTGGGTTTTTAAATATTTCAACTCAAGTCAACGAGAGCAAAATAAAAGCAATACTATGGCACATTTGCCTTTTGGAAATTTAAACAAAAGATGGCATGAACATAACAAGCTCCAATGCATGCAACCAAAATAGTTCTAGCATACCAAAGTGATAAAAAAAATAAGATGGATGTCATCACCAAATGGAACCAATCTGTGACGGTTGCAGAGGGAACGATCTGAGACTGACGCTTGTGGACTGCCCAACCTTGCGAGTACAGTGTCTGTCACCCACTGTAGATGATGTTCATGTTCGACATCGATCTGAGACGGATGCTTAGTGACACAACAGTGACTGGAATCGATGGAAATGCGACTGGAGATGCAGCGGTTTGATGGAGAACTCAAAGTTCTCGACGGTGACTTGTCGGAGCCCTCAAGGCTCGGCCCTCTTTCTGCTTGCTCCGCCTCTTCTCAACTATCATGTGTGTGGCTCAAGCTTGCAGCGATCCTGCGAGGATGGAAGGTTACAGGAGTTAGGGATGGGGCCCTTTTGCAAGGAGGAACAATTGTTGTTCTTATAGAAGAAAGTACAAGAGGAAGGTGTGCAGTCGCAGCAGTTGCTGCACGAGTAGATGGGGAAAGGTTGCACGTCATTCTTCGGTTACCAGCGCATGAGCGAAGAACGTGAACGGAGAATTCGTGGCCATAACTTTACTGTGTGTGAAAAAAACGGAAGAGGATGGTACTGATGTGCATAATGGAGAATAGAGAAATTGGATATTCGTCGTGCATGGGAAAACAAATTGAGCATTAATGAGAAGAAAAGAAGTGGGTGGCGTTGGAATTGGTAAGAGGGAGAGAGAAAACGTGGATAAGAGATGAAAAGGGAGTGTGGATGTATTGTGTCGTATATGGAGATGGAAAGGTCATGGATTGATCTTGACTCAAGAATTGAGGGCATTAATGAAGAGAGAGGGAAGAAAGTGATGTCTTCTTGCAAGTGAAATGAGTAGACGTTGGACTATCTTGCAAAGAGATAGTACAATAACAATTAAGGAAGAGAGAGAATGAGTAGATGAGTCATTTACAAAGCAAGCCCTCGAGATTCTAAAAAAACAAATGCTAGAAATAAAAGAAAAAGGACACATGCTCCAATTATTTACTAGATTGAAACAAATACTCATTCTAAAATACGTACATATAATTTATTTTATGCAATTAGCGTAAATTAAACATGGAATAAGGTTGATTCAATGTTAGTTACTATGATGAGTACGTGACTCATCATACCCCCATGCTTAAACATTGCTAGACCCTAGCAAGACACTATTCCATAACAAACTTCCAAATGAGAATTGGGACCAAGTTTTGTACAAAGATTAAGAGACAAGCTTGATTTGACCTTTGGATTCATAATGTGTTCGAGACTCACATGGGTTCAAAATTTCAGTTGCAATAGTCTCCAAGTTCCACGAACCTTTAAGCAGGTTTGACTCCTTAGTCAATTCAACTCATTCAATCAATAATCACATCCTCTTATAATATATGAGTCGGACTTGAACTTGTGAGTGTGAATAGGTAGCTCTTCCCACTTAGAAAGATAAAAACTTATGCAACCATGCCCAGCACCCTTGGATACCCTTTCTATCTACTCTTTCATCGCGGAGCGGGGTATTTCCTTCTAAGTTCGGGTCAGTTGGCCAAAGAAGTAGATAGGAAGAAGTAGTTATTCGGAGTATGACTAGTGTAGCCATATCTCTCAATTTGAGCTTGGTCAGTGTAGCCAAGTCTCATAAGAAATGTCGGCTTCTGCTTGCTCTCTTTTTTTGCACGGATTCATACGGGTATAAAATCTTTTTCCCGCTCTTTTTGAATTTTTTTATGTGGACAAGATATGGGAATTGTGCTCTATTTGGTAGAGGAGAAGGAGATTTTGCCAACTGACCATTCCTCATCCGAGCTTTATTCCAACCCACACTCTCCGGTCTTTAGACGTCCATGCCACCAGATAGGGATCCATATAGATGCCATTCATAATCGCAATAGCTTTCACACATCCTATTTGAGTCGAGCTACGTGCATATGAATTAAGTTCAAGTAGATCAATCATCAAAGAGTATTGTAATTCTTCTAAAAAATGAGCAACTTAGACACGGGGAGTCAAAATCTGCGTAAAGATTGCGGACTTGGAGAATTAAGTCCAGGAGACCTGAAGGATCCGAGATCTCAAACCTAGTGAGTCTCTCTGGATGTTAGGTAGATTAAAGTCAAGATCAAACTCAATCTCCTTAGGCTTTGCCTCAAATCTTGGTCCAAACTCTCACAAGGAAGAGGAGATATGTACAAAGAAGAAGTTTTTTTTATTTTGTGTATATTTTCTTATTAATGATTTTTTACTTATGCATCTTTTTTTATTATGAAGACTTTTTCAATTTTTAGAGTTTTTTTGTTTTTTTTAATGTAAACATAGTGATACATACATATATATATATATATACAAGAAAGGGATTATAAAAGGCTTAAGATATATATACAGATAGAAGACCACCCCCCATGCTTAAATAAAACCATGTCCTCATGGTAGAAAGCATGAATTCATTAAACATGAAGGTAGAAAATGGGGAAAAATTTTGTGTTTTCGTTTTTTTAAGCAATGAAAAGAGGAATACCCCCATGCTTATCTGATATTGTATCACAAGAGAATGTAGTTAGCATGGAAGTAAAGGAAAATAGCGAAGAGAATATACAATACATAGAAGAAAGATAGAGATGGGGTGCCTCCCATAAGTGCTTATTTTACGCCTCAGCTTGGCGTTCAGGTTCAGAGATGCTGAAGAACTAAGAATTCGGCAGCAGGAAGGGGGTCGTTGGGTTCAATGACAGGCTTGAGTCTCTGCCCATTGACCCGAAAAGAAGATGAAGTGGAGGGGTCAAAGATATCAATAGATCTGTTATCGTAGATATTCAAGATGGTGTAAGGACCTTTCCACTTGGAACGGAGTTTTCCAGGGAAGAGTTTGAGCTTGGAATCAAATAACAAAACCTTTTGGTTGACACTAAAAGATTTGCGTGAGATGTGAGTGTCATGCCATTGCTTGATTTTGGCTTTATAAATCAAATCATTTGAATATGCCTTTGCTCGCAACTCTTCAAGCTCATTCAAATCCAAAAGCCTTTTCTTACCAGCTTCATCATAATCCAAGTTACATTTTCGAATAGCCCATTCAGACTTATGGTGAATCTCTACTGGAAGATGGTATGGTTTCCCATACACTATACGAAATGGGCTCATACCAAGAGGAGTACGAAAAGATGTACGATATGCCCATAATGAGGTAGGAAGATGTTGAGACCAATCTTTCCGATCAGACCGGACTATCTTCATCAAAATGGTCTTTATTTCTCTATTCGAAAGCTCAGCCACGCCATTCAACTGGGGATGGTATGGTGTAGCGACTCTATGTTCAACTCCAATATTATACAGGAGTCGTCGCACCGAAGCATTCAGAAAGTGGGTACCACCATCACTAATGACTACTTTGGGTAAACCAAAGCACGAGAATATGTCATTGAGGAACTTAGTGACATTTACGCTGTCAGCAGCGCGGGTGGGAATTGCCTCTACCCAGCGGGAGACGTAGTCTACTGCCAATAAGATGTATTGAAATCCCTGAGATACCGTGAAAGGGCCCATAAAATATATTCCCCAAGCATCAAAAACCTCGACCACATGCACAGGAGTGAGGGGCATCATATCTCGTCTAGACATTCCTCCAGTGGTCTGACAAATAGGGCATTCCTTCACAAGCTTGTGGGCATCACGGAATAGGGTCGGCCAAAAGAAACCAGATTGTAAGATTTTGACTGCAGCACGCTTTCCAGAGTGATGTCCTCCACACCCAAAGGTGTGACAGTGGGTAAGGACACTCAGTATCTCAGACTCCGGAATACAACGTCTCCAAATGCAATCAGTCCCTTCCTTAAAAAGGATGGGGTCCTCCCAATGGTACCAACGGGAATCAGATCGAAATTTTTCTTTCTTGGTCTTGGGCCAATGATCTGGAAGTCGAGAAGTGACAAGGAAATTCACCATATCAGCATACCAAGGTAACTGACTGATGGTGAGAATGGACTCATCAGGAAATTGGGCCGTGATAGGAGTAGGGGTGGCATCAATGAAAGACTCATATGCTGGGAGAGAAGGAAGCCAACAAAGATGATCCGCCACCACATTTTTTACTCCTGGCTTATCTTTGATTTCAATATCAAATTCCTGTAGGAGCAAGATCCATCTCAGAAGTCTCGGCTTAGAGTCTTTCTTTGTTAATAAGTACTTGAGGGATGAATGGTCTATAAAATGATAACATGAGCTCCTAACAAGTACGATCGAAACTTCTCCAAAGAGAAGACTACAGCCAGCAGTTCCTTCTCAGTAACAGTATAATTACGTTGGACCTCATCCAACGTCTTGCTGGCGTAGTGAATGGCAAATGGCTCGCCATCCTTCCTTTGCCCAAGAACTGCCCCGACTACATATTCAGATGCATCACACATGATCTCAAAATCTAAAGTCCAATCGAGGGGTTGTAAAATTGGGGCCTCAGTGATGGCCTGCTTCAAAATCTCAAAGGACCGAAGTGCTTCTTTGGATATCTCAAAATCACAGTCCTTTTCCAACATCTGAGTCAAGGGACGGGCAATTTTTGCAAAATCTAATATAAATCGTCGATAAAAGCCAACATCCCCTAAGAAGGATCTGATTCCCTTGACATTCGTAGGCAGAGGTAAGTGTGTAATGGTATCTGCCTTGGATGGGCCAACCTCCATGCCTCTTTCGGACACAATGTGTCCCAGCACTATCCCTTGCTTAACCATAAAATGTGATTTCTCCCAAGACAACACCAGATTAACATCAATGCATTTCTTTAGAACCCTCTCCAAAAACTCTAGGGTCTCATCAAATGAGTCACCGAAGACGGAAAAATCATCCATAACAATTTCATAAAATCCCCCACCATGTCCGAAAAAATAGCCAGCATACATCTCTGGAACGTAGCTGGTGCATTGCATAAGCCAAAATGCATTCGTCAGAAGGAAAATGTCCCGAATGGACAGGTGAAGGTCGACTTTCTTGGTCGTCAGGAGCGACTGTGACCTGATTATAACCCGAATATCCATCAAGAAAACAAAAGTATTTCTTTCCTGCCAATCTCTTGATAATCTGGTCGATGAAAGGAAGAGGAAAGTGATCTTTTCGGGTTACTTTATTCAGCTTCTTGTAATCTACACATACTCGCCAAGATGTGGCAACACGGGTTGAGATATCCTCCCCTCGGTCATTCTGGACCACAGTGAGGCCGGCCTTCTTGGGAACCACATGAAGGGGGCTAACCCACTTACTATATGAGATGGGGCAAATTATCCCTGCGCTCATCCATTTGCAGATTTCTACCTTAACAACTTCTCGCAAATTTGGATTCAATCGTCTCTGAGGCTCCCGAGAAGTTTTGGCATCATCTTCCAAGAAGATCTGGTGTGTGTAGTAAGAAGGGATAATTCCTCTTAGATCAGAGATAGTCCATCCGATAGCCCTCGAATTTCTTTTAAGAACCTCAATAAGTCTAGATTCCTGTATATCATCTAAATGGGCATTGATTATCATAGGAAGCGTCTGATCTGATCCAAGAAAGACATACTTTAGGTCCTTTGGAAGAGGTTTAAGTTCCACTTGGGGAGTAGTGATGGGCTTATCAAACAAATCCGAGAAATCCAATTTTTCAGAAATGGGGTGATTAAAATACACATCCTCTATGAGAGATACATGGGAAACAAGGGAAGAGGCATTAGGGATCAGGCATCGCAGTTCTCGAATCTCATCGGTCATGATCTCTATGCAATGCTTCACTAGGTCCATATCAAGTTTCTGATTAATCAATAGTGAGGCTAATGAAGGGTCAACCTGGACTGACGGAGCCAATGGTGAAGGCTCATGGTGACCTGAGTGTGAAGATAATTGATTATGTCTGTAATACTCCATCAAAGTAAACATATCAGCTACCTTCCTTGCTATGTGGGAAAGGTCACTATCAGAAAGAAATTGAGATAATGAAGACCCCCCAGAAGGGCTTGTTATCTCTAAGGGTGGACTCATCATGGGCATGACCATAGACGAAAGAGCACACAACTCTGCATCTAACTCATCCCAAGCCATATCTAATTTGCAGAAAATCTTATCATGAGAGACGGGAGTCGAGTCCAAATACTCAGACCAGTACTGTATGTTTTCTGCATGTCCAATGATGTCATCCAGAGAAATGGTGGCATCGAGTGGGTCAGATGCCACATGAGCAAGAACAATCTCAGTGTCCAAATAGGAACACTTCTCTATCCATCCACATTCATCATCTTCAGTCTCATGACCAGTGGGGACAACCAGATCGACAGGAACGATCTCGCCATTGACCTTGAATTCAACTTTTCCCAACTCAAAGTCAAAGTGGGCTTTGACCGTAGAGAGAAAGGGCCGACCCAAAATTATGGGTGTCTGAGCCAAGGTCTTAGTGGGGTCCATCTCCATGACTACGAAATCAACAGGGAACTGCTTTCCTTGGACGTCACTATAACATCCTCCAAAAGTCCTTGTGGTCTCCTAACAGATCGATCTGCCATTTGTAAAATCATTGAGACTGGCTTTAGTTTTCCAAAATCAAATTGCCGCAAAATGGCAGTAGGGAGGAGGTTGATTGAGGCACCATTATCAAGGAGAGTGTGCTTGAAGGTCATATTACCAATGGTACATCGTACCAAAGGTGCCCCAGGGTCCTTCATCTTATGGGGGAGGAGTGACGAGATAACATTGGATGTAGCTCTGGGAAGACATGTTGTTCCTCTTCTTGCTCATTATTTTTCTTCTTCTTAGATCGCCTCCGACGCGTGCATATTTCTTTCAAAAATTTTGAGTAGGCGAGAACCTGCTCAAGCGCCTTCAGAAGAGGGATCTCAATCACAATATTGGAGAACAAGTTCTCCAATTCTGGGTTGGTGGTGGATGATTTGGGAGCATTCCGTAAGCGAAGGGCCTCCGGAAAGGGGACGGAGATGACAATGGGTGAAAGAGATTGTGGAGAAGTTGAGACCACTTGAGGGGGGGTGGAAGTGGTCGTGCCATATAAGGGGAGCAAGTTATTCTCTTCATCAGATTTCTCTTCATCACTTGTCTCAAAATTACAAGTTTGAGTTGTGGGTGTAGACATGTACGGAGATGAGTCAACCACTTTTTTTTCTCGCCTAGTCAAGACTGCATGGGCAGACTCGTTACTGAAATTACCAGGGGTCTTGAATGTCACAAGACCTTTTTGTGGATGATGTAAGGTCCCTTGGGAAGTGCCCGCTACAGAATTGGGATTCTGAAGGGCTTGTGGTGATAGCGTAGGCAAATAAGATCGGATATCTGCAAATTACCTAGCATTCTCCTGATTATTCTTCTCCATATTATTCTTCAACTCTTGCATCATTTTCATAAGAGCACCAATATAATTCGAAAGTGGTTGGTTGCTCCTAGGAGAAGTTGGTTGTGTACTAGATGAGGCTGGAGCCTGTGGCAAGTACACTGGTTGTGCTTGTGGTGGTGGTTGCGGTGGTACAGTGATGTACCGACCTTGTTGATTGACCTGGATAGGTTGTTGCGGGTTTGAAGTTCTCCATGCAAAATTTGGATGGTTACGCCATCCAGGATTGTAAGTGGGGGGCACTGTGCTTCCTGAAGTCCCCGATCCCATGGCAACCACATTGACATCAGGAGTAGGTTCTGTGACCCGAAATACCTGCTCTGGTTCCTGAACTTGGTCCAAATGTGTAGGAATGGCAAACATCCTACTGACATTCTGAGTCACTTCATTGGTCATATTCCTACTCATGTCATCAACCTTCTTGGTAAGAATTTCTAAATTATCCAACTTTTGAGAAATGAGTTGGAGGTCAATCGTCGTACTTTCCGATCGGGTTTGGGTATCTTCGATTTTCTCAACAGGTTTCTTATGACAGCTATATTGATTATGGGATGCCTTATTCAATGAAGTCTCAGCCATCTCCTCATACAGTTTCCACACAAATGTTTCTGATTTGAGGAGGAAACCACCTCCGCAAGTTCTATCCACAACCACCTTAAAATTTTCATGCATGCCCTCATAAAAAATCTGGACCAATTTCCATTTATCCATGTCATTGTTCGGGCATTTACGCAATAGCTCCTGAAACCTATCCCAATCCTCATGAAAATACTCATTTGGGCGCATTGAAAAGGAGGAGACTGCGTAGCGGAGTGCATTTGCTTTTCCAATCGGGTAGTGCTTCTTAAGGAAGGTTGAATTCAATGCAGCCCATGTGGTGATTGGTTTCTCATAGCTCCGGAGCCAATTTCTCGCCTTGTCTTTCAAGGAGAATGGGAATGCCTTAAGATACACAAGGTCTGGATTATTATTTTCAATATGCATGGTGTCACACACCGCAAGAAAATCCTGAATGTGTTGATAAGGGTCCTCGACACTCTCCCCATGAAATTTTGGGAGCAGAGAAACTATAGATGACTTTATATTATTCTTGTGTGCCATTGCAGGAAACTGAATCCATGGAACTAAGATTTGTTGGGTGGGATTGTGCCTTTCCCCCATAGGTTGAGGGTTTTCCTCTTCATCCTCAACAATGCCCATTTGAGCTTCAATTCGAATTGGCGATCATTGATTCTTTCAAGTTGGGCCATGATGATCGCCAAAGGGTCTGGATTTTCGCCTTGTTCAGCCATGATGGAAGATGGTGAAGATAAGGGAATAGAAGAGAATGATCCGAGTGATGTCGGAGAAGAGGGAGGTGAAGAAGGTAGTGATGTGGCGAGTGAAGGAATGTCAAGAGAAGAAAGGGAATGAGAAGAGTCGGGTCTTCTTCTCGAGAAGAAAGGATTTGAATTTAAAGGAACAACAAGAGAAGGGTTGAGAGATCGTCTCCCTTGCATGCACCTCATATTCTATGCAATCGAACACAAAGCAAGGTCACTTTGATACGCACACTGGTGAAGTCCTTTGTGGCGTTATCTTTTCAATTTTAGTCTTATAAACATGAAGTTGAACATCTAACGTTTACACTCATCCTTCCCTCAGGTCATCCAATGTTCCTTGAGAGAATCACAAGGCACACCGATGGGGATTTTGGCTCTAGTGACCTTAAGGTGCGTCGTGCAACAAACAACCAAGTGTGCAATCCCACAAGTGCAAATACAAGTAATTAATTTAGATAATGGTGAGGTTAATCAATTTTAACCTTATGTGACCACTTGATTAAGAAAATTGATTTTAAAATCTACGTCCAATTGCTTTGAGTGATATTCAATCAAATCGAGTGAGGTGAATTTCATTTTTCAAAAAAAAAGTTCTCAAGGGGGAGAAGACCACGGAGAATGATGCATGCAAGAAGGTTAGAATCGCGTACCTTTCGCCAGCAATCTACGTGCAAGAATGCAACGCGAAAATATAGACCTATTCTAAATACTCCTAGCAGGAAACTTCTAAAGAACTCTTTTTTTGTGATTTTAAATTTTTCAATTTTTAATTTTGAAAACCGAGCACAAACAAATTACACTAAGAAAACCTAATGCAAATCTATAATGCAATGCAGAAATATAGTAAAATTATTACAATAATGAGAATCCAGTCTCTAGGCCACAACTCGGCCCGAAATGAATATAAAACAAAAAATGCTAAACTAAAAAGGATGAATCTCTCAAATGGGAAATAAACGAGCTCCTCGTCCACGGGTTTGCCTCCTCCTTCGCCTCACCGGCTCGAGATTCGAGTTGAGAGAAGAATCTTCCGAGCTTCTCGCGCAACAGAATGTGTGCGGTCACCTGCGAAAAGAGAAAGCCAGTCAACCGGAATAAGAAGCCAGTCAACCGGAATAAGATGCTAACATGTGACAACAAAAAATGTGCATAGAAAAAGTGAATCAATCAAAAATTCAAGTTGAGTCCCCGGCAACGGCGCCAAATGATTAACGGGCTTCTTAGCGGTTTTAAAGGGTGAAATTAAGTGATTTTATTGTCATTGTAACCACAATTCAACCCAATTAAACACATTAACTAATTTCAAAGTTTTACTTGTATAATGATGAGCACAAGGTCGAACCACAGGGATGCAGTGAAATTTCAATGATCCAAACTCAACACGAACGTTAATGCACAACTTCAAATATCTGCTTATTGCAATTTTTTATCAAGCATTTTTTATGTTTTCTAATTTCCGATTTTTTTAACACTATGCAAATCTTTTTTTAAGACAAAACACTTAATCGCCTAGTTAACCACCATAAAAAATCAACTATTTCATCTCAAAAAGATCATCACTTAGTTCAATAAGGGAAGAAGGTTACTACAGGTGATTCACAACTTGTAGAAAAGAGCATAGTGGATTTTTTAATGTTTCAACTCAAGTCAACGAGAGAAAAATAAAAGCAATACTATGGCACATTTGCTTTTTGGAAAATTAAACAAAAGGTGGCATGAACATAACAAGTTCTAATGCATGCAACCAAAATAGTTCTAGCATAAACCAAAGTGATAAAAAAATAAGACGGATGTCGTCACCAAATGGAACCAATCTGTGACGGTTGCAGAGGGAATGATCTGAGACTGACGCTTGTGGACTGTCCAACCTTGCGAGTACGGTGGTTGTCACCTACCGTAGATGATGTTCATGTTCGACATCGATCTGAGACGGATGCTTAGTGACACAACAGTGACTGGAATCAATGGAAATGCGACTGGAGATGCAGCAGTTTGCTGGAGAACTCAAAGTTCTCGATGGTGACTTGCTGGAGCCCTCCAAGGCTCGGCCCTCTTTCTGCCTGCTCTACCTCTTCTCAACTATCCTGTGCGTGGCTCAAGCTTGCGTCGATCCTGCGAGGATGGAAGGTTACGGGAGTTAGGGATGGGGCCCTTTTGCAAGGAGGGACAACTGTTGTTCTTATAGAAGAAAGTACAAGAGGAAGGTGTGCAGTCGCAACAGTTGCTGCATGAGTATATGGGGAAAGGTTGCACGTCATTCTTCGGTTACCAACGCATGAGCGAAGAACGTGAATGGAGAATTCGTGGCCATAACTTCACTGTGTGTGAAAAAAATGGAAGAGGAAGGTACTGATGTGCACAATGGAGAATAGAGAAATTGGATATTCGTCTGCATGGGAAAACAAATTGAGCATTAATGAGAAGAAAATATGTGGGCGGCGTTGGAATTGGTAAGAGGGAGAGAGAAAATGTGGATAAGAGATGAAAATGGAGCGTGGATGTATTGTATCGTATGTGGAGATGGAAAGGTCATGGATTGATCTTGACTCAAGATTTGAGGGCATTAATGAAGAGAGAGGGAAGAAAGTGATGTCTTCTTGCAAGTGAAATGAGTAGACGTTGGACTATCTTGCAAAGAGATAGTACAATAACAATTAAGGAAGAGAGATAAAGAGCAGATGAGTCATTTACAAAGCAATCTCTCAAGATTCTAAAAAAACAAATGCTAGAAATAAAAGAAAAAGGACACACATGCTCCAATTATTTACTAGATTGAAACAAATACTCATTCTAAAATGCGTACATATATAATTTATTTTAGGCAATTAGCGTAAATTAAACAAGGAATAAGGTTGATTCAACATTAGTTACTACGATGAGTACGTGACTCATCAGTAATACCCTGTTCACCGCCATTCGAATCGACCCCAGGATGCTATTGCAATGCCCTCCACTCCCACCCAGGAAGCTGAACTGCACACAACCGTCTATCTCTGCCCTGGATCTGAATTGTCCGACAGTGGACTTGGATCAACCACAACTACTAGAGGGCTCGGCCGTTCAACAGAATCTGAAATGGGATCTCAGTTCACATAAGAGGAAAAAGAAGGGTAGCACGAAGGTGCATACTGACTCGGGAGGGGCCCAACCCCCATTATCTACCTCAATCTGATGCAGGTGGCCGTTTGTAACGCTAGAGGTCTGAACAGGACAACGAAATTTAAGAAGGTCTTCCGCGACCTCCTAAACCTTAATGCGGGCATCATTGAGATGGCGGAGACAAAAATTCAGGCCGGGAATTGGGCCACCTTCACCAAATACATCCCTCAAGGATGGACTTACCTGCACAATGGTACAGACTTGGGAATAATACTAGTGCTCTGGAAGACCACCAGCTGGACTTGCGACACTATAAAGGTTTCTAATCAAATGGTCATGCTAAGGTGCAACAACGCAGGAGGCTTGGACTTCCTTCTCTTTGTTGTATATGGTTCGAACTCTACTTCCACTAGGAGAGGCCTATGGAGTGACTTGGATAGCCTCTGTAACTACTCTAATGTACCATGGCTCATCATAGGCGACTTCAATGTGGAGAGATTCCACAGCAAAAAATGCGGGGGCCGCCCTCCCAATGCAGTGGCAATAAATGATTTCAATGATTGCATAAACAGAGCAAGACTGGAAGACCTTGAGGCCGCTGGGAACCCTTGGAGATGGTCCAACTCCGTAATTGGGACAGGTTGTATTGAGACGCAATTAGATCGGGCCCTGATGAATGAAACATGGAGAACCACCCTCTCACTGCTAAAAATGAGATATTTGGCATCCAACAACTCAGATCATCTTACCATGACCATGGCTCTTAGGGAGCAGCCATCGCTCATGAAGCCTTTCCGTTATTTTGATTATTGGGCGACGCGGCTGGGCTATGAGGACACGGTGTTGAGTGTTTGGGCAACTCCTACATGTGGGAACCCGGTTGACAGGATACAACAGAAGTTGCGGGCTGTCAAAATCACGCTTAAACTATGGGCTAAAACGCATGGGGACATCCGCCAGGACATTAGACAGATGACAATGATCCTTGACAAGATTAATAAAGCCCTCTCGGTTGACCCGCTTGACCCATACCTCGCACAACTGGAAAAAGACGCTAAGGATTGCTCGCTCAAGCTCAAAGAGGATGTGGAATCCATGTGGACGCAAAAGAGCAGAGTCAATTGGCTCAAATTGGGAGACAAGAACACCAAATTCTTCCATATGGAGACATGTGCAAGAAGAACCAGGAATTATGTACCACTCTTGCTGGATGGGATGGGAAACATTGTCGACACTCACTCCAAGGTTGCTGTTGAAGCGGTATCATATTTCTCGAGATTGATAGCGATGAATCAGTCTAGAATCGTGACAATTAGGCCTATGGAGCATAGATTTGTACTTAGTCCAATGGCCAGATGATTGACCAACTGAATCGCCCTTTTTAATTTGAAAAAATGACATTTTTTGTTGTAGTCGGGCAATCAAGATCGATCAAAAATTGACCGCACGATTCGATAAATCGATGAATTAAATAATGCATGGTTTGATGTATTTTTAACCTGGTCAAGCCCCAGGGTCAACTCAAGGAGGCAAAGGAACAACTTTGGATCAAGTTAGACGAATTAGCTCACGATTTTCCAATCGGGAATTTTTTTTGTAATTTTTTTATGCGATAAAAATGCAAATGCATGATCTTGGATGAACTAGGTTATTAAGAAAAGGAGCAACTTAGCTAAATTAATTTTAATGTGAAATTTGTCCAAATTAGCCAAGTTTTATTTTTCTTAGAAACCTAATCCAATGATGAATGCAAAATGTATTTTTTTACTTTTTGGATTTAAGACGCACAAATGAAAAATACAAACTTTGGGGGGGGGGGTTATGCAATTTTCGTGCAAACAAAATGCAAAAATTATGAAAAATTAGTGAAAGTGAAATATGATGAAATATAGCTACACCAATTTTTTGGAATTTTCTGACAATATATGATTTTTTTATGAATTTTTTAATGAAAACATAGTGACTGTTAGTATTTAATTCCTAATAAATCCACGAAATCAAATTATCCAGAGAAAAAATATCTTCAATAGATATTCTAATGAGCAATCCAGAAGACTTTAAATTTTGTAAAAATATTATTCATGGATTTAATTAAAAATGAATACAGAAATCACTTTAGAATTTATTTTATGCAAAAGATAACTCCAATTTAGATGAAATTTGGATGGCAATTAAAGAGCACTTAGTAGCATCATGTACAATTTTTTCATAATTTTTGGAGCAAGAAATATGAATGTGCGAATTTCAGAGCATAAATGGGTAAAATATCACTGAATTTCAAACTCTGATTTTTAATAAATTATCCAATGTCACAAAATCTATATAAATAGCCAAAATATTCCGAATTAATTTCTATACAAAAGTTATTTTTATTAAATAAAATGATGCAAAATGAATGTCCAAATTAATGTGTAAATGTAGGGGTGTCTTCGCAATACAGAATTAAAACTGAATGAACTGAAATGTGAATAGGGGCATTTTTATAAATAAAGAAACTTAAAGGGATGGAAACACAATTTTTACAAAAAAAATAAAAAATAAAATAAAATAACATATACCTGAACATGGGTTCCAAACCTCTCCCACAGTTTAGGGCACACATGAAGGGGGAGAAGACAGGCTGCAGCGGTGCGGGCACGCGCGCGCGAGGAGGGCAACTTGGTGGAGGACCTGCGGCATCAGATCATGGTGGCGGTGGCGCGGGCACGTGCGGCGGTGGCACGGGCACATGCGATGGTGGTGCGTGGCTGGACCGTGCTAGCGTGGCTGGAGGGCGCAGGGACACAATGGGCGCACGAAGCATGCATAGGCTGTGGCGCATTCGCGGTTGGGGCCGATGGGCGGAGGAGTGGCCGGGGTCGACGGGAGTGCGATGGACTCGCACGGGTGGAGCAGCTATTGGCAGGCCACGAGGGCGACCAAGGAGAGGCGGGCCGGTGTCGATGGGAGGAAGGCAACCTAAGGGCGACTGGTGGGGTTGCGGGTGTCGCGTTGGCGACGCTGTTGGAGGCCTGACCTAGAGGTCAGAGTGCCATGCGCCCGATAGAGTTGGACGCTGGTGGGCCTGGAAGCGTGAGGCGGAGAGGTGGCACGGGCTGGCGGCATTGGGGTCGTGCGTGACTAAAGGCCTGCGGACGCACAGGAGGTGGCGCGCGACGTCGGAGGCGGGGCGGGCGGCGTGGCCCGCTGGCTGGTGGCCGATGCGGTTGGGGAAGACGTAGCGGACGTCGCCTATGCAACTTGTTCTTTTCTATTTATTTTTTAAATTTTTGTTTTGTAATTTTTTGTAAATTTTTTTGTAGACAGGAATAAAAAAATGGAGAAATAAAATGAAAAAAAGTGGAGAATGAGATGATGATGATGGTGTAATAATGGTTGTGAGGATTGATAGTGATGTGTAAAATAACAAACAAAAAAATGTTAGATAAAAAATGAGAAGAAGGAGATAGAGAAAGGGAAATATACCTGATGGTGAGTGGATGTTGATGCGTAGGAATTGGCCAACTAGAGATTCTCCTTGGCCGGAGTTATCGCCTCGAACGGGTTGGCAAGGCTCCCGCAAAGCTTGGCTGGCTTCTACTGAAGAACACCGAAGCGGGAATGGAGGTCACCGCAGATCTCGCCTAGACTCGTCGTCGCTCAACACCAAAGGACGAGATGTCACCTCGGAGCCTTGGCGAAGCTGGAGATTTCCTCATAAAATGGAATGGCGGATGATGTGAATCGAGGGAGGAGGAGGGAATAAAAAGAAGAGGAGGAGGAAGTTAGAAAGAAAGTGGAGAAAGTGGAGTGAGGAGTTAATGGCTTGGAGTGAGGAACAAGTAACGGGAGAAGAAGTAAAAGAGGAAAAAATAAGTAATATAAGTAGGCTACTAAAAATAATGAAGAGAAAAAAGGTAGATAAAATAAAAATAAAAATAAATAAAATGTAATTAAATAATTAATTAAAATAAATAATTTTAATATGAAAAATAAAACAATAAAATAAAATAAAATAAAATAAATTTCGAAAAATATAAAAAATTGGAGTGACACGTGGCGGCTCTAAGAGCTGCCACGTGTCGCACCTAGAAAAATCAAAAAAAAAATAAATGTAAAGAAATTAAAAAGAAATAACAAAAGGTTCAAATCAAAAAGTGGTCAACACAAAAGTTGCTCGTCTCGAGGAGATCTACAACTTTTGTGAAGGATCAAAAATCAAAAGAAGTCATATGTACAAAGTGTATTTTTGGGTGGTACCTTATAGATATAAAATACCACATTTTTATCTTTTGCAGATTTTTTGTTATTTTTAAATAAGATAAAAATCAAAATAAAAATAGAGAAAATATGAAAGCAATATTTATAATTTAATCTATTTTTTGGATTTTTAATAATTAAAAATACAGGGACAAAAAGGTCAATATATACAATATACAATAGGAGCCCAAAACCCAAGTTTCACATATGATCTCCGATTTTTATGAAATTAGTCTTGTTTTGAAGGTCTTTGAATGTATATTACTTTCAAAGTGAGTAGACCTAAATCGGACACTATATGAGAGAGATATGTGCATTTTAAGGTAGTTTCAAACTGGGACTCGGGTTTTATTGGTCAATTTTACAAGTTAGTATTTTGTTAATATTTTCTTTAATTAGTGTTAGTAATATATACACTATAAAGTTAATTTTATTGGATTTGTAGTTAGTATAATATATATAGGTGATTTTAGCTAGTATAAGGTGGATATTTACAAGTGAATTTGGCTCCTTATTTAATGCAAATATGAATGCTAAAATTGAGATATTATTTACACATGCATGAGTGCTAATTATGCAATATAAGTGGAGATATGCATCTAATTACTCGAGAACAAAGCTTTATTTTTAACTTTTAGAGTGAATCACAGATTCATCAACTTTCTATACTTAAACCTTGCTCGTCTTCGAGTAACTAAAATGAAATGCAAAAGTGAAATGATTTTGGGTTCCATACCAAGATCATGAATAAAAGTTGAAAATGGAGCTTGACTCGACCTTTGGATTAATAGCGTGGCAGAAACTTATTGGGATCTGAATTTAAGACCTAACAACCTTTAAGTTTCATAAGTCTTCTATTCAAGACGCCTCAACAGTCAGGTCAGAACAAATCCTCATACGCAAATTCTGATGACTATGAATCTTACTTGTACCGTGTAAGTGAAATATAGCTCTGCACATCAGAAATGGCAAAGAACCAGCCTCCTCTAACAGGGTAACTCTAATTCACTGGTCCAGTAATTCTTTCCTCAAGGAGCGGAGTATTCCCTTCTAAGTTCAAGTGCAATCGGCTCAAGAAGAGGAGGTGGAGAGAAGAATGGACGGTAGCCAGTATAGCTACCTATCCTAGGATGCTTGACCAATGTAGCCAAGTCATCTAGCTGCAAGCTTCCATGGTATGAGGCTTTGAAGCATATGCCTTGCAAATATATAGACTCCGACAGGCATTTTATTTTCAATCAGGCCTGTCCACTTTTTTTGGAGTTCTCTTTTTTTTTCTCTTTTTTTCTTTTTTTGAACTAATATACAAGGTGCAACATGTACATAAGGAGTTTTCCTTCTTGAGCCAGTATACTATCCATCTTTTAAATATATAAATTAGGAATAATATAAATAAGTTGAATTATTTTTGGTTTTAAAAATAGATAATGAGCTCAAAATTTCCCAAAACTAATTTATATATACTATATAATATAATTAAGAATACACAACATAAAACGATTTTTTTTGGAAATTTTAAGAATTTTTACTGATTTCTATAAGCTTTTTAGGGTTTTGATTTTTAGTATATTTCTTTTATATTTTTTCGTGATCTTTGATCTAGAGTTAGAATATATATACAATGAATTTTTTTGAAATTTTAAAGTAGGTTTTCTATTTTTATATTTTTATATCTAATCATGGAATAAATAATTCCTATTCTATTTTTAATAAATAAGACAATGCAATAAAATGCTAATTAAAAATATGCCCATATACAAACATCATATTAGTCATCTACAAAAAAATTTCCAAAATTTATATGACATTGTAGCTATTTAATAAAAATAGGAAAGGACAAAAATGAAACAAACAGTTTAGCAAGGGCATATTTGCAATAATATCAAACTACCGGGGTCTTCATGCAAATATCCCTGAAGCTTTACGCTTATTTATAAACTCAAAATACTAAACATAAATAAAATAAATAATTATAATAATAATCAATAAAATAAAAAATAATAAAAAAAATAAAATAAATTTCGAAAAGAATAAAAAAACTGGAGTGACACGTGGCGGCTCCAGGAGATGCCATGTGTCACACCTACAAAAATCAAAATTAAATGTAAAGAAAATTAAAAAGAAATAACAAAAGGGTTCAAATCAAAAAGTAGTCAACATAAAAGTTACTTGTCTCGAGGAGATCTACAACTTTCGTGAAGGATTGAAAATCAAAAGAAGTCATATTTACAAAGTGTATTTTTGGGTGGTACCTTATTGATATAAAATACCACATTTTTATCTTTTGCAGATTTTTTTGTTATTTTTAAATAAGAGAAAAATCAAAATAAAAATAAAGGGGCAAAAAGGTCAATATGTACAATATACAATAGGGGCCTAAAATCCAAGTTTCACATACGATCTCTGATTTTTATGAAATTAGTCTTGTTTTGAAGATATTTGAATGTATACTACTTTAAAAGTGAGTAGACCTAAATCAGACACTGTATGAGAGAGATCTGTGCAGTTTAAAATTCCTAGTTTCAAACTTGGACTCAGATTTTATTGGTAAATTTTACAAGTTAGTATTTTTTTGATATTTTCTTTAATTAGTGTTAGTAATATATACACTATAAAGTTAATTTTATTGGATTTGGAGTTAGTATAAAATATATATACAAATAGGTGATTTTATCTAATATACAGGTGGATATTTACAAGTGAATTTGGCTCCTTATTTAATGCAAATATGAATGTTAAAATGCATATATTATTTACACATGTATGGATGCTAATTATGCAATACAAGTGGTGATATGCATCTAATTACTCGGGGAAAAAGCTTTATTTTCAACTTTTAGAGTGATGAATCACAGATTCATCACTAGTTAATGGCTGTCGCGCCCTTTTTCTGAGAAGGAAGTTGAGGGTGCGCTAATGAGCATCCATTACTCTAAAGCGCCGGGCCCGGATGGCTTCAATGCGGGGTTCTTTAAAAGGCACTAGACATTGCTCAAGGCAGATCTCATACTCGCTATGGAGTATTTGTGGGATGGGGGTCCCCACCCGCTAGGGTTTAACCACACTTTCCTAACCCTTGTACCAAAGGTGGCAACCCCGGCAAACTTGGGTGACTTTAGGCCGATTGCTTGATGCAACATGCTTTATAAAATTTCTCGAAGATCCTGGCCTTGAGGCTTTCTCTCGTAATCCCGGAGTTGATTGCTCCCAATCAAACAACATTCATTAAAGAGAGGTCAATTGGGGATTGCATCAGGATTGCCCAATAAGTGAATTACGGGTTCAGGTGTAGAGCAAGTGCGCACAACGCTTATGTGAAAATAGATCTCTCAAAAGCATTCGATTCGGCGGATCACAATTTTCTAATTGAAAGCCTGAAGCTGAGAGGATTCGATTCGAAATGAATGGTTGGGTTTCGAGCTGCATTTCTACTCCTATGTTCTCGGTCTTTGTGGATGGCTCCCCGCATGGATTTTTCCCTTCGGTGAGAGGGCTGCGACAAGGGGACCCCCTTATACCTATTCTATTTGCTATTGCCATGGACTCTCTTTCCTCATTGACTGAGATGGTGGTGCGTGATGGCACCTTTTTTCCATTTGCATGGGAGGCGCAACGGTACCCTCGCACCTAATTTATGCGGACGACCTCATTTTCTTCTGCAAAAAATCCTCGGCCGCTTTAAAGGAAGTTAGGCGTATCCTGAAGGACTTTGAGGATATGTCTGAGTTAGCAATGAATGTGAAGAAAAGCAAACTTATCCTCACATTACTCTCTTTTGTAGATTTTAGGCTATGCCAAGTGGGTCTGCTCACACGGCCCCTATTGCAAAATATTTGGACACCCCCTAACCCTGCAAAGGGAAGAATGACGTCGGGACAGATTCTCATGGATAGGGTTAGGACCTTGCTCTGTGGCTGGAGAGAAAGGTCCTTAACCCTGGTCGACCGCTTACAACTTCTTACTTCTGTGATCTCTGGTGTGTCCCTCTACTGGCCCGCGGGAATGCTAATCCCGATTGGGCCTGCAAAGAAGGTGGATTCGATATGTGCTGATTTTCTTTGGGCTTATGGCACCCATCATGTTAAGCGGGAGGTTGTATGCCTCCCCAAGAAGGAAGGTGGCTTGGGACTTCGTTCCCTATGCTCCATACGTGAGGCCATGCTTGTTACTTGGTGTGGGAAAATACTGTCTAATGACAATTCTATACGGGCTTCATACATGAGGGAAAGATATCTAAAGGGTGGTGATCTCATGCACCGCGTGAAAGCCTCGGGGGACTCTCTCGTCTGGAAAAGCATCCTTGGCATTCGACACATATTATCTAATCATATCGGTGGGAACATTGATGGCCCAGCCCAAGCTGGCGCTATTCGAAGCATCAAATTCAAGGATGCATATGATAAGGTGAGAAAAAGAGTAGACAACATCCCCATGAGTGCCTATTCATGGAACTCAAAGGTGGTCCCAAAGCATGCTTGCGGACGTCAATATTTTCCAATGTAAATAAGTGCATAATTTGCACCACTTTTCCAATTCAAAACACTACCTTAAAATAGCAACAAAAAGGGTCAAGTAGGATGATCACAACTGGCCATTCTCGTCCTCTTCTGGTTCCTCAAACCCTTCTCCAACTCCGCAGAATCCATAACCCACCTCCCACTCCTCGATCCCCACTGCGGCAGAAACATCTCTTGATCGAACCATCGGAGCAGTAGTTGGTGGCACAGCGGCAGTCGTCACCAATCATCGATCCATCCGTCCAGTCCAGAGTAAAGTCCATTGGCTTCTAGATGTCGATATCCTGCCAATTTTGGTGTCTAGTGCTCCCTGACCTTACCGCTCCCCTCTTAGTCAACCCCTCTAAGTGCGTCTTTCCTGCAGCTCACGTTCTCCCCCTTCACTTTATTTAAACCATAAGATTCCGTTTTTATACTGCCTTTGGATCTCTGGCTACTCGATTTCGCACCTTTTGTTCCTTTTGATCCGCTTCTGTCAATCCATCTGCTTCTGATATGTCTGTTAGGCAATAAAGTTGGAATCTTTTTTGCCACTGTTCGATTTAGCAAGTCTGAATTTGGAACTGCTGTTTGATGCAGGGAAGAATATTGGCGACGAGATGCAGACGGCGAGTGTTGCTGCCGGAGTGCGGTTGGTGCCAAGGCCCGGTGACCGAAGATCGCAGGGGGTTGATTTGCGCAGGAGGGGTAGAACTGGATACAGGTGTGGGGTTTTGATGCCTCTGAGAGAGTCGTGCTGGGGGCTCGGAGGGCGGGTTGACACGGGAGCTGAGATTGCTATGGCGAGGAGTGGAGTTGGGGCTGTGTTTAGATCGAAGGGGATTGCTGGCCTGCCCAGAGCACATGTTTCTGGTGAGCACTATTTTGTTAACTCCTACAATCCATATTGAGGTGACTGTGAGTGTGTGGGTACGCCGATTGTGACTTCATGTTGGTCATGCATGATGCATGTCGTCTGTTGAGAGTTAACTGAAATAGCTATGCCATATGAGTCAAAGGGTACGTTTTTTTTCTGTGAAGAAGAAGGTGCCATTATGAAGAAACATATGAAAGCCGCGTTTAACACATTTCATGCTTAGGCCATGCTTTCCGTAAGGCCAACATTTGGGTTGCATTCTTTCTTGGGAGAAATGGTCACACTGAAGTTGCTTAAGGGCATTTCTAGCTGTTATGGGAGGAATCTGATGATTTTGGTTAGAGAGCTACACGGAAGGTCCTTTAGGTGTATACACAGACTGCATTTTTAAATACTGCGGTAGATGAACTGAAAGATAACTTATTGAACAATATATTCATGGGATGCTTACTGACAGAACAATATATCTGTGAATTGGGTGTCTAAGAGTAACACAAATACGGATTGGAGGGCGGGGGGCGATTTAAACCAAATGAACTGACGAAATCCATTGGAGTACTTGATATTTTTTACATATGAAATGAACAATTCAAGCCAGCTGTGTTTAATTTTGACTTTTGGAGGGGGGGGGATTGTAAACCAAATGAACCGAGGAAATCCATTGAAGAAGTACTTGATATTTTTTACATATGAAATGAACAATTCACGCCAGCTGTGTTTAATTTTGACTTTCTGAATATTCATTAAACCTCTATGTGGCATTAAGCGGTTGCCATACAATTAGCAATTTCAAAAGACTTCACAAGAAAAAAACTTGTTGAGAGATAAATACATTATATGAAACAACAAATTAAATAAATGCATGATAAATAATCTTGTTTAACTGTGAGTAACATAGTAAACGTACCATGGTATTGGTTGCAGTGGCTAGGTAACCCAAGCCAATTGCATCCCCCTAAGTCACACAGACTAGTAATCAACTGGATAACACATTTACCTTGAGAATTCAGCATATGTGGAGTGATGGCATAAATTCTCAGTGTGGCCTTTTATCAAAACTGCTGCTTAATTGGGCAGTTGATCGGACTAGGAGGCCACTTTTCTACATTTGTTTGCTCTCTATTGAAAATGGATACGTTGGTATGCCACATGACAATGAAAGTTTAGGTGAAAATCATTCTCTAATTTTTTGATGCCATGACGGATGCCTTGAGAAAAAAAATCTGAACTGACTAGCTCACCCACATGGAAGAACGTTTTAATTGGCAGAAGAACAATCGAAACAATTATGATTGAAAACAATCATGTTTGTTGATTGGAAAAAGTGCCTTTTTTGTTATTGAAAAGTTTATCCTGCAGTAAAATCTATGTGCCAATTCCCTTTTCATAGATGGAGAAGCTGAAGATGCAGAGAAGCTTTACCCAAGTTCTGGCGAAGATCTTGAGAATGCAAGCTCTATGAGATCCCATTCTAAATCATCTGGAACAGTTTTGCCTTATGTTGGAGTTGCATGCCTTGGAGCTATCTTGTTCGGCTATCATCTTGGGTATGTTTTCTTTGAAAGGAACATTCTTCGGTATGTTATGGACAAAATTACTCTCCCACAAGAAAACAGATTTTTTATTTTCTTGAGGTTCACTGACGTGTGGACATGAGTTTAATAATTAACTTGATTAATTATTAAATGTATATTATCATTATTCAAGATAAATCTTACCTCTGCGTTACAACTATTTCATGTTTTAGTGTGGTGAATGGAGCTCTTGAATATCTGTCAAAGGATCTTGGAATTGCTTCCAATGTTGTGCAACAAGGCAAGTGCTTTGATAGCAGTCTGCCTCTTTAGAGGGTCTTTCTGTAAACGTCAGAAGTTCTTTATTTTCAGTAGATGATGTGGCTTTCTCATATTCCACTTTATATCTCTTTAGGATGGGTTGTCAGCACCCTCCTTGCTGGTGCTACCGTTGGTTCATTCACTGGAGGATCCTTGGCTGATAAATTTGGTCGCACGAGAACTTTTCAGCTTGATGCCATCCCTCTTGCTATTGGAGCATTTCTGTGGTAGGTAACCTACACTATATCTACATTCACAATGTTCCTGCTATTTGTCTTACCGCTCTGATTAAATTGATTGCAGTGCTACAGCCCAAAGTGTGGAAATCATGATAATTGGTCGATTACTTGCTGGCATTGGGATTGGCATATCATCTGCCGTAGTTCCGCTCTACATTTCCGAGGTTACCTAAAACTAGGTTTTACATATTTCATGTCAGGGAATAGAAACACTATGACAACAATTTTCCTTTTTCAGATATCACCAACCGAAATACGTGGCACCCTTGGGTCTGTTAATCAGCTTTTTATTTGCATTGGAATTCTTGCTGCTCTGGTTGCTGGTTTGCCATTAAATGGGAATCCTATATGGTCTGTTGTCGTAAGAGCCTTATTTTCTTGTTGGATATCTAGCCAATTTGTTGAACCCTTGATCTAGATCTCTTCATATACTATCTCAAAAAAGTAGATTAGAGAACATAAGCCATTCCATATACATTGCGCGTGTGTTGTTCTGGTATATGAGCCCCCGATGTCATGCAACTCTATCCTAAATGCATTTAATGTCTTCCTATCACTAGCATAAACCATGTAACTAAGATGAAAGAACCGGGTATATGTTTTTATAATGCACCGTGTTAGTAACACTGAAAAGTAGAATCAAAGTGAGGTACAAGTTACAATGCCCCTGAAAAAAGGATATGTAGAAATAGGAAAATAAACACAACGTCACGAACTAGAACACCAGTATTCACATGGTTTTAGATGGTTAAATTAACTTTCATACTCCATGGAGGAACCCATTGGGATCAAATCTTCAGTGTTCTCTTGATTACATAGGATATGAGGGGTCATTACATTGTCCCAACAGTAGGCAACGTGGGACTAAAAAAAGGTAGTAGTATAATTGCATCTTGGAGAGATCCAATTGCCCATACAGATATATAATTCTAACACTTTTCCATTAGTTGAAGGTGAAAAGTTGTAGCTTGTGACAAAAGACAACATCATCACATCTTTATTCATTATGTAACTAAGATCAGGAAGTTGTAGCTTGTGATAGAAGAAAACATCATTGCATCTTGATTCACTATGTAACTGTAGAAGTTTATTTTATGTTCTTGTATCTTTTATCTATTTTTCCTTTTGTTTGTCTACCGTATGTAATTTGCCCATAGGCCTCTCCCTATATATAAGAGAGTCTAGGGCTCAAGGAATAAAATCTTCTTCTCTTTTCCCAACATGGTATCAAAGCGACGGTCCTAGATCGGAGCTCTCGAACCGAAACCCTAACCCTAACCCACCACCCCTCTAGCCTCTCGCCGCCTCGGGCCCCAGCCCCGTCACCCGTCTTCAAATAACCCTTGGTCCCAGCCCGCCACCTGTCGCCGCCTGCAGTCCGCCGTTTGGTCCTGCACCACCTCGTTGTTTCGCGGCCCCGCAACCCCTTCGGCCCCGTCGCGGCCCCGCATCCCCTCGTTGTTTCCAAACCACAACCCACAACCGTTCTCGCAGCAGGGCTGTGGTTCGACGGTCTCGCCACCTCGCCATTCGTACGGTCTAGCCGTTAGGTCCCGACCGCATCTTCGTATTGATGGGTTTGGTTGTGTAAGTCTACACATGCAACCAAACCCCGTCATGTCAGTGTAGACAAAAGTTTATCCTGTCTACAACCATTGCTGTCTCCAGTCATCATGTCAGAAAGCAAAGTAGAGATCCCAACCACAGGCGCCTTCAGAGGTCCTGCGCCTATTGTGAAGATGGATGGGTCCAACTATGAGTTATGGGCCATACAGTTCATGAGCTTAATGAAATTGATGGGCAAGAAACATATTCTTACTGAGGATGAGCCAACAGAGAAGACAGGGTTGTATGCCTCATGGGAGGCTGATTATGCATATGCTCAAGTCTGGTTATTTGGTACTTTGATTCCAGATATTGCTAACGATGTTCTGCACCAACCTTCCGCCAAAGCTATGTGGGATATCCTTGCTGCTACGTATTCCCAAGCCAAGAATGAGACTAAAATCCTACAACTCCAGTATGACATTTTCACGATAAAGCAAAATGGTCGATCCCTGCATGCTCACTACACTGCATTGCGGGGAATGTTTGAGAAGCTTCATAGTTTCATGCCTCTCACAGCTACTCTAGAGCAGTTGAAGACATATCGGAATGCTACGATGGTGGAAGTCTTTCTAGCCTCTCTTGACTCACAGTATGAGGCTGATTCTTCTCAGATTCTGGCAGATGCTACCATTCCTCCCATGGAGGAGGCGTTTCGGAGATTGAGCCGAATCGACATCTCAAGGCCTACTACTGTGCCAAATTCTTCTGCTATGGTGGCCTCTCACTAAAGAGGCAACCCATCTCATTTTCGTGGATGCGGACCACGTGGTAGGGTTGGCCGTGGTCGTGGATCACAGTGCTCTTACTTTCATCGGACTGGTCATACATAAGATACATGCTACTCCAAGCATGGTTTCCCAACATCTGCCCGTACAACAGAACATATACAACATCATGGTGCTATACCCGCGTCGAATCCACGATATGAAGACCTTGCGTCTCGACTGCGTGATATCATGCCTCCAGCTAGTACTCCTCCACTTGTTTCAGAGAGCAGCTTGGACGTCGCTGCGATTGCAGAAGCTAGTTCCTCAGGTAGTGCTCTTAATTCTACCTTCTACCAGGGTTCAGGTACCTCAGAATGGATTGTAGATTTAGGTACACATCATTTGTGTGGAGACAGACATCAGCTCACATCCTACAAGCAAGTTTCCCCAGGAAGGACAGTGGTCATAGCAGATGGGACTCATTCTCCCATCACAGGACATGGACAGATTGCCTTAACACCTTCTATGCAGTTGCAGAATGTGCTTCATGTTCCTAATTTCTCTATAAATCTACTGTCTATTAGTCAGCTTGCTAAGGATTTACATTGTCGAGCAATATTTGACCCATCATCTCTTGTGTTTCAGGACATTCTCACGGGCAACGTCATTTGACATGGCTGTGAGCAAGGCAGGCTGTATCGACTGGTCCATACATCTTATGCTTGAGCATCATCTCATTCCACTGGACCTGTCTCTCCTTATCTATGGCATCTGCGCTTCGGTCATCTTCCGTTTCAGAAACTGCATCAAGTCCTTCCTCAAATTTCTCCCCGCTCGTCGTTCAATTGTGAAGCTTGTCAGTTAGGGAAGCATCATTGGTCCGTCTTCCCTAGTCGTCAGAGTCGAAGCAGTAGCTCTCCATTTGAGTTCTTTCACATTGATATTTGGGGTCCTAGCCGTGTTCCCGATCATCACGGACACATGTTCTATTTAGTTGCTGTGGATTATTTTAGTTGTTTGTCTTGGGTTTTCCTGTTAAAGAATAAATCTGAAGCAGGCAGCACTATTATGAATTTTATTAAAGAAGTGCAGAATGTTTTTTCTGTTTCTGTCAAAATTGTCCGAACTGATAATGCACTTGAATTCTGTACTCAAACATTATCTCAATTTCTTTCATCTCGTGGCATTCTTCATCAAACGTCATGTGCCTACATGTCCCAACAAAATGGTGTTGCGGAAAGAAAACACCGCCACCTTCTTGATGTCACTCGTACGCTTCTTATCCAGAGTTGTGCTCCGCACACGTTCTGGGGCGATGCAGTTCTCACTGCTTGTTACCTCATTAATCGTATGCCCTCGTCTGTGTTGGGGGAGAAGATACCTTTCTCCCTTGTCTTTCCTGACAAGGAGTTGTTCTCCCTTACTCCTCGTGTCTTTGGGTTGCATTTGTTCATCATTTGTCTCCAGGGATTAACAAGTTCTCTCCTAGGGCTGTCAAATGCGTTTTTGTTGGGTATTCCAGGACTCAAAAGGGGTATCGTTGCTATGATCCGTTACGTCGAAGATATTATGTCAATACAAATGTCACGTTTTTCGAATCAGTCATGTTTTTCTCTCCTACAGGTGACAAGTTGGCGCCATCAAACCTAACTGATGAGATCGATATTCCTCCTCTACCCTCGTATGCACCACAACAAGCTCCTACACCTCCACTACCATCCCCACCATCGCCACCACCTCCACCACCGCCGCCGCCACCTTCACCACCTTCCATGTCTTTGGTTCCTCCTCTACCACTCCATTACAATCGACGGCAAGCTCCTGCTCATGATCATGATCAATCATCAAGCATGCCCCAGGGTTGTTCTGATAACATTAATTTTAATGATGGGACTGATGATATTTCTCAGCAGGAGCAGGTAGGGAATGACACAGATGGTGGCACAACCGATGCAGAGCTTGATTTGCCTTTGCGCTGAGAAAGCAGAAGAGGTCATGTACGTCATATCCGATTGCCTCTCATGTTACCTTTGATCGTCTGACAGGAGATTTCAGGAGGTTTGTAGTTACTTTATCCACTGTGAACATTCCACGGACTCACCGGGAGGCATTAACTGATAGTAGATGGCGTCTGGTTATGGAGGAAGAGATGGCTGCCCTTCAGTCGAGATGTACTTGGAGTCTTGTTCCAACTCCTACTGGGGCATCTATTGTGAGTTGCAAGTGGATTTTTACGGTGAAGCAAAATGCAAATGGCAGTATTGATAGGTACAAAGCTCGACTGGTTGCTCGGGGCTTTACTCAGACGTACATGGTAGATTATCTTGACACGTTTTCTCCTGTTGCTCGTCATTCTACCTTACTGATTCTTTTATCTGTTGTCGTGATTCGAGATTGGCCCCTGTTTCAACTGGATGTCAAAAATGCTTTCTTATATGGTGATCTTCAGGAGGAAGTGTACATGCAGCAACCACCTGGGTTTACTGCTGAGGGGGAGTGTGTACAGGCATGCAGGCTTCATAAGGCAATCTATGGCATAAAGCAGAGCCTGAGAGCTTGAATCCAGAAGCACAGATTTGTTTGAGAAGCAAGGGTTCAAAAGGTCAAATTTAGACCATTCTCTCTTTGTACAGAGGACATCCAGAGGTACGACTGTTATTATGGTGTATGTTGACGATATACTTATTGCAGGAGATGATATGTAGGGAATAAAAAGAGCAAAACAATTCTTGGGCCAGGAATTCGTTACCAAGGATCTAGGAGTACTTAGATATTTCCTGGGATTGGAGTTTGCTAGAAATGAACAAGGACTTGTGATGACTCAGAGGAAATATGTCATTGGCCTGCTAAGTAATACATGTATGCTTGGATGTCGACCTGCTTCTACACCCATGGATCCAAGAATGAAGATGCATGATGACGATACTGAGCAGGTTGACAGGAGGAGATATAGGGAACTGGTAAGGAGGCTCCTTTATGTTACTATTACCAGACAAGATATTTCATTTGCAGTAAATAAAGTGAGCCAGTTTATGGAGCAACCTCGTTAGGTACACATGGATGCTATACATATAATACTAAGCTATCTTAAGTCATCTCCATGTGCAGGATTGATGTTTAGGAAGAAGGGCACTATTACTATTACAACAAACACAGATGCAGACTATGCAGGGTGACCACAGTATAAAAAGTCTACATCAGGCTTTGCTATATTTGTTGGGGAGTCACTTGTATCTTGGAAGAGTAAGAAGTAAACTGTAGTTGCGAGATCCAGTGCTGAATCAGAGTATACAACTATGACCCAAGCATGTGCAGAAGTGATGTGGGTTCGCGCAGTACTGGCAGATCTACATATAGATGTTCCTCTTCCCATGTCACTAAAATGTGACAGTCAGGCTGCATTATTCATTGCAAATAACCCTGCATTTCACGAGAGGACAAAGTACATTGAGGTTGATTGTCATCAGAAAGGCTTCATTTCTACAACCCATGTTAGCTTAGGAGACCAAACGGCAGGCATTCTTACCAAAGCTTTACTTTGGGGTCTCTTCCAGAAGTGCTTATCCAAGATGAGCATGATAGATGTCTATGCTCCATCTTGAGGGGGAGTGCAGAAGTTTATTTTATGTTCTTGTATCTTTTATCTATTTTTCTATTTGTTTGTCTACCGTATGTAATTTACCCATAGGCCTCTCCCTATATAAGAGAGTCTAGGGCTCAAGAAATAAACATCTTCTCTTTTCTCAACAGTAACCAATATGAGAACACGGGGTATATGTTTTGGTAGTGCAGCATGTTAATACCACTAAAAAGCATAAACAAGGTGAGGGTACGCCATTTTCAACACTAATATAAGCTACAAAATGCTTCTGAAAAAGGATACATCGAAATAGAAATATAAACACAATGTCGTGAACTATAACACCAATATTTACATGATTCCAAATGGCCGGGATAACCTTTGTACTCCATGGAAGATCCATTGGGATCAAATCTTCATAAGATTATTCTAACCGATTACATGAGATATGATAGATTTAATCCTTACGGTAAAAATGGCGGGACTAAAAAAAGAGCAATCTAATTGGATCTGTAGAGATAGTTCTTATTACTATTATCTCTTTATGTATCGTGTCTTTATTTCTTTGTCTTTTATAGACCACTGTGTAATTTACCCTTTAGGTCTCTCCCTATATAAGAGAGCCTAGGGTTTTCTGAATGATTATCGAAGTCTCTTTTTTTAACATGGTATCAGAGCCGCCCTAGGGCTCTCCACACCCGCCGCCCCCTCCCCACCCGCCGCCTTCTCCCTCTCGGCGCCGATCTTTGGCTTCTCCACCCACCGCCCCTCCATCCGCAGCGGCTTCCTCCCCGCCGTCGAAGCTCCAGGCGGCCCCCAGCTCGCCGCCGAAGGCCCCAGGCGGCATCCCAGCCAGCCGCCGAAGGCCCCAGGCGGCATCCAGCCCGCCGCAGAACTCCAGGCGGCATCCCAGCCAGCCGCCGACCCGTCCCAGGCAGCACCCCCCCTCGTCGCGCACATCCCTGCCGCGCCGATCCAACCGCGGCATACCAGGCGACATCCTTGCCGCTGCGAGGGCTGTAGGCCTCATCTAAGGCGTGCCCTAGTCCACCTCGTCTCTTCGGTCGATATATGGATTTGAGTGCGTAACGTCTACACACGCACTCAAATCCGATGCAGTTGGTGTAGGCATTCATTATCGTGTGTACATACCCTAGTTCTTCTCCAGCGGCAGTATATCAGAATCGAAGGTCGATATGCCCTCCACCGGCGCATTCAAAGGTCCTGCGCCAATAATGAAGATGGACGGGTCTAACTATGAGCTCTGGGCTATGCAGTTCATGAGCCTCATGAAGTCGAATGGTAAGAAGCACATTCTTACCGAGGATGAGCCCGCAGAGAAGACAGGGATATATGCCTTATGGGAGGCTGATGACTCCTATGCAAAGGTCTGGTTGTCTGGTACATTGACGATGGAGATTGCTAATGACGTCCTCCATCAGCCCACTGCCAAGGCGATGTGGGACATTCTTACCGCTACATATTCACAGGTGCGAAATGAGACCAAGATGTTGTAGCTTCAGCGTGACATTTTCACAATGAAGCAGAGCGGCAGACCTCTCCATTCCCTATACACATCCCTAAGAGGGATGTTTGAGAAGTTATACAGTACCATTCCACTCACTGCCACTCCTGAATAGCAGAAGACGTTTCGGAACGCCACCATGGTGGGTGTTTTACTTGCGGCTCTTGATCCTGAATATGATGCCGCCCGGTCTCAGATCCTAGCTAATGCAGTTATTCCTCCAGTGGAGGATGTTTACAGAAGACTCAATCGCATTCCAATTTCCTCCAGCTCTTCTACTCCACCCCCATCAGCGATGGCAGTCTCGCGTGGGAGAGGTGGCTCGCCTTCTGGTTGTGGTCGTGGACGTGGATCCCAGGGAAGGGGTGGTCGCTTCAGTCAGACATGCTCCTATTGTCACCGCACAAGACACTCGGAGGAGACATGCTATTCTAAGCATGGGTTCCCAGCATCGACACATGTTGCAGAGCATTCTCAGTCTCCATTACCATCTACTGCAGATAATCGGTTTGACGAACTTGTGGCACGTCTTCGAGATATTATGCCACATTCATCTGGTGATTCGTCGGGTGGTCCTTCAAATGTTGCTGCTACAGCCTCCGCCAGTTCATCTGCTGCTGCTAGTACCTCAGGTAGATCTACTGCATTTACACCGTCTCATGATATATCAGACTGGATTATAGATTCAGGAGCCACGCATCATCTCTGCCGAGATAGAGATAGACTACAGTCCTACAGGGACATTCCTCATGGCTGTTCAGTGCAGATCGCAGATGGTACCCATTCACCCCTTGTTGGACAGGGGGAGGTCTTCCTTTCCTCCACTATGCACCTACAGAACGTCCTACATGCTCCTGAGTTCTCAATGAATTTGTTATCTATCAGTCAGATTACGAAGGACTTACATTGTCGTGCTATATTTGACCCGTCTTCTTTCATTTTCAGGTCATACTAATGGGCAGGGTGATTGGCTGTGGCTCTGAGCAGAATGGTCTATATCGGCTGGTTCAGAATTCCTATGCTGGCGTCTCCTCTCATTCTGCCGGACCAGTCTCTCCGTACATCTGGCATCTCCGTTGTGGTCACCTTCCGCTCCAGAAAATGCGCCATCTTCTACCCCAGATCTCTCCTAGTTCGTCTTTACGCTGTGAATCATGTCAGTTGGGAAAGCATCATAGGTCGAGCTTCCCAAGTCGTTAGAGTCGGAGCAGTAGCTCCCCATTCGAGTTGTTACATATAGATATATGGGGTCCGAGTCGTGTACCCGATCATCAGGGACACAGATTTTATCTTGTGGTAGTGGATGATTTCTCTCGTGTGTCACGGGTCTTTCTTTTGAAGAATAAATCTGAAGCAGGAGATGTGATCAAAAATGTAATTAATGAAGTGCAAAATGTTTTCTCTTCTTCAGTCAAATATGTTCGGACTGATAATGCCCTAGAATTTTGCACACGTTCACTTTCTCAATTTCTTTCATCAAAGGGCATTATTCACCAAACCACTTGTGTATATACATCACAGCAAAATGGTGTGGCGGAAAGAAAGCATCGCCATCTCTTAGATATTACTCGAACCTTGTTGATTCAGAGTTGTGCTCCTATTTCTTTCTGGGGGGACGCTGTTCTTACTACATGTTATCTGGTCAATCGAATGCCATTGCCATCCTCTGTTCTTGGTGAGAAGATACCTATTTCTCTTATTTTTTCAGACAAGGACTTATTATTACTGACTCCACGTGTCTTTGGTACTGTAGCTTTTGTTCATCTTCTATCTCTAGGACTTGACAAACTCTCTCCTAGAGCAGTCAAATGCGTCTTTGTTGGTTATTCCAGGACTCAGAAGGGCTACTGGTGTTATGATCCTACAAATAAGAAGTACTTCGTGAGTGCTGATGTCACTTTCTTTGAGTCTGTCATGTATTTTTCTCCTGCAGGTGACAGACTGGTACCATCCACTACCAATGATGATGTCTATGTTCCTCCACCACCTACTTGGAGTTCACACGAGTCTTCCCCTGTTCCTGCCTCCATGCCAGCACCACCACCACCACCTCCTCCTCCACCCCTTCCACGGCCTCTCGTTTCACCGCTACCAAAATTCTGTATGCGTCGGTCAGGTCCTGCTCAGGCTACACATCAGCCACCCATCACGCCTCAGGTTTGTTCAGATGGCATTACTACTGACGAGTTAGATTTGGTACATGTGCGAGATTCTTCAGTACAGGAGGACACTAGACCATCCAGTGCAGCAGATGATGATCTTGATGTTCCGATTGTTATTCGGCAGTAGAGACAACTATGTGCCTCTCATCCTTTTGCGTCACAGGTTTCGTTTCACTGTCTCACTGGTGATTTTCAGAGATTTGCCTCAGCCTTGTCTTCCGTGGATATACCACGGAACTACCAGGAAGCTTTGAAGAATGATTGCTGGAGATTAGCTATGGAAGAAGAAATGAGTGCCTTGCAGTCGCGTGGCACATGGTCTTTGGTTCCTGCACCTCCTGATGCATCCATTGTGAGCTGTAAGTGGGTCTTCACTGTTAAATATCATGCAGATGACACTTTGGATCGGTATTCGGTACAAAGCACGCTTGGTCGCCCGTGGGTTTACACAAACCTACGGCGTGGATTACATGGACACTTTCTCTCCAGGGGCGAGACACTCTACTCTTCGTATTCTCTTATCTGTGGCTGTGGTTCGTGAATGGAGTATATCTCAACTGGATGTCAAGAATGCCTTCCTATATGGGGACCTACAGGAGGAAGTCTACATGCAGCAACCACCTGGGTTTACTGCTGAGGGGGAGAAGCAGATGGTCTGTAGACTTCACAAGGCAATATATGGCCTCAAACAGAGTCCAAGAGCATGGTTCCAGAAGCTTTCCAACCTTATTGAGCAACATTGATTCAAGAGGTCAAATGCAGATCACTCGTTGTTTGTCCAGAAGTCATCGGCAGGTACGGTTGTCATTATGGTCTACGTGGATGATATTCTTGTTACAGGAGATGACGCTCAGGGCATAGAAAGGACGAAGGCATTCCTAGGCCGTCAGTTTGTTACAAAGGATCTTGGAACCCTAAGATATTTTCTGAGGTTGGAGTTTGCAAGGAATGAACAGGGCTTGGTGATGACCCAACGGAAGTATATTACAGACTTCCTGATTGAGACAGGCATGGATGGATGCAAACCATCAAGTATTCCCATGGACCCTAGCATGAAGTTGTATGATGGTGATACTGATGAAGTGGATAAGAGGAGATATAGAGAAATGGTGGGGAAACTCCTTTACATTACCATAACTCGTCCAGACATTGCATTTGCAGTTAGCAGGGTGAGTCAATTTATGGAGCAGCCAAGACAAGTCCACATGGATGCTATACACATGATACTGAGGTATCTGAAGTCTTCTCCAGGTTCAGGGTTGCTATTCAGAAAGGGCACAAATTTATCTATCTCAGCGTATGCAGACGCAGATTATGCAGGATGCCCTAAGGATCAGAAATCTACCTCAGGGTTCGCAGTTTTGTTGGAGGCTCTCTGGTTTCTTGGAAAAGCAAGAAACAAACTGTTATGGCAAGGTCCAGTGCCGAATCTGAATATAGGGCCATGGCTCAAGCCAGCACGAAAATGATGTGGGTTCGATCCGTACTAGAAGATCTACATGTTGCTGTGCCACTACCTATGAAGCTTCACTGTGACAATCGGGCAGCATTATTCATTGCCAACAATCCCGCTTTTCATGAAAGAACCAAGCATATTGAAGTTGACTGCCATTACACTAGAGACTTGATCCAGAGAGGATTGATATCTACTACACATGTGAGCTCGGGAGATCAGACTGCAGATGTATTCACCAGGCCACTGCTCAGAGGACCTTTTCAGAGATGTTCATCCAAGCTGAGCATGATAGACATCTATGCTCCACCTTGAGGGGGAGTGTAGAGATAGTTCTTATTACTATTATCTCTTTATGTATCGTGTCTTTATTTCTTTATCTTTTATAGACCACTGTGTAATTTAACCTTTAGGTCTCTCCTATATAAGAGAGCCTAGGGTTTTCTGAATGATTATCGAAGTCTCTTTTCCCAACAGGATCTTGGGATCCAATTATCCATCTAGAAATATAACCCCAACACTCCCTTGTAAGTTGGAGCTAAAAAACTTGTAAATTATGACAAAAGAAGACATCATCACATCTTCATTCAATACGTCTACAAGATCTAGTAGGAGACCTGCTCGAAGGGGACATCACTGGCAATGGACATGCATTTGGTGGAGTTGGTCGTCTGGAGGAAGACAATTAGATTGGGTTGGAGTTTTAATACTCATGTAAATGAGATGTGCATCAGAAAGTATGGGGATATCCCAAGAAGTTGTAGTATGTCTATATAAGTTATAATAGTAGTTGATTTCAAGCAACACTATTAGAGTTGTCCACTCTTATGAAATGTTGAAATTCAGCATCTCTTATACAGAATCTTAGAGGAATGTGCCCTCTCCCGTACAGAAGACTTACAGTGGTTCTCTCATACGAGGATTCCAAAAAATGAGTTTCTCCCATATGAGATGAGTGTCGGAAGTATGAGAATATCTTAGTAGTAGTGATATAAATCTATACAAGAAGTACTAGGAGTCAATCCCAAACAACAATTGTAGAGTGGTCCTCCCCCATATGAAGATATGAATAGTCGGCTTTTCTGTCATACAATAACTCGTAGAAATGGGTTTTCTCTTAATATGGAAGTGTTAAAAGTGACTTCTCTAATATGAATGAACACCTTAAAGAATGAGTTTCTATCATATAAGGACTATGAGAAGGAGCTGTCTTACTTGGGAACCTCAAAGAAGGAGATCTCGTATTGGGCACCACAAACATAGAAAGATAGATTGAAGATGAATTTCTCTAGGGTGATCTCAAACAATAAAAAAATCATTTTCTACTTTCTCACTCCTCCTTTATCCCACATTTGTTGAAATCATAGAGGTATTCAATCATGTTGGGAGAAGAAACATGTATGGTAAATAAAAATCCCTTTTTCACATTTTCACCAACATTGTTAAAAATCCCATTTTGCTAATTTTCCTTTTTATTAGATTTGTTTGAATTGTTTTCGTATTCTTATTTCACTTCACTTTTTTCTACTTTCTTTTGTCCTTTTCTCCTATTTTTCATCTTCTTTTTTTCATCTTTTTTGTCGGAAAAAGTGCTTTCCCCCTTTCGACCTATAAAACAAAAAAGGTGAAACAAGCTCAAGCTTGTGAAAAGCCACTCGCTTCCCCGTTAAAGTTGGAGGGAACTTAAAGATGTCATTGCTGCAATCTTTAAGCGGTAACTTTTCACCGATACTCATTATAGCACCTTCACGTCTAGTAGCTGCCTTGTGCTGGTAATCCGCGATCTCTAATATTGTTTGCAGCATTGCCACAATAAACCAACATCGCCACCACCTTAGTTCATGTTTGCATCGCCTTGCCATCTAGATTTGCTATTCCTGCCCAAAATTTCTTACGTATTCTGTTGACGTCTTTTTCCTTTTTTCCCCCTTTTGATGATATCTATTTCTTAAAATGGTGCCTTGCACCATCAACACTAATAGTGCCTTAGCCTTTCTCTTACTGCAACCTTGTTGTACTGCTTTACGTGTTAGGTGTGATAACAATGACTTCAGGAACCTCAGACATATCTCATCTTGCCTCTTCATTTCCTTGCGTAATGTCTCTTTGCGATCTATGATCTTACTGCCTTGGCCACATGAAAGAATGAACTTTGAGAAACTTGAAAACAATGATCAAAATAAATCACAAAGCTTGAGATCAATCGCTTGAACGAATGAACTTTGAGAAACTTGAAAACAATGATCAAAATAAATCACAAAGCTTGAGATCAATCGCTTGAACGATTTACCCTAAATATCATGTGGAAATAGAAAAAATAATCGCAACATCACAAATTGATAGTCAAAAGGGGTTTTTACCTGGCAGACCCTATAATCTTTGTCAATTACCTCCACGACCTTTGAAACAACCTAATTCCCCCCTCGACCCTGTAAACTTGCTAACTCTTACCCTACAAACCCTTTGGTTAAACTACATCCATTTACCCGTTAAAACTAATCGGATTCTGTTATGTCTTTTTACATTATACCCATTTTGTTTATGAAATTTACATTTAGTGCCACTCCCTCCTTCCTCTGCCGAGCACGCGAAGTCCGAGATGTTGTACCAGAGTTCTTCCCCTGCGACATCGACGCCGTGCTGCGGAACCTGCTCTCGCTGGGAAGCTTCTTGGTGGTGCCGCGGAGATGGGTGTGGCCCGGGAGCATGGAGGCGTTCCTGGCTAAACTCCTCGAGTCGTGGGCCGTGATGAGCGTGTGGAACTGCAAGGAGGTGTTCAGATTGGAGGTCCGCTGGGGTGTCGAGCATGAAGAAGGCGCTGGCGAGGACGAACAGGGCAATGGACAGATCGATCCCGTGGCTGAGGCTACCCTTTGTGCCAAACTTGTTCGAGCCCTTGCGGAAGTTCGAGCATGGGATGCAGCTGTACCGGAACTTGCGGGGGTCGCGACGGCAGACATTCTCCCACGATATATGAAATGGCACTTCGTCCAGTCATGTGAGTACACCGCCCTCGAGCACAACCTCATCTTGAAGCTATGCATCTGGAACTCGTCCGTCCCATATACCTCGCTCTTTATGTCATACGACATCGCATCAAAATCGGGTTCTCCTTCCTCGCCGCCTGGCTCTTCTACTGCTTCCATCATCCTCTTCCACTGCCCATCAGTGACCCACCTTGCAGAGCGGTCTCCAACGAAGCCCTGACCTTCCAGGAGGCGTGTTGCTTCACGATGATGTCGATCGGCTTCTTCCCGCCGGCGTCGATCATGTGGATGTCGACGAAGGCGTTCATAAAGCCAATACAACCATTTACCATATATATTCCATCTTCCATCGTAAATGGAGGCAAGCATTTCCATCCCCTCATGCAGTAAAGGAATCTTACCAAAAATAGATGCAATTAAATCCCACTTCCTTCCTTACGAGCATCACTCAATTGATTCTCCCATTTATTTCCCACCAAATCATCCAGTTCAATCGAGCATAGTACAACAAAGCACTTTTTTTTCCTTTTGTTTGCTATTTTTTTAATGAGTGCAGGAGCATCTCGTGCTAAACCTCTGTAGCCAACGAAAGACTCCCATTTTTAATGAGTGTTGCTCCTCGCCATCAGCAATGGCTTCCACTTCCTGTAGATTTGCTCACAAGAGTAGCAACATGGCGAAAGAAGGCGGGTGCGGGGTGGTAGCAGCGGAGGTGGTAGAGCGGGAGCCGTTGAGGCCCGGGGTACCGCACTGGAGGAGGCTATCACGCACCGATTACGTGTGGTGCGTGAAGCGGCTCGTGGAAGAAGAATACATCGACGGGGAGGTGGGGACTGGATCAAGTCCCTGGACCGTCTATCTTCATTGATCCACGGGAGTTCTCATAGGGATGGGTGGTGGGGATGGGACAGAAAAAAATCAAAGTGAAGAGATCCGGGTGCGTGCCACCTCCGCCCCGAGCCCGATGCCCAGCCGTCCCTTCCGGGCACAAGCAACGCAAGTGGAAGGCGTCGGAGATCCAGGTGCTTGCCACCAACACCGTCGTTGCTGGCTGAAGATCCCAGTCTTCTTTCTTGTTCTTGAAGTTGGAAGAGACAAACCCACAGATGGGGGTGGAATATCCACCATTGGATTTCCATTGGTTAGATTAACTCAAGACTAACCCAAGCAATTGATTCAAATAAAGTTAAAATTGACGGTAGGGTCTATGGGGTAAAACGGAGCAAGTTTACGAGGTCGAGGGGGGAATTTGGTTGTTTCAAAGGTCGTAGAGGTAATTGACAAAGATTATAGGGTCTGCCGGGTAAAAATCCCTAGTCAAAATTACAAAATAAATAGGAGTCAGAAACAACCCCCTTTAGAATAAAGCATCCAGAATCACACTAGAAGTCATCAAAATCCAATTGGGGACGGAACTTGCAAATGCTAGGGTGTCAACGTGGTTTTGGCTTCTCATCCCTCCAATCTTTTTATAATTTAATATTTTTTTAGAAAATGAATTTTGATATATCCCCTCCTGTACCAATCTAATGCCAGAGACTAGTTTTCGAAGGCCTCTTTCAGCCAATCCTAAAATGAAAGGTCTACTCTCGCATCTCAGGATATGATGATGTGAATCGTATACTTCAAGTTATTGTGATCGAAATGCTTTCCTTGTGGGATCGTTATGCATCCTTTCAATTGTCTGTTCCCTCGTCAAAGTTGTGGGATCGTGTGTCTTCGATGTATTTTGTAATGTACCAATGCTCTGGTCCCATATCCCTTGCACAGGAGGAAAGAACATGTTATCTTATATTTGAAGCGCTCTGTGTGAAGTCGCATAAAAATACAAATGACCTTTAACTACAACATACGATCGTATATGTATTACAATAAAGGAATAAAGGAAGATGATTTCTAATGCGAGATATAAAAACATCTCTTCGTGGAACCTACTCTAAGCACCAGAACACCAATATTTATATAATTCGAGTTGGTTAGAATGTCCACCCTACCTCATGGGAGAAGGATATATAGGAGTTAGATCTTCATAACAAGAGGTATAGGGTCCCTTAGATAGGATCACCAATACACACAAGTCCAATGCAAGTAATATGAAATTAAACAAGAGTGTAGCATAATTGGATCTTGAAGATATTCGATTACCCATGTAAATATATAAATCCAATTGGATATATCATGCAGTTGAAATAATAAATTATCGATCAAATAAGAATATAAAAACTATTATCCTTTTGATGAAATCAATTAAAGTTACAAATGCCTCTGAAAAAGGATATATGTTGTTGTTTATATGTAAGAAATGGCTAACACATATATAAAAATCACTTATATTGAAGTCCATTAGTTCTATTAGATTGAGTGGTAGGTATTTGTCCGACCTTGTCTCCATGTGCCCATAGCCATTATGGCATGAGAATACTTTTGGATGGGCATGCCTTGGGAATGCCAATCCAACCGTCGATTTGGAGATATAAGGGCCACGTATATATGAATCGATGGATTGCTATAATGATTTTTCACTGAGAACAAGAGGTATAGAAGTTCTTATATAGGCTTATCAATACAAACAAGTCCTATGCTAAGAAATATGAAACTAAACAAAAAAGTAATTTAATTTGATCTTGGAGATGAAACCACGGGATTTTATGTGGAACCTTATTTCCTAAGGAGCGGGATGAAACCACGGGAGAACGCCTCAAAGGGTTGATGTGTTCATTACACTTTCTCATCTGATACAATGAGTCTGGAGCTTCTTATATAGGCCCCACTGACCCTCCAAGTCCCACAGATAATAGATGTGGGACTAAACTACTGGATGTGGTAATTGGACCTGGAGGAATCTTATTGGAGTATATGCGTCACTTATGTGGTAAATGGATCCCTCCAGGATCCATTTACCACATCCAGTGTTTAGTTCCACTGTGGTGGGACTTGGAGGGTCTGTGGAGGCTAAATAAGAAGCCCAAGACCTCCTGTATCAGATGATAAAGTTGAATACAACAATCAACCCTTTGAGGCATTCTCCCGTGGTTTCATCCCGCTCCTTAGGGAGTAGGGTTCCACATAAAAATCCTTGCGTTAAGGTTTATCTTTCTGTAGTTCTTACTCTGTTTATCATTTCGCTTCCGCATTCTTCATTTTCTAACATGGTATCAGAGCGGGTTCGATTCTCGAGGAGTTATTTTCATCATTTGTGCGAGATTCGATTTTGTGATTTTCTCTTGAAAATCATTCTCATTTCATGAGTTATTTGAGAAGAATTATAGGGTTTCAGAAACCCTAATCTTGTATGGTGTTATTATCAAAGAGGATTCGATTCTTGCACTGTCTGTTCGAGATTTGTTTCAAAATTCTTGCTCCATTTGAACGACTATATTCAGGATCAGTTCTAGGGTTCTAGATGGAACCCTAATCCACTCGATCTGGATGGAGATACTGCGGCGACAACCACTAGGCAACACTGCTCTTCTCCATGCGTATACCATAACCAACCATCCTCGCGCAAGCCCTTTTCGCGTAACAACAGGTCGCGCCACCTCCTTATCCCATCATCTGTGCGTGATTCCAAGCAGAAACAATGCCACACACCCTCCAGCAACTCTGCCCCGCATCACCCAGTAGGTGTTTCTGCACCAATAAAAAAATCGAGAAAAAGGGGGCCGATTTTAGCCGCATCAAGTGGGCTTGACTCCCCTCTGGAGTCCATGCGATGCTTCGCTGAAGCCTCTCCAGCCACCTCCAAGCTCCAGGCGGAGACCCTCCACACGTTGCTCTCCAACTCCATCCAATCACTTCCAGCACTACGCGGAGCCCTAAGCCTCCGCACATACTCCAATCAGGGGGTGGCTCCATCGATACTCCCATGCCACATATAGGCGACACATATTCCTGTTCCAGTTCTCGGAATGCCCCATTGCAGAGCCCATCGTGCAAGCGACGCCAGCAACTCCCAAACCAGAATAAACCACATCTTAGCCTCGAAATGCCGTGGCGATTTGTGTGGTTTTTCTGTAAGGAAGGAGATGGACCTCCATCTCCATCTCCAACGAGGCACCTCCTTCTTAGCAACAGGAGACGAAGGCCATCGCATTGCCCCTCCAATTGCTCCAATAAAGGCGACGGTGCCCCTTCCACGATCGCTCCCTTGAAGTCCTCCTTCCAAGTTCATCATCGCTGCCACCCTCCAGCAACCTCCTCTCCCTAGGCGGCTGCAGGTATCGAACAATAGGAGCCCCATTTGGGGCGATGGTCTTTCGAGAGAAGGGTTCCCTAGTGGGAACCCTAAATAAGGTGAGCCCAAGTTGGGTCGGAAAAAAAGAAGAGAGAGAAGAAAAAAAGGGAGGGTCCAAGTGGGCCAAAAGAAAACAAAAGAAGAGAAGTGAGGTCGGAAAAAGAAGGAAAGAGCAACCTAGTTGGGCTGCTGCAGATTTGTGCCCAAGTTGGGCCTTATTGCTTTAAAAAAATTTGTTTCGAGAAAAGACGCGTACAAAAGAAAATTCGTACAAAAAATGCAAAAAAATGATTGAAAAAAATGAAAAGAAAAGACGAAAAAATGATGATTATTGGCTTATGTGATGTTTTACTTTCCTCATTTTCTTGTCTTCTCCCAACTTGTCAACGTCATTGTTTTCCGACCAGTCTGGGAGAAAGGGGGAGTATTGTGTAGAATTACATGTTGGATTCAGATATCGGATTCTTCATATTCCAGGCCAACCGGATTTTCAGACTTTACAGTTCTTCATATTTCAGACTTTTTTTATAGCCGACTCATTTTTAAAAAAAAACCATCCCTTTTTTCAAAACAATCCACTTTTTTTTTCAAAACAGGCCATCCCTTTTTTTCCGGCCTCTCTTCTTTTTTTCTCAAACACGACCTAAAGGGCCCGAAAGAGCAACTCTATTTTTTTAACTTCACCCCTATTTAGGGTTCTCCGTAGTGGGAACCCTTCTCACAAGGGAGACATCGCCTGGAGATGCCCGAGCCGCTGCCTGTAGGATATGGGAGGAGCACCGCCACCCTGGAAGTTGTCGGCGCCTGGAGATGCGGTTGCATCTGGAGCTCGGCCTGAAAGGGAAGTTGCTCTGAAGGGGCCTGGAGGTGCTCCTGGATGCAGGCGATGCATGCCACTGCCGCTAGAGAACACATCACCCCTCTTGGAGCTTCTTCTTCATTCATCTACATTGCCTTGCATAAGAATCGAGAGGAGGGCTTCGTCTGGGTGGTTGCGCATGTGCCTGGATTTTGGCATCACCATCTGGGGTTGTCACCTGGAACTTCGAATTAATTTTTTTCTACCTTATAATGGAACCCCAATCTGGAAGCGTGTATATGTTGTTAATGCTTGTGTTTTTTTTCGATCTTCTAGGGTTCACAACATAACCCATGGGACATGAATATGGCCTCTAAATGCATACTTGATGCGCTATGTCGAGGCCCGGAGTTCCCAAGGATCAATGGAACTGCCTGAGTGCGCGACAGTGATCTGAAGGTGCCGCAAAGGCCTGGAATATGGCATGAAGGTCCCCCTTTTATTGGTTGCTGATCACTGGAGTTGTGGCTTTCTGTTGACGCATCAAAACTAGGGCTTGTAATGCAGAGATTGCCGTTGGAGAAGACGCCGTCGCAGCATTAGGGTTCCATGAACTGGAACTCGAATTGAATGCAAAATCATAAAAATATGGCGATGATCTTCGAAGCTGAATAAATTCGTGCAGGATCAGGGTCTCAAGAAAATCTTAGAACTTTAACGTTGCAGCCGAATTGATTTGAACAAGAATAAAGAACATGTTTAGGGTTTTGAAAAACTTTAGATCTCGAACTTTGAACGGATTATGAATCATAAATCTTCAAGAATAAACAAGAATCGAATTTTCTCTCTTAATCAAATCTCGAACAAAACATGATCATGAATAAATCCTTAAAAATCGAACCCGCTTTGATACCATGTTAGAAACGAAGAATGCAGAAGCGTAATATCAGAGATACATAATAAACATCATGGAACACCGAGATTTTATGTAGAACCCTACTCCCTAAGGAGCGAGATGAAATCACAGAAGAACGCCTCAAAAGGTTGATGTATTCATTGCACTTCTCATCTGATACAATGGGTCTGGGGCTTCTTATATAGCCCCCACTGACCCTCCAAGTCCCACAGATAGTAGGTGTGGAACTAAATTACTGGATGTGGTAATTGGACCCTAGAGGGATCCAATTACCCCTCTACACAAGAGTGATGCATCTACTCCAACACATCTAATATATAAATTCAATCGGGTATATCATGAAGTTATTTATAAACAAGAGCTTATCAATTAAACAAGAGTTAAAAATTCTATCCTTTAATGATGTCAATACAAGATACAAATGCCCGAAAAAGGATATATCATGCAGTTATTTGTATGAAAGAAATTATCAATCAACAAAAAACTATTCATCAAACACGATAAAAAATGAGTGTTAACTACTTGTTGACCTTGTTTTCGTGTTCCCACAACCATTATGGCTTAAGAATACTTTTGGTTGTGTTGGGAAATATGATGAAGATGTTTACTCCTAGGAACCCTAGGCTCTCTTATATAGAGGAGAGACCTATGGGTAAATTATGTAAGATAGCCATAAGTAAAGATAAATAAAGAAACAATACACCAAACACAAATATATCTCTACACCTCCCTCAAGATGGAGCATAGGTGTCAATCTTGCTCAGCTTGGATGAACACTTCTGAAAAGATCCTCTGAGCAAAGCCTTGATAAAGATATCGATTATTTGATCTCCTGAACTGACATGAGAGGTAGAGATAAAACATTTCTGGATCATATCCCGTGTATAGTAGGAGTCCACCTCAATATGTTTAGTTCTCTCATGAAATGCACGGTTGTCAGCAATGAATAGAGCAGCCTGGTTATCACATTGTAACTACATAGGAAAATGAACATCTATATGTAAATCTACTAGTACTGCTCGAACCCACATCATCTCTGTGCCGCTTGTGCCATAACCCTATATTCAGATTCAACACTTGATCTAACAACCACAGTTTGCTTCATACCTCTTCCAAGAAACAATAGAGCCGCCAACAAATACAAACAGAGCCCGAAGTGGACTTTCTCTCCTTGGGGCATCCCGCGTAGTCTGCATTTGCACATGCTGAAATAGTAAGATTCGCTCCTTTCCTGAATAACAATCCTGCACCTGGAGATGACTCATGTCTACCTCATCTGTATCATCATTATATAATATCAGTGGGATTCATAGTAGTAGTGGCAGACCTACACCCAATCATGCCTGTCTCAACAAGCATGTCTGTGACATACTTCCTTTGGGTCATTACAAGACCTTGCTGATTCCTGGAAAATTCTAACCCAAATAAGAACCTTAAGGTTCCAAGATCCTTGGTGACAAACTGGCGTCCTAGAAACTCCTTTGCCCTTTTTATCCCCTGCACATTATCTTTTGCAACAAGTATGCCATCAACATAGACCATGATAATGACTATACTTGTAGATGTTCTCTGTACAAACAATGAATGGTTTGCATTTGACCTTCTAAACCCTTGCTTTTCAATTAAATACGAGAGCTTCTAAAACCATACCCTCGGGCTCTGCTTCAGGCCATATATCGCCTTGTGAAGTCTGCAAACCTGTTGACACCCCCTTAAGCAGCAAACCCCGTAGGCTGCTGCATCTAGACTTCTTCCTGGAGATCACCATACAAGAATGCATTTTTAACATCAAAGTGAAATAAAGACCAATCACATACCACTGCAACTGAAAGAAGAACTCGTAGAGTAGAGTGACGAGCTACAGGTAAAAAGGTGTCCATATAATCCACTCCATACGTCTTCGTGCAACCAATCTGACCTTGTAACGATCAATGCTCCCATCTGCATTGTGTTTCACTGTAAACACCTATTTGCAACTAATAATAGATGCCTCACCTCATTGGGAGCAGGGATCAAGCTCCAGGTGCCACACGACTGTAGGGCAACCATCTCCTCTTCCATAGCTAGACGCCGCTGACTATCTTTCAACATCTCCTGGTAAGTTGAGCCTCAAAAAAAAAATTATAAGAGCCTAAAAAAACATCTCCTGGTAAGTTCGTGGTATTGCCATGACTGATAGTGCAATAGCAAACCTCCTGAAATCTCCTGTCAAGCGATCAAAGGAGACCTGAGAAGTTAATGGATATGTGGCACATGTACGCTTCTGTTTTTGAATGGCAATAGGAACATCCAGGTTATTGGGAATCTCCTCAAACTGAGCATCAACCCCCTATAACGGCTCCTGCACATACACATCTCCAGATCCATCATTAGAAACCTGGTAGTCATAGCATACCTGAGGCGTGCTGGATGACAGGCATAGACCATGAGCAGGAGGTTGATGTGTATAGTAACGTGAAAATAGCGGAACAACTTGCACATGTGGTGGTGTAATAGGAGGTATTGGTGGTGGAGGAAGTGGCGGTGGTTGGGTTGGAACAACCAGCACAGGCTGGGATGGTGATGGGCTCATAGGAGGAGGTGACATGCAGACCTTATCATCTGAATCTGATGAATTAACCTATCACATGTAGGAGAAATATACATTACCGACTCAAAAAATGTAACATCAACACTACCATATATTTTCTGCGCAAAGGATCATAGTATCTATATCCCTTCAGTATCATGGAGTACCCATCAAAAACACATTTTACAGCTCTAGGAGAGAGCTTGTTTAGACACAGAGACAACTGGTGGACAAAAGCGACCGAGCTAAAAACACGAGGAGTAAGTGAGAATAATTCCTTTTCTGGAAATGCCAGAGAGAAATGAATTTTCTCACCCAGAACAGACAAGGGCATGCAATTCACAAGATAATATGCTATAAGAACTGCATCACCATAGAATGAATGCATAGCTCAACTCTGAATGAGAAGAGTTAGGGTAACATCAAGTAAATGGCGATGCTTTCTTTTTACAACACCATTTTGTTGAGAAGTATAAACACAAGATTTCTGATGAGTAATACCACTGGATGAAAAGAATGTTGAGAGAGCATGAGTACAGAATTCCAAAGCATTATAAGTTCTCACAAATTTCACAGATGTAGAAGAAATCTTCTGCACTTCATTCATAAAAGTTTTGATAACATCTCCTGCATCAGATTTATTCTTCCATAAAAGTCCCATGACGAACGAGAAAAATCATCAACTGTGACTAGGTAAAATCTGTCTCCCTGGTGATGGGGAACACGACTTGGACCCCAAATATCAACATGAAATAACTCAAAAATGGAGCTATTGCTCCGACTCCGACAACTAGGAAAAGCAGATCGATGATGCTTTCCCAACTGACAAGCCTCGCACTGGAAGGAAGAGCGAGGTGAGTGAGGCAGGGCATGACACATCTTCTGGAGTGGAAGGTGACCAAAGCACATGTGCCATGTGAAAGGAGAGACTGGTCCGGTAGAATGAGAGGATAGGCCTGCATAGGGAGCTCGGACCATTCGTAGAGGCCGCCCTGCTCACGACCACAACCAATCACCATGTTCGTAAGTGTTTCCTGAAATACAAGAGACAATGTGTCAAAAATAGTTCGACAATGCAAATCCTTCGTAATATGACTAATAGATAATAAACGCATAAAAAAGTCAGGTGTATGCAATACATTAGCAGACACATCGAAGGTGTCAAACTAATCTCCCCTGTCCTGTGATTGGGGAATGAGTCCCATCTATTATGACAAAGTTCTCCCTGAAGTTACCTGTCTGTAAGCTGCAAGTTGATCTCTATCACCACATATGTGATGTGTCGCCCTAGAGTCCATATTCCATTTTGTAATATCGGATCTGTTGGTGGAAAAGAGGAATCTATTATTCTAAAGAACCCTAGGCTCTCTTATATAGAGGAAAGCCTGTGGGTTAATTACATAAGTAGCAACTACGGAAATAAAAATTAATAAACAGTACACGGACTACATAAATATCTCTAGACTCCCCCTCAAGATGGAGCATAGATATCAATCATGCTCAACTTGGAAGAACATCTCTGGAATGGTCCTCTGAGCAATGGCTTGGTGAAGATGTCGGCAGTCTGCTTCCTTGAACTAACATGTGAAGTAGAAATCAGGCCCTTCTGGATCAAATCTCTAGTGTAGTGGTAGTCTATTCAATATGTTTTGTTCTTTCATGAAAGGCTGGATTATTGGCAATGAACAAAGCAGCTTGATTGTCACACTGTAGCTGCATGGGTAGAGGTACATCTATATGCAAGTCTTCTGATACAGCTCGAACCCACATCACTCCGTGCTTGCTTGTGCTATGGCCCTATATTCAGATTCAACACTAGATCTAGCCACAACAGTTTGTTTCTTGCTTTTCCAAAAAACCAGAGAGCTACCCACAAAAGTCAAAAACTGCAAAGCCTGAAGTAGATTTGCGATCCTTAGGACGTCCTGCATAGTCTGCATCTGCACATGCCGAAATAGATAAATCTGTGTTCTTTCTAAACAGCAATCCTGAGCCTGGAGAAGACTTTAGATACCTTAGTATCACATATATGGCATCCATATGTATCTGTCTTGGCTGTTCCATGAATTGGCTCACTCGACTTACTGCAAAAGCAATATCAGGTCGGGTTATAGTGATGTAAAGAATCTTACCCACCATTTCTCTATATCTTCTCCTGTCAACCTCTTCAGTATTGTTGTCATATAATTTCATACTTGGATCCATAGAAGTGCTCGATGGTCTACATCCAACCATGCCCGTTTCAACCAACAAATCTGTAATATATTTCCTTTGGGTCATTACAAGACCCTGTGCATTCCTGGCAAACTCCAACCCCGGAAAGTATCGTAGGGTACCAAGATCCTTCCTGACAAACTGACGGCCCAAAAATGCTTTTGCCATCTCTATCCCCTGAGTATCATCTCCTGTAACTAGAATATCATCAACATATACCATGATGACAACCGTACCTCTAGAAGTCTTCTGAATGAACAATGAGTGATCCACATTAGATCTTTTGAATCCCTGTCATTCAATTAGATGGGAAAGCTTCTGGAACCACATCCTTGGGCTCTGTTTAAGGTCATATATCGCCTTGTGAAGTCTACACACCATATGATCCTCCCCCTCAGCAGCAAACCTCAGTGGCTGCTGCATGTAGACTTCTTCCTGCAGATCGCTATACAAGAATGCATTCTTGACATCAAGTTGAAATATGAACCAGTCACGTATCAGAGCAACATATAGAAGAATGCATAGAATAGAGTGACGAGCCACTGGAGAGAATGTATCCATATCCATATAGTCCACACCATATGTTTGAGTGAAGCCTCTCGCCACTAGCCTTGCCTTGTATCGGTCAAGGCTCCCATCTGCGTGGTACTTTACTGTGAATACCCATTTGCAGCTAACAATAGATGCGCCGGAGGGAGCAGGAACCAAGCTACATGTACCTTGTGAATGTAAAGCAACCATTTCTTCTTCCATAACCGCCATCAGTCAATTTTCATAGCATCCTGATAATTCCGTGGTATCTCCACGGAGACAAAGCCACAACAAATCTTTGGAAGTCGCTGGTGAGACGGTGAAAGGAAACCTGGGAAGCAAGGGGATAAGACGCGCAAGTCCGTTTCTGCTTCCGAATAGCAATAGGAACATCAAGATCATCATCCACTGTACTTGGCAGTGCACATTCCTCCTGCAAAGAAGAATCCTGCACAGGCACACTATCCAACCCATCGTTATCAATAACATTTGAACATTGGTTTAAAAAAAAACATCTGAACGTACCTGAGGCGTTATGGATAATTGACGTGTAGCCTGAGCAGGACCTGACCGACGTATATAGTATTTAGGTAATGGCATGATAGGTGGTTGTGGTGGTGGTGGTGATGAGGATGACGTTGGCGTGGCGATCGGGACATGAACGAACAAAAGTGGACTCAGACTAGGAGGAGGAACATAGACGTCATCATTAGATGTGGAGGAGGACAACCTATCACATGCAGGGGAGAAGTACATAACTGACTCAAAAAATGTAACATTAGCACTGACGAAATATTTCCTGTTGACAGGATCAAAACAACGGTACCCCTTCTGAGTCCGAGAGTAACCCACAAAGACACACTTGACAGCTCTAGGTGAGAGTTTGTCAAGTCTCGGAGACAACTGGTGAACAAAAGCAACATCACCAAAAACACGAGGGGTAAGAGAAAATAATTCCTTCTCTGGAAAAATAATAGAAAGAAGAAATTTCTCACCGAGTACTGAGGATGGCATACGATTCACAAGGTAGCAGGTCGTAAGAACAACATCCCCCCAAAAGGAGATAGGCACACAACTCTGGATAAGCATGTTTGAGTGATATCAAGGAGATGACGATGTTTCCGCTCTGCCACTCCATTCTGTTGAGATGTGTAAGCACAAGTGGTTCGATGAATAATACCTTTGGACGAGAAGAATTGGGAGAGAGAGCGAGCGCAAAATTCCAACACATTGTCCGTACGAACATATTTGACACGAGAGGAAAAAACATTTTGCACTTCAATTATAAGATTTCTAATAACATCCCCTGCTTCAGATTTATTCTTTAATAGAAATACCCACGACACACGAGAGAAGTCATCAACTACTACAAGATAGAACCTGTGTCTCTGATGATTAGGAACACGACTCGGACCCCAAATATCAACATGAAATAATTCAAACGGAGAGCTACTGCTCCGACATTGACGACTAGGGAAGCTAGCTCGATGGTGCTTTCCCAACTGACGGGCTTAACACCGAAAAGAAGAACTTGGAGAAATCCGAGGCAAGAGGTGACACATCTTCTGAAGTGGGAGACGACCAAAGCGTAAATGCCAGGTGTACGGAGAGACTGATCTGGCTGAGTAGGAAGAGACGTCAGCATAGGAATTCCAGACCAGAGGATAGAGACCATCCTGCTCAGAGCCACAACCAATCATCTTGCCCGTTAGTATGTCCTGAAAAATAAGAGAAGATGTGTCAAATATATCGCGGCAGTGCAAATCCTTCGTAATCTGACTAATAGACAATAGATTCATGGAAAAATCAGGGGCATGTAGAACATTCTGTAAATGCATGGACGGTGACAAGGTAATCTCCCCCTGTCCAACGATGGGGGAATGAGTCCCATCAGCTATGATCACTGACCGTCTAGGTGGAATGTCTCTGTATGACTCAAGTCTATCTCTGTCGCGGCAGAGATGATGGATTGCGCCGGAGTCCATGATCCAATCTGAGATATTATGACAGGATGTAAAAGCAGAAGCACTACCTGAGGTGCTAGCAGAGGCAGAAGTACTGGCAGATGCTGAAGCAGCAATATCTGAAGAACCACCTGGAGAATCTGTAGATGTTTGAGGCATACTATCGCGCAGTCGCGCCACAAGCTCCTCAAACCTGTGATCTGAAGTGGATGCCGACGGAGATGTAACATGCTCTGCTATACGCGCCGATGCTGGAAACCCATGCTTAGAATAGCATGTATCCTCAGAGTGACCTGTGCGATGGCAGAAATTACATGGTTGGCGAAAACGACCTCCTCGACCACGAGGTCCATGTCCACGGAATGAAGACTTACCACCTCTCCCTCGCGACACAACCATTGCCGAAGGTGGAGTAGAAGTACTGGAAGGAACAGAGATGCGGCTAAGCCTCCGGTAAACTTCCTCCATAGGAGGAATGGTAGCATCGGCAAGTATCTGAGATCAGGCTGCATCATACTCAGGATCAAGTGCCGCGAGCAGTACCCCCACCATGGTAGCATTCCGGAAAGTCTTCTGCTGCTCAGGGGTAGCCGTGAGAGGTATAGTACTGTAGAGTTTCTCAAACATCCCCCGTAGGGATGTATACAAGGAATGTAGTGGCCGACCATTCTGCTTCATGGTGAATATATCATGCTGGAGCTGTAACATCTTTGTTTCATTTCGCACATGCGAATAAGTGGTCGTCAGGATGTCCCACATCGCCTTAGCGGTGGGTTGATGGAGAACATCATTTGCAATCTTCATCGTCAATGTGGCTGAGAGCCAGACTTTGGCATATGAATCATCAGCCTCCCAGGAGGCATAGATCCTAGTCTTCGTTGCCGGTTCTTCCTCGGTAAGAATGTGCTTCTTAACGTTTGACTTCATGAGGCTCATGAACTGCATCGTCCATAGCTCATAATTTGTCCCATCCATCTTGCTTATTGGCACGGGACCTTTGAACGTGCCTATGGAGGGCATATCTACTTTGGTGTCTGACATGACGTCGGAGACGAAGAACTAGGATCCGTAGACCTAAAGAGAATTGTCTACATAAATTGGACATGATTTGAGTGCATATGTAGACGTTACATACTCAAATCCATGGATGGAGAGAGGCCAACGGTGGAGGAGATGCCAGCGTTGGAGGTGGCCCGGCAGTGGAGGGCCCCTACGGTGGAGAGAGAGGCCGGCGGTGGAGGGCTCGACGGTGGAGAGCTCGGCGGCGGGAGAAGAGGATTGGGGGGGGGGCTGCGACGACGCCGGCGGCGGTGCCGAGAGAGAGAGAGGGAGGGAGGGGACGGGGATGGGGGGTAGTGGTGGAAGGGTTTTAGGGTTAGGGTTTTGGCTCTGATACCATGTTGGTGGAAAAGAGCAATCTATTATTCCAAAGAACCCTAGGCTCTCTTATATAGAGGAAACCTTGTGGGTAAATTACATAAGTAGCAACTACGGAAATAAAAATTAATAAACAATACACCGACAACATAAATATCTCTACAGGATCTATGACAAGTAGTAAGAGCATAGACACTACCTGAGGTACTAGAGGAGGCAAAAGCTGCAACGTATGAGTGGCCTCCTGGAGTAGGGGAAGAATATGGGGAACGCCCTAAAGGCATAATGTCTCGAGTCGAGCAACGAGGTCATCATTCCTCTGATCCGAAGAAGCGGCAACACGAGAATCTGCTTGCTCACTACACGAACCGATGCAGGAAAACCATGCTTGGAGTAACATGTATCCTTTGTGTGTCCAGGGCGATAGTGATAAGTGCAAGGCTGACGAATACAACCTCCTCTACCATGAGGTCCATGTCCACAAAACTGAGAAGAACTACCTCTACCTCGGGAGGCCGCCATCGTAGAAGAAGTCTAACTCGGGGTAGTAGATGGTACATTGATCCTACTGAGTCTACGGAAAGCTTCCTCCATGGGAGGAATAGTAGCATCTGCCAGAAGTTGTGAACACGCCGCCTTATACTTAGGGTCAAGTACCGTAAGGAATGCACCAACCATGGTGGCATTCCTATATGTCTTCTGCTGCTCAGGAGTAGATGTGAGGGGTATGACACTGTGCAGCTTCTCAACCATCCTATGCAGGGACGTGTATAGAGAATGAAGGGGCTGGCCGTTCTGCTTGATGATAAAAATATCATGTTGTAGCTGCAGGATCTTAGTCTCATTCCTCGCTTGGGAATAAGTGGCTGCGAGGATATCCCACGTTGCCTTGACGGTGGGCTGATGTAACACATCATTGGCGATCTCAATCGCCAATGTACCAGAAAGTCAGACCTTGGCATATGCATCATCTGCCTCCCACGAGGCGTTGATCCTCGTTTTTTTTGCCAGCTCTTCCTCAATAAGAATATGTTTCTTACCCGTAGACTTCATGAGGCTCATGAAATATATGGTCCAGAGCTTATAGTTCGTCTCATCCATCTTTACAATTGACATTGGACCTCTAAAAGCACCTCTGGCTGGAATATCGACTTTACTCTATGACATAATGTCGGATGAAGAAAACCAGGATTTTGTAGATGAAAGGGAATTCATGTACACATACATATAGATAATTGATTGCATGTGTAGACTTATGCAATCAAATCCATCTCCATGAGCGTGCCTCTACTCGAGGAAGAGAAAGAGGAGAGGTATGGAAGAGTCTCGGTGGCAAAAGGGATTGCCGACGGTGGTGCAACATGGCATCGGAGGTGTTACCGCTTGCCTGGAAGCACCGCTACAAGAGCCTGTAGCGGGGCTGTTATCGCCGAAGGGGGGGCTGGCGGTAGGAGGGGCGAAGGGGGTGCCACTTGAGAGGGACTGGGGGCAGGGTCGACACCGCTGGAGGGGTTGCGGATGGGTTACCGTCGAAGGAAAGGAGAAGGGCGTTGACGATAGGAGATTAGGGCTAGGGTTAGATACAAGAGCTCCAGCCTAGGACTGTCGCTTTGATACCATGTTGGGAAAAATGATGAAGATGTTTATCCATGGGAACCCTAGGCTCTCTTATATAGAGAGACTTATGGGTAAATTACATAAGACACATAAGTAAAGATAAATATAGAAACAGTACACTAAACACAAATATATCCGTACAGGGTGGGGATAGGAGGACCCAATGGGCATGACTTGGGAATGCCATTGGAGTTGTGGGTCTGAAGATACAATGGGTGTTTGTATATGTATTAATAGTAAGCAATCTATGATGCTTTTGTTGACGGTTTTCTTTTCGAGGCTTATCTGTTGAAACAGTTAGAACCTTTCCCTTTTGATGTTGCAGCTTGCTACTTCAAGTCTATAACTTCCTTTATGAAGAAACTATCGTCGAGTAGCAAAACCTATGTTTTTTGAACTTATATTTGTTAGAAAATAAGAACATGGAACCGAATTAAAGAGAAAAGAATAAAATATTATTGTTGAGATGTTTATTTATCACCGTACTATATTTACGGTTTATGTTTTCTTTGGGTATCACTTATGTAATTAACCCATGGCTCTTCTCCTATATAAGAGAGCCATGGGATCTCTTTTCTAATATGAATAAATTTTATCCCAACATGGTATCAGAGCAATGGTCCTAGATCGGGGTTCTCGAACCAAAACCCTAACCCTAGCCCCACCCGTCGGCCTCTCCCCGCACCCTCCGCGCGCCGCCGCGCGTCACCGCTCCCCTCCGCGGCCCTCCGGGCGGCCTGCCGCGCCCTAGCGTCGTCGCACCCACCCTCCAGGCGCTGCCGTAGGCCACCTGCGCCAACTAGGACCCCTTCCAGGGGCCGCCACCACCTCTTGCGCCGTCGCGGACCCCCTCCGGCCGTCACCCCCACCCCCTGCGGCAACCCAATGCCGTCGCCACCCCTTCCAGTACCGTCGTAGGCCCCGACGACCTCCCCTTTGCCCCCATAGGCGCCGTGGCTTGATTCATAAGGGGCCCGACACATCTTCGCCGGCTTCGGGTCTCCTCGTTTGATTCCAACGGACCCTTGTTCACGTGCGTCGAGGTCTGGACTGATCTGCAAAGGGTGATATAGTCTGATTTCTTCCTTCCTTTCCAGCCTTCGACCACAAACACATCATTATGGATGAGTATATATGTCTATAGATACATCTCATCCCTCATTTGATACTGTAGACAAGACTTTTGCGAGATTTTCCCCTCTTGTTCCGCATTTTGGTTTATTAAAGAATGTCAGACATCAAGGGTGACGTGTTCTCCTCCTCCGGTGCCTTCAAAGGACCGACACCTATCGTAAAGATGGACGGGACCAACTATGAGTTATGGTCCATGCAGTTTCGTATCCTGATGCAATGTCACAACAAGGAGCATATTCTGACTGATTCAGAGCCGACGGACAAGACTGGGGCCAATGCATCATGGAAGCAAGATGATGCATATGCTCGTATATGGCTCTTTAGGACGCTTAGCACAGAGATTGCTAATGATATTGTCAATCAACCTACTGCAAAGGCTATGTGGGACATATTGGCTGCTACCTATGGACATGCGAAAAATGAAAGCAAGATACTCCAACTTCAGTTCGACATTTTCTCGACTAAGCAAAACGGTCGATGTTTACATATTCACTTTTCACATCTGAGAGGCATGTTTGAACGACTCCATAGCTTCATGCCTATCACTACCAACGTGGAACAACAACAGGCGTATCGGAATGCTACTATGACCGGCGTTTTCCTGTCCTCTCTTGACTCAGAGTACGATGCTGCTCGTACTCAACTTCTGACTGGCGAGACCATACCACCAATGGAGGAGGTCTACAAGCGGCTGAGCAGGACTACTACCGCACCTACATCCACGCCACAACCGACTTCCTCGGCTATGGCTGCTTCTCGTGGACGAGGCACTACATCCCAGTTCCATGGTCGTGGACCTCATGGTAGAGGTGGAGGCCGTCAACGTGGTCCATGTTCTTATTGTCGTCGTCCTGGCCTCTCAGAGGAGACATGCTTTCACAAGCACGGCTTTCCGGCATCTGCACGTTTGACGGAGCAGACTGACTCTTCACCTGCACCTACTACTGATGCCCGTTTTGACGATCTTGTCTCGAGACTTCGAGAGATGGTGACAACTCCTGTGACTTAGACTGCAGGATAATCAGATGCAACGGCCACCGTCAGAGCAGTACCTAGTTCATCAGGTACTTCATATGTGCTTACCAGTAGCAGCAATTCCGATGTGACATATTGGATAATGGATTTTGGAGCGTCTCATCACATGTATGGAGATCAGACACTATTTTCTTCATATACGACCATTGCTCCTGGGCGATCTGTAATCATAGCCAATGGAGTTCGGCTACCCATTGTTGGTCAGGGGGAGATTGTTTTAGCCCCTTCTATACGTCTTCAGAATGTTCTACATGCTCCAGATTTTTAAATGAATCTTTTGTCTATTGGTCAAATTACAAAAGATTTACATTGTCGTGCCATTTTTGACCCCTCTTCTCTTATGTTTCAGGACATACTAACTGGCAGGATGATTATTCATGGCCGTGAGCAGAGAGGATTATACAAACTTACTGTTCAATCATGTGCTGGGGTGACCTCTATTCCCTCTGGATCTGCTTCGCTTTTTCTGTGGCATCTTCGCTTTGGCCACCTTCCTCTCCAAAAGATGATACGTGTTCTTCCGCAACTATCTACTCGTACTACTCTGGACTGTGAAGCTTGTCAGCTTAGGAAACACCATCGCTCCTCCTTTCCTAGTCGTCCAAGTCATAGTAGTAGTCGGTCTTTTGAGTTGTGTCATTTTGACATTTGGGGCCCAAGTCGTGTTCCTGATCATGAGGGGCATATATTTTATATGGTTGCTGTCGATGATTATTCTAGACTTTCATGGGTTTTCTTGCTTAAACATAAATCTGAAGCATGTGTTATAATTAAGACTTTTCTTATTGAGGTCAACAACATTTTTTCTGCCAAAGTTAAATACATTCGCACCGACAATGCTTTGGAATTTTGTACTCTTCATTTGGCAGAATTTCTCCAGTCTATGGGTATAGGTCATCAGACTTCCTGCACTTATACATCACAACAAAATGGGGTTGCAGAACGCAAACATCGTCACCTCTTAGACATCACGAGGACCTTGTTGATTCACAGTAGTACACCTCATTCTTTCTTGGGGGATGCCGTCCTAACTGCCTGTTATTTGGTAAATCACATGCCATCCACTATTCTTGGAGAGAAGAGTCCCTTCTCGATTGCGTTTCCCGAAAAGGAACTCTTCACACTTACACCTGTGTTTTTGGATCGGTAGCCTTTGTCCATGACTTTACTCCTGGTCGTGACAAGCTCTCACCTAGAGCTGTCAAATGTGTCTTTGTTGGTTATTCTCGTACCCAAAAAGGGTATAGATGTTTTGATCCTGTTGGGAGAAAATACTATGTCAGTACTGATGTGACTTTTTTCGAATCTATTATGCATTTCTCTCCTACAGGTGACAGGCTGTCTATTACTGATCCAGAGAAGAGGTTGTGGTTCCTCCACCTCCATCTGCTCCTTGTGATGTCCCGAGGTCTTCACCACCTATACCACCACCACCACCGCCACCACCACCTCCACCTCCTCACAAAGAATCTACATTCTTACCCCATGTTTATACTCGCAAGTCTTCTACTCGCCCCTCTGCTTATGCGCCTACCACATCATCCACCATGCCTAAGGTATGCCAGGAACATATTATTTCTACTGATGGCACTGGAGATTTTATTGATGAACAGGAAGAGTCAATTCCAGAGGACGGTGAGGCTGATGACCTGGAGATACCGATTGCTCTAAGGAAACCTCGTCGCCAATGTGCTACTTACCCAATGGCTGCACATGTCTCCTTGGATCATCTGTTAGAGGACTACAAAAAGTTTATAGTGGGACTTTCTGCTGTTACTATCCCACAGACGTATCAGGAGGCGCACTAGGACAGTAGGTGGTGCCTTGCTATGGAAGAAGAGATGGCGGCTCTGCGATCACGAGGCACATGGAGCAGTGTTTCACCTCCATCAGGAGCATCTATTGTGAGCTGCAAATGGATATTCACGGTCAAGCAAAGGACCAATGGCAGTGTCGATCGATTCAAAGCAAGGCTTGTGGCTCGAGGGTTCACCCAAACCTATGGGTTGGATTATCAGGACACCTTCTCTCCAGTAGCAAGACATTCTACACTACGCATTCTGCTATCTGTTGCCGTTTCCAGAGACTGGCATCTGTATCAACTTGATGTCAAGAATGCCTTTCTCTATGGGGATCTTCAGGAGGAAGTATATATGCAACAACCACCAGGATTTGCTACTGAGGGGGAGTCTCAAAAGGTGTGCCGCCTTCACAAGGCAATTGATGGCCTGAAGCAGAGTCCGAGAGCTTGGTATCAAAAGCTATCGGAGTTGATAGAGCAAAAGGGGTTTGTGCGGTCTACTGCGGACCACTCACTGTTTGTACAGAGGACACCTAGAGGTACCGTGGCTATTCTTGTTTATGTGGATGATATTGTCATGACAAGAGATGATGAGTAGGGTATTCTTACCGCCAAGGAGTTCCTTAGTCAACAGTTTGTGACTAAGGACCTTGGAAATCTTCGCTACTTTCTTGGATTAGAGTTCGCCAGAAATCAACGTGGACTCGTGATGAATCAAAGGAAATTTGTTATGGACCTCCTATCTGAGACATGCATGACATGATGCAAACCTGCTTCTACTCCTATGGATCCAAGCATGAGATTGTATGATGAGGACACCGAAGAAATTGACAGGAAGAGATATAGAGAGCTTGTTGGGAAGCTTCTATACACCACTATTACCAGGCCAGATATTGCTTTTGCAGTTAGCAAAGTCAGTCAGTTCATGGAGTAACCCAGGAAGGTACATATGGATGCCGTTCACATGATCTTGAGGTATTTGAAGACGTCACCTGGCTTTGGCCTTATGTTCAGTAGGGATGCATCACTTGAAGTGACATGATGTGCAGATGCAGACTATGCTGGTTGTCCCAGGGACAGAAAGTCGACTTCTAGTTTTGCTATCTTTGTAGGAAGCTCATTTGTTTCATGGAAAAGCAAGAAGCAGACTGTGGTGGCCAGATCTAGTGCTGAGTCGGAATACAGGGCTATGGCACACGAATGTATAGAAATGATGTGGGTCAGATCATTATTGATCGACCTTACTGTTGAGAATTCTCTTCCTATGAAGCTTTTATGTGATAATCAAACAACTCTATTTATAGCCAATAACCCTGCTTTTCATGAGCGGACAAAGTACATCGAGGTGGATTGTCACTACACTAGAGACATGATCCAGAAGGGCCTTATATCCACCTCTCATGTTTCCACAGGAGATCAGACTTCAGATATCTTCACAAAGGCATTGGCCAGAGGTTCATTTCAGAGATGCTGTTCCAAGCTGAGCATGATCGATATTTATGCTCCAACTTGAGGGGGAGTGTTGAGATGTTTATTTATCACCGTACTATATTTACGGTTTATGTTTTCTTTGGGTATCACTTATGTAATTAACCCATGGCTCTTTTCCTATATAAGAGAGCCCTGGATCTCTTTTCTAATATGAATAAATTTTATCCCAACAATTATGGAACACCATGATTTTACGTGGAACCTACTCCCTAAGGAGCGAGATGAAACAACGGGAGAAGGCCTCAAAGGGCCATATGTTGCATTCAACTTTCTCATTGGATACAAGAGGTCTGGGGCTTCTTATATAGCATCCATAGGCTCTTACACCACTGGTAGATGTGGAACTAAACAATGGATGTAGTAAATGGATCTTGGAAGGATCCATTTACCCATCTTACATGATAAGTGACACATATACTCCAACACTCCCCCACAAGCTGGAGCATGCAATGTTCAGCTTGGACAAACAGAAAGAAATCACTCAACTCACAATACAAGACACTACAGACAAATATCAACTCAACGCGCACAACTGTCAGCTGCTGTCGAGGACATTATTTCTCATGTCGTGCAGGTGAAGAGGAACAAACGGGCTGGAGTGTGAGTCAAACTGAATCTCCTCGTCGGAGAGAATGTGCTCTGTACTTTGTCTGTCAGAGTCACTGCAACTGAAAATGAGTCTCCTCGTCGGAGTACTCTGGCCCGCCACAATATGTGGACAATTACTCCATCTTTGAAAGAGACGAACTGAAAAAGCTGTGGAGAAAATCCTCATCGGAGTCCACAGTCGCTGGAGAATGGAGTTTGAAAAAGTCTCCTCGTTGGAGAACTTGGTCTCTCCCATACTGGCTTAGAAATGGGATCTCTACTATGGAGTCCTTATGAAACCGCATGAAAACCCTAGCCCACATGGTATAGGGAATGAGATGTCTACTTCGGAGTCCCTATGGAACATATGAAAACTCTGACCAAAATAAAAGATGGGGACCACAACAAAAAAGGCAAACATGTGCACATATGAAAAAGAGTCTCTCTAGAGAACTCGAAGAAAATAGGTCACTCAAATATGGAGTGCCTTAAACTTGGACTTTGAACCAATCCGCAAAGTCTGAAACTGAACTGTAGAGTTTGGAAAATCTGGCCCGCCTCTGACTGGAGAATCTGAAAATGCGGCATGTAGAACTATACACAATACTCCCCCTTTCTCCCTTACTTGTCGGAACGTAATGACGTCGACCAAGTTGGGAGAAGATAAGAAAATGGGGAGAAACGAAACATGCATAAGACGATAATCATAATTTTTTTCGTCTGTTCTTTTCAAAAATTTTAATCACTTTTTTGCAATAAGCCGAACATTCTCTTTTTTTTCCGGCTTTTCTTTCTTTTTTTTTGTAAAATTTTGGGCGTACGACTTTTCTTTTGTATGCATCTTTTTTCTCAAAACACAAAATTGTTTAATCATCCCAACTTTGGGCCCAAAATACTTTGTTGCCCCTTTTTTTAACAAAATATGGCCCACTTGGGCTTGTAATATGCAACACAATTTTTTTAACCGTCGGGCCCTTCTTTAGGGTTCTCGCTTGGGAACCCTTTCTCAAAGATCTGTCCGCCCCACGATAGGGGCTCCTTAATCGCAGCCACCGCTGTAGCACGATGATTTGGAGCATCTCGCGTAACCTGCCTGAGATCAGAGAGGAGGAGATTTCTGCCGCCGCCTGTGCGGCTAGTAGGGCTATTGGGCCGCCTGGGGGCGTTGCCTGGAGGCGTCGCCTGGAGGCATAGCATACGAGGGAGAGCTCCGCCTGGAGGCGCAACCGCCGCTGGAGGGGAGACGCCGAAGGTGAAGGGGGCGTCGCGTTGAAGGGGAGCACAGGCGAGGTGGAGAAGAGCCTCACCTCTTTTTTTTTTTTCAGATATGGAGCACCAAGATTCGCCTGGAGAAGATGAAAAGGGGTTGAGGTTGGGGCTGCCTGGATCCGCCGCCTTTTGGGTTCTGCCTCAGATCGCGACTGCTGGAGGAGAGGAGTGGCTGGAGATGCCTGCTACCGCCTGGCACTGTAGGCTAGAGGAGGGATCCACAAGAGTCTGGAGATGCTGCTGCTGCCTGGAACTGTTGCGGCTGTCCGGGAAGGCCGATGCGGAGGGCCCCTGGATTCGGCTGGATGTGTGTTGAAATTAGGGTTTCAAGAAATGAAACCCTAAAATTAAATCTGGAACTTGATCACGAATATAAAAATGATAATCTTCAATTCATCCATCTTCAAGATCAAATTGATATGCTTCTTTAATCGAATCTCGAATGAACAAAAATAATCTTCAAGAATGAACAATCGAATCTAGGACATAACAAGAACAAATCTTTAACACTAGATCCATGAGAATCGAACCCGCTCTAATACCGTTTTAGAAAATAAGAATGCAGAAGTGAATATCAGAGAAAAGAATAAAATATTCTGGAACACCGGTATTTTACGTGGAACCCGACTCCCTAAGGAGCGGCATGAAAACCATGGGAGACGGCCTCAAAGGGCCATATATTGCATTCAACTTTCTCATTGGATACAGGAGGTCTGGGGCTTCTTATATAGCCTCCACAGACTCTCTAAGTCCCACCACTGGTAGATGTGGGATTAAACAATGGATGTGGTAAATGGATCTTGGAAGGATCAATTTACCCATCTTACATGACAAGTGACACATGTACTCCAACAATATTGCTTAATAAGTATGTTTCTTTAAAGTAACCAATAATTTCAGGCCAGTACACCTTGAAGTCCACGTTATTCTCAACTTCATAATGCTCTGCATTTATTTATGGAATATCTATTGATCAGGTGGAGGACAATGTTTGCTTTCGCTGCTGTTCCTTCCGTCTTAATGGCTTTGGGGATGGCCTTTTCTCCAGAAAGTCCAAGATGGCTTTTTCAGGTTGTCTCCTAATACATGCTATCACGACTTCCTTAAAAAGCATATACTGTCACAACATCTAAATTTTAACATATACTACATGCTGAATTGGTTGAAGTCAAAATCAATGGCTTTCATTTATTATTTTTAACCTAAAAATCATCTTGCAGCAAGGCAGAGTAAATGATGCTGAAAAGGCTGTAAAGACACTCTTTGGGAAGGAAAAGGTCTCTGAGGTCATGTCTGACCTAAGAGCAAGTAGCCCAAGGCTCAAAAGAACAAGATGCTGGATGGTTTGATCTCTTCAACAAAAGATACAGAAAGGGTAATTTCATAAGTATATGCTCCCTGTTGTCCATAAGATTTCGACAGGAACATTTATACTATAATTTGATGCCCTCTGTGTTTTGCTTTGCTGTTGCTGCTATCCACGGATCAAGGATGACCTTGTTTCTGGGAGGCTGGTATCTTAAAAAAACTACTCTTTTACTTTAAATTCTTGGAACTGTGAATATCATTTTCCAAATAATTTATGTTGTTGCCAAGTAGTCAGGTCTTTGCATGATACGAGCCTGACAATTAGTTTTCAAAAATGGCAGATGTCCATGTCTTCTACCATACTATTTTGATATATTTCTATAACCGGTGTATGTCAGTTTATGCCTTTTATTATCAATATTGGAACAAGCTATTACCTGATGTATGATGTATTGGTAGTATTTTGTTGCCCCCATTTGCATATTTCTTATTCTCGTCTTGTCAATGTCAGAGTTGCATTGGTTGATGTCAAGATATCAAATGTATGAAAGCTCTTTTATCTTTTTTATGTCCGAGGTTTTACATCTCTATCGTTATTAATATTAATGGTTGCTTCAATTTTACTACCATTTCTATATCTATACTGTCGCGAGTAAGCTAATGGAGCATGTGGACACTATGTTTAGGAATACGAACAATATCTTATGGTTGCAATTATGTCAAGAGGACGGTTTTAAATTATAATATCCAAGAAAAGAGAAAGCTCGAAATGTGATTGACATTATTGTACATTTATTCTATATATTAAGCGGGAGGTTAACACCCACGGTCATTAAACTTTCGACCGAAAAGCCTTATATTATCCATGGCATTTGTTCTTTTTTGTTGAGATTAGTGGAAATTTCTCGTTTTTGTCTTTTATACTCCATTCATCATCTCTGATACATTGAGACACATCTTTTTTTTCTCTTCCACCATGGAGTGCCTTGAATTTATCAAAGCACTTCTCATCGTCCATTTTATTCCACTGGAGATCGATTTCCCCCATATCACTATTTTATTCAAGGTTCGCCTCGATTACCATTGATCAGTCATTGAGGTTTTATGGGTGTTCATCAATCGATGTTGGAGTATTTGTTATACGCGTCACTTGAATAGATGGGCAGGATCCATTTACCACATCCTGTGGTTTAGTCATACCACATCTACTGTCTGTGGGATGTGGAGACTCAGTGAGGGCTATATAAGTTGCCCCTCATCCCCTGTATCCAGTGAGAAAGTACAATGTATACATCATCCCTTTGAGGCGTTCTCCTGTGATTTCATCCTGCTCCTTAGGGAGTAGGGTTCCACGTTAAATCTCGTGTTCATAATGTTTTATCTTTATTTCTCTGATACGCTTTCACATTATATTTTCTAACATGGTATCAGAACGGGTCGATTCTCGAGGATTATTTTATGTTTATGATTTATTCGGGATTCGAGTTTTTGTGATTTATTTGAGATCTGTTCAAGAGTTTTATGGTTTCATGAAACCCTAATCCTTTCGTTTCTACCATTGCGACAATCTCCAGAGAGACGCTGACGAATTCATGCTTGAATCAAAACCCCAATCAGGGTATCCAGCATCTCAGCATTCATCTTCCTCGATCCAAATATCCTGCTGCATCAGAAGCAATTGCAACTCCAGGAATCACAACTCCATGAACCACCAAAAGGAATCACAACTCCATGAACCAGGAATCCATGTTAAACTTAAAAGGTCCAACTGTTTTTTACGCTGGCTGTTGGCTACCTAACACACTCCTTATGGTGGGGATTTGAACCCTGATCTTTTGGGTTGTAGGCACATTGCTCTTCCACCACACCGTTTAAATGGTTACAAATGAATTAAGTTAATTATGATATTATTCAAATTAGTTATGCTAATTCTTATATATAAATATTAATTGCTTTAGTATTAAGATGAGTATTTTCTATTATTCTTTTGTTTTAGGGATATTTGCACTCATAACTCTGTATACTTTCGTAATTACACACATAATCCTCCATAATCGAAAAGTACACCCAGAAACCCCCTGAATAGTGGCTCCACTCTGTTGCTTTTGTTCATTAACTCAACCAGACCCTTGAGTTAATCTAACCTCTATTCAGTTTAACTGCGGTCAATAACACCTTAAAAAGGGAAAAAACCCAAGCCAACATCCCTCCCCCTTCCTCCTCCTCCCATCATCTTCCCCCTCCCCCACCTTCATCATTGCCCCTCCGCCCACACAAAAGCAACAACGACATCCGCACAACAACAGCAACAAAGCTCTACCATTGGGTGAACCATCCCTCCGCCGCCCCCTCCTTCGCCTCTCGTCCTCCCTTCTCCTTGGCTCCTCTCCTCCTCTTTGCCGCCTCCCTCCACTTCCTCTCCCTTCCCCGCCCCATCCTCCTCAAATTCAACTATAGGTGCTCTACTTCCATTCAATTGTAGGTACACGGACCATCGGCCATGTCTCTGGTTCACATGCCAACTATGCACATGTCTATGGTTCACATGCCAACATTCAAATCCATAGAGCAAAGCAGGTCTCACAGTTGCTTTGTCGAACTTTCCTTTGATTTTCAAAGGAATTTCTTATCACAGAGAACAACTTTGCATCACCATTCTACTAAGTGTAAATACATGAGGTTTGATGTAGGATGCCAAGGGACCTGAAGAATTGAGATAGTTGAATAGTATAAAACTTCAAGACATTATCAGAGCGAACATACTTAACCGTAGTAGAAAAATATTCTTTATTTTAATAATGAAATTCTAAAGAACTTGACTTGTTTTTCAGAAGAAAAACCCAAGAAAGTCTAGATTACTCATCAACAACAACTAAATAAAACATGTTCCTTTGGTGATCAGGAACATGACTGGGACCCCAAATATTAAAATACAGTAACTCAAATATAGAAATACTGCTACGATTCTCATGATTAGGAAAACTGATATGGTGATGCTTCCCAAACTGACAAGCCTCGCGTTGAGAAGTGCACTAAGAAGGAATTTGTGAGAGGACTCTACACTGCTTCTGCAAAGGAAGTTGACCAAAATGAAGATGCCAGATGTACGGAGAAACTGGTCTAGTGGGAATGAAGATCTACCTGCATAAGGAGGTTAGACAAATATATAGAGATCTCCTTGCTCACAGCTACATCAAATCATCCTACTTGTAAGTATATTTTAAAACAAGAGAAAATGGGTCAAATATGACACGACAATTTAGATCCTTGGTAATTTGATTAAAAAAATCAGGTGCATGAAGCACATTCGGTAGGCGCATGGGCGGTATCAACCGAATCTCTCTTTTTTCTGTAGTAGGAGAATGCGTCCCATCTATAATGACTATGGATCTGCCAGGTTGAATTGATCTGTAGGATGTGAAATGTGCTCTATCTCTACAAAGATGATGAAATGCTCTAAAGTCCATAATCCACTCTGAAATATCTGCCCTATGACAATTAGTAAGTGTTTAAGATGTACCTGGGGTACTTTCAGAGGATGCAACGTCAGATGGGTATTAACATAAAAAAGGACGGTGTTTGCATTCTGCAAAGAAGAGTAAACACAGGAGGTCTGATGTAGGATGCCAAGGGTCTTGAAGAATTGAGAGAGTTGAATAGTATAAAACTCCAAGGCATTATAAGAGGAAGCACACTTAAAAGTAGTAGAAAAATGTTCTTTATTTCAATAATAAAATTTTAAATAAAAACCTGACTTGTTTTTCAGAAAAATCCAAGAAAGTCTTAAAAGTCATCAACAACAACTAGATAAAGCATGCACCCTTAGTGATCTTCAGGGAACACGACTGGGACTCTAAATATTAAAATGTACTAATTCAAATATAGAACTACTGCTACGACCCTGACGATAGGAAAAATGGTACGGTGATGCTCTTCAAGCTGGCAAGGAGAAGGATTATGCGGGAGGACTCTACACCGCTTTTGTAAAGGAATTGACCGTACTGAAGATACCAGATGTACCACGGAGAAACTGGTCAAGTGGGAATGGAAGATCTACTTGTACAAGGTGGTTGGACCAATCTATAGAGATCTCCTTGCTCACAACTACATCAAATCATCCTACTTATAAGTATATCCTAAAACAAGAGAAGAGAGGTCAAATATGGCACGACAATTCATTCTTGGTAATTTGGTTAAATAAGTTCATAAAAAAATTAGTGCATGAAGCACATTATGCAATTGCATAGATGGTATCAACCGAATCTCTCCTTTTTCTGTAGTAGGAGATTGTGCCCCATCTGTAATGACTATGGATCTGCTAGGATGAACTGAATTATAGGATGTGAACTGTGCTGTGTCTCTGTAGAGATGATGAAATGCTCTAGTCCATTATCCATTCTAAAATGCCTACCCTATGACAACTAGTAAGTGCTTAAGATGTACTTAAGGTACTGGCAGAGATGCAACGTTAGTTGGGACTGAAGGAGCTCCAGTAGGTCATGTGGAAGGAATCATAATCTTTCTCAGACGGGAGACAAGATCATCGAACTTCTGATATGCATAAATGTCAATAGATTCAATATGTTCGGCAACACATGTAGATGTATGGTGACCATGCTTCTGGTAGCAAGTATGCTCAGATTGGCTAAAAGGGTGGCAATATGCACATTGCTGACAAGAGCGTTACCTCCTTTGCCATAAACACCACATCATCTAAACTGTGTTGAACCTCCTGTACCACGAGATGCAGCAATTGCAGAGGAGATCTGAGTAGTAGCTGCATGAAAGGACATGATCCTGCTCAATCAACTGTAGGACTTCTCCATGGGAGGTACAAATGCACATGTGAGAAGTTGGTTTTGGGGGGCATCATATTGCAAATCAAGTGCCGCAAGAAATACGTCGACTGTCGTGGGGTTTTTGTACGCCATCTGGTTCTCAGTGGAAGCGTTTAGAGGCATGAAGTTATGAGGTTTCTCAAATACGCTCGTGAGCCAGGAGTAGAAAGCATCGAAGGTGTAACGTCCGGATCCGAATGAACTGAAGCTCCTGTTAAGAAAAGGATGTTGCAAGCAAGTTTGGATCTCCAAAGTGGAGATATTCAAAGGTACATATCTCTCTTCACTTTACTTTCATTAAAGTCAATGTTGGAGTCTCTAATTCAGTTTTTTTGTTGCTGTCCATCAGGTTATTTAGCTATCGTTGTATGTTAGATAAATCCACAAAATCCCTCCAAACTTAGAGGATCAAAGGTACAATCCTTCCCCCTCCTTTTGCTGCCTTCCATGCATGATTCAATTCCTTAAATTACCTATGAAATTAGATGAGAATGTGAAGCTTTATATGGAATTCATCAAAACTTTACAACCATTATATATACTCTTGATTTCTTAAATTTTGAGGATAAAAATTTGGGTTTAGCATGCAAATTAACCTAAGTACATGCTATTAATTAGCCATAATTTTTAGCACATAAAAATAGAAATTTTGGGGAAAATCACATGCATTTTCTTATGGAATCCTGAGAAGGATGAAGCAATTCATAAATAAAAAATCTAATATAAGTAACCGAGCCTCCAAAATTCATAAAAAAACTCAATCTCAAAACAGGATGACTTACCTTTATAATTGTAAGCAATGACTCCTATTAATCAACTGCATGTTTTTTACATCAAGGACATGCTCAATTACTATTTTCAATGATAAAGAGAGTCCTAAAGTCGATCATAAGATACTTTGATGCATTTATGGCTAAAGATGCATTATTTTTGGATGAAATCCTAATAAGGATGATGTCAATGCTTATATATTGAACATAATTCATATCAAAATACTGTCATATCCCCTAACAGATGTGTTGTAGACAACAGCTCGAGACTGTGACCTGTTCTAAACATAACAAGCATTAGATCACACCGACCAAGAATTCCAACTGCTAACATGGACCTTCATAGAGTGATTGTTATGAACATGCTCGAAGAGATGATCATGTGCCATTAACCTTCATATGTTTGGTCCAAGGTGGAAAACAATATGTACTTATGAATAATGCAGTATAAATATCACAATTTGGTGGCATGGGTAGAGGCTCCTATAAGAATATATGCCCCTAAGGATCTATCCATATAGCTTTTACAATTGCTTGAGTCGCAATGTGATGAGGTTTCATCCAGGTTACAAACTAAAATTTGTTATGGGTTTCTTGTCTACAGGACAACCTATATAATATACATATGCACAAATAGTGAAACCCAGAGATTCCTGGCTGAGGAAATCATAATGTATATGTGTAGCATTATAACAACATCCTAGAGTGACCCATGAACTAATCTACTTTGCTACCTACACGAGCAATGTCTACGCGATTCACAGTGATAGGTAATAGCTTTCCGATAACCCTTTATATTATATAGCATTGACATTTTCTGAGAATCCATCTTTTAAAATATTAAAACTCTTCTCTCAAAGTCAACAAAAAGATCTTTACGAATAAGAAATCATCAATCAATTGATCATTATGTATAGTCTACTATTCGTATAATCTATTATATATATAGGATGTTATGGCAAATGATCAGAAAACACCCCGCCCTTGATGTCTCAACTGGAACTGGTACAATTGAGACATGATTCTTGTATAAGTACCATATAAAACAAAATGATAAAGACTAGCTAGATCCATATCCAAAGCATAGATGACAATCTTATGATTTTAGAAATAATAACATGTGACCACAAAGACCGATCATCTCCTTAAATTAATCTTTTAGGTATATTCTACTATTTATTCATATCACCAAAAATAGGTAGTGATAAAATACCTAGATTTATAAAGTCAACCATGAAGAGATTGAGAAATGATGGGGTAGATGAATAAGTGAAATCGATAATGAATCAGTTATATCAATAAGATCGTTGATCAAAAAGATCTAGATTTGTACAATCAACCACAGAAAGGATTAAGAAAGTCTGATAATTAAGAGTGCCAGTCACAGTGACCTTTACACCTGACTGTGCGAGGGTGCGGTGACCCTCACTGGGCGGGAGATAGGAAGCCCAGTTAGGGCAGGGGCCGCTTAGTGCGCGGGTCTAGGATCCCAGTCTTTTTCTCGATTTTTTTCGCGAGCGCTCGCAGTTTTTACGCCTCTCTGGGATCCACAGGTTTTCTTTTAAAGACAAGTTCCGCTGACCCTTGTTCTTTAGGGTACCTAGGCTGGAGGACCCATGGTTTTTTTTCGAGCTCGTTAGCCCGTACCGGTCGGGCCGGTTTTTCTTTTAGAGTGACTTTTCCGGATAGTCTCTCTCACCTGTCTCAGTGGCGTAGTTTTGGAGTAGACCTATCCCTCTATTGGACCGCTCTTCCGATTAGAGGGCGAGACGGAAGAGCCTTTTGTAGGCTACCTCACTGCTTGAGTTTTGTTTATTTTTCGCCAGCAGACTTGGCGATGCTACATCCGAATCATCCATGTATACATCTGAATCCTCTATGGCTACATCTGAATTAGTTACAGTTGAATTTGGAAAAGTTACATTGAGATTGGATTGAGCCACAAATGAGTTTGGCTAAAGTTGAATTACAGTTGAGTTGGTTACATGGGAGCTTGATTCAGTCGAGTTGGTTGTAGTTGAGCGTAGTTTCCATTGAACTAGTTACTGTCCCGCCAGTAATTCCTGACAAAGAGAAAAGACCAGTTTATGAAAATCATCCTTATCAGACTACAAGCTACTATCACAGTTGTTTGAAATAGCTAGTGGACGTGTTTGGAACTTAGTTAGGATGCATTTTACTCCACCGCATGCCTACGGAGGCACCCCAACCCTAAGGCTTCCTTACTACCTTAGAGTCATAGTGTGAGGTCTTACCCAGACCAAGACCACAGACTATCCACTAAGCTTGAGAAAATCAACAAGAAAAGAATCAAAACCCCAGATCCATCATATACTCTTACTATGATCAATCCACAAAATTCTTAAATATCATTATAAGCATTTAATAGAGATAATGATCATATCAGAGTCTCATCATTCGCATTCTCAAGACCAATCAAACTTATATTACAATTAATAGAAAGGCAATGACTTAAATATGGAACATATGATATTTGTATATAAATGATTAGTGTGGGTAATTAGTGTAGGATGAGTAGAATGGGGTTTTACATACCAACAACTTGAAAGCCTGTTTCATTGCAAGTAGCTTTAAATTTTAATTGTCAAGGCCAAATTACTTGCTTTATTTTGGAGCCACTAAATTTCTTGCTATTTCTAATTAATAAGATGTGCTCAACATTTGTTGATGTTCTTTTCTCCCTTCCATGGATTGCAGGAAAAATACCTGCATCGTTGTATTGGGAGAGTTGAACATCAGCTTCTGTAGTTACAATTATCAGATACGCATGCTATAGTTTGTTCAAGATATTATATGCTTTTATTTCTGTTCTGATACAATTGAGATTTTATTTCTATTGTTACATGTTAGCTGCTATGGAAATTTATGCAATATAATTGTGACATACTGCAGTTCTGCGGTTTATTGGCTAATTTGTGAATGCCATTCATAGATGCGAAATTTTTCCCTAATTTCCAGTTCTCTAATGCGATCTTTAACGAGTATAATAATACGAGTAATATGTAAACGGGTATTCCAGATCCGCGAGAGCGGGCCCAACAGAAGGGATGACCATCTTGTTTGGCTGTGAAGATATTGTACTTGGTAAGAGTTATATTCATCTTTCCCTATTTATTATGTAATTTCTGTTTCTTTCATCTTTATTATATAATTTGCCCTCTAGGGTTTCTCCTCTCTACATAAGAGAGCCCTATGACTCCATTCATAAGTAGTTATTTTTTGCCTCTCTACATGGGATTAGAGCAACATTCCTAGACTGTGGCTTTGAAACCCTAGAGACCCAACCCCCACTGTCGGCCCATCTCCTTCCTCGCCTCGTCGCGTCTACAATTACTGCAAGGCCCCACCACCAACATCGAGGGTCCTCATCGGCATCTTAGTAGCTACATGCCCTAGCCACCTTTGCTGGAGGGCTCACCACCATCTTCGAGGGGTCCCACCAGCACCACATATTGCTGCATGCCCCAGCCACTGCCACTGGCATGACCCCACCACCTTTGTTAGTGGCTACTGCCACCATAGAAGACACCTCCGAGCCTTAGGACCCGTTTACCCCCCTTACCCCACTCTTTCTCACTCCTACGTGGGCCCCACTTTTTTATCTTTTTTAAAAAAATTAAATAAATCAATTCTCCATTATTATTTCCATCAAAAAATAATATATTATACCATTATATCATATAAAAATTATAAACTACTCCACTTCTACTCACTTTTTCAAACTTCAATACAATCACATCAAAATAACTACTCACTTTTTCAAACTTTAATACAATCGTATCACAACAAACCCACTTCTAACCCACCCCCAGTTTAACCCTCTATCCAAATACTAAAACTCAAAAACGGGTTACCCTCAACCAGTTTAACCCGCCTTAGCCCGTGTACCAAACGCATCCTTAGTGTCCCCTCCGAGCTCCATGCAGACCCATCACATGCGAGCTTTTGTGCCCTTTTTGGTGAAATCAGACCTCTATTTCATCCGCGTGTTGTTGAGCATCAACAAGATTGATGGAACGATTGTGGCATGAGTTTACATACAAAGCTGATACCCCGTATGATCTTGTTGACACATTTACATCAATCTACATCCCCAATCGCATCCTTTCCCGACCTCTTCATCATCATGTTAGAGAACAAGGTCGATCAATCATCTTCATGCACCTTCAAAGGTCCAGCACCTATCATCATGATGGACGAGATTAATTTCGAGTTATGGGCCATGCAATTCATGAGCCTTATGTAGTGTAATGGGGAGAAGCACATTCTGACACAGCTTGAGCCGACTGACAAGATTGGGGTTAATGCCTCTTAGGAGTAAGATGATGTGTATACACGTATTTGGCTATATGGTACTCTTATCATAGAGATAACCAATTATATCATACATCAGCCCGCTTTCAAGGCAATGTGGGACATGCTTGCGACCACCTATTCTTAGGCGAGGAATGTGATGAAGATACTACAACTCCAATATGCATGACATTTTCACGACCAAGCATATTGATCGTCCTCTTCATACTTTCTATTCTCCTCTCAGGGGTATGTTTGAGAAGCTCCACAGCTTCATGCCTCTGACAACATATCCAGAGAAGCGGAAAGCATATAGGCCCGCCACTACGGTTGAAGTATTTCTAGCAGCTCTTGGCCCTGAGTACGATGCTACACGAACTCAGTTACTCGTAGGTGCATCCATACCTCCATAAAGGAGGCCCACGATAGACTTAGCATGATTACTCCTCCACTAAGACCTCCTATACTATGACCGCATCTTGCGGAAGAGGACCTGCTTAGTTCAAAGGACATGGTGCTTGTGGTAAATAAGGTGGTCGGTCGCATCGGACTTGCATTTACTGTCATCGCTCTAACCACTTTGAGGATACCTACTATTAGGATTATGGTTATCCGATGTCTGCACATGTCGTAGAGCAGGTTGAGACTCCTACTACTCTTGACACTTCTACTGAGCAAAAGTTTAATGATATAATCTTTTGTCTGAGGGAGATCATGAGTCATGATGCCGGGCCCTCTATTGCTCCTCAGGCTCGTCTGACATCGTTGCCTTAGCCTCTGCTAATCACTTCAGGTATAGCATATCCCCCCTTGCTAGTTGCCACATGGAAAGCATCTTTGAGTGGATCACATATTCATGCGTCTCTCATCGCCTTTGTGGAGACATAGCTCAGTTTTCTTCCTATGGATCAGTTCATCATGGAAGATTCTTGTTATTGCAAATGGGACGTATTCTCCCATTACAGGACAATGGGAGATTTGGCTGACACCGTCTATACTTACAGAATGTGCTTCATGCACCTGATTTGTCCATAAACTTATTATCTATTAGTCAAATCACCAAGGTTTGCATTGTCATGTCATATTTGACCCATCTTTTCTTATGTTTCAGGATATACTTATGGGCAGGATAATTAGATGCAGTCCTGAGAAAGTAGGTCTCTATAGACTGGTTCGGTCTCCATATGCTGGTGTTTCTTCCATTCCCATTTGGCCAGTTTTGCCGACATGTGACATCTTCATTTTGGTCACCTTTATCTGTAGAAGTTGTGTAGAATCCTCCTACAGATTCCATCTTGGTCTACTTTTCAATGCGAGGCTTGCCAACTTGGGAAGCATTACCAATCTAGTTTTCCTGATTGTCAGAATCGTAGTAGTGGTACATTATTTGAGTTGGTATGTTTTGATATTTGAGGCCCCAGTCATGTTCCTGACCATTAGGGGCACATGTTCTATTGTAGCAGTTGATGATTTTTCTAGACTTTTATGGAATTTTTCTTTTGAAAAACAAGTTTAAGGTTGGGTCTTTTATCCAATCTTTCATTCATGAAATAAAAAATATTTTTCAGCTACTGTTAAGTATGTTTGCTCTGATAATGCATTGTAGTTTTGCACTATACAACTTTCTCAGTTCTTCAAGTGTCTTGGCATTATACACCATACCTCTTTTGTGTCCACTTCTCAGCAGAACGATGCTGCTGAACACAAACACCGCTATCTTCTTGATGTGACCAAGATCCTCCTTATTCAGAGTCGTGCTCCCCACTCTTTTTGGGGTGATGCGGTTCTTACTGCTTGCTATCTATTCAATCGGATGCCAACCTCTATGTTAGGAGAAATCGCTTCTTTTTTTTACATTTCCCAATAATGATCTTCCCTCTAACACCTCGTGTTTTTAGCTCTGTGGCATTTGTTTACCATCTGACTCCTAGTCGTGACAAGTTCTCTTAAAAATGTTAAGTGTATCTTTGTGGGCTACTCCCAGACCTAGAAGGGATATCGGTGCTTTGATCCGATTAAATAGAAGTACTACGTTAGTGCTAATATCATATTCTTTGAGTCGATCATGTACTTTTCGCCTATAGGTGATGACTGCATGAGTCTGGTGAGGAGGTTTACATCCCTCCAACACCACTACGACCTCCACATGTAGTTTTTCCTATACCACCATCACCTCCACCATCTTTACTGCCTCCTCCTCCTTCTCCTGTAGTGCCTACTCTTATGGCTCAATCTTTGCCCTACTTTTACACTTGCAGGCCGCAGATTGTACCCCTTGCTCATGTGCCTTCCCCATCATTCAGTACGTCCTAGGTAAATTTTGAGCACTTGTTTTCTACTGATGGCATGTGTTATTTGTCTATACCACATGCCACTTTACATGTTGAGCAAATAGTACCTCAAGTTACAGATCATTCACAAAGTTTGAATCAACCTATTTCTCTTTGGAAATGGAGGCGTACGTGTGCTACGTATCCTCTTGCTGCCCATGTTTCTTTGTGGCATCTTTCAACGGATTTTAGAAGGTTTGTCGTGGGTCTATCGGCTGTGGAGATCCCACGATCATATCAAGAGGATATGCAAAATAGTCAGTGGCATCTTTCTATGGAAGAGGAGATGGCTGTGCTCCAGACTCGTGGCACATGGGGCTTGGTTACCACCCTTAGAGGGGCATCCATGGTGGGCTGCAAATAGGTATTTACAGTGAAGCACTGTACAAATGGAATTGTTGATCGCTACAAGGTTAGGCTTGTGTTTCGTGGGTTCATCCCGACATATGGGGTACGCTATCAAGACATGTTCTTTCTAGTGCTAATATCATCTTTGTCGTGATCCGTCATTCTACCCTTCAGATCCACCTCTATATTGCAATGGTATGTGATTGGTCATTGTCTCAGCTGGATGTGAAGAATGTTTTTCTATATGGTGATCTGCAGGAGGAGGTCTATATGCAACAACCACCTGGGTTCGCTACTGTGGAGAAGTATTAGAAGCTACACAGATTTTATAAGGCTATCTATGGCATTAAATAGAGTTCCAGATCATGATTCTAGAAGCTTTTAGACTTGATAAAGCAGCATGGCTTCACGAGATCGATTGCAGATCATTCACTGTTTGTTCAGAGGACTCAAGAAGGTATCGTTGTCATTCTTAATTATGATGTTGATATCATTGTTACAGGAGATGACTTATGGGGTGTTAGTGCGACTAATGAGTTTCTTGGACAACAGTTTGTGACTAAGGACCTTGGCGAATTATGATTCTTCCTAGGGCTTGAGTTCTCCATGAGCCAGTGGGTGACTTGTAATGACCTAGAGGAAGTATGTTATAAATCTCCTTTCAAAGACAAGCATAGTAGATTGCTGACATGCTATCACTCTCATGGAACCCAACATGAAGCTATACAATGATGATACAAAGGAGGTGGACAAGATGAGATAAATGAAGCTTGTTGGGAAGCTCCTCTATGTAACTATTATTAGGCGAGATATCTCCTTTGTTATGAGAAAAGTCATCCAGTTTATGGAACAGTTGAGACATGCTCACATGGATGCAATTGACGTGATCCTGAGGTATCTGAAATCCCGAGTACAAGATTTTTTTTGAAACTCAAAAAAGGGGGAGACACTCAACGGTGTTCGCCCCAATATATTAAAAAACTAAAGAGACGAAAAAAACATACAAGATAGCAAGGGCGAATATACAAAGGTACACCACCACACCCACCACAACAAAAGCGAAATGCGGCCTACACCACACTCCAGTCATCCACAAGACGCGAACAATGAATAAGAACGTTATCCCTGTAAAAGCGTTGACCTGAGAAGAGGGCCTCGTTCCTTCCCAACCAAATGGACCACAGCCTCGCAATCGGGATCAAGATGTCCCTCCTAGCCCTGTTCCTGTTAAGCACTAATGCATCGCAGAAAGCTGACAGATCATCCGTTCTCACCCAATCCAGATCTTCCCAAATCCCTCTGACCAAGGGGCAGCCGAAGAACAAGTGCTCAATGGTTTCCATGGCCGAATCACAAAGCACACAGGTATTGACGACATTAGCCATGAATCTAGCGCAACGATCACGCGTCAACAACCTCTTTCTGCGTAGAAGCCAAAGGAAAAAAACCATTGCGCTCCGGAAGCCGCAGGCTCCAAAAAAAGCAAGAATCGCGCAACAGGAAATCATCCCCATCCAGTGGGGGCGGAGCCAAAGCCCGATAAGCTTTCCTCGTGGAAAAGGGGCCGTCCTTCCAAGCCCAGTGATCCTGTCCATCAGTAGGCCGATCAACGTCACAGATGGCGTCCAGAAGGGAAATAAAATCATCAAGCCGCTGGTCTGAGAAGTTCGCCAGGAAATGCGGACACCAACACCCATCAACCCAGCAGGAGGCAACCGAAGCATCTTTGTCGGCCGCCAATGCAAACAAACGGGGGAATCGCTCATTCAAGGATCCCCTTCTCGACCAATCGTCAAGCCAAAATTTAAAAGAGTCCCCCTTCCCCAGCACCGGCCTGAAGAGCGAGGCACTCCTAGCAAAGACATCCAACACACTACGCCAGAACGGAGTATGGGCACCTAAACGCCCCCCCCCCCCCCCCCCGCACCACCCCCATCCTTCCTTCCCCAAGAAACTCCCTCAAAACGACTATAAAAAGTTATCACCCTGATCCCAAATTCTGCTTGCCCATTTGAAGAAGAGCATCATTAACAACCTCCAGCCTCCGCACACCCAGGCCACCTTCCCGCTTACCCCTAGTATCCTCATCCCACGCCACAAGATGCACCCCCTCCCCCTTCCTCCCCCACAAGAATCTACGCATACAACGCTCAAGACGCAAGCGGCTCCCCACCGGCATGCGACAATTAGAAAGGAAGAATAACAGAATCGAAGAGAGCACCACCTTGATAAGAACAAGCTGACCCCCTCTTGAAAGTAAAGACGCACGCCAACCAGCAAGGCGCTTTTCCACTCTCTCGACAACCAGACGCCAGTCCCGAAGCCGGACCCTTCCCACCACCAACGGCAAGCCAAGGTACTCAATAGGAAGCTCACCCGGAGGAGACCCCAAAATCCGGCCGCACTCCACCGCCTCCGCCTGCGGCATCCCAAAGGGAATTACCTTGGATTTGCTACCATTCATATACAACCCCGATAATTCGCTAAATAGTTCAAGAGTCACCGCCATACCGGAGACCTCGGAAGGGCCTCCCTCGATGAAGCAAATGGTATCATCCGCAAATTGGATCAAGGGCACGCTCAGGGCGCCCTTAGAGAAGCCTTTCGAAAGCCCAGCCTCGATCACACGGTCCACCATATACGCCAAGACATCCGTAGCCACAACAAAGAGAAGGGGAGCGAGGGGGCACCCCTGGCGCACCCCCCTTCTCAGCTGAAAGAAGCCCCCAACTGCCTGACCATTTACCAAAACAAAGAGGGATACAGTGGTCACACACTGCCGCATCCACGAAATCCACACCTCAGGGAAGCCACACCTTCTCAAAGCCGCCCACAAGAAACGCACTCAAGGCAGTCATATGCCTTGGCAAAGTCGACCTTCCAAAGCATCCCCTTCTTATCAGATTTCTTCCAATCGGCGACCAACTCAGATGCCACCGCAATGCAGTCCGATATCTGCCTGCCCCGAATAAAAGCAGCCTGGGCCGGAGAAACAATTAAATCCAGGACACGAGCAAGCCGACGGGCTAAGACCTTGGCAACGATAAGATATAAGATTGTTTTTTAACAAAGATTGTTTTTTAAGATTGTTTTTTAACAAAGGGATATCCCTTGCCATTACGATGTGTGCAGACGCAGACTATGCGGGATGCCTCGAGGATATCTTTGCATTATTCATAAGGAGCTCTTTGGTATCATGGAAGAGCAAGAAGCAAACCATGGTTGGTAGATCTAGTGCTGAATCAGAGTACAGAGCCATGGCGCAGGGAAGTGCTGAGATGATGTGGGTTAAATCCATTTTGATAGGCTTAGTTGTTGATGCGATAACCATGTCGCTCTTTTCATTGTCAATAACCCTGCCTTTCATGCGGACCAAACAACATTGATATAGATCGTTATTATACATGTAACATGATTAAGAAGGATTTTATCTCTACTTCCCATGTCAGCTAAAGGGAACATACATCAAATGTTTTCACCAAAGCTCTAGGCAAAGGGTCATTTCAGAGATGTTGTTCCAAGCTGAGCATGACTGATATCTATGCTCCATAGGAGTTATATTCACCATTCCCTATATATTATGTATTTTCTGTTACTTTTGTCTCTAGTATGTAATTTGCCATATAGGGTTTCTCCTCTCTATATAAGAGAGCCCTATGCCTCCTTTCATAATTAAGTTTTTTTTCCTCTCCACAATATTGAAGTTGCAGAATATTCATCTCATTCATCGCCTGAGAATATGTGGTGGCGGGGATGTCCAACATTGCCTTGGTAGTGGTTGATGGAGAATGTAATTGGCTATTTTGTGGTAAGTGTATCATATGGCTAAACATGTGCATACACATTATCTTGCTTTGTTTCTCTCCATGATACTCAAACTGCATGGCCCACGGTTCGCAGTTGGTCCCATCCATCTTGACAATAGATGTCGGACCTTTGAAGGAGGATACATCAACCTTGTTCTCTGACATGATGAACAAAGGAGCTTGGGAAGGATGCAACTGGGGTTGTTGAATTGTCTACACCACCATGAGGGGAACCGATTGTGTGTGCAGAGTTAGAGCACAACCATTCCCATCAACTTCAGGTGTACCCTAGGACCAGCAGGATTTTTTAGAGGTCTAAAGTCACCCCAGAGACACCAAAATCAGACCGTAAGGAGACCGAATCCATGCATGAAGTGTTGATGGGCGGCACCAAAACATGTTGTGGCACTCGAAGAGGACTATTGGATAGTGAAGGTATGCTGAGAAGTGGCTGCTAGTCGTGCGGGACCACATGTGACGCAACAAAGACCACTGGGAGGTGACTATGTTGGGCTGCAAAGGCTGCCTAGCGGTGCTAGGCTATTACTTGGGCAGCGGAGGCTGCTAGATGAGCGCTTAGGTTGCCGTCATGTGCCACAAAAGGTGGTTTTCCATGCGAGGGATGTAGCCGACGACAATGCAAGGTGGGGGGGTGTTCTCGTAGTGGGCAGAGTAGGGTGGGTAGAGAGTGGCATGTGGAGTTAGGGTTTTGGGGTACCAGTGCTCCAGTCTAAGACCGTCGCTTGATACCATGTGGAAATAAATGAATTATTTGATTATTTGTGAGACCGTACAACTCTCTTATATAGAGAAGAGAAACCTTAGAGGGCAAATTACACAAGAAAGAAATAAGAAATAGATAAATAAATAACTCTTAGCAGCCACTGGGTAGGGGACTTGTGGTCACAAAATCACATAGGGCAAAGATTCTGGACGGATCTAATATTACCTATCGGAGGTGGTTTGTTTACGTCGAAGGATGTGGAGTCCACCTATTCTTTGCGTGTGATTAATCCAGAGAAGTCTAGGTTGAGGTTGCAATTGATTGGGTAGTTTGCACAAATGAGGTGAACCTATAAGAGTCATAAGGCTGCTACCGTTGGATTGACCATCATTTGGGCTATACTATCGACATGAAATGGTGTGGTATTTAAAAGAGATGCTATGCAGGAAATGCTTTTGAGCATTCCAAGGCTCTTTTTGAATCTTGATCTTTATACTTTTCCATTTGAGCTTGTGACTATAGTAATTATGTGTAGATCACGTCGAGTGCTTAAGCCTTTTCTGAAAAAGTTATGGAAAAACAATGGGTTGGAATGAGATAATTTTATTAAAGTGGTAAGGTTTTCTTATATACAGTGAAACCTTAAAACCCTAATCACATAAAGAGGAAATACGATAGAGTCCTTAATAGGATTACAAGAAATAAAAAGTACAAAAATAGACAACTACAAAATGCCTAAATATAATGAACATCCGTGCTAACTCTCAAGTAGGAATATTTATCGATCATGCCCAACTTGGAGGTCAATAATGAAATGCACTTCTTCAGAAGAGCTTTGGTGAAAAATGTGCAACATTTAGCTTTGTAAATGTTAAGGGTGATAATATTTCCTTCACGCATGACATCCCTAATAAAATGACTATCTACTTCAATGTGCTTTACTCATTTATGAGAGACATGATCAATAACAACACAAGTGGTTGGCTGTTGTTACAGTATAGGAGAACTGAAGCTTTGATGGATAACCAAGTTTCTATAGAAAGGTGCCAACCAACTAATCTCATAAGTGATTTGAGCCATGGCTTTATACTCTGCCTATGCATTGGATCTAGAAACGACTCTTTGCTTCTGACTACACCAAGTGACCATGTTTCCACCAATAAACACGTCTTTAAGAGAATTAGCGTAATTTGCATCTACATATGGTGTAATGCCGCTAGGACTATTAATAGCATAATAATCCTTTGTAGGATGAATTCTTTCAGGAACCTAAGGACGAGAAGAACATATTACTAATGATTATACCTTTGCTTTGCCATATACTGGCTGACACTGCTCATGACAGATATCAGGCCTATTGACTTTCACATACGGAAATTTTACCACTAGGCTCCTGTATCATGTAGTATCCTCAAACAAGAGGTTCCGAGGTAGCATGACTTTGAGATTCAACAAAATAGAGGATGGTTTATAACCAAGTAAACTTGTGTCTGCAAGAATGTCAAGACAATACTTTCTCTGGGACATATGTAGTCCTCCAGAGGCACAAGTGATCTCAATCCCAAGAAAGAATCACAATCACCTTTGTAGAAATATCTTAGTCTTGAGAATACATGCACTATCATATCATCAATATTGGCAAGGATAACAATAGCTGGTGTATGTCTCCAAATAAACTGGAGTAATTTGACGTAGTCCTTCGAGAACCAGTAAAGTTGATCTTTGAATATAGTCTCTCAAACCAGGCTCTTGGCCACAGATAATCCTGCGCAGTTGACATATGCTCCTCCTCAATGGTGTAACCCGGTGGCTGTGACATATAACCTTTACTCAAAATCACTAGAGAGAAAGGCGTCCTTACATCTAACGGAAAAAACAACCATCGCTTGTTGGGAGCAAGAGAGATAATCACATAGATAATCCTGTCTTGGCTATAGGAGAGAAAGTCTCATAGTAATCCACGTCATAAGTCTAGGTAAACTTTTAGACACTACCCGGGCCTTCAGTCTATCTACTAATCCATTTGGAATATGTTTGATCGTAAAGATCCATCTATAAGTTACATGAGTAACACATGTGGAACATGGCACAAGATTCCCTCGGAACTCCTTGAGACAGAAACATCCATCTCCGCATCTATAGCTTGTTCCGACCCGGTGTTAAAGTGCTATATGATAATCATGCATAAAAGGCATTGCCATAAGAGCATCTGTTAATGTCATGTCATCACTAGATAATCCAATAGTAGAAGTAAACTATGACAGAGTGCAGAGGACATTGCCTTTTGAGCTTCCTTAGAGCAATAGGAAACTCAGTAGAGGAAGATGGAATCATGGATTGTTTGTATTCGTAAGATCTATAGTAGCATCAGGTGAGGGATCATCATCAATTGCCTAGTCATCAGCTTGCAAATTAGGCAGAATAAGTTAAGGAACCATCTCAAATACTTGTTTCCCCCTCCTCTGATGGACATGGAATGGACGGGGGAGCTCCAAAGGGATCTCCCCGGCATGCTAGGTAAGGAAATCTGTTTTCTTAAAATTAGCATTAGATAAAATAACGTGGTGAATTGGATTATAGCATAATTATCTTTTTAGCTTCTTGAATATCCCAAGAAGACACACTTGATTGAACGAAGAGAAAGCTTATCTTTGGCATATAAATTGTGAACAAAACAAGTGCAACCAAAAACACATATATAGTAGAATTGTCTGATCACTGGGATAAAGCAATGAGATTGGAGTAGTGCCTCCCAATATGGGTGAGTGATTAATCGATTAAGCTGCAGAGAGAATAACCTCGCCCAAAATAAGTTTTGGGACCTTCATCTTTGTGAGCAGAATATGTACTATATTTGGATGATGAGGATTCCTTTATGCAATATCATTTTGTTGTGAGGTGTGGGGACATGACGTTGATGCATTATGTCTTAAGAACCAATGAAACTGACTGAATATTTTTGCATAAAGTCAAGGGCATTATCAGATCGAAATATTTTAATGCAAGTAGAAAAAGAAGTCTTGATCTCTGCAAAGAACTTAACCACATAGTTGATCTATGCTCTTTCGTTTATTTATAAGGTAGACCCGTGAAGTCGACTATAGTCATCAATGAAACAACGAGGTATCCATGTCCAGCAGGCTGCAGTAGCATGTATTGGGCAAGTACCCAAACATCACAATCAACAAGATCAAATGGAGAGGACTTTTCGAGGAAAGAATGTGCTGTGATGTTTCCCAAATTGGCAAACCTCGCTTTCAAATGGTTATATAGGATTGATTTCAGGAAACATCTAAGAGAGGGTTTACCACTACGAAAAACATGTAAAGTTTGAATATCTTGGAAGCTACAACGATGCTGATAACAAGTAACCAGACATTTTAGCTCCAAGCATAATTTATGAACAAATAGTAGATTAAAAGGAAAATCTGGAGCACAATCTACATTGGAGAGTTTCAGTCAGGAGGAGAAATCCATTTTGTCAATGGTAGTAATGGGAGAAAGAGATTTATTTATTAGTTTGACTCATAGTTTGACTCATTTCACAGAAGTAGATGGCCGAGAAGAAAGAGTGCTATCATCGCCCTTAAATGAATCAATAATCCACTAACGAGTAGGAGTGATGACAATTTTAGACATAGTGGCAATGGCAATGTATATAATCATCGCCATAGTTGGAGATGCATATATAGTGTGCTGAGTCTGAGCCATATAATTATGTCTGAGCAGTTGTGTAAGACTACGATAATTTTCAGTAAGGGTGATGGAAGGTAGAGAGAGTGAGTCAGTTCTTTTTGGAAGGCTTGTGCGGGAATAGGCAGCGTCGAAGGACAAGCTGGTCCTGGCGGTGGGTAACTTGGATACTAACTTTAATATATGACCCGTTGCTCTGATACCATATGGAGAAAAATAGAGAATGCAATGGAATGAATTTATTCATGAGTGCGGGATTCCTTGTATATAGAGAAACACTAGAGCCTAATAGGTGACAATTACATAATAATCCCCCAAGGATTACAAATAGAACTAAAGAACAAGGAAACACATCTAAAATATGAAAAAACAACATAGTGGTTATATTAGCTACTAATGTCAACGATTCCTTACATGTCCAAAATCTTTTATTCTTCTTCATATTTGTAATTTTGGCTATTTTTTGTTCTAAAAGAATATGTTTAAAAAGGTTCAATCGCATTTGGCATGCATCACTGAAGAAAATAATGAGGAAAACTCATTTAAGGTGATTTGGGCTAAGGTCCTCTAGTGCTTCCATTTGAAAGTAAGAGTAAGAAGAAGAGTTTTGCATGTAGGAACAATGAAGAATGTTGGGACTTGGGAGAGAACTACTACGAATACATTGTTTCTGTGGATTTATGCCCACCCAAATTCTTTTTTTTGAGGTCAGAAAAGGGGGAGACACTCTTAGGTGTTCACCCCATTAAATTAATAAAAAGTAATAGCGAAGAAAGAAAAGGGCAGAAAAGGCGCTCTAGACAAGCCACGAGCACAACAACCCTGAAGCACGAATACAAACGTTCTCCTTGTCCAATCTATGGCTAGAAAACAACAGATCATTCCTGGCCAACCAGATAGACCAAACCATCGCTAGAGGCTGCAGCAACTCCAACTTCGGTCGGTTTCTGGCCGCGATCAAGCCTCTGCAAAACTCTTCAACATTCACCCTTCCAACACATCCAAGGCCCGGGTCTGCCCAGACTGGCAGCACTGTCGGACAGGAAAAGAAGAGATGCTTCGAAGTCTCGATCCCCCCGTTGCACAACAGGCACCTGTTAGAGACCGTCCCAAGTAGTCTAGCGCAACGATCCCGCGTCATCAACCTCTTCCTCCTGAACAACCAAAAGAAGAAAGCAATCCTCGTCGGAAGGCTCAGGCCCCAGAAGAAAGCACAATCTCTAACCATTTTCGGCGAAAGGGAGGGTGGTGGCCTGCAGATCGTCGAGTAAGCCCTCTTCACGGAGAAGGGGCCACCACGTCAAATCCAGTGGTCACGCCCCAGGGAGGGGAGCGTCCTAAAGCGCGTCGAGCAACTATAGAAACTCCTCAAGACGCTGGTCGGAGAAGTTCGAACGGAAAGCTGGCATCCAGTTCCCATCCACCCAGCAAGAAGTAACCCTAACCTCCTGGTCAGCCGCCAAAGCGTAGAGACGAGGGAAGCGCAAGGATATCGCTCCCCCGTCCGTCCAGTTGTCTCTTCAGAAGGCGAAGCGAAGCCCATCCCCAAGCACATGCCTGAATAAGGTCCGAAAGTTGATAGATAGAGACAAGGTTGTAAAAGTCACCCGACTGACCCGACTATTAGGTCCGACTAGTCTAGTCAGTGGGGTGGCCGACTAAGTACCGACTAATTCCGACTAGGCAAACTAGTCGACCAATTTTTGCTTGGAGATATCATATTTTTTTGTTTTTCATAAGCAAACTTATTACAATATGCTTAATGTTTTATTTAGATTCAATTACTTCTTTTATTTTATTATGATAGTATAAAAATGTACAAAATCTATGTAAATATATGTATAAAACTGAGTTATATGTTTAAAATAATCATAAAATTTTGAAGCCGATTAAAGTCCGACTAAATCCGATTAGTCGCCCGATTGCCGATTAATCCTTAGTCAGTGACCTGAGCGACCGAGTACCGACTACTGACTTTTGCAACCTTGGATAGAGACTGAATGGCCCTCCAAAAGGGCGAGGGTCTCCGGTCGAGCGTGCCGACCGCCGCAACCCCCTCAGGAGCCGCCCCTGTGACACCGTAGATCCACCGGAGGAGACTGCAGCAAAGGTCCTCCCCGCTACCCCAAACTCTGGCCACCCACTTTAGCAACAATGCCTCGTTCAGCTCGGCGAGCCGGAAGATCCCAAGCCCGCCCTCGCACTTCCGCAAGGTAACATCCTCTCAGCTAACCAGGTGCATCCCCGAAACCTGCTCGCTCCTGCTCTACAAGAACCGCCTCATCAGACCCTCCAACCTCCTCCTAACGCTTGCAGGCATGAGTCTCGTGGAGGAGTAGTACACTGGCATGGCGGACAACACCGCCCTCAAGAGCACCATGCGGCCCCCCTTCAAGAGGACCACCACCTTCCATCCTGCGAGCCGCCCCTCCACCTTCTCAATCAACGACAGCCAGTCCGCGGTCCTCGATCTCCCGGGGTTCAGCGGCAAGCCCAGGTAGTGAATGGGGAAACCAGAAAGTTTGGAGGCTAGCGCCAAACGGCAAAGACCGGCCATCTCCTCGGACATAGAGAAGGGAACCAACTTGGACTTGCTGTTATTCTGCATCATCCCGGACATCTCACTGAAAAGCTCCAGTGTCGCAGCCATACCCTTGGCCTCCTCGAGGCCCCCCTCTATGAAGAAAATAGTATCGTCGGCGTACTGAAGAAGCGGGATCATCAGGTCATCCCTCGAGTAGCCGCTCGTAAGCCCCGCTTGCTGCACTCTGTCAACCATACAAGCAAGGACGTTTGCCGCAATGATGAAGAGAAACGGAGCGAGAGGGCACCCCTGCCTCACCTCCCTTTGCGGCTGAAAATAACTCCCCTCCGGCCGCCCGTTGATCAGGACCGTAAGGGAAGTCGTCGTCATGTAACGCTTCATCCAGGAGATCCAGAGCTTAGGAAAGCCCCTTCTGTGCAAAGTCACCCAAAGAAAGCGCCAGTCTAATGTGTCGAACGCATTTGAGAAGTCCGCCTTCCACAGCACGGCCTGCCTGCCGTTCCGCTTCCAATTTTCAATAATTTCAGATGCTAAAACCAGGCTGTCCGCGATCTACCTCCTCAGAATGAAAGCCGTCTGGGTCGGGGCAATGATGTGCTCCAGGATTCTGCTCAACCTGGTTGCGAACACTTTGGCGACAATAAGGTATAACGCGTTGGAGATCGCAATCGGGCGGAAGTCCTCGATTCTTCCCGCCCCTGACTTCTTCGGGAGCAACACAACCAATGCCCTGTTTATCAACTCGAAACCAGCATTACCATTACAGCTCTCCGCCACCACCTTAAGCACCTTGCCGCCGACCAAGTCCCAAAACTCCTTGTAAAAGGAGACAGGGAAGCCATCAGGACCATGCGCCCCATCGTCGTTGAGAATCCAGACCGCCGCCTTCAGTTCCTCCGCAGTAATAGAATGGGTCAAACTAGTAGCATGTGCGTCCGATAGGCATGCCGCTCCCAAGCCTGACCACCTCCAACGTCTACCAGCACCCCTTGCGGAGAGCCTGACGTAGTGATCTGCAACCACCCTCCCAAGTTCCAAGTTCCCCTCCACCATCTCCCCATCGACGAGTAAAGATCTGATGAATTTTTCCCTCCGTCTCCCGCTGGCCACCCTGCGGAAGAAGGCCGTGTTTGCGTCACCCTCTGTAAGCCATCTGTGCCTGGACTGTTGCCTCCATTCGGTGACCCTCTTCCTGTCCTCGTCAGAGATCTGCTTTTGTGCCTCAGTGCGCTGCCTCAGCTCGTCCCCCAGCAGGGGACGTTCATCCTCCAACGCGTCTAACATGCTCACCACACCTTCCGCCGCCGACCTGGCCGCTCGGCGAGCCTCCCTTGACTCCTTGAACATGCAGAGCCTGGACCGTAGGGAGTCCAGCTTCCGGACAAACCTTGCCATAGCAGTACCAGTTACCGCGATCGAAGCCCAGTGCGAAGTCACTAAGTCCCTGAAACCGTCCTCGAGCAGCCACACCTTCTCGAAGCGGAAGAGACCACGAGCGGGAGCAGGGTCCCCGGAGTCCCAAACGAGAGGCGTGTGATCAGACCAGGAACGTGGCCTGGCGGAGACGAACGAGAGCGGGAAGAGCTCCAGAAGCTCGGACGATGCGAGGAACCGATCGATGCGCGACCTCGAGTTGGCGCTCCGCCAGGTGTACTTTGTGCCTGCCGCATCCAAGACCTCCAGCTCTAGCGAATCCACCACCTCCACAAAGACCCCGGAATCGCGGTCCTGGCCGCCCCGCAGTCCCAACCGATCAGACGAGAGCAAAGTGACATTGAAGTCCCCCCTCCACCAACCATGGGACATCCGGGAAAGCCTCTCTAACCGCCCTCAGGTCCGTCCAGAGCCGCTCCCTTCCAGAGCTCTGGCACGGACCATAGAGACAAAGAGCGCCATCACTGCCCCCTAATGAAGGCACTCAAACAAAACAGTCAGGATGTGCTCACTTGTCTAGGTCGCCCAGACCCCTGACGTTCCACGAGAGAATCTTCATTTGGAACCTGATGCAACCCCCGCCCCCCTATCGACCAACCCCGCCGCCCTCGCCACCTCAAGTTCAGCCCGGAGACCGAGCCCAGGTCCCCCGCCATCGCGGCCCCGGCCCGGGAACGAGTCCTCTGCCGATACCTCTTCCCAGCCCTCCGATCACCACCGCCACCGCCAGAAGCGGAAGCCACAACGGCCCCAACGCCCACCTCCACCGCCAAGGAGTCCTCTCCCTCCGCCGGAGAGGAAGCAGAAGCCACCGAAGATCCAACACCCATGACCAACTCTGACGCCGCCACCGCGCCCGAAGAGACGCCCACGGCCAACTCCTGCGATGCCACCGCACCCGAAGAGACGCCGCCCTCATCCGCCCCAGCCGAGGGGCAGCCAAGCTCCACGACCCGAGCCGAGAGGACAGGAGCGCATCACACCAACCTCTGCCAAGGCCTGCCTGGAGCCCACGAACCGAGAGTCCCCGTGCCAGGACAACCGCGGAAGGCACCCCTCACTACAATGGAAGCGGCCTGCCACTCAGGGTCCGGAAGATCCAGGAGTTCCCAACCCGCAGCGTCGAGGACACTCGCTGCCGAAAAAGAGGGAACTGAGTGAGGTCCAACAGAAGGACCACCCCTGCACTGATTTAAAGGCCCCCAAGAGGCCACCCGAGCGCCCGAAGGAATAAGTCGCACGAGACTGTCCCAATGCGTCCCCTCCGGGCCCCGCAAAGGGACCCGAACCGCCAAAGGACGCCCAGTTCCCAAAGTAGGGGCAGATGAAACGTGAGAACCGTCCCCACCAGGGAGACGAAGAGGTGTCTCGAAACGAGCAGGCGACCACCCCCTTTCCTCCATCGATTCCAAAGTTCCGAAAAGCCGCGACTGCTCACCTCCTGCAGGAGCAACTGAAACGCCGGTCCAAGAGACGCCACGAGGAGCCCAGCAATCGCCGACCTCGCACGGCGGAGGAGTCGAAACACCTCCAACCTTCCCCTGCAACGTTGGCGGCGGTGCAGGGACGTCGAGTAGCTGGATCTGAAGCCCGAAAGAGAATCTTCCCACCTTCAACACCGCCCCCGATTCACGTGGGGCCCCTCGGTGGCACGCCAACAAAATGAGCGCCAACCCCGGATCAGTACCAGGAGAGGCCCCGACCTCGAGCACCCGCAGGGCCTCGCCCAGATGCTTCATGGCCATCCATCCCCAATGCGTGCACGGTGCGGGACAGGAATGACGCTCCCCGGACGTGTGCCACCCGGACGATCGGGAGCGCCACCGCCCCATCCGCGAACCTAGCAGGCCTCCAGAGGATAGGACCGATGGACTCCGATGACAAGAGCTGGCTTCTTTAGGCTGCAGAGAGCCCCCGGACGCAATAACGTCCCGCCTCGAGAACAACATCTCCGCGGAACTCCCCATCGAAACGGAGGGAGAGCTCCCGCCCAACCGCCTCCTTGGAGGAGGGGAACCGTGCCCTCCGACGTGGACCCCCACCAGCAAGCCTTCTACCCCCTCCCCTCCACTGACCTCTCCACCCTCAGATGCGCAGCCGCCAGCCCCCGACATTTCCTACAACCACACCGCTCGCCGCACCCTCAAACGCCCTTGCAGAGTGCGCAGCCCCAAAGCTCCTCCCGCAATGGACCCGCCGGTGTCCCGACTCGCCACAGGAGAAGCAAACAGGGGGAAGAGCGCAAACCGATGCGATGTGCCCCCGCCCCCCGCAACAGAAGCATCTGCGACCCGGCTTCCGATGGGAAATCGCAACCCAACCTGCTGCATCCTTGACACCTTCGCCACCTCCAAACCCCTTCTCGCCGGCTTCACTCCTCGGCGAGCCCCCCCCCCCCCCCCCCCCCCCCCCCCCGACTCCTCTCGACGCTTGCTTCGCTACTGCTGCGAGAACGAGCCGCCTTCTCCAACCCGGCCCGACACACCTCCCGCCACACTCTCGACGACTTCGACGCCCCCCTCACGCGCTCCCTTGCCAGCCAATCTGAAGGGACCACCTAGTTCTTAAAAGTTGAAGTATCTACAAGGACCAAGACTCCGAGAGTTTTAGCATGCTCAATCACATTTTCCACATACAACCTCTCTCATCGAAAAATTATTCCATTTATTGCTAATCAGTTTGCCCATAGCATCACAGAAGCCCGAGTTTTGTTGGCTTCTGAGCCCCTCCTGTGCCAATAGACTCCCAGATGATGGCATCACTACCACAGTTTATACCTAAAAGTTGAGCGGTATTCCACACTGCCCTAGGCTTGGCACAACTAAAAAACGTGATTTATATCACCTACATCTGTGCATCGTGGACGAGTATCATCTACTCCATGGAAACTTCTGACCATTCCAATGCAAAAGCTAACGTGTCCCCGTATGAGAGGCCGCAAGAAACCTTTACCTGCAAAGGGGATTTCCAACTCTAAATCCTTTGAAATCCTCGCTTTTAATTACGGCAGCAGCTGTCTAATTACATTTTTTATCTTAAATTTCAATTAAAGGTATGGTATGATGCAGATTAACCCATTTGTAGAAGATTATTCGAAGATATCCAGGCATTTTCTATATTATACACAGTACAGAGTATTAATGCCAAGTCGATTGTTTCTATGGTATCTCCTACATTTGCAATGCATTTAGCCTTGGGTGACATCTAAATGTAATCATATTTCCTTGTGGATTTTTAACTACATGCGATTTTGATGCTAGAAATTGGATGATTTAATGCAAAGTTTATTTGACTAATTTCATTTGATATAATCCCAGGATCTTTTAGTGTTATCGGCAATGAACTAGATTTTTACATTAATAACAAGACTTTTTCTGCAGTTGTGAGTGTGGGGGCAGCACTTTTCCTCTTTCAACAATTAGCTGGAATAAATGCTGTTGTCTATTACTCCACGGCTGTATTTCGAAGCGCTGGCATTGCTTCAGATATTGCTGCAAGTGCTCTTGTCGGTGCATCAAATGTCTTTGGTTAGTTTCAAAATTTTGAATTCCATAGAAAATTATGAACAGGTAACTTCATTTACTGCCTTTGGCAATCTTCTGAATTGAATCTTCCACAGGCACTGTTATCGCATCTTCTTTGATGGACAAACAAGGAAGGAAAAGCCTTATTACCTTTAGCTTTCTGGGAATGGTATAAATATTCTCATGGTTAATGTCTAATTTTGCTATATCCCTCGTTAGATGTTCTGGTGGTTGAGCAATTGACCTTCCCACTTTCCCGCCATATTGATGGGTTTATTTCGCATCCCCAAGAAGATAAAAGAAATATTGTGCATATAAACCTAAACAAGTTGAAAGGGGATATACTTTAAGAAAAAGTTGGACAGCATGAAACATAAATTAGGAAAGTCATTTATCGTTAAATATCGGTATCTTCTACAGATGCACGGGGCTGACGAGATGGAATATTTTGACTTGTTTATTCTTATTCTCCCATCTAATTGAATGAGACGCTCTTATGCCTATTCAACCTTTAATTAGTTTAGCCTCTTTTCTTAAGTTCAATCTGAGAGTGCTTGTAGGTTTGACACACGACGTAAGGGAGGGTAAATAGTAGTATCCACTTAAATTATGGGTACAACAACAACAAAGCCTTTTCCCACAATAAATAGGGTCGGCTACATAGATTCTTCGCCTCCATTCAGATCTTTCTTGGGTCAATCTCAAGCTTATATCCAAAAAACTAAGATCCCTTCGTATAGTCTCTTTCCAACACTTCTTGGGCCGTCCTCGCCCTCTCTTAGCGTGCTCAACATCCCAACATTCACATCTCCTAACTGATGCATCCACTGATCTTCTTTGCAAATGACCAAACCATCTTAAGCGGTTTTCTCGCATCTTATCCTCGATCGGAGCTACACCAACTTTCTTTTTGATTGCATCATTTCGAATCCGATCTTTACGTGTGTGTCCGCACATCCACCTTAACATTTTCATTTCTGCTACAACCATTCTCTGCACATGTCTATAGTTCACAGGCCAACATTCAGATCCATAGAGCATAGCAGGTCTTACGGCTGCTTTGTAAAACTTTCCTTTAATTTTTAAAGGAATTTTCTTATCACAGAGAACAACAGAGGCTCCTCTCCACTTTATCCAGCCTGCATTTATTCTATTACTTAAATTAAATTATGGGTAATTTGCGAAATTTAAAAATAAGTGCCTTCAAACCCAAGTTTAATCCACGATGCACACAAATGGTAAGTGAAAATCCAACTGGGTGAAAATCCATCTGGGTGAAAACCACGACCCGAGTCTGTGACTCATGATTCTCTATTAGTCATGCCGATCAACGTCCCACTAAACGAGTTATTTACGTAGATAATTCAACCATTTAGAAAGTTCTTGCAGACATGAAACCACTCTCATGGAACCATGCATAGACATAAGCTCCAAGTTATGCATAAGACAGTCGCCAGTCATAATTCCTTAGCTTCTGGGAGATATCAGCCCCATCTCCACTATACCGAGCCCTACGGAGTTTACTACTCCTCACCTCATGTGAACAACAGTTCATAGTGAACCATTGTTATTTTCAGCATGTTTACATTCTTATATAAAGCTGTGTACGTGAGCATAATGCATCAATCAAACAGCCCACCAATACTCTTCGTCTGTATGTGTGCAACACTTGGTGTTTGACACACCTAACAGGTGGGCTAAACCATGGGGTAATCTTTGTTTACGTATGTATTAAATTCTGATGCGACAACTGATGTATAGAAAATGATTGGAATATAATGATCAGATGGGATATTAGAAATTTAGTTTGTATTATATTTGTTTAGGAATGGAATAATGTTAGGTATTTATCTGATATCTTATATGGACATAAAAGTACTGACATGTTTCTCAAAGATGCAAATACAAATGTGACACCTGGTAGTAGATGATTGAGATAATGATGAGCTAGCAGAGCTGGTAGAGATATGGTAAATGTTATGCAACTCTTTTCTCAAACTGTGACTCGTAACTTCCATAAATCCGACTGCTAACCTCTAAAAAGGGGATAAATCCTCAAAATGGCAAGAAAATAGAAGCATAAGGTTACTTTCCTACAATTGGAATTAGGCCTGCCCGCCCGAAGCCCTACTTATGGAATCTGTGCCTAAACCCTAAACCTGGTTTGGACGAGTATTTTAAAATTTCCCTTTAAAAATACTGAATGCAAGTGAAACTTGTAATGAAAACCAAAAATCCAAACTCAACATCCTCGTGAGCAGGGGCCAATCTTTGTAAAAGATTATCTAAAAACTACTCTAAAAATATTAAAGATGAAAACATATGTTTAAGAAGGATCTTGAAATATTCTTTACAATCTCACATATACCTCATTCTAAATCCAATTATTGACTCAAGATTTTCTAGAAAAATAAACCGCAACTATTTTAGAACTAATGTCAATTGAAAAAGCATTTTCTTGCAAATCCTTATCCGAGGCTAGAAATCTAGACTACACAAATTTTAAAGATACTGACAAACTTTTGTGTATATGAATGCATCTAATGCACTAGAAAATTTTACATCATCAGTCATTGGATGTATTTGGTGATCATTTGATTCCTTTCTACTTGTTAGGCTACTTCTATGTTGCTCCTCTCATTGTCGTTCAGTTGGAAAGCTTTGGCACCCTATTCAGGACCTCTTGCAGTTATTGGAACAGTCATGTAAAATCTGCTTCTAAGATGGACTGTATCTCAGTTCTGTCATTTTTCAAAGATCAGCTATTTTCTTATCAAGTCTCAATGGCTGTTGAGCAGGTATGTGCTGTCCTTTTCACTGGGAGCTGGACCTGTGCCGGCTTTATTGCTCCCTGAGATATTTGCCTCTAGAATTCGAGCCAAAGCAGTTGCCTTGTCCTTGGGGATGCACTGGGTGAGTTGAAATTTTATGTCCGAGGTATTTCTTTAAATACATCACACACCAAATCAACTGCTTCTTCCTACCTGTACTGTCAAGCTCCCACCCGAAAGACAGCATTCAAACATTACCTCGAAAAAATCAACTATAACTTACTCATTGTATTTTAACTTTCGACTGGATGAGTTTTTAAACTATTTGAGATTGTACCATCATTGACTTGTACAGGTATCCAACTTTGTCATTGGCCTATACTTCTTGAGTGTTGTCAACAAGTTTGGAATCAGCAAAGTCTACCTAGGATTTGCTGCAGTCTGCCTCTCCGCAGTCCTATACATCGCTGGCAATGTCGTCGAGACAAAGGGAAGATCACTAGAGGAAATAGAGCGTGCTCTTAACCCAGTTGTCTGATGAGTAATGACTCATCTCTCTCAGATTTGTCTGCATGCAGAGGATGGATTTCATCAGATGAATTATGTCAGTCGACAACACTGTTCACCGTTTTTCTCTTCTTCATTGACATTTGCATGCTAGTTGTATGCGATTCCTTCTGCTACCGATCATGTTTAGTTTCTTGATGATCATTTGATGCCAGATGGGCACTTCTCAATAAGTCATCGAGTAAGTTTTGTCAGTGTAGATTCGTGATGGAATAAATCGGATGTACCAATTAGGTCCCAAGAGAATATCTTATCTGTTTTGGACTCGACTCTACTTGGAACTTGTATATGGGTTAAGCTGTGGTCATTTAAGCCAGGTGAGTACAGAGGATGCAACAGGGAGGTGCAGATCCGGACGTTATTGTATCCTTTTCCATTTTAAACCTGGATACGTAACTGATACGGATATTCTTAGACACTTGCCGCATCTTTATAAAATGGACGATGGATTCGACGGTATTGATAAGTATTACTTACCACATTTACAACGCGCATAACAAGACGACTAGATAAGACATGATATGCCCAGTGAATACATGTAACTATGGAAGCATTTGCAATAAATTAGAATTTTAAAACATGTGGTTTATATATATATATATATATATATATATATATATAGGGAAAAATGTGTATGCCCCCTAGGGGGAGCTAACTTAGCTCCCCCCGCCCTTTTTTGACATAACTTTTTTATTTTTTTTGAAATCTAAAACCGTGTAAATTCATTAATAAATCCCTATATTATGCTATTAAAATTTCGTGCGAAACAGAGACTCCTACGACCTTCATCCAAACGGGGTCGATTTAAAAAATCCTGTTACCGTTAAAAAATGACTGTCTGGATGGAGGCCGTAGGAGTCTCTGTTTCGCACGAAATTTTAATAGCATAATATAGGGATATAGTGATGAATATTCATGGAAGAAATTTTCAAAAAAAAATAAAAAAAAATGGTGAAAATGGGGCGGGGGGAGCCAAGTTAGCTCCCCCTAGGGGGCAGCCCCATTTATCCCATATATATATATATATATATATATATATATATATATATATATATATATATATATAGGGACCCCTTCAAATGAGGTGGGGTCTCATAGTGATTATAGTGAGCCAACAATAAATACGGTTGGATTAAGATCGGAAGGTCCGGATCAAAACCACTATCATTATAGGAAATGGTTTTGACGAAATAACATTTCTATATATAGAGAATACAAACGTGCGATTTTAATGGGATAGTAGAGAAAAATCCGGAACTACAAATTAGGCAAAACTACTTTCTTAATAACAGACGCCAGGACTGCTAATGTATACAGCGACTAGCAAATAGTTCAAAAAATATTACTTTTATGATGTAGTTTATTGAATAGTACTTTAACAAGTTGCTATTGTATGAGCCTTTTTTGAAATAAAGCCATTACAATTACAAAATTTTGTTCATATTTTGTTGTTTAAAAAGGCAGCACTGAGGGAAAAGGGTGGATCTACAAAACTGGTAAAACTAATTTATTAAAAACAGACGCAAGAAGGTCTAGTTTATATATTGATTGTCAACAAAATTTAAAAAAAATATTTTTTTGAGATTGTTATTTGAATAACACTTTAACAAATTGATATTTTACGATACTTTTTTGAAATGAAGCTACTAAATTTAAAAAAAATTTGAGCATATTTTGTTGGTTTTAAAAGCAAATATGAGGATTAGTTAAATAAATTAGGAGGATATAAAATTCCAATCCTTATGAAAATAATGTTTTAATAGGACCAATTTGCTTTTTTGAACAATGAAAATATGTTTTGGATTGTAAAATTTATTAACATATTTAATATGAAAATGTTAATTGACAACTTAAAAAAATTAACAATAATTTGAAATTGTTACGTATAATAATACAAATATTATGATATGAAACGAAATAACATATACTACTTAAATTTAAAAATTAAGCGAATGTAGTTAATATGTTAGGATTTTCCATAAATGAGATATTCGAGAACATTGAACAATGAGATAAGCTGGAAAGAGAAATAAGACATAATAGGAATGTTTACCTAATTAAATCGACACAATAAAGTTGATGATAATTAATATTTCCAAATCGAACATAAAAGTCGGAATTGTAGTTAATATGTTAGGATTTTCCATAAAAAGAGGATGGAAGGCGGTTTTGATGGTGGTTTTCTATTGGAAAACCGGATTTAATCATGACCATCAATACATATCAAACGGCTGTAATTTGTGGCTCATCATATTCACAATGAGACCCCGTCTCATTTGAAGTTTCTCCTATATATATATATATATATATATATATATATATATATGGATCCTTTCAAATGAGATGGAGAATCACCAATATTGTGGTGAGCCATCAATTAGATTTATCGGATCTCGATCTGATGGCTGCATAAAAAACTCATTCAAAAGGGCATTTTCGTCATCTCAATTTCATTAAATTCGAGATTCATTTATTAGATTCAAATTACCATTCTAAGCTTGTCTGGATTTGGTATTTTCAATAATTCTTTTATTAATTAATTTTCAATTTTGTTCCAAATGATCTGGATTCAATCGTAGCTTTGTAAAATCCAGCGAGTTTTTGTAAAATACATATTCTTCTTTGTAATTTCATTAATAATTTCATTCTTTCATTGTATTTTCGTTTTGTATATGTGTATTTCTTTTTTTTTGTAAATGGGTCCATTCGTTTTGTAAATGTGCATTTTCATTTTGTAAATGAGTATATTCATTTTGTAAACTCCAACGAGTTTTTGTAGGAGTAATTTTTCTCTTTATAACTTCTGCCTTTTTATAAATATGTCTATTCATTTTGTAAAATTTGTGTAAGTCTTTGTAATTGTATCTCACTCCTTTGTAAAACTCAAGTTGCACTTTCCAAAATAAGAAAATAAATATTGAGATTTGTAAAAAAATGAATCAAAATGTAAATATGAATGCCATATATGTAAAATAACTATACCACAATGTAAATCCACGCCTCGCCTCCCACACACGGTCCTCCACCTTAGACATCCACGATCTGCTCTCCACCTTCACCTCCAAATGCAACGACCATGCCCATCCATTTGCCCGCCCTTCACATCTGTTGCAAGGAATGTTGCAAGGAAGGTGTATAGCGCGTCTTCATCAATGCCGTGCACGCCATTGGGAATATAGTCATTGTTGAAAACACCTTGAAGATAAACATCCGAAAGAATAAAGAATAGATATTTGTTTAGTGATGGAGAGAATAAAGAATAAAAAATACATATCTTACATCCAGGTTGTGTCTTGCTATGTAGAAATAGATCTCTCGTGGAAATAACGACAGATTATTCGGCTCTGCAACCACCAAATAAAAGAGGTCCACCGGATTCCCAATGTTCAAATTTCATATCTGAAATGACTAAAATTTAAAGTGGCTAAAGTAGAAATCTCGTAGGAACCATCAAATAAAGATGTCTATTGGATTCCAATTGTTAAGATATCCTAATTTGAAATTTCATCGTAGTCGAATACATCACCTCCATACCAAGCCTCGCCATCCTTGTCATGGATCTGATTTGGATCTGCCGCGAGGAAGGTGTAGAGCGCGCCTTCGTCAATGGCGTGCACGCCATTGAGTCCGTCGGGGTCTTCTCCGTCCTCCCTCCTCAACACAGATCTTTCCTCCTCCACCTGTCGATGTTGGCTATTGCCGCTAGAGAGATAGAGAGAGAGACTTAGTGATTTAGGGTTTTGATAGATATGGAATAAATTTATGGAGACAATTTAGGTTAGGGTTGCTACATTCTATTTTTAGAATGTGATAATGACCAAAATGACCTTTTAATCAATTAAATAATAGTAATAAATATACAATTAATTTAAACCATCGGATTGATATCAACGGATGTGATTGTTGGCTCACTATGATAATGGTAAGACCCACCTCATTTGAAGTTTCTCCTATATATATATAGGATTTTTATCCAGAGAGCCCTGTGCCCATTTGCGTTAAAATGAGCCCATCATATCTACTGTTAGATCAAATGTTTCAATCCCATGATTAGGAACGATAATGGTAACGAGAATGCTTTTAATTTTGAAACTTAATGAAAATTCCTAAATAGTAATAGATTTTTTTGGTAACATTTGATATTGTATTGAGAATAAACTCAATTTGTCACATTTCGAGAGGGGAGCGATCGATCGTTCACAAGGAATCATTATTTTTTATTATTTCTGCGATGGCCTTTTCGAAATCAAAGGTATTTTGATAGATTTTTTTTATGTTTATCTATTTTTTCTTTGCTAATATTTGTTCATTAGGTTTCGTCCATGGATAATTCACGAATGGATTGTGATCGGCATATTTCAGAAGCAATTACGAATACTGCATATTTTTGATTGTAAGAAATATTTATTCGAGAAGTATGATTGCAATATGAGAAAGTGGTATTCATAATATCGTTTTTATTCATTTTGATACACGATTTGTAGTCCTAATTGATTTTTTATCGAAGGTATTTTGATTTCATATAATAAAAAGTTACAGTAAATACAACTGTTATTTTTCATGTGTTACTTTGAAAATATATTGAGTTACTGATGTATTTAAGTAAGTTACTTATGAGATATTCTATGTTACTAATGCTAACACAATTGCTACTTTTATGTATTACTTTGAAGATATACTGAGTTACTGATATATGTACTTAATTTACTTATAAGATATTTTATGTTACTATTACAACAGAATTGTTACTTTTATTGTGTTATTTTGAAGATATACTAAGTCGCTGCTATTACATTTATTATCACTGATAAAAATTCTACAAGTTACATAAGTAACTTAAATATTTACTTGTACTTTGTAATTAATTACTGATACAGAATTAAAAGTTACTGATTTTTTGAGCAAAAAATGAATCTACTTACTTTTGAAATAGTGAATTCTTACTGATATGAATTCTGAAGTTTATCTTACTAATCTCAATTCAGTAAGTTACTTAAGTAGCTCATCAAATTACCTATGCTTCACATTGAATTACTATTATAAATATAATTCATTACAAGTTACTTGTCATATAACAAACGTTACTAACAATTCATTACAAGTTACTTGTCATTGAATGATTCTTACTGAAACGAGTATATTGCTGAGTTACTTTTCTTTTTACAATTCTTACTATTCACGGATATAAAATAGTACTGAAGCAAGTATCTTCTTGAAACGTTTCTGAAAATTTGTAAGTAATGTGTATTCTTTTCCAATTTCTTGATATTTTAATATTTTTAAATGGTCAATTAACTTATTGTTTCTTGCAGAACAATGCAACAATTTGGTGTCTTGAAGAAGCTGCTGTTATGCCGATGAGCGAGAGCAAAACAACATCATCTAAATGGACTATAAGACGACAACAATTGAAATTTGGATGTTCATCATATAACAATAATTAAGTAATTTATGTGTGGCTTTCAGTAACACTTGACGTATTATAAGTAATTAAATATGCTACATAAGTAAAGAAGGTGTGATTCGATAGTAATTCAAAACAAAGAATAAAACAAGTAAGATATATAGAAGCATTAGTAACATGTAATAAATTGTAGGTAAAAGAAGATAATGGAATAAGTAAGTTGGAATAAGTATAAAAAACCACGTGACCAGTAACTTATGTATTGCTATCAGTAACACTCGATGCATTATAACAATTAAAAATGTTATATAAGTAAATAAGAGGTGCTTCAGTAAGACTCAACGTATTAAGTAACTATAACATTAGTAACAATCAAAATGACTTCAGTAAAATGGACATTTGTAATCAGTACTTATTGTATGGACACTAGTAATTTACATACTTAATAACTGATCTCACAATAATAATTACTTAAGAACTGAATATGTATTATTTGAGAAATATGAATGAATTACTGATCTCTGTACAATGTAATATTGCATGTGTAAAATACTGATAATTGTTTCAGTATTACTGATCTCGCAACATATAATTACTTGAGTACATTATGTACATTATTGATTAAATATACAATGATTATTTCTTCGGTACGAAATTAATGATTTGAATGTATCTTTCCAAAACTGTCTTCTTTTTTTTTATGGACTCGATATAATTGGAAAAATAAAAGGCTCAAACGTATTAAATCCTTCCAAAACCGTGCTCCTTCGAAGTAAGCAACCATTCAAATGGAAATACACGTGGCGAGCCCACGTTTGGTGCTCACTGCAACTCAAATGGGCACAAGGCTCACTAGATAAGCCCTCTCTCTCTCTATATATATACATGGCTTATCCAAAGAGCACCTTGCCCATTTGAGTTGTGGTGAGCACCAACGTGGGCTCGCCACGTGTATAGGTTCGTTCTATTTGGTAGGAGATGATTTTGGCAATAACAATGTGCTTTGCATTATTAATATAATAATAATTGGAGTTAAATCATTTCCTTAGAAATAGGTGGTCGGTTTTAGTAAGATAAAAAATCCACGTTTAAATTATTGTTGGCATGCAGTTTATTTATGGAATGATCATTCCACGTATAGATTAGAAAAGGTAAATTGCTGATATAAATCAATTTACTGATTACGTAAATTACTAATGCCCATACAAAAATTACCGATTACAGATGTCCATATTAATGAATACATTATGATTGTTATTGAATTTATAGTTATTAAGTACTTCTGAATATGTACTAGACAAGTGAATAGATAAAATACTTATGTTTATATGAACAATTACTAAATATTCATGTCCATATTACTGACTCAATGTTATTAGTTACTAAAATTATAGTTACAGAATGATTAGTTACTAAAGTTATACTTAATAATGTTCATATAGCAATTACTATTTACAAATGTCCATATTACTGAACTCATTGTAATTTTTACTAAAGTTATGGTTACTAGTATCTATACATACTGATTATGTAATTACTAGTGTCCATACAATATTTACTGATTACAATGTCTATATTACTGAACTAATTATGATTGTTACTGAAGATATAGTTACTTAGTATTTCTGAATGATTAATAGATGATTGAGTAGAAATATTACTGATGTTATACGAAGAATTACTGAATATTCATATCCATATCACTGAGTCATTGTGATTATTTACTGAAATTATGGTTACACATCAATATATTCATTTGATGACTGTATTTGTTATTAACTCTTGTATTAGTTACAGAATGATTGGTTCTTAATAATATTATCAAAAATGTTCTTCTCACATCTTTAGTCATGAAGTATACATCAATCATCAATGTTTCATTTTACGAACGATGTTGCAAGTTGTAAAATATCAGAAGTATTCCAGCATCTGACATACCTGAAATAAAAATAAATTAGTAAACCAGTAGTTGCGAGTTGTAAGAACTAAAGAGGAATCAGTAACAATTATGTAGGCAATAGTAAAATTAAAATATCGTCTCAACAAATAATGTAAATACATAGTAACTGAGTATGTTTCTAAAGTAATGCATGAAAAGTAACAATTGTGTTGATGATAGTAACATAAAATATCTTATAAATAAATTAAGTAAATACATTAGTAATCCATTGTAAAAGATTTAGTAAAAATGATAAACTTACAAGTAATACGCCGTATTTTCTTAAGATACATAAGTAACTAGTAAATAAAAATGAATCAGTAAGAATAATATATAGAAAAGCAATACATGCCATATTGTCAGTAACTTTGATAAATGACATAAGTAACTTAATATCTTTTTTTTAGTAATTTGACTCAGTAGCATAATGCGTATAAGTAATTTTTTAGGATTCAAAAGTAATATAAATTGAACATGATCCTTCTGAAATAGTGTTTTCATGATCCAAATCCAATTGCAAGTCATCCATCGTCGATCCTTCTCATATGATATTTTGACGATCCAAATCCAACCAAGAATCATCATTCACCATTGCTTCTGAGATATCATGATTCAAATACAATCACAAATAATCCATGATGTTTAAAACTGAAATCTAAAACTAAAAAAAACGATCAGATTCTACCAATAACGTGAAATAAACGTCTAATCTTCAAAAACAAACCTTACATTGGACAAATCAATCGTCTCAGTTTACAAGATCAATCTCCTCACGTTGCAAATCGCTAGATCAATCCTTTCACGTTGCAATACAATACGTTTATATAAGTACATGCTATTTTTAGACTTCCTTATAGTTTCTAATTTAGTTTTCTTCCCATTATGGTTACGGTTCCTACCACTTGGGGATTGAAAAAATCTTCTTAAAAAAGGCAATACACGTGTAATACAATGATGATTGGATTAAGATCAAAGGGTTAAAAATAGAGGCTCATCTCATCTCTAATGGGCATAGGGCTCATTGGATAAAAATCCCATATACATACATACATACATACATACATACATACATACATACATACATACATACATACATACATACATACATACATATATATATATGTATATATATAAGGACTCCTTCAAATGAAGTGGGGGCTCGTCATTTACATCGTGAGGCATCAATGAGATCCATAGGATCTCAATCCAACAGTATGCTATTTAAAAGAGTATTTCAGTCATTTTGCTTCAATTAAATTTGGATTTCATTAAATAATGATAATTACTATTTTAGACTCATTTTATACTGGAATTTTTCATTAATTTCTTTATTTGTCAATTTTCAAATACATTCTCAGAGAATTGCATTAATACATATATTTGTAAACACCAACGAATTTACATAGAATTAATACAATTAAGTGAAAGTAGCTCTTTGGACAAGTATAATTTCACATATGAGGGTAAATGTAAGGAAATCAAACTAGATTAAACATGCATTATGTTATGCTGCCCAAGGAAGGGGAGTCCCTTGATACCTGTAACACACATATGACCTATGAATGGGCACCATCACCCTTAATCGGAACCCCACAATCACCGCGTCATACACAACACCATAGAAACTTCTCCTGTGTTGCTGCTGCTGTCGCAGAAGCAGCCTCACCGACCTTACATACACGTCACTTCTCATTCTTGGCCTCCTGGAGGCGACCAAGGGCACCAGATCTCCCATCGACGTGGATCCTCCTCGGCCTCCCCTTCCTCCTGTCGCACCTATGCAGAAACACTAGCATGTATCACGTCCCCCACCCCCCCCGCCGTTTTGCCTCTGCCCGACGATGTCCTCAGGGACAATGAGATCTGCTGTGGGGAAGTGCCATCAGGTGTATGGTGACTACCCCTTTATTTCTTAAGGTATTAAATGATACAATGTTGGCATTCAAATTTCGTGTAAAACAAAAAAAAATGCTTCACTAACTCTTTGAAATAGTGGGTAGGGATGAATATATATATATATAAATATCCGCTTATCATATTTAAAAAATACCAAATGTGGATATCTATATTCGAACACTAAATGAATATGGATCACATATGGATATCAATGGCAGAAAAATTCGAATATGGATATGGATATGGTAACAAAAAAAAAAGATTCGGATTCTGATCCAAATATTTGAATACAAAATAATGTATACATATACATAGTATTGTGTTTAGTAAACAATTAAGCTAAACTCAAATCCATGCATCTTCCTAATCTCCGACAACCACTATGTCTCTTTGCCTCGACAACTTTATAGGAATTGTAATAGGATAAGCATCAAGTAGGCTTGAAGGCCTCGATGAGTATATCTATAGAGCAGCTACCGTGCAACTATAAGTTTTATTGATTAGCTAAATATTTTTATCATTGTACTTCTTACTTGATACTTATTTGATGCATATTCGCTCTTTATTCGATCCGAATTTGTATTTGATGATATTTGATACAAATTCGTATTCGATTATGTTAAGATACAATTTCCTAAATTCATATCTGACTCATGTCCAAATCCATAATTGTATTCGATATATATGAAGCGAATATGAATATAGAACTAGTCATATTTAATCTATTTTCATCCTTGAGTGCATAAAAAATTGTATTATTTGTATGTCAGACTTTTTGAATAAATCATGTGATTATTTGTATTTAAATAAATATGTAGAAGGATGAATGATATTTGAAAATTGACATAAAATAATAGCATACGAAGAACCTTCAAGTAGTCCAATCAAACAGAGGTTGGTCGTATTTCGGTACTTGAAATATGGAAAAGGATGTTGTCGTGCCATTTTCTCTCTTTCCTTATATCCATCCTCTTTTTCGTTGAAATTATATTATTTACTTATTTTACGTCAGGTTGAATTAACATCCTCTTCCTTGGATTTATCTCTCTGTGTTGTGATATACTTAACTTAGTTTGATATCAACATATCAAGTTTTCTTTTTGCATGTAGTTCCTTATGTATTTGATAGCCATTTGATTTTTATGATTCTGTACACTTGTGTGCTTCCCAATCCTTTGAATAACATTTATTAACTTTGTTGCAATTACACTTGTATTCTTATATTCTTATAAAATTGTCAGTATCATCCTTTCGTTAGTGTTATATATGGTCACGAGTGCAATAACAGAAGTGTATTACTACAACGATGTAAGAATAAATATCATACTTCCGTTAGTGTTATATATTGGGGTAAAGTGCACCCTAAGTATAGCATAATCACAAGACGCATATGGGGTGTTGGACTAAAGAATGAGATGATATGGACATCTGGATCTATATAAGGTGGAAAACAATGATAATCAGGCATGAGATGCAACAGATGTGAGTCAAAGACCACATCTCATGCAAAATGAATCGGTGCGACGTCAACGGCCATCAGCTCATGATCTAGATATGGTTTGAGTCGCTGACCATTAACACGAAAGGTAGACTCAGATGTCATCTCAGAAATGTCAATACTCCCATTTTCATGTACCTTTCGGACCATGTATGGTCCCTTCCACTTGCTCTGCAACTTCCCTAGAAACAATCTAAGCCTAGCATCAAACAACCATACTGATGACATGGGAAGATCAAGGGTCTAGATATCTCACAAGGCGAGAAATCCAGTCGCTGAATTGACCACTTAAAGATCCCCAGATCAATCAACAATTAACCCACAATAATATATGCAATGAATATCCAAAAATGTGGAGTTAAAATTTATTATAACTCTACATGCAAATGTGTATAGGTGTAAGCACAGGTAGAGGTCGAAACACCTGGGAGGCGAATGGTTGTATGTGTTGTGTAATTTAATTATTCAATCAATTGTTTCATGTCCTTTTATTGTTTTTGTGGGTTTTGGATTTTGTATATATTTTTTTATATTTTTGTTTTTATGATTTTTATTTTGTTTTTCTATTTTTATATATTTTTTTTCATATTTTTTTTGTAATATATTATATAGTTATATAAGATATATATAAAGAGATGTATATATAGAAGAGAGAGAAAGAGGAATAATATAGTCTATAGGTATATATATATATATATAAATACATAAATACTAAATATATACATAGATATAATTTTTTTGTTTTTTTAATATTTTTCTAATTTTTTTTGTTATTTTTCTGAGATATTTCTAATTTTTATGTATTTTTAATTTCAAAAAATGTCCTCAATAAAGGGATTAAATAGATAGCCAAATATAATTTGGGTTTTAAAAATATAAAATAAACTCCAAAATTCCCAAATTACTTTTAATACATTAATAATAATATATAGATAATTATAAAGAGAAAAATGTATTTTTGGTATTTTTTAAAGGTTTTTCTATTTTTTGTTGGATTTTGGAGCTTTCTGATTTTTTAATTTTTCTTTTTCATATTTTTAGGGTTTTTTAATTTTCTGGACTCAATGTAGATATAAATATACTATATATAATTTTTTTGGAATTTTTCAAAATCATTTTCTAATTTTTTTGTAATTTTATAAATTAGTCAGTACAAAAATGGCTCTATTTCATTTTTAGTAATTAGGAAAAGTGCAAAAAAATGTGAAATAAAATATGGGCATGGTAAGAGCATCACATAGAGCATCTATCCTAATTTTTCTAGATTTTTTGAAGCCTCATAGATATTTTAATAAATAGATAAAAGCAGCAAAATTCAAACAGCCTGGAAGGGGTATTTGGGCTTCAGTGCAAAAAATCACAACAGAATTAAACATTTATTTTAATTTTTAGAACTGTTTTACAATAAACAAAAACCGCCAGGGGTTACATGCAATTTTCACGCGCCTCACGTGGGACTGCACGTGAGGCGCGGGAAGGACCTAAATGTGATTATAAGAAACTCAGGGTCCTTTCTGCAAAATTTACAATTATTTACAACGTGCAATTTATTTTACAAGATTAAACTATAAATACAAAAAGCGGGGGACTAGATGTGAAATTTACCCCCAATAGGCGCTCATCCAACGGCTGATCTCTCACTAATCCACGTGGCACCTCCACGTGGTCGATGACGCTTCGCCGATGAGCGGTTGGGATTAGATCACTCGCGTGATCGAACGGTCGTAGCATCGCTTCATCGGACGGCTGGCAATCGAACTGGGCCTTCGTCTTCATCCAACGGCTGGGAGCATACGTGCAAGAACAGGGAAGAACGCTCGCCGGGGCGAGCTTCTTCCTCCTCGATCTCGCTCCTCGCTGGTCTTCATCGCACCTGAAGGTCCCAATCACTTCCTTGGAAGGTCTCTTGATCTGCTGGAGGTGTTGGATCGACCGGAGGTACCCTGGAGCCGGCGCCACAAGCTCGGTGAAGAAATGCGGCTCCAGGTACCTCCACCCGCGTGCGAATCGACTCCTGGTGCTCCTCAACGCACCTGACCTGCACAGGAACGAAGCTCGGCTCGAGGCGGTGCTCCTCGGCCCAAAACTGAAGCTGTTAGCATAAAAATGGGTGAGGGCGGCGATGCTCCGGCGATGCGGAGGAGATGAGCATCGATTCGCGGATCCAAGTGCGAATCCGGTTGGACAAGGTGGCTGGAAGGTGGAGAAGACGTAGGGGAACGAAATGAAGGTGGAAGGGTGGTCGGAAAACAACGAGGGTACTGTGGAGACGTCGCCGGAGCGGAGCTCCGATGAACTTCGATTCGCCTAAATTACGCTAATCTACTAATCTAAATGCGAAATAAAATGCGGGAATAGAATGCTGGAATCAAAATCTAGCTAGAAATATAACAGGCGCAGCTCTTATACCTAGGGGCCTCCAGGGGAGCAGGGCGACCGCCGGAGCGCCGCCGCGACAAAATTTTCCTCCATCTCCGACCGAACCGAGGTGTTGGGAAGCGCCTCCTGTCATGAGGGCTCCACCAGGAGCTGATTCAAGCTCAAAGAGGGGGGATGAAATTGGCCAAATTCGGCTGAGGAGGAGGAAGACTTTATTTATACACATTCCTGAGGACCCCCAGTGACCGGCGATTATTGAAGAATCGGGGCTATGTACAAGGGTTCCAAGATCACGGCAGGAATCAAGGATGATCAAAGAATAATTTGTCAGAAGGATTCGAGGGTGATGGGTCACTGAGCTGAGCGGGAAAAAAGGCAAGAAATCGGGGGAAAAGATGGTTCGCGTCAAGTCAGACGCCTGGGGGCGCAGTTGACCGAGCGGTCAACAAATGCCAGGACCTGATTGGTCCACGTCAACAAGAAAATTGACTGATTTATTTAATATAATAAATGAATTAATTAGATTTTACTTATAAAATAAGAAATGTTTATAAATTAATATAGTATTTATTTATGATTTTTATTTATTTTTTTGAAGTATTTTATTACGGTTTTATTAAAATAATGTATTTATAAGTATATATATATTTATTTTATTTATTTTTATTTAATTATTTTATTTTCTTATTTTATAAATTTATAACTTATTTTATGAGTCTAAGTAATTTTTATTTAATTTTTATAAATTTACATTTTTAAATAAAGGCGTTTATGTATATGTAGGTATACTTATAGGTAGTTTACCTATATATTATATACATCTTATTTATTTAATGAATTTTATTTGTTTTTGTTTTGGATTTGTATTTTTAATAAGTTATATATAATATATACATTATTATAAAAATATAAATGAATAACGAATAAAAGAATAAAAAACTCTCTTTTATTTATGTACATATAGGTATTTTGCCTATATATATTACATAGACTTATTTTATTTTACAAAATATTTTTGGTTTTATTCTAATTTTAGTATGTATATTATTTATATATCATTTACAAAATTCTAAAAATATGATTACTAATAAAAATAATGAATATTGAATAAAAAGAATATTTTAATCAATCCTATATACAAGAAGGGTCAAAAACCTAACTTCTGCATATGGACCCCAAAAATTATGAAACCAATTTTATAAAATAGTTCTTGGAATGCTATATACAATTAAAGGTGAGTTTGGGTGATTTGGAGTTTTTATTTGCAAGATATGGGTCTGTGAAGTTGAGATTTTGGCTTGTTATTTTGTGTATAAAATGTACAATGTGTATTATTTTTACACAAACTCAATTTTGTATTTTTATTTACAATATTATCTACAACTTTCATGAACAAAGTTTCTTTATTTGATGAATAAATAATTATGCACAAAATAGTTGTCAAAAATACATAAATAAATTAATAAATGAGGTATTTATTGTATAATGGCCCTTATCTCCCCTACTTTATCCCTTGTCGACCAATTCCCATGCTGGCCTTGGTCTCGGGTTAGGGTCATAAAATATTTGCAATATTTTATTCCTTTTTCTTTTCTTCTCTTTATTCTATAATTTTGGCATTAAAAACCTTATTTTCTGTGTGATTAATACAATGAATCATGAATGCTATTATGTACAATTAAATGCTATTTAACTGCATTTGCTGGGTTTTTAAGGCCAAAAATGATAGAATAAAGGTGATGAAATGGAGATTCATCACATACTCTCTGATCTGGCTCAAACTGCTTATGGCTGATATGAGAATCATGCCATATCTTCACTCTCTCCTTGTACTGTAGGCTGCTCGAAAAGACTGTGTTTCTAAGCTCCTTCAGGGCTGCCAATTCTGCCTTCCTCTGATCTCCTACACTCACTGGATCCAATAATATATCTGTGATAGACCAAAGTGACTTTTGTCTAATCTCAATAGGTAAATGACATGTTTTGCCATAAACAAACCAAAAGGGAGATGCACCCAAAGGAGTCTTGAAGGAAGTTTGATATGCCACAAGACCGAGTCCAAAAGCTGTGACCAATCCTTTCGGTCTGGGCGGACTACCTTCTGCAATATAGTCTTGATCTCCATGTTCGACACTTCAATAATACCATTGGTCTGAGGGTGATATAGAGTAGCAACTCGATGGTCTATGCTGAACTCGCTAGCAAGGGCCTTTACCTTGTCGTTGACGAAATGAGACCCCCCATCAAATATCAGAACTCTAGGCACACCGAATCGTGAAATGATATTCTTCCTCAAAAATTTGCAAACAGTTATAGCATCTGCGGTTCGAGCAGGGATGGCCTCAACCCAACGACTAACATAATCCACGGCCAACAGAATGTACTCGAATCCTTGATTCTTAGGGAATGGACCCATGAAATCGATGGCCCATGCGTCAAAAACCTCACAAAAGTGAATGGGCTGCATCAGCATCATATCACGCTGTCCACAAGTGCCCATCCTCTGACAGTCAGTACACCTCTTCACGAATTCATCAGAAGCATTGAAGAGGGTAGGCCACCATAGGCCGTATTGGAGTACTTTCTGTACCGTTCTCCTCCTAGAGTGATGCCCTCCTACCTCAAGCTTGTGGCATTATATGAGGACACTATGACGCTCCTCTTGAGGAATGCATCGATGCCAGACGCTATCCCCTCCTTCATGATAAAGGATGGGATCCTCCCAGTGGCAGAACTTGGCCTTTGCAAGGAAGGTCTCAAGTCGCTGCCTGGGCCAACCTTGTGGAACTTTTTTGGCAACAAGATAGTTCACAATGTCGGCGTACCGCGAGAGCGAGGCGATAGCAAGGATCGCCTCATCTGTGAAGGTCTCAAAAATGGGATCAGTCTGCTCTGATTCCTCAAGATGCTCTAATCGGGAGAGATGATCTGCCACCACAATCTTGACTCTAGGTTTATCCTTAATCTCAATATCAAACACCTAAAGTAGAAGGATCCATCTAGTTAATCTCGCTTTGGCATCCTTCTTAGACATGATGTACCTGATGACAGTATGATCAGTAAAGATAGTCACTTTTGATCCAATGATGTATGACCTGAACTTATCCAAGGCAAAAACTACGGCTTGCATCTCCTTCTCAGTGACAGTGTAGTTCCGCTGCGTGGCATCTAATGTACGTCTAGCGTAGTGAATGGCAAAAGACACTCTATCCCTCCTCTGTCCCAGCACGGCTCCTACGGTAAAATCGGAGGCATCCGTCATGATCTCGAATGAGAGAGACCAATCAGGCGGCTGAAGGGCAGGAGCCTCAACAACTAGACTCTTGAGAGTCTCAAATAACGTAACACATTTATCATCTACAATGAACTCGATGTCTTTTGTCAACAAATCAGTCAACGATTGGGCAATCCTGCTGAAATCATGAATGAATCGTCGGTAGAAACCGACATACCCCAGAAAAGACCATAACTGTCACAGGTTGGACGGTGGATTGACTTTCCTGATGATGTCCACCTTGGTCGGATCAACCTCCATGCCCCTATTGGTGATGATATGACCAAGCACCGTCCCTTGAGTCACCATGAAGTGACTCTTCTCCCAGGGTAAAACAAGATGGACCTCGATGCATCGCTGAAGGATGCGGTCTAGGCAGTCAAAACAAGCATCAAACCCATCGCCATTGGCCGAAAAGTCATCCATGAAGACCTCTAAGCAATCACCCACCATGTCCAAGAAGATGGACAACATGCACCTTTGGAATGTCGCTGGAGCGTTACATAGACCAAAGGGCATTCGTCTGAAAGCATATGTCCCAAACGGACAGGTGAATGTAGTCTTGTCCTGGTCTTTGGGCGTAATGGCCACCTGATTGTAGCCAGAATGCCCGTCAATGAAATAGTAATGACTCTTCCCAGCTAGCCTCTCTATAATCTGATCAATAAAAGGCAGTGAGATATGATCCTTCTTGGTGGCCTAGTTCAATTGTCTATAGTCCACACAGACCCTCCAAGAAGTGGATACCCATGTAGCTATCTCCTCTCTATACTTGCTCACGACTTTAGTGATGCTCATCTTCTTGGGCACCACATGTAATCGACTAACCCACTTGGAGTCAGAGATGGGGTAGATAAAATCAGCGCTCCACCATTTCGAGATCTCCTTCATGACAACCTTTCGAGGGTTCGGGTTGAGCCGTCACTGGAACTCACGCGATGGCCTAGCATCCTCTTCGAGATAGATGTGGTGGGAGCACAGGGTCGGACTTATCCCCTAGAGATCAGCTATGCTCCATCCTACCGCCTTGCGGTTCTTTTCAAGAACCTCATCAAACAAGATTCTTGCTCTCTGGTCAAATCCGCTAAGGCATTTCATGCTCGCCCGCAAGGAATCTATACTTCAGCGACCGCGGCAAGGGCTTCAGCTCTGGGCAACTGGGAGCTGGCAAATCTGGCCTCTGAAAGGCCTGAGTGATGGCGACCAAATCTGCATGGGAAAACTCTCGCTAATCATGGAAATCTAATGTAATCTGCTCTACTGGTGTATCTGTACTCTGTATCAGATCAGTCTCCACCCTAGCTGCTGGCTCCATGGGAATCAGACATGGTATCAACTCATCAAACTCTGCCCAATCGATATCTGACTCCGAGGGATCTGAATCTGAATCACAAGGAAAAGATATTGCCTCGCTATCCGGAACATGGTCTGTAGCCTTGAATGTATCCTCTACCAAGAGTGTGATCTCCAAGCTCTCCTTTGCTGGGATCTGTGACTCTGCGATGTCTGAATGTGAGAGGATGGCTCGTGAAATGGGATCATACCAAGTAGCTTCATCATCTGTAATCACAAAGTCACACTCCTGGTGGACGTCTCGCTCTGCCTCTGTCATCTGCTCTGAATTGTTGTGTTGCTCTAAGCAGGCTGACTCTCGTGCTCTGGTCTCGTCAATCGTCTCCATTTGTATACTCTCACCCTCAACGTGAAAGTACACCTTCCCGCTAACATGATCAGACACTGCCTTGGCTGTGGCCAAGAATGGGTGCCCTTGGATGATGGGGGTATCAGTCACAGACTCAGGTATCTCCATGTCCAACACAACGAAGTCCATAGGGAATTTCAAGCCCTGAATTTGTGACGACCACGTCCTTCAACAACCCCTTCGGCCTCTTGACAAACCGATTAGCAAACTGAAGGACTGTCCTGCTCTGTCAGAGATAATCGAACTTGAATCGATCGAGTAAGGCTGCTGGAAGGAGGTTGATGGAAGAGCCGATGTTTAATAGAGTCCGATCGAACCTCTGCTCATGGATATGACATCTGAAAAAGGGAGCTCCTGCATCTGGTCTCTTAGCTGGCAGACGGTTCTGTATGGAGATGCAGGTGGCACGAGTGAGCACATGGATCTCTGCATGATGGTTCCTCATCTTCCTGTGAATGGTAGTCTTCTCTCTCAGGTTCCTCTGGAAGAGAGGGATGTGCTCAAGTGCCTCTTGTAGAGTCAACTGAATCTGAAATCTGTCTATCATTTGCTGGTTGAACTCTAACTACTGGCTCTTTTTTGGGTTTTCTTTTTATTCCCCTTAGCCAAGCGGAGTGCTTGAGGGAAGGGGATGACTGGGCCCTCCTCAAGTAGAGGGCTAGGAACTGGTCCCTGCTGCTGAGATGAAACAGAGTCCATACAAACATCACCAGGCAACGCATATGGACTCGAAGATAAAGAACCCTTTCCTTTATTATTTTTTTGGATTTTTCTTAATAGTCTCAAGATACAGAAATAGAAGGAAATGCAACAGGAATAGAGGGGGTGGCCTCAGTACCACCCACGACATCTGGAATCACAGCATCAGCACTGTACTCTGGCTCAGCATCAGAACATCTGGTGGCATCAATACCACCTCCTACAACTAATGAAGCGACAACCTCAGTACCGTTGGCTGGATAACATCCTTGGTGGTGTCACCACCACCACCACCATCATCATGAGCGGCATCAGCACCTCTCTCCTCGTTTGGCACTCCTGAGTCCTCATGGTGTCGTCGCTCAGGCGAGGCACCACCGACTGGCATCCTACCGCTCGTAAGTGTAACAAAGTCAGCATCAAATGTATATGCAGTAATATCACCCAATGAGTCACTAGGAGTGGTAACCTCTATAAATTGTACCTGCTCAGACTTCCTCTTCAGGTTGTTCAGATTCGGCTCTATCTGAGTGGGTATGGCGGCCTTGCCCTTGACGATCTCCCTCATCTCCTGGCGGAAGTCGTCCATCTCCCGCCTAAAAGTGACCTGCTGCTCAGACATAAGGTGGGCTAAGTCATCAAGTGCTGGGTTCTCATAGGCTGGTCCATGAGAACCAGACGGGTTATATCTCTAGAAGTGAGGCTGCTACAGCTGGGAAGGATGAGGGGGATACTGCTGAGGCTGCTGCTGATGCTGTCTCCACGGTTGTTTCTATTGGTAGGGACAAGGAACCTGCTGGTAATGCGGCTGCTGGTGTGGGAACTAGGGCTGCTGCTGCTGTTGCTGGCTGTACTGCCCACCCTGAACTGGAGGCTGTTGCTGGGATGAGACACCTCCGGTCGACCATCGAAATCCAGGATGGTCTCGACGGATTCTGGCTGCGGTCGGTCGTACTAAATCCCGTTGACTTCCATCAACGGTTTCTGCTCAAACGGGGGTGGAGGAAGGACTGCCAGGGGCTGCTCCTACTGGTACACCACCATCTGAGTGTCCTGAGATGGTGGTGGATGGACATACTGGTGCTGCGGCTACTGGAACGGCTCCGCCTGAATTTGGTGAACTTGTCTGTAGTGGGCGGAGGGATGGGTCGAGCTGCTGCTGCTGGGGTCAGCCCGTGACCTGAGACAGGGCTGAGAAGCCGTCTGTGCCTCCTGAAGACACATGATTTGGGTCTTCAGGTCACTCAGCGTTTGTGCCATCTGATCTATCAGTGACATGCCCTAGCACTTCTTCTTCTCTATGATCTCGATGCGGTCCAATTTCTCGCTGATAATGCCCATATCAGCGGCCGACGACTCTACTTGTGCTGCGGCTGCTGAAGATGTGGAAGGACCTGCATCGACCAGTGCTATCCTCTGATAGGACACGACATGTGGTGGGGGCTTCCCCTGAGTGTAAAGACGGGTCTGGGACATGACTGTGTAGTTCTCTGCCATCTCCTTGTAGATAGCCCAGGCCTCATCCTTGGCAAAATAGGATCCCCTACAAGTTGTGTTCACGAGCCCCTACAACTCCGGTGTTATCCCACAAAAGAAGCTCTGCACTAAGTTGGGCTTGGATATATCATAATGTGGACACCAGTCGATAAGCTCTCTGAAGCGGCCCCATGCCTCATGAAACTGCTCGTTGGGAAGCATGGAGAAGTTGTTGATGAGGGCTCTCGCTGCATTCGTTCGGCCGAGTAGATAGTACTTATTCAAGTACTCGTTCTGGAGTTGTTCCCACGACGTCATGTATCCCCCCAAATTCTTCAACCAGTAGGCTGCTTTGTCGACGAGAGAGAATAGAAAGTCCATCATCTTGATGGTATCCTCATCCATGAATCTATCATAGACCGTGCTGCAAATCATCTCAAACTCCTAGAGATAGAGGTGTGGCCCCTCGGTGGCTACCCCATGAAATATGGGCAATAACTGGATCGTCTGAGGAGGGAGCTTGAAATCTCCCAGAATTGCAGGCAGCTGAATGCAACTGTGCGTCAAAGTTGCACCAGGGTTGTGCAACTCTCTCATCGGATGTGTTGATCGGACTGACTCCTGTGGCTCATCGAGATGTAGTCCGTCTCCTCCTCCTAGCTCTGGAATATCTCCACCACCGGCTCTGTTCTGCTCTCCTTTGTCTGCTCGCATCTGAGCCATCTCACTGCGCATATCTGCCATGAAAGCTCCATGATCTCGGATCTGTCGCTGCATAGTCTCTAGAGAAGCTAACATGTGTTGTTGATGGCACCCTGATCAAGAATATATGTGTGAGTCTGGCCAGGTCCATCAATGTGCTCCTCGTTGCTGGCCATGATCTCTGCAAAGGCAAAAGACCCGAACTCAGGTGCCGTCAAATGAATATACATCTGCTACGGTCTCTACTCGGGCACCTCGGGACTGGTAGAAGGGTGGTCGAGGGGGAACAGGACGGTGTCAAACTCGGGTTCGGAGAGCGGTCTGGGCTCTCACGAACCAACAACCTAGATGAATGGGGTGGAGTACTCGAAAGCGGTGCAACCAAAGGCTGCCTAAGGGACCTCCGGTCCATCATCGTGATGTAGAGAGAAAGGCGGATGGGATCTGGAAACAAACAAGATCAGGAAAAACAAACCCCCAATTCACCTACTCAACACTGAGCTGATGACCGTAAAGGCTCGGTCTTTTATCATGTCGATTTTATTAGGTGATAATTCAGTCTATCAGAGCGATTAAGCGAGCTAGTAGGAACCCGACACTCTCAAGAGACCGACCCGATCTCGAAGCTAGATCTTTCTCAACCACTACAAGTTGCGGATCGTTTACCGGCTACCCGATCAACTCGCTCTGCAAATGATATCACAACCCGCTTTACCGGAAACCGGAGCGATCCTCACTGGAGAACGACTAATCTCGAAATCGGCAGTCTGAAGAAAGGTCAGGCATGGCTCTATCCTAGTGTGTGGGTCACTCTCTCACTCATCGAAACCAAACAAGAAGGGGATTGCTCTCCCCAGACAGATTTTTCAGTAAGTGTCTTTTATGGTCAAGTATGTTTAACACTCCCAATTTTATGGTTTTTCTTTTTATGTATTTTTCAATAATCAAACAACGCCTAAAGAATTTTTCGATCTCCTGATTATTTTAAGTTCAAAAATAGGGGGAGAAGTCGAAAAAGCCAATGCGCAGTCAAACACAATGATGCATGCAAAGTCAAAGATACGTACCTGACGCCAACACTCTACATGTAGGGTGATCCACACATAAAATAAAAGACATAATTTAAATTACCTATATGATGCATGAAGAAAACGACCTTAGACAAAAAATTTCTACACGTGCAGAACAATAGCTAATAGGTCAATAAGAGAGGTCGGGGTCCGATCTCTGATGCCGATCGGTGTCGGCCACAACGGATCCTGTCAATGCTGTATACGGCCTCTAGCGACACGTGACCTCTCAGGTGCCCAAATTAGCGTTTTCTTTATGATTAAATTAATTAAGTCCAGTTAATGATCTATAGGTGCAGGTAGATAATTAGGGCTGGGACCTTAATTAATTACGTCGCAATTAGATATAAAACCCTAGTCTAAGGTTCAAATTCTTCAGGAATCAAAATAAAAGAAAATTCGGAAAAGCATAACCAGCGAAAACCGCGGTGAGGTCCCCCAAGCACACCGGTGCTCGGCGAAACAGACCCCAATAAATGCCAAGTCCAAAAGTCTTTGAGTCATGTATTATTACAATAATAATAAAATAAAATGAAAATAAAATGCTAAAAATCCTCCAAATCCTCTACTCCTCTTCTCCTACGCTCTCCTGCTGCTCGATGAAGAAACAAGCCGCCTCCACTTCGCTCGGGTGCGCCGACGCTCGTAGGAATGCCACCCTCGCTCGTCGGGCCCCTCACAAGAAATAGAGAAACAAAAGAGATGTCAGATCACAGTTATAAAATTAAACACAAAGAAAGAAAGAGAAATAAAAACAAAAATAAAAAGCAAACAAATAAAGAAAAAGAAAAACAAAGATAGAAAACCGACTACTAAGCTGTGCTTCCTGGCAACGACGCCATTCTGATGAGCCGCTAATGCAACTCGGGTTAAGGAATTTCTATGGTCGTTGCGACCCGAATCACAAGGCACGATCAATAAGAAAATTCAGACTACCAATCAAATCAAACACGAAAATCAAGGTAATCGATCTTGCTATTTATTTAACCTAGTATAGCCACCAGGGTCGAACACAAGGAGCGCGGGAAAATCCTACGAAGTAGTCGAGAAATCCAAAAAGAAATAAAAATATTTTTGGTGGTTTTTAATTTTCAATTCTTTTATATTTTCTATTAAGAAAAAGAATAAGGAAAAGAGAAAAAGCACACTACAATAATTATTTTTTAAGGTCTAGAAAGCCCAAAAATTCAAAATAAAAATATTTTTGTATTTTTAAAATATGCAAGTGTTTTTGGGTATTTTATGTAATTTTTTCAAATTTTTATATAATTTTCTAAAAAAAGAAAGGAAAAATATGAAAATAGTGTATAGCCTGGAGGAAAAAGTAGCTTAAAAATATTTAAAGTGTCTCTAAATTCCTAGTTCCAATATTTTGTGAAAGTAGAAAAAAATATAACTACAGAAATTGAAAACACATTTTTTTATTTTTATGGAATTTTTAATGATTTTTATAAGATTTTTAGTCTTTTATAATTTTTAGGTGTTTTACAAAAGATAATCAAATGAAAACAATATAGAAATTAAAACACGACAAAACAAGCACATACATATTTTTTGGAATTTTAAGGTATTTTTTATTTTTGTGGGTTTTCTAAATTAGATAGAGGTAATTTTTAGGGTTTTTAATTTTTAGAAAATAACAACTAAAATCAAAATGTGTCACAAAAATTACCAAAAAATATAACACATTAGCATGAGCTACTGGTAATTTTATGGGAATTTTGGAGTAGGTTTGATATTTATTTAATTTAAAACTCAACACATAGTTTGTTAGGACCTAAATGTAATTTATTTAAGTTTTTGTACTAAATGTTAACAAGCTCTAAAAGTCCAGGGTCAAACAAGTAATTTTTCCAATTAAATGCTCTCATGCATCAATTCCACACTCACAGGGGCATATTTGCAATTTCAGAAGACATCTCAATCAAATATTGACACAGGAAAGATTCAAGACTAAACATGAAAATACAGCAAAGTTCACGTGACGACGCACGTGTCTCCAGACAGGGAGGACTAAATCGCAAATAACAGAAACTACATGGCCTAAACTGCAAATAAGTTCAACTATAACTTTATTTGATGGACTAAAACATAAATAAAACAAGTGCAGGGTAAAAAAGAATATATACCCTTGTAGCACGTGAGGCGCATGTAGAGGGGACACGTGTCGGCTGCTGGAGAAGGCGTGAACGTGCGGCTCTGATGGCGTCAGGTGTCAGATCTGACGGTGCCAGAACGGTCGAGGATGTGGGACGCACGTGGCCATCATATCTGACATCCAACGGTCTGACAAGGCGGCTGGATGGACGATCAAGATGTGATCTAGAGGGTTACGGTCGATCCAACGGTGGGGAGCACGTCTGGAAGAACAGTCGTCAGGCGAACTTCACCGGAGCTAAGGAAGAGATCCCCATCTCTGATGGATGATCGGAAGGCGCCGGCGTGATTGTGAGACGATTCTGCATCGGCTGAGCGGACTTGATGGAGGCTCCACCGATCAGATAGGCGTGGCGACGCAGGTTACCTGGAGCTGCTCCGATGAGCACTGGGATGAATGGAAGGACGACTCTTAACGCGTACAAAGACCTGCAAAGGGTAGCTCTGACTCGGAGCTACGCTCCAGTCTAGTTTATTTGGACTAAACAACAAAGAAGCGAGGTGGGGTGCTGGTCGATCTCCGACGAAGGTGAGGAAGGAGATCTCGAACAGAACCTTGACTAGATGGACGAAGATCAGGGTGATCCGGATGCAGAGCAAGATGGAGGGTGAGCGTGCGATGATATCGGAGCGGCTAGAGGTGGGTGATGGAGCTCCGACCGGTTGGTCGGAGCCAACGAAGATGCGGCGTTGCTGAAATGGAAGAACGGAACGAATGGACAAAATCGAAAGATAAGCGGGTCACTTGAAGGTCTGGATCGACTCCTGAACTCCAAGAAAAGGTGATCGTCGGGATGATGGCCTCGATTGAGCTACGGAAGGTAGGGGAGGCTGCTCGCGGCAGAACTCCAGCCACGATGGTCGAGCTACAGCTTCGCTGCACCAAATCGATCACCAGGCGGCACTCCAGGCAGCTGTCACTCAGCTGGAGGTGGCTAGGGTATCAAGTGGGAGCAAGGCACGAGCTCCGGCACTGTGGATGCGTAGAAGATGTTGTATAGGGTTGTCGAGGGTCTGGAAAGATCAGAGAGAAGTGCGAGACCCGAGAAAGAATCGGATCGGGCAATGAACCTGTGAGGATGTCGGAGGTACGAGGATTATCGGATCCAAATCACGAGGCAAGAGGCGAGCGAAGTCAGGTTGGATAATATCGAGAAGAAGCTCTAGCGACGAGGATCTGGGTCTGACCCATGAAGAAGGCGTCGTTGACCCCCTGTCAACATTCCAGCCGACCAATCAGAAAATATGATTTACAAAATACTTTACAAATTCAATAAAAAATAATAACTGATTTTAAATGAAGTGTATAAAATGAAAAAGATTTGTTTTTTAAAACTATTTATCTATGATTTTTATTTATTTTTTGGAAAATAAATTAATCTATATACAATATATTGTATTACATACGTATATATTATACCTATGTATTTTGTACAATTATTTTGATTTTGTTATTAATAAAAAAATACCCTTATTTTATATTTTAGTTATTTACAACATAAATTTTGGATATAAAATAATTTTATTATTATTATTATTATTATTATTTATTTACAGGTATAAAATAAATGAAGAAGGGATCATATATACATGTATTATGTACAAAGAAGAGAGAATTTTGTTTATTTTAATTTTATTTTTCTAATTATTTTGTTTTATTTTTAGAAATATATACAAGGAGGTAAAAACATATTTTTATTATTATTTTGGCAAAAATAAATTATTTATTTACACCCATGATATGTACAGTATAGAGTAGGCCCTATCTCTCTCTACTTATTTTATTTGACGATCAGGCCAATGCTTGGCCCTCTCTTGGGGTTCGGGTCACTCTGTATTTACTCTAAATACCTCCTTCCTTTTTCTTTTTCTTTGTTCTTTTATTTTTGCACAAATACATGCTAATTATGTAATATTAACACATGCATGCATATTGCTAAGTTATTGTATTTACACATATTTCATGATGCTTTGCCAAGATAATTACCTAAAATAAAAGAATAAAGAGTGATGAACAGGGATTCATCATATACTCATTTAGCCATATATATATATATATATATATATATATATATATATAGAGATAGAGAGAGAGAGAGAGAGGGAGAAAAGGGAGTATGCACCCTGGTGCATGTAATTTTACATGCATCGGGGCTTATATCTTCCACATTTTTTATTTTTTGGGAAAATATCACCGTATATATTCATCTATATATCCCTCCAATATGCCATCTGAATTGCATCAAAAACAGAGACTCCTATGCCCTCCATCTAGAACATATAATTTTAACGGTCTTAACATTGTTGTAATCGACCTGTTATAGATGAAGGACATAAGAGTCTCTGTTTCTGACGAAATTCGAATGACATATTAGAGGGATATATAGATGAAGATATACGGTGATATTTTTCCAAAAAAATAAAAAAATTGGGAGGTATAAGCCCTGATGCATGTAAAATTACATGCACCATGGTGCATACTCCCCATCCTCATATATATATATATATGTGTGTGTGTGTGTGTGTGTGTGTGTGAGGAAAGGGATCCTACTCCATGGAGTAGGTAACTTACCTACTCCATTTTCTTTTTTTCTTCATTTTTTATTTTTTTTAAAAAATGCTTCCATGGATTTTCATAACTATATCCCTCTAATATGTCATTCAAATTTCGTCAGAAACAGAAACTCCTACGGCCTCCATCCAGAGCATGAAAAATACAACAAATCTATGACTGTTAAAAAATGACTGTCTGGATGGAGGCCGTAGGAGTCTCTGTTTCTGATGAAATTTGAATGACATATTAGAGGGATATAGTTACGAAAATCTATGGAATTACTTTTCCAAAAAAATAAAAAATTTGAAAAAAAAAGAAAATGGAGTAGGTAAGTTACCTACACCATGGAGTAGGATCCTCTCACACACTCTCTCTCTCTATATATATATATATTTCAAATGGGACACAGTCCATCCATCCCTAAGGAAGGCCAACGATCCCATGCATCCATATTTAATCCGTCGGTTGTTATTAAAGATATGTTATAATTATTATTTAATTAATCAAAAACCCATTTTGTCATTGTTTATTATCTAAATGTAGTATTTAACAACCTAGTTTATCTCCTCATTAATCTCTCTCATAATCTTTCCTTTCTATTTGGAAATCTCGCACAAAAAGTGGGAGGAAGAGAAGGACGTCGGGCTTCGTTCATCTCTCTGCATTCGCCCGTCTTCATCATGCGCACATCACAGACCGTGTCTCCGTTGTCATCATAGGTATCATAACCTCCTCTCCACCTTCATCTCCATCTTCACAATCGACATGACCATCATGAGGTTCCTTTTCCTTGAGGGAGGCATCCAGATGATGATAACATATGCTCCTTTCACCTTCATTTTCAACGTCGATATGAAGATAATGATCGAACGTTCCTTAAAGCGATTTTTAGCATCATGTGTGGCCTCATTGGTAATGTAGAATTCGATTGCACGTGTAGTTTCCAGGGAATGATACTGCAGCTCTCCGGGAAGACCTTCATGCAAACGACGACAACACGTAGATCAGATGGCGATGCGTGTACACGATGCTGCAACCAGTCCTGGATGACGATTCGCAGTTTGATACAATATTGATGTGTACTATACAATATTAATATGTATTATATAATTTTGATATGTATTATATATATTTGTTATGTATTTTTACAAATCAATTGGTTGTGAATGAAAATTGTAATTTTTTATATATCTTGTATATTTGATGTGCATTGCACTTTTTGGATGTGCATTATACATTCTAGATGTGTTTTAAACATATTTGGTTTGTATATTCTCATCAATTAAGCGTGAATGACTACCACATTTTTACAAAGAACTATACAAATTTTATTATATAAAGAACCAAACAATAGTTAAGAACCACATGTTAATTGCTAATATGAATTGTATTCTACAAAGAACCATGCAGAATTTACAAATAACTGACAACTTTTTGAATTAACCACGGATTCTACAATTATAAAAGTAACCATCGATTCTACAAAATGTGTGAGGATACAAATATATACCCCACGTAATGTTGTCCAAAACAAAACTAGACATTATTTAAATATGATATTGCGAAAAATACCAAAAATAAAACTAGCTAAATTTAGTCTTTTGAAATATTAATTGACGTGCATAATTAATAAAAAAGATGATGACTAAAATGCCCTTCAGGTAAATAAATTGATGATGTCATAATGTTTGAATCTAATGGCTATGATCGTTGGCCTTCCTTAAGGATGGAAGGACCAAATCCTATTGGAAAGGCCCCTATATATAGGGTTAAATGGGGCTGACCGTCCCATTTTCCCCATTTTTTAATTTTTTTTGAAAATTTCTTTCGTGAATATTCATCGCTATATCTCTATATTATGCCATTCAAATTTCGTGCGAAACAACAACCTCTATCTAGACAGTCATTTTTTAATGGTCGCAGAATTATTTAAATTGACTCTGTCTGGATGGAGGCCGCAGAAGTCTCTATTTCGTACAAAATTTGGATGGCATAATATAGCGATATAATGATGAATATTCACAGAAGAAATTTAAAAAAAAAATAAAAAAATAGAAAATGGGGGGGGGGGGGGCAGCCCCATTTTACCCATATACATACATATATATATATGTATATATATATATATGTATATATAGGGGACCTTTCAAATGAGGTGGGGGATTTTCTGAAATTGTAAAGGCCACTGTGAATTTAGTAAAAAATCTGTAACAGTTTTGTAAAAGTATAAACTGCACATTGTAAAAAAATGAATTTTGTAAAATATAGCATCCAAATTTAAATTAATATTTTTATCCAATATAATAATATTTTTATAATTTTATTTTACTATACATGTTGTGTTAGTATTTATTGTTATATGTATGAAACAAGAAATGGTAAAATATATTGTAAAATGCCTAAATTGAGGGTGGCTCACCATATATATGGTGAGACCCCGCCTCATTTGAAGTTTCTCCTATATATATATAGGACTGATCACGTGAGAGACAAAAACTGTAAGAGCATGAGAGCAGTGAGTTTGGACCATTAGATTATGCTCATCGATCAACCATATATATATACATATATATATATACATATATATATATATACATATACATATATATATATATATATATATATATATATATATATAGGGTGCACTTGAATTGAGGTGGCACCTTTCCTTGATTATGGAAATGTGTCATCTTAAGCTGTTGGATGATGAGTGTACGAATGAGATTGAAACCATTAGGTGATTTTCGTGCCAACTAGCATTCCTAATATGGTGGTGGATTAAATTATTGCTAATTTGGTAAATTACACGTCATTGATAATTCTATATTTAGGTATATATCGAGTGATGTACGGAATTTTACAGAAATATCTAATGAAATAAATATTCACGTTTTGAAATAACCGTTACCACTTTACAAACGATTGAGATATTTTATAATACCATGTTATAAATTACAAACATATCACCACTAATATTCACAAAAAGCCCAAATCTGACAAAATTTTATGATTTTTGTGTAGATGTGCTTTCTAAAATATAGGGTGCTTTGATCATGTGCTAATAAATTGAGATACGTGTGGGAAAAAATTACTAAGATGATGGGAATTTTATTACAACTATATTTCCTAATATACAGAGATTTTTGTGTAGCCATGTTTTCTAAAATATAGCCTGCTTTGATCACGTGCTAATCAATTAATATACACGTGGTGAACATTCTTTTTGTAAACTGCATTCGATTTATTTTGAAAATAATAATTTAACATTATGTGGAAGCAATGTTTGTAAAATACAATATTTTTTTTGTAAATTTCAGTCTTTTTTTCTAAACTACATTCGATTTATTTTGAAATTTGTTGTAGTATGTTTTGAGAACATTTTGTTAGAGCAACTTTGTAAACCGTGATACTTTTTCATCATTTTTTTCTTTTTTGTAAAATTCATGTGGTTTTTGTAAAATATATTGCTTATTTGTAATGTATAAATTATTTTATGTCCATCCAACGTGTTTCTCATATCGTGGGATCATCGAAATTTGTCATCCATTGTAAGTTTATGTAGATTTTGTAAAATCGACGCTCTCATTGTAATAATTATATGATAATCTGTAATATAAAAAGTCAATCAGTAGTTTATCATTTATTCCAAAAAAAGATAAAATGTAATAATACATGCATAATTGTAAATCAATGAATCAAACTGTAAATTATACAATCAATTATGTAAATTAGTAGATCAAAATGTAAATTACAATCCACAGTCGATGGGATGTCACATCCCTTTAGTCATTAATCCGCAGTCGATGGGATTTCATCTAATTTGATTTTTGAAAAATACATCATCGTTTGAGCGAAAATATAACAAGATGCATGACTTTCTATAATAAAAAAGTTATTTATTGATACTGGCAACCTGTGACATATTCTATCTGTAAACAAATATTTACATTCTTAATCAAAAATTTCTTTCTATTATGTGACATTTTCATTCTCATTCTACAGATTTCAATCCGCAAACAAAACTCAAAAGAAAAAAAATGAAAAGTGTATTGAACTCAAAAGAATGATGGAATCCAAACTTACAAAATATTGATTATTCCAGAAAATATGATTGAACTCAAAAGAACTAAAAATACGTTGAATATTCCAGAAAATATGACTGAATAAAGGCTCGCGTTTTGAAATATTTGTCATCACTTTACAAAAGATTGGTATATTTTACAATACTGTGTTATAAATTACAAAATCGTAATCACTAGTGTTCGAGGAAAAAACACTCAATCATAACCACTAGCGAATCTGGAACACTGATTCAAAAATAAAACAAATGAGAAACTTTGAAGATTGGATTGAGATGTAATCAAAACAGAAAGAAAAATTAAAATCCAAATAAAAAAACAAAAGCAATCTAAAATAGCCTGGAACTTGATTAATAGCTGAATACAAAAGAATAAGAGAAAAATACTAAGAATGTGCATCATCCTCCGTGTCCAACCACCTCATGCTGCTACATGCACCGTCATCGTCGTCGTCATGCACCGTCAACGTCATTGTCATACACCAGCATCAACTCCACGCACATGCACCGCCTCTACGTCGAGGGAAGATGAAGAACTAAAGGGAACGAACCCCCGTTGAATATTGTTAAATTCGAGTAATTAATGAGCAAAGAGATAATATATCAACTAAATAGAATATTCAATTTCATTCCTAAAAATAATGAGTTGGAAGTTATTTGGATGGTGGTTTTAATTTAATTTCGTGGTTTCATTTATGACCGTAGATCAAGATCCAACGGATTTTATGGAGTGTCGTACAATGATTGTGGTGCAGTGCCACCTTAATTCAAGTTTTTTCTATATATACAGGGAAAAGGAGTATGCTCCCTAGATGCAGCTAACTTACATGCTCTCACCCCTTTTTCCTATATTTTTTTATTTTTCTGAAATGAAACATGTTGGAATTTAGATCGCAATATGTTACCATGGTGTCATTAAAAATTCGAGTTAATTCGAGACTTCTATCCCCTCCACAAGACTGTCAAAATTTAACGGTCTCAAAATTGATGAATTTGACCGCCTTTAGATGGAGGGCATATGAGTCTTTGTGTCTGATGAAATTGGAATGACATGTTAGGGGAATATAGTGATGAATATACATATTTTAATTTTCTAAAAGAAATAAAAAAAATGGGAGAAAATGTAGGTGGGAGTAGCCAATTGGCTACACCCAGGGTGTAGCTTCATTTAACCATATATATATGATTATTCCTATGAGCCCAAAATTTATGAGAGCAATGAATCTGGATCAAAATCGCAGAATTTTTTAAAGCGACCATGTCTAGATGAAGGCCACATACGTGTTTGTTTCGTATGAAATTTTAATGACATAATACAGAGATTTAATAATGAATTTCCACGATTTTATTTTAACAAAAATAAAAAATATGTGAAAAATAGGGCGGGGGAGCTAAGCTAGCTCCCCCCAGGGGGCTGCCCCATTTTACCCTAAGTGTGTGTGTGTGTGGAAAAATGGGGTTTCCTTTAGTGGGGAGCTAACTTGATTCCTCTGCCTCATTTTCCTATTTTTTATTATTTTAAATACTTACATGGATTTTCATAACTATATCTCTATATTTTCATTGAAGTTTCGTGTGAAACAAATACTCGTAAGACCTCAATTTAGAAGGATCGATTTTAACTATTCTGCGACTGTTAAAAAATAACTGTCTAGATGTAGGCTATAGGAGTCTCTGTTTTACACGAAACTTGAATGACATAATATAAGGATATAGTAATGAGTTTTTACAGAACATCTTTCAAAAAAATAAAAAAAATGATAAAAATTAGATTGAAGGAACCAAGTTAGCTCTCTTTAGAGGACATCCTCATTTTCACACACACACATATATATGTAAAATCGATAAATAACTGTATGAAGTGCCTAGTTAATCATGTAATATGGAGTTGACTATGTAAATTAGAACCATTATCCCATGTTGGTGGTGGGAATCTAGCAGTTTCAAAAGTCGAGGTGGCATAGGGAATGGCACAGCGAGGAGGGAGAAATTAACGTGCGGATCCCCGAGGCAAACCTCTAGGTGAGGATTCATGAGGCGGCATCAAGCATGAATGAAAGCGGAGTTGGAGGATGGTGTTGGCCCCGATGATATGGATGTTGGGGCGAGCAGCAGATTGAGGCATTCCATGATCGGAAGGAGGCGATTCCTTGTTGCACGCCATCCTTCGTAGCAGCATGTTATGTCGATGGAACACTAATGATGGAGGAAGGGTCAACGAAAGCACGAAGGGAGGTGATGATCGATTTGGATTTTGAGCAGACAGAGAGATGTGAAAGAATTGTTGAGCAAATTTAGGATTATTACATTCTATATTTAGAAATGTTAAAATGCTCAAAATGAATTTTTCGTCACAAAGTAATAAATATTAACATGCCATTAACCATCAGATTAGATCAAAAGGATGAGACAAAGGCTTTTCGCCACTATGAAAAAATTGCACATGCAGAGGGAGTCAACTCGGCTATTCCCTCATTTAGTTTTTAATTTTAAGGTATCTTTTATTAACATGGTGGAGGAATTTAGTTTACCTGATGACAATATTTTCTTATTCAAATTTCATACAAAACAAACAATACTAACACATCCATCTAGAATGGGCCATTTCCAGCAAGTATAAGACCACATGCTTGACGGATGAGACATGAGTCTTGAACTGAGTTGAAATTTGAATGACATGTTATGAAATCCTCAAGTATTTTTTAAAAATTAAATAAAAAACAAGAGTGAAGGTAACCAAAGTTGACTCCCCATAAGGGTAGACACACATGCACGCGAATATTTGAATGAGGAGATTGCTCATCAGAAGAATGATGGGCACACAATCTAATCCATCAAATTTTCTTCCAATTAATTGTTTAACATTCATTTCTTTTTATTTTTCAACAGGAAATAATTGGTCCTAATTAATCATGAAATTGAATAATAACCATAGGGTAGAAGCCCATATGACAATCACCACCAAGGAGAAGGAGAATAAGGTCATGAAGGCGCCACCCTCCATCCCCATCGAGAAGAAGCCCACGGTCGGCAAGCATCTCATGAAGGACACATTCTTCAATGATAATAATAAGAAGAAATATAAGAGAGCTGGGACCCGCCAAGGCCAGGGGAATCATGAAGATCTTCATGAACAACATCTTCGAGAAGCTTGTGCAGGAGTCCTTCAGTCTAAGCACACCATCTACGAGGGAACTAGGGTCCTTACCAAGTTCACTGGTTCTTGATAACTCTGGTACGCATCACTAGAAAGATTTGATATTGGGTATGAACTTTAGTATTTATATTTAGATTTTTTCACTTTTTAAATGTATTTCTATAGTGTTTTCGCTTTATTTTCATGAAAAATCAAAGGCTGGAATCTAAGTTTTTTCATTAGGCATTGAAAAGTTTCAAGCTCCAACCTCTACCATGGAGTTGTAAAAAATAATCAGAGCTATAAAAAATAAATACATAATTTCTAAAATTAAACACAAAGTTGTAAAACTGTCTCAAGCTCCACCCCTCTAACACAGAATTGTAAAAAAAAGTTGAAAAAAAACATGAAGTTGTAAAAAATGAATATAATTATAAAAAAAATGATATTGTAAAATAAACACAAAGTTATGTAACATTGAGTTGTAATAAATAAACTTGTAGTTGTAAAAGGTAACAACATTATCGGAATAAATAAACATGAACTTGTGAAATGTATTTTAAAGAATCGCATAGGCTTTTATATTCAAGATCTTCTTAAACTGGTAAAGTTTATATCACTTACTTGCAGAAATATAAATGTTGGAACAGATGGAAATACCATATTTGTAAACCATGCAGTGATTTTCATGTAACACATGATGGTGAAGGATCAAAAATGAGCATTTGAGATCATGTGATTATTAGTTCACTAATGAGACATGTTCTAATCAAAGATGCCCTATACATACATACATACATACATACATACATACATACATACATACATACATACATACATACATACATACATACATACATACATACATACATACATACATACATACATACATACATACATACATACATATGGGACCTTTCAAATGAGGTGGAGGCTTTTCTAAAATTGTAAAAGCAACTGCGAGTTTAGTAAAAACTCTGTAACCGTTTTGTAAAAGTATAAACTGCACATTGTAAAAAAATGAATTTTGTAAAATATAGCATCTAAATTTAAATCAACGTTTCCATCCAGTATAATAATATTTTCTTAATTTTATTTCACTATACATGTTGTGTCGATATTTATTGTTATATGTATGAAATAAGAAATTGTAAAATATATTAGAAAGATGCCTAAATTGAGGGTGGCTCACCATATATATGGTGAGACCCCGTCTCATTTGAAGTTTCTACTATATATATATAAGACATAACAACATCTACAATAAATTGGTTGCATCTCTGTAAAAAATCCCACTTATGAACTCAATGCATCAATATTAACAAAAGTAATAAATTTAAATGCATCAATATCTGAACATTGTTATGCATGTTCAATCTCTTTTAGTGTTTAGGGCTTATCACAAATCAATGTTGAGCTATATAATTTTCTCGAGGGAGGAAATCCTTTCATGAGTCAAAGATATATGTTATGTCTTAAAGGCAAGATCGCGATCCCTACATCTTAATTAGGATACTCTTGTAAGCATGTAACTAAATCCTTGAATGAGGACCATTTGCCCACCTATATATAATATACCCAACCCTCAACTTGCTGATTAAGACGAATTAGTTAAGAATACACTCATGTGAGGAAGATCTAGTTAAGAATACACTCTTGTGAGGGAGATTGGAGATACATGTGCCTATGCTGTTTTTCCCACTCTGTAGAGCTTTTCCATGTGAATATGTTCCTAATATTGTGTATGCTTTCTTCGAAAGTTGTACATGGTATCAGAACCACCGGTGATGGATTCATGGTCGCGTTGCCATTGTTGTTCCTATTGATGGTGCCTGGTGTAGGTATTGACTCAGTCTAGAGTTCCTCCTCATTAGCATGCTCGTGTCGCTAGCATCTCCTAGTGCTCAACCTGGAGTTGGCCGGACTAGGTTGTTCCTAGAGTTCCTCAAAGCCACCAGCCCCTTCCATGGCTCCAATGCACCTCCTAGGATTCCACACCTGATGTTGGTGCCTCCAAGCTCCCTCGGAGCGGGTTGGCGTGCCTCCTAAGTCACATACCTCCCTTGTCCTTCACCTAGAGAGGATTGTGGACTTGCTCCAACCATATAATTTTCTGAAAAATGGACTCATGTTGTGACCCCTTTTTTATTTTTTAATACGTGTGCTCATGATGTGAGATTGGAATTTGGTTTTTGTTGGGAGGAAGGACCCTTTTACTCTTTGCTCGTGCTTAAGCCATTGTTATGCTTTACCTATTCTTGTTTTGGTGCTAAATTCATTGTTCTCTTATGGCCTTTGAGGATAAAGATGCAATAGATTGTTTAACGATTAGGATGTACAAAATGTCAGCTCAAGTTACCACAGTAAAATTGACAAAGCCAACCTTTTTTAATGGTCTGTCATGATGGAAGTTGCCCTTGATTCAAGAGTGCACAGTGGTATGTAGATGGAAGAAAGAAAACACCATCCATGATTGATAAATTGTATGGACAATGATATCTATGAGATAGTTAGCGTAGGAGTTGGATTATCAATGCCGTTTGTCTCCATATTCGGCCTCTTTTGCTTCATAAGAAAATACTATAGAGTAGTGCCTCATGTTGGAGAGCATGTATGTACAAAAGAGGCAAGATATTTGAATGTTTCAATTGAGCGTAAAAGTGTACACCATTAGACAAAGTATCTTTTGCTGCTTGTATTATACATTAATGCGAAATGGTAAGATATTTGTTATTATTATGAGATGTGGATGAGCGGTATTAATCTAATGAAATATTGGAACAAAATTTGGCAGCAAAGCCTCTCCATTTTTCTTGGTGGCCTCAAGTGTGAGTTTGGGGCCACGAGGAGTCAACTTCATAGAGCAGGAATATGATGAGGAGGTGTATTATGTTATTCAGTATGACGAACATCATCGTATGGCCGCAAAAAATGAACATGTCCCTCTTGTGTATAGGTCTGCTTTGCCAAGCTAGACATCAAAGTGGTTACTGGAAGGATAGGACGAAAAAATTTCGGTCACTAGATTGACTATTTTTGGAATCTTCATTCTGAAAAAACTGAATAAGGGGGGAATTGGTTCTGATGATTGCCAATATTAAGAAAAGTAGTTGTACTCATATTAAAAGGAAAAAAAATTGATCGATAATCTAATCGGAGATATGCATATGTAAGGAAGATATCTATCTCTGATAAAACTTTAAGTGACGTTGAAATTGTGAACATAACCCATGTAACAATTTATTTCACAATGATTGGATTATTAACAGCGGTGCTTCTGATTATATGACAAGTAATCTAAAAATATTTTATGATTGTAAGCTGAATCTAGAAGAGAACATGCAATTCTAGAAGATGAATCTCCTGTGAGTTTGCAATAAAGTGGAGCATGATTGTTACTTTATAAAGTTTGTGAAGAATAACGACAAAGTTCATGATGCTATCAAAATTTTTATAAACATGATTGATTCTTAAAATGCCAAAAAAGTAAAAAAAAATCTCTAGAACAAAGACAAGTATCATTCGCAAGAGCTTATGTAGTTGTACACCACAAGCAAAATGAGGTAGCTGAAAGAAAAATTGCTACTCCTTCAATGTGAATGTAGCACTCTTATATCAGACAAAAGTACCAAAATTTTGAGGAGAAGATATTCTAACAATTTCTTATCTCATCAATAGAAGTCATTGAATTGTGATTAGCAAAATTTACCCATCCCTTATTTTACATCTTGGTCAGTTACCTTTAAATCCCAGCCCACGTGCATGTGTTTGCTTTACTTCATTACTTTAGATCTGGATTGCAAAATTAGATCCATGAGATACAAAGTGCATCCTTCTAGGTTATTCAATCACTCAGAATGGGTACAAATGTTATATCTTATAATGTTTTGTCTACTTGTAAGCAAGGATGTCATATTCTTTGGCAATGAATCCTACTATCCCAATTTTCCTTAGGAGGAGTTCTTTAGTAAGAATGTCGAGGAAAATGAGTAAGAAACTTGATTCCTTGATGAGAGAGAAGAGATGGTCCATGTAGGTGAAGAGAGTAAGCAAACTAGGGACAATGATAATAACGATAGAAAAAAGGTTAATTGAACGAATGCATGTAAGATGAGATAAATCGATAAAATTGTTGAAATTGAAAATGAGATCACATCAAACCATAATCCAAATATCTTCTCGAATAATTTACGTCGTCAAGTTTACTATGTAATTCTCTATTCCATGATATCGATGTTGATGCTACTAGGGTTTGTATAGTGAGAATGTTGTTGGATGATAAATATTCTACTCTCTATCATGTAGACAACTTTGTTTCTTACTCAAGGGTGAGTCCAAGCTATAAATATTTATTACTTCACCAGATTCTTGTTACATCTCCAGAAAAATCGATGCTTTGTTAAAAAATGATGCTTAAAATATTGTTCTACTTTAACGGTGCTCATTTGGTTGCCAAAATAGGTAGATATAATCGAGTATACAACTAATGGAAAATTGATAGATTCAATGCTCGATTGGTGGGCGAAGGATATAGTCAAAATATGGTATTGATTATCACAAGACCTTTGCTTCTTTGGCAAAGATGAACACCATTATAGCTATCATTTGCTTAGTTATCTAGTTTTCCTAGAAATATACCAATTAGATGTGAAAGCAGCCTTCCTAAATGGTGATCTTAATGAGGACATGTATACGAAGATGACCCCATGTATATAAATAGGAACATGTATTGCATGTCATAAGTAATCTCCTTGAGCTTGGTTTGAGCGGCTTCAAGTTGTCATGCTAAAAAATGGTTGCACTTGGATGAATGGGGAGGACACTCTATTCATTAAGATGAATGGAACAAAAAGATGTGTTCTTTAAGTCTATGTTGATGACATGATTCTCACATGCGATGATGCTGAAAAGTTAAATAGAATAAAGAGGATTCTTGCAACTAAATTTGAACATGAAGATTTAAGGAAGTTGAAGTACTTCCTCGGTATTGAGGTGGCTAGTTCCCTAGAGAATGTGTTCCTAACTCAATGTAAATATACTCTTGAATTGTTAAAATACTACGACATGATGGGATTCAAATTAATCACTACCCCTATCGATGCAAGTCACCAACTGGGTAAAGAGGATGACAAACTTCTTGATGATGTATGGAAAGGAATATATCAAAAGGTTAGTTGGAAATAAATCTGTCTTACTCCCATTAGACTTGATAACACATATGATGCGGATGTTGTTAGTCAATTTATTCATGCTCCTCCACCTAACATTTTAATGATGTTAACTTAATATTACTCCCATTTTAATGATGCTAACTTAATATGAAAACAATACTTGAAAAGGTTCTCATATTCAAGAAAAATCAGAATATGACTATTTTAGGTTATATTGATGTAGATTGGACGGGTTCAATAAATGACAGAAGATATGTCCAGATTATGTTGTTTATCTTTGTGAACTTGGTTATTTGGGAAAGTAAGAAGTAAAATGTTCTCTCTAGATCCAATGTTGAAACTAAATGTTGTGCCCTTGCAAATATAATCACTGACATCTTGTGGTTAAAATTTTGTTGAAAGAGTTGAATACTAAAATTAATGTGCTTTTGAAGATGTTTTGTGATAACAAAGCAACCATAAATATGATTGACCATCTTCTTATGCATGATAGGACAAAGCATGTGGAAGTTGTAAGTATGTTATTTGTGAGAAGGTTAATACAGAAGAGGTGTGTCTTCTTTATATGCAGTTTTATGACCAAGAGGGACTTTCCTACTCACCCAAGGCATCGAGCGCCCACCTCTTTGAGATCCACCAACATGCACATAATTCATACAAATAGAGCCAAACCATGGTTTATTCAAACCAATGTCTTAAGGACTTTTTTTTTTGGAAATGAGGGTTCGAGTGTGTCCGTCAGTGTAGGCAAGGTTGATGGTGATCCATTTGATGTCTAGCAAGATTTCACCGGCTCTCATGGTACTTACAACGTTCTCTTGGATTCTTTGTTAAAAAATGTTGTAAAGAACACTTCCTCAAATGAAGCATCCGGTGAAAAGAATTCAACTAGCACACTACAAGATATAAAATTCAATGATTTCCTTCAGTCTGCAAGAGTGTCATCTGTTCTAGATAACTCGTTCACCCATCATCGTAAACTTTTTCATTATGGAAAAGAATCCCTAGAAAGCACCTAATCATGTTTTGTCTATTCATACAATTTCAACTCATTCGATGCAAAAACAAGCCCTCATTCCAATGTCATTCTGATGGGCAATAAAAGCAGATATAGGGCCTTTAATGCAGTGCCTTAGCAGGACTCTTCTTTTGAATTCAGTGTCTAAGCATTCTTGTCACAGATTCCCGACCTCTCCTTCATGCTGGAGAGCAACCTCTGCATACTAAAAACCGCTTCCAGGTGAGCAATATCATACCCTTCAAAAGTCATGCTGGAAAGCCTCTCGAGTTCTATCTTCATGCAGCAGAAAAGAGCATTTTCTAAAGAAGATCAAGGCGAAGATGTGATAACTTCTTGATCTCTACGTGCTTTGTCAAAAACACATGTTTGATGGCTTGTTAACGCTCTGTGTTCCTCTGTTGCAATGCCACGAGCTGGCGTTTTGATGGTGGCACCATGTTAGAAAATAGGGTTGGTGGTGGAGAGGGGTTTGAGATTGGGCGTAGGTGGCAAGGAGGGGTTAGGCGGAGGTGGTTGGCGACAGAGAGTAGGGTCGTGATTGGGCAGATGTAGCAAAGAGGGGCTAGGCGGAAGTGGTTGGCGGTAGAGAATGGGGGTAGGGGGCGAGACTGGGTGGAGGAGGGGGTTTGAGGGCGAGGCTCGACGAAGGTGGCTGGTGAACAACGATGGTGATAGTTAATGCAGTGGCTATTGAGGTTGTAGGTGGGGGTAGAAAAGAAGAAGAAGAAGAAGAAAGAAAGATAGATAGAGGAAGAAGAACAAGATAATCATACATTTATAAACTAGGTTTTTTTCTAATTATCCTTGCGGAGGTGTATGGATGACAACCCAAGGAGCACAAGCGATAGTAGTGCAGAAAGGTAGGAGCACAATTGATATTGCAAAAAAAGGAGGTGCATAACTATTATTACAAAATCTAAGAGGGAAACATGTGTAAAATGCCCTTATTACTAAATCTCATTTACCTATTTTAAGCATTAAGAAGCTTCTAAAAGACATTCAAGTTGCCATTAATCATCTCTTCTAGATACATACTCTACCTTGTGTAAAAGGATCGCTACTATGGTAGTAGTATATGTGAATTCTATTAATGTCAAATGGTCTTTTCAAGATCCCTTTTTACTCAAACACGCATGCTTAAAGAAGATCCTCCAGGTTTTGTATTCTTAACTCAAACTGACCATCACTTTTTACTCAGACACACATGCACACAGCACACTCATACTCACTATCAATATCCATATAAACCTATATCTATTTGAGTATCTATATTCAATAATTTTTTTTGAATAGATATACCTTTTTGCATGCATTCGTTTAATTTTGAATAGAAGATCATATCCTTAAAAACTAGTAGATGCGATTAAGAAATGTGAATTATCCATACTTGTTTGCATCCGTGAACCCATTGATTTATTTGGAAATATGCTCCCTTCTATAGGAGAGATGAAAGAAAAGTGCTTTTCGTGCTTGGTTGAAAAGCAATTTAGAACAAATAATCTTGAAGCTGTTTTTCAGTACTAGTAATGATGAAAAACAAAAGAAGGATAATTACGTTACATATTCAGATATTATTCCAAATCCTCTATCAACATGAAAATCAGTATTCTTTTGCAATACAATCATGGTTCATCAATAAGCACAGATCAAATAGACAGAAGTACAATTTGTGGTTACATGTCACCGAGAAAGAAAGTTATATGAACATGGGTAGAACACAACACTGATTATGGAGGAGCATGGGTACTGGACCTCGGAGTTGACGCCCATGGAGCTTGTCTGATTTATTCTATCTGCACAAAATTGCAACTACTATTTCTGCCCCCATGCAGATGTGTGAGCTCTATCTGTGTCTTATACAAGAGCTTTTTTTTGTGTGGAATACCACTTGCTTACAAGAGCACCAATAAAAATATACAATCAAATATTTTTAAAACAATGTCTATTATGCCCAAAAAAATGCACCTCAACAGTGAGCAGCACATCTAATCTGAGACATCGACATCTTAACTTTGGATCACAAGGAATAGCTCTAGCATAGATAGGTACATTAACTTCATTATGGATATCCACGGCATCTTTGATGTCCCACAAAGAAACAAAGATAAAAGCATCCAGGGCTTTTTGGAGCTTTTTCCACAAGTGGTGATATCAATAACAAAACAGACCAATACATATCAATAAACTCTAGAAAAGAATAAATTTTCCCCATTGCAACTCAGGTGAGACTTACCTTTTATGCAAATGATGGTTCAATTGCTTTTCTAAATGTCTTTACCATTTCTACTAGCTGTTACTGATTGATTCTTATGAAATGAAGGATACAAGAGAAACCATCACGGACCACCTGCTAATCTTACAGCAGGCTCGCGCCACCTTCAGGTGAAGCCTGCCCATTGATCTCGTTTGGTTGCTAGATGAAGGGCCGCCTAGTTCTCATCTTAGAAGGACGACAACAGCGATCATGCATTAGAAGGAAAGATTTTGCATTACTTACAGCCTCGGTAATAACCATGATTGCTAACAAACTCCAACGTGATTAGTAGTTGGTCATGGTTGATGATCTTTTGGAGAAGCATCATTCTGATGCCTTCGATTTTCAGCTAATGTTTGTAAACATGACAGAAAATGTTAATCTGTGGTGTAAAAAAAACAGGCATTGTCTAGAAGTTTCGGAAATGTGATCGAGTTTCTCACTTCTTTTTTCTTCCATCCAAAACTACTAAAGAAAAGCATCAACGATGACTGCGGCAAAGGCTTAAGTTCTGGACAATTAGGAGCTAGCAATTCTGGCTTCTGAAATGTCTGCATGAATGCAACCAGATCTGCGTGGGCACCCCTCGATAGACCGGAGTTGGTTGTATTCTTTCCATTGTACAAAACATCATTCACGATCAGGAAAGAAGTCTTCTAATGTCACTCTTCAACCCACTGGTGGACGTGCAGGTCAAATGAACTTATCTCCAAGACTAGATGATCAAACTGGTTGAAATAGAACACGTGAGCACACAGAGTACTCCAAACTTGCAAGGTGAAATTGAGACGTGGAGGCCCAGATATAAAATGAAACTACGGACGGTTGATGGGACTTGAGCTGATTTTTCCCCCTTTTTTCCACATTTCACGGTTTCAATAAGAAAGCATAAATTAACTGTACAATGCGACGACTAAGCTAGGAACTTGTATACCTGCTTCTATATCTGCAAATTGATGCAAAAAATGCTACCATTTGGTGGTAATACACACGAGGGAATCTCAGCCAAAGATTGGACAAAACGTAGAAGACTTTTAATTATGCGAACCATCTTTCCAAGAACAATGTGAATCCACCTTGATAACTCGTGTGTTGTAAGATCCACAGAAACCACACTTGTGATATAGCCAATGAAAGCGAGCAGTCCCCTTCTTGTTGCAGTCATTGCAGAGTATATCCTGCATCAAAGACTTGCAAATTTATGCCGGAGCTCTAATTCACAAGTAAAACGGGAATTCCCCAAATTATTTTGCAAAATGAACTTATTCAATTAGGCTTAGATGGCAGTTATCCTTTATTTTGTTAGAGGCAGAAAACTTGAGACTTACAGTTTTATTTTAACAAATTGATGTGTGATTTCAGTGCAAGGTTGTGTGCTGGAAGGTATGGTTATAATGTAAATACACCCTGGCACATTCAATCAATTTAATTCTTTTTCAACCAACGTATCCATCCCCATCTGAGGAGAGAAAGTAGATGCAGTTTTTCCATTAGATTGATATCTATAGTTCTATACCTTTTCTTGAATAAAAATGCTCCATGGCTGGTTATCCACTTATAAGACATCCATTCCTATTATATTAAACATTTAGCGAGGAGATCCAAGTCCCAACAAAGTTAATGACCGAAATCAGATAGAGTTGGACGTTTTCCCCCATAATAAAAACTGCATAATTTTGTTCCCTCCAAAAAACCATCAACTACTAAATAAGCTAGATATTCTCCAATATTTCCAACGGCTTCTAAATTGAGGCCTGCTTAAGGAAAGATAGTGTCCACTAATCCGAAATTTCTACCCCCAAACTTCCATTATGATCCATCATCCAACTAATCAAATCTTTCAGCCCTGGTTAAGGATTAGTTGCACACATGTACCCAAAACACAATGAATACCAATCTCATGCAACACGTGCTTTTTAAGGGTATTTTTATCACATATCATATTTACTCTATTGTATGGATAAACATCCATCCTAGCACTTAAATTTCTTTTCACATCCTCTTATACTCGAAATTCAATTAGGAAAGTTGCTAAAGAGTACAAGGTTAACAGGGGAATACAAGATAATTGATCGAGTTCATATCTTTTGATCATATTACTGTTGAGAGTTTTGCTTGTAATATATTTATTTTATTACGTTACTCCTATAAAAGAGAACCATGGGTCATTAGTTAATACAAGGGATGTTTACACTTATAGTCCTCTATGCTTTTATAATTACACATTGAACCGTCTGTAATTTAAGATTTCACGTAGAATTTTAGATAGTTGTTAACAGGTACATTAAATGCCATGTGTTAATTAACTTCTATTATTCTTGTCTGTTATCTTCTTTTAAGCAATCTTGTTTGTTATCTTAGACGGTTAATGTTACTGGCAGATTTACCCTAATTGTGACTCATATTCCTCATTGCTACTCTGCCCACACCTCCACCTTTCTCCGCCTCGCGGAGTCCTTTTTCCCATCGGAATTTTCGACAGGAAGAGGACAAGGAGGCTTCTTTTGGGTGGGGGTGGAGCGTTCCAAGCAAGCGGCGCTAGGGCTTCGACCGCAGATGCGAGGATCTCGGCGGAAGCTCTCGGTTCAGCAGGTGGACCCAGGGGATCGGCAGCGGAGCTCCATCCAGTTTAGTTCCGCTCGAGTGGAGTGCTCCTTCAGGCGAGTCCGAGGCTTCGGGGGGCGGTTCATGAACCCCGCTCGGGTGTGGCCCTGGCGGGCGGCGCTAGGGTTTCTGCTGGAGGTTCAAGGACTACGACGGGGGTCCTGCTCTCGGGAGGTGTGCTTCTAGGTTTCGGCGGAGGGTCCAACGCATGTCGGTGGCATGTCTCCAGCAGGCAAGGGGTGTGAAGATCTGACAGGGGGTTCCGCGGAGCTTCCCCCAACGGCCCTAGCTTGGACCTTGGCAGCGGGTCTCTCTGCGGCAGGGGTCCGGTTAGCGGTGGGTGGGGCTGGAGCGACATCCCTGTCTCTTGGCGGCTCTGCGGAGGGAGGTTCCGGTGGCCCCACTCTTGCGGCTTGCGGTGATCAGGGTCCGGCTGGGTTCGGGCATCCTCCCTAGATCGGGGGGGGGGGGGGGGGGGGGTTATGGGCTGGGCAATGGTGGGTTTTTCTTCGGTGGGAGGACCGACAGGGGGAGTTTTGCATGCGATTTGGCGGAGGTGGGGAGCCACGGGAGGTAGGCTGATGTGCTCGGTGGGAGGGTTGCGGAGGAGGGAAGGATGTTGGAGGTGGGTCCGGGGGGCTGGCGGGTGGTCTCGCGGAGGAGGAAGGTGGCAGTTTCCCCGCGGCATGCTGACGCAGAGGCCCGTTCGCAGAGGTGGTTCCCGTCTGGGCCGCGGCGTGAGCCCCTTTTTGTCTTGCGGGAGGTCTCCAGGAGGTGTTTCAAGTGTGGGATTCGTGGGTGGCGCTGCGGGTGTGGGAGGAGTGCTGGATTCGCTGGAAGGCATCCTTGTGGGGGACTACTTTGATTCGGTAAAGTGCTTGCAGCTAGCTATGGAGGATATTGGGAAGCGAGTGGGCTCGACTTTTGGTGGGGACATGGTTCTGCTCCCCGGGGGAGCTGTTTGTGCTAGCGGGCTGACTGCTAGGGAGGTGACCTTTCTGCTGAGGAGGGTGCCATGCAGTTTGATGGTTTAGAGGCGCCCGGCCCTTCGAGACAACACCTCGTACGGGTGGTTCTAAAAGATTTTGAGGTTGAAGGGGTTGCCCTTACGGGCGCGGAGCCTGCAATTGGTGGAGGCGTTGCTGGGAGGTTTCGGGTTGATGATTTTCATCTTGTGTTCGGGCCTCTCCAAGGGAGACGACGCGCATGTAAAGGTGGAGTTCGTGGCGAGGACATCGGTTGTGCCTTCGAAGCTGCCGATGAAGATTGGACATGCATCCTTCCAGGTGGAGGTGGAGTGCGTGCATGGGGCTCTCGTTGTGGGGGCGGTTGAGCCAAGTAGTGACGCAAGGGAGTGTATGCTGATGGGGGGACATGAGAGGGACCCCAAGCTTGACCATTGTGAGCGGGGTCCTGCTTCTGAGGAGCCTTGCGTGTTAGGGGCGGGGGGGGGCTCGCGGTCTTTACCACAGAGAGAGCTTGTCGTCCGGCTCCCGCCTTGGAGTTTCTATTGCTCTAGAGCAGTCTCCACGGCTTGGCTCTGGAGTTTTGGTGCTCCCTCAGACACTTGGGGGGTGCTCAGACCCTGGTTCTGTGGCCCATTTGGGTGGGGGCAAGATCGGCTCCGAGAGGGAGGCGGTGGAGGACCAAATGGTGGGGTTAGGCCATGAGGCCGGTCTCGGCTCCATGGAGGTAGAGTCCATGTTGGCTTTTGTGGTTGGGGACTCTGCAAGGTCCAAGAGGGACCTCTCGTTACATCTGTTCCCGTCATGGAGATTCGGGAAAAGATACCTGTGGCTCTCCTCTGTCGAGAGTAGGAGGTGGAGGATGGTGGTTTTCAACGCTATGGGTCGGACTAATGGCCCTCGGGTTTCAGCCTCGGGAGAGGATGACCCGCTTATGCTTGAGAGGGTTCCGGCGGGTACAGAAGCAGGCACGCTGGACGTTGGGTCTTCAGTTGGGAGTAGCGGGGGGCGGGTGGGTTTGCTGGCGGGGGCAAGCCCTGTTGGACTGTTTGGGTATGGTGTCGCCCTCGAGAATTTCCCATGTTGATCTATGAGGATCCTCTCATGGAATGTCAGGGATGCGGGGAGGGCAGAGAAGAGAATGATGATCCAGGACTTGAGTACGGAGGTGCAGGCAGATGTGGTGCTACTACAAGAAACAAAGGTATCACTAGGTTTTGACAAAATTTGTGCCTTGGGGGGGGGGGGGGGGGTGGGGTGCTCGCCTGAGCGAGTGGAGAGCCCTAGATGCCTCAGGGGCTTTAGGATTTATGGCGGTGGGCTGGAGCAGGTTCAACTTTGACCTTGTGGAGGATGTGAGCAGGGGACGACTCTCTCTCTCTCTCTCTCTCGGCGATCTTGCAGTGGAAGGCTGACGGGTGTTGGTGACTAATGTGTATGAACCTCAGACTGGTCACGTGATGTCTGAGCTAATTGGTGACATGAGTCTGCTCTGGGAGAGGTACCCAGATGAAATCTAGATTCTTGGGGGACTTCAACGTGACGTTGCACCCACAGGATAGGCCTCATCTGTGCGGTGGTGCAGATGCGGGTTCAACGGAACTGATGCAGTTCATTATTGAGGAGAGCTTGCAGATTTTTGATGATGAGGGATGCTGTTACACTTGGAGAAATGCTAGGTCGAGATCGAGGATTGATCGTTTCCTGGTATCCCAGGAGGAGAGGGGTTTGTTCCTGCTGGCGGACGCATGGGCTCTGCGTCAAGCTCATTCCGATCACACCCAAATCCTGTGGTCTTCCGGGGAGGATATGAGACCGAGGTATTTTTCAAATTTGAGCATTCTTGGTTTCTAGAGGAGGGCATCCGCGACATGGTGGTGGAGTTTTGACAGAACACGGAGCTGGAGGGGTCGACTTCGACGGTTCTGGCTCAAAAGCTCATTTCGCTACGGAAGCGTCTGATTGAGTTCAGGAGGTGCCCTCATGAGCAGAGGCAGAATGCGAGGGTGGCGGCGCATGAGGTCATCTCTCGCCTCGATGTGGTGGAAGACACGAGGGAGCTGATGGCTAGTGAGGTGGAGGAGAGGTGTGCTTGTTTAAACCAAGCGTGGTTGGAAGATAAAAAGAAGGTTGAGTGGAGTCAGAGGTCGAGGCAGAAGTGGTTGAGGGAGGGGGATAACAATACACATTTTTCCCATTCCATGACTAGTGGGAGAAGGCGTAGGAATTTCATTACGAGCATTGAGGTGGGAGGAGCTACTAAATGGTCTTTGAAGCCTGGCTGGACAGTGCCCTTTTGTTTTTGCCTTATTTCATTTTTATAAAATTCTATAAAAATTAGAAAATTATCAAAAATTCACCAAAAGCAGTAAAAAATATAAAAAACCTAAAAACAATTTTGTTTGAATTTTTGGATCTTTTTAGAGTAGTTAAATAAATTGTTGTTTGTGTTTATATTTGCCTTTTTATAGTTTTCTTTATAATTAAAAATTCCCAAAAAATATAAAAATATTAAAAATCCACCAAAAATCATTTGTTTTTATTTTTCTTTATTTGTGTCTACTTCGTAGGCCGTAAGGCCATCACGTGCTTCTTGAGTTCGACCCTGGGAGCTATACCAGGCCAATCCCATAGCTAGGACTGCTAGTTGGCTTTCTCATGTTTTCTCTTTATTTGGTGGTCCGAATAATTTTTTTTGTTGAGCTCTGAGTCCCTAGTGACTGAGGTCACAACGACCTTATTGATTCATACTTACCTTAGTTCCTCGGGCGGCTCATCAGAATGGTGCCGTTGCCGGGGAGCATGGCTTAGTAGTCGTTTTCTTTTTCTTTTTATTTTGTTTTCTTTCTCGCAGCTTTCCGCAGCTCTTTCTGAGTTCGCGGCTTTTCGCGGCTTTTTATTTTTTTTCTTAATTTTCATTTCATTTTATTTCTTTTCTTTTTTTGCTTGTTTTGCGTGTCTATTTTATTTCCATTTCTGCATATATATATACTCTGTTTTCTTTTCTTAGCTTTATCTGTTTTATTGAGGCTTGACACACTTTGTTGTTTTCTTGCGAGGGCCTGAGGGACCGAGGCGGCGACTTTCAAGGAGCCGACGCAACCGCGGCTTTCGGAGGCGGCTCCCTTCTACACGGAGCCGCAGGAGAGAGTGAGGAGGCAGTCGAGTGCGGCTTTTAGATTAGTTTAGTTAGATTTTATTTTCAGAACTATTTGGATAATTGTAATAATACAGGGACAGCAGGACACTTGGACGCTTTTGAGACTCTCGGGGTCTGTTTCGCCGAGCACCGGTGTGCTCGGGGGACCCCTAGGCTTTTTCGGTTTTTATGCGGTTTTCTTCGCGGCTTTTATTTCTTTTCTACCTATTCGGTTTCTCGCGGATTTTCGAACCCCTAGCCTTAGGATTTTCTGCTTGACTGTGACGTAATAATTAGGATCCAAATACCCTAATAAAGTTGGTTGTGCCTATAGTTCGGTAATTAGACCAATAATAAAAAGATTAATAAAATAGTCGATTCACTACCTTCGAGCCTACGTGCCGCAACCCAATCTGCCAAGCGCTGCTCCTGAACCCGATTTGTCGGGAGGAGGAGGGGTGGACCGAAACCGGACTCTTGGATTGGAGGCTGGTGGTCGACTAGCCGTTCTTTCGAGTAGAATTGCTGTTTAGGGACTCGATTTTCTGCTTGCACCATTTAGGTAGTTTTATTTCAGTCTTTAAATTCTGCGCGGATCATTTTGCATGTAGACTGCTGGAGTCAGGTACTGATGAATCTGTGATTCATGCCTCTAAAAGTTGAAAATAGAGCTTTGTTCCCGAGTAAATAGCAGCATATTTCCCCTTATCTTGCATAATTAACATTCATGCATGCAAGCATAACATCTGCATTTTAGCATTCATATTTGCATAAAATAAGAAGCCAAATTCACTTGTAAATATTCACCTGTATATTAGCTAAAATACCTTATTTATATATATTTTACACCAACTCTGAGTTCAATAAAACCAACTCTATAGTGTATATATTACTAACACTAATTAAAGAAAAATATCAAAAAAATACTAACTTATAAAATTGACCAATAAAACCCCAATCCAAGTTTGAGATCACGAACCTTCGAATGCACACATCTCTCTCATACAACCTCCGAATTAGGTCTACTCACTTTTAAAGTAATATACATTCAGAGACCTTCGAAACAAGACCAATTTCATTAAAATCGGAGCTCGTATGTGAAACTTGGGTTTTGGGCCCCTTTTGTATATTGTACAAATTGACCGTTTTACCCCTATATTTTACCATTTCATTTTCCTAATCATTAAAAATCTAAAAAAATAGATTAAGTTGTAAATATTCTGTTTATATTTTCTCTGTTTCTATTTTGATTTTTCTCTCTATTAAAAAAAATTACAAAAGGAAAAATGCGGTATTTTATATCTATAAGGTACCACCCAAAAATACACTTTGTACAAATGATTTCCTTTAATTTTCGGCCCTTCATGAAAGTTGTAGATCTCGTCGAGACGAGCAACTTTCGTGTTGGCCACTTTTTGATTTAATCTCTTTTATTATTTCTTTTTTATTTTTGTTTACATTTAATTTTTGATTTTTCTAGGAGCGACATGTGGCTGCTCCTGGAGCCGCCACATGTCACCCCACATTTTCTTTATTTTCGAATTTATTTTATCATTTTTGGATTTATTATTATTATTATTTTATTATTATTATTTTAATTATTTTTAATAGCCTACTATATTATTTTATTAGTTTATTTCTTTTAATCCCCTTTTACCTCTTCTCCTTTCTTTTCCCCCACTCCAAGCCACATCTTCTCCACTTCCTCCACCATTTTCTCCACTCTCTCCATCTCTTCTCTAACTCCATCCATCCTCTTTATAATCTCCTACACTCCTCCATTCACATTCATCCGCCATTCTAGAGAAGTATAGGCCCAGCTCGCTCCTCCCCCTTGGTGACAGCTCCGGGTGTGGAGCTTGAGTCGACGACGACCTTTGCGCTTCAGGCGAGATCCAAGGGATCTTCCCTTGCCGCAGCTCCTTCTCGAGTTGCTCGAGCTCTGCATCGCCGCTGCATCGAGCGAAGACAGGAGCTCATCATCGAGCTCCTTCACAGGCATCCGTCCATCCCTCCAGGTAACATATTCTTCTTTTTCTTCATTACACCCCACACTCTCTCTCCTTGATTCATCACCTTCCTCCCACCGAATCACAAAATCGATAGCACATCAACGGATAAATCACACGTTGCAAACGCAACGGTGATTTTTATTTATTTTTCCGACGAACTTTCATCAATCGATTAATCCTTTATTTAAACCACTTAAACAAATGCATGAACAACAGTGACACCCCCTGTGTCTTCTTCCTCCTCCACCACGGCCGAGCCCTTCGCTCGAGCTCTTCTCCTTCATTGCAGGTACTCCTCCCGTCGCCTCGCCTTCTCTGCCGGACGACTTGCCGTGTGTCGGCCAAAGTTCCACCTCCAGCCATCCTCCCTCGCCGTCAACGACCACCGTGGGTTCCGCCCCTCTCAGCCGACCGTGAGCCCGTGCGCGCCTCGCCCCCTGCAGCGCCGTGGGCCTCCGACGCACCCCAGCCGCCGCCTCACGCGCGGCGCGCGTGCGCAGCTCCCAGCCCAGCGAGCCGCCGCCCTCGTGCCCCATATCGCTCGCCAGGCTGCTCTCCGCCCCGCCCACGAATGGTCGCGGCTGCCCCGTGCGCCACCTGCTCCAACATCAGCCGCGTCGCCGCCATCTCCTCGCCGCACCTCCCTGACAGTCACCACCGGCCACCTCTCCCTCGACGCCGCCGACCACTCCTCCTCCAAGCTCCATCGGCCACCTTCAAGACCTCCCCTGTTTCATCTACAAAACATAGGAGTTCTATCGCACAATAAAGAAAGGGAAATTTGCAAAGGGGACACTTGCACCCCTTTGCAAGTTCTTAAAAAATTTTCAAGTTTCCGACTATTGCATGTAAGTCCCTGTGCTTCATTTCAGCTCATATTTATTTTCTCTGTATTGCATTCACACCCTTGCATTTGCACGTTTATTTTGTTGTCATTCTGTCATCAATTTTTAATTCTGAAAGTTGCATTGTGTAGCATAACTCTTGTTCTACCATTTTAGCACTTATTTGTATTTTTCTGATTTGCAGAGTATTTATTGAAATTAATTTGGTGGAAAATTGCATCACCACCCGCTTCTTGGCTTTCGACTCTTGCTGACGACTTTGAAACCGAGTGGAAGGGCCTCAACGGATAAAAGTGACTGACGGGATAACTGACTGATCTTCCCCAACCAAGAGTGAACATGGGGAGGTTTGGCACCTCGATGTCGGCTCTTCGCCACTTTGAGAATCTTCCTGAAATTTGATGTTTATTTAGGTTATACACTTTCATGAAAACATGCCAAGCTTCGCTCGACGTCTCAGTGCCAAAGTAAGGAAAAGCGAAGAAGGCTCGACGACGAAATCTGAACCCTACTTTCCTAACCTTCGGAGAGAAAGTCTTCGTTCTGGTGATTGATCGACCTCAAATCTCTAAATCAGGACTGAGGATAGGAGAGTAGTAGGAAGCCTCCGGCAGGGATCATGGTCCTCCTCTTTTCTTGCAAGCCGGCCATCAAAGAAAGGATCAAAATCCAGCATTCTCACTCTTCTACTTATTACCTGGCGGGTCTCTTCTCTGTATAGCGTTGGCTTGGGGGTTGCTTCAACAACCCCGAATAGATTATAGGAAAAGTGGAAGGCCAGAGTTGGAAGCCACTAAGGGATAGGGGATGAGACGCAGGGGCAATTCGGGAAAGGAGAGTGCCACAATCCTTTCCTTGGTCCCGAGGGTCCAGCAATTCGATCATAATATCGGTTTTTAGCCCCTGAGATGTATAGTAGGAAAAGCTATATAATATGGAAATTGGCCAAGGTCTGCTGACAAACCAACCTTCTTACCCAAACCTATGGGGTGGACTATCAAGACACCTTCTCTCAAGTAGCAAGACACTCGACACTCCACATTCTTCTATCGGTTGCTGTTTTCAAGGACTGGCCTCTTTACAGCTTGATGTCTAAAAGATTTTCAAGGGATATAGATTCATTTCGACTTTCGCATTTGAAAGATGATCGACGGGCAGATCTTGCGAGATGGGAATGGAAACCAGAAGCACGACTGGGGTCCTCGTCGTCCGAGATCGAGACGAAAGAGGCGCTTCACTACTTCTCTCTCTTTTGACTTTTTTCCAGCCCGAACTAGCCTAGTTAGACTCAGTCTCATAAAAGGAAAGAGTGGCAGGGGAGGCTTTTTGAAAGGGCCAAACCAAAGAGGGCGGAAAGATTGTCTTTGAGTTTCGGAGTTCGTCGACCCCTCGAGCTTGGAGACTCTTCTTCAGCTTTAGTAGCTTATTGAGTAGCATTTATTTACCTATATATTAAGACTGACCTCATGCCTGCCTGTAGGTTTTTGGCGAAGTGGAAGGGTCTTAGTTGCTTTGGTCCGAAACCGTGAATTGAGATCTCATTCAAAGAGAAAGATAGCTAATATATGGACTTTCTCCGCTCTAACGAAGATTATGGTCCTCCAACTCATCCGAGCCGCAGGTCTTGTGTTGAACGATCGACTTTGGTGAATAATATAGCACGAGAATGGAAACCTTGGAAATCTCGTCGGACGGTCCCATCAACTTGGGGCTCTGGAAACGGATGGCTCCTCACATCAAGTGGAAAGGTCGGGGTGGGCAACATTGATTTCTGGCATGATCTGTGGGGCTTTCGGTATATAGATTGAGCCATTGCCAAGGATCCCACTCTTGTCGAAGGTGAAGGTGAAGTCCCGAAAAACTATTATATTCGCGAAAGCCGGGCAGCACTTCTGAATATCTTGCTGCATTTATTATAGAGCTTTGAATTGTTAGCAAAAAAGGGCTTGGTTGAAAGAGGGAGCTCCCGGCGTAGGCACAGAGCTAGGTAGGCTAATTCAGATGATCGTCGATTGGCTTAAGGGCAGCGAACCCAAGCAGGGAAAAGGAGAAGGCTAGACCATCTTCCTCCTGATGGAGAGGAAAGCGAAGAAGCTCGCAGTCTATAAAAGTGCCAAAGCCCAACTTAGTTATTGGAAAGCCGCGCATCAGAGATATATTATGCATGACTTGTGGAAAGATGCTTTGAGGGCCAAGAGAAAGAACTCTCTCTTCAGCAAGAATGAGGAGCCATAGCCTTCAGATCAAATAGCTTCACTGGATGAGGGCTCGACGAAAGAGCTCTGGAAACGGAGATTGCAGCCGCTTAGGGCAAGCAAGTCCTATCCCGGAGCGCTCCGCTGCCTTCCCGGCTTGACTATGTATGACTACAACAGCTCTAAGCCAGGGTCTTTGAGGTAGCGCTTTGTTAGAGCTGGGCATCTTGCTTGAAGCTCTGTTCCTCTTTGCACTGTCCTTTGCCCAGTCTGATGAGAGGAGGGATAGGAAGTGTCTCCTGCTTGATATCAAGGGGCAAAAGATCTTCGCGAATAGTCCACCCTCGATGAGAGGCCCATATTTCGGAGTGCGTTAGCCGAGAACAACAAATGCAAAGAAGTCGGAGAAAGCAAGAAGTCTAGGTCGACCTGGGAGAGGTAAGCAGGAGCTCTTACTCGACCAGCCCATTTGATCCAGCCCCCTCATGCCTTTCATTGAGGTCTGCTCATGACAATTGGCTCTGGATTTCAGTCTGCCATCGCTGCTCTAGAAGGCACACGCCTTCCCACTCTATCGACCCTACAGCTTCGCAGTTCCCAGTTCCGGTAGTCAGGCTCTCTACCGTAGTAGCTTAATTCTTTCATGTATTCTTACTGACTCTGCTTCGACCCAATGAGTCTACTGATCTTCAGTGCCGGTCATCATCAATTCCCAGATAGGTAGGCTAGGGGGAAAGTCTCTTCATCAACTAAGTCAAAACAATGAAAATGTTGAGGGAAATCCAGATGCCGCGGATCATCATAACATGCCAGCTCTCAGGCGCGGATGCCGGTGCCCCCTTAGCTTGAATTTGAGCTCAGCCTTTCTTGCGCTTTCCGGGAGTATGAAAAATTCCCCTGACTTTAGAGCTTGCCTGATCAGATAGAAAGGGCAAAGGTAGCCGTTGGGGAATGAGCAAGATGTCGGTTCCCGGTCCGCAATGCATCCGCAAGAGTGAGCGCTAGCATTGAGCAGGTCGATCTGATCCTGCTCTTCTGGCCTTTAGTATTATTAGGACAAGGGACCAGACAAGTCCAAGGATGAACCTCCTCTTCTGCCAGACTGAGACCCTAGCCTATTCCAGCTCTTCCCGCTCAATTGAGGTCTTGTCCCTCTCAACCATGATGACTTTCGAGGAGCAAATACATGGAAAGAATGAGTCCATGCCTCTGTCCCCTGTCTTCTGCATTCACTTTCCGCGTATGCCTCCGCTTTGACCCGACCTGCCCTCAGGCTGATATATAGTAGCGAGAGGTAGCAGTCTTTTTTTCAAGAAAGATAAGCAGAGAGGAGGTCAAATTCTCGCACCATTTGATTAAGTTCTTTTCTTATAATTAGTTCGTTATGGGCTACTGAATAACAAGAAAATCACGCTCTGTAGGATTTGAACCTACGACATACTTGGCTATGGAACGAAGGATCGTTCCCACGGCATACATATCCTGACTTATGGATATTGCTTTTCTTTAGCTTTTCCCACTAGCACCTCTGTGCCCTATTCTATTTCCTTTCCACAATCAGTCACCCGAGCCGGTCACCAAAGAGACCCTGTACGGCTGTAGCCCGCCTCTGAGATCAGAAATCTCAAAGAACCTCTCAGGAATATCATTGTCGGAAATTCAACCCCAACTCAATCTCCGCTCTCTCGACGCTAGGGTCGAACTACAAGACCTGGTCGAACCTGTGTACAATGTGCCTATCTCGTAGGCGGGGCCTCACTCACAGACAGGGAAGACTATCCCACCCAGACAGAATTCCCAACAGCATTCCATCCGCATCCCCGGGAAAGACTATCGCGAAAGGCCAGTCCCACCTGGGTTGCTTCATGAACTGACTGACTTTGCTTACTGCAAATGCAATATCTTGCCTAGTGACAGTGGCACTTAGATTTAGTATAATAGCCGGTCATATGTATAGAACGAACTTCGGGATTGGGCACAGTATAAAAGATCTTTTAGAAGCACATATTCCTTCGGGGGGTCGATTAGGACGTGGACATAAAGGTCTTTATGACACTTCGATTCATTTTCAATTAGGTCTTGCCCTAGCGGGTTCTGACACACTAAGTTTCATCACGACGAGAAATTACTGGTCTGCCTGTCTTCTTTCCGCAATCGCCTAAAGCAGACAGAAAGTGGAAGCGGCGGCTTACCATCTTAGCTGGTGAAGGTACGAGCCGGAGACTACTAGACCTTAAGCTTATATATAGGGGAGACCGTCAGGGGCATTAGGTGCTTTAAGGAAGGTCACTCTGGGAAACCCAAGGAAGCAAGAGAGCACGGAATAGCACAAAGATCAATCCAACGACCAACCATCCATAGGACTTCCTCTCTTCTGGATTCGCTTCCCTCCTTCCTCCCCTGACGTGACGCAGCTTTCGGGATTATACTGGCCACCATTACTGGTCGGTTCAAGCGAGCACGAGTAAGAGATAGGGTGTATACTGGCCCATCCTTTTATGGATGGTGAGGCCGGCTTCTACCTTATCTTTCTCTTTGGCAGGTCTGGTCCGAAGGATGAACACTGCCTCGGGCCGGGCGAGAGGCTGCTGATGTGGAGTGGTGCGAGGCCTAGACGAAGGAAGCGTGCGATGCAAGTCCGAGCAGGACGAGCATAATATTATGTAGTTTGAAGAATATTATAATAGCATGTTAAAGAACTTATATATAGAAACTCTTGGGAGAGCTCTCTGTTCCTGGTTCTCCTGTAGCTGGATCCAGATCCAAGTCGGTTCAGTGAGGGCGACCGCGAAAGTCACCGAATGGGGTTGGCCCCCTGTCGGACCCCCACCCGAAAAGCGAGCGGGTAGGCTTTTCCGCCCAGCGAGACTATTATCGTGATTTAGTCGCCAACTCGTACTATATATCCGGGCGTCGAAGTTCCCTCGATAAACCTCAAAAGACGAGCTGGTCGACAACCTACTATATATCTAGTGAGTAGCCCTCCTGGCAGGGAGAAGTTGATTCCCTGGGTGAAAAAAGTTCTGAGTGCTAGACTAGAGGGAGTTGAAGGTTGGGTCTCGACTGAGGTTAAGGCGGCAGTTCTTTTTCCAAGGGCTGATGATGTTTTTCATATACTTCAAGTTATTGCGATTGAAATGCTTTCCCAGTGGGATCACCACCTTTCAATTGTCTGTTCCCGCGTCAGCGCACAGTCAAATAGGCTCCGAACTAGGAACCTGAGTCAATCCACCAGGTATATCTAGGAAGAGTACAATTCAGCTTATCGCAAACAGAGACAAAGTTTTGACCTTTTTCTGCTGACTCGGTTCCCTCAACTAGATAATACAAGCCTGTGATATGCTGATAGAGCTCTCTCCGAAGCGACTTTCTACTAAAACTTCCTTGCTTGCTTTGAAACCTCGCTCGACAACGCGATAGATATATATAGTCAAAGGGCGATTCTACTACTATATATATCTATCTTATATCTATCTATAGTACGGAGGAAAGATTCGAGCGAAAGGAGAGGAGGATGCCGAGTCAATATTTTGCCCATTTTGATTGTTTAATTTATTGCACATTGTCTGCTTATCGAAAAATCTCCAAAAAATTGTAATTAGTAGATCTAAGTTTATGCTACAACATATCCAAAATTCACATCATTTGCACGTGTAGTTTGTCATAGAAAAATTATATAGTAAAAACCTTAATCGATTTTTAGTTAATCAACCGTGAAGTATTTTAAGGAAATTCAAATTGATTTGGATAGCTCTTAATCAGATCTATTTGTATTAATTTCATTTCTGAGAAATATCATCGTTTGGTAATTATTAAAATTGGTTTAGTCATTTTCACTAAAGTCTGTATATTTTATTATCCGTGCATCAGAAAATTCTAAAAAAATTAAGGTAGATTAAGTTCATCCCATTTCATAATCTGGCCAAGTTTCATAATTTTTAGAATCAATTTGATCATATTTCTGATTTAACTTGTACGTTGGCCTGATTTTGCATGTGTCCTGCATAGAAATTAAAAAAAGAACAAAAAAAAGACTTCTCAAAAATCCAACACTTGAAACTTGTTAAAATCCACCTAAGGAGACAGATGCCTCCCTGAGTTCGACCTTGGACTTCACCAAGTAAAAAAAAATCATCGCTTGAAATTGACTCAAATTTGATTTAAGTGGTTTTTGATTAGCCCCTCGTATCCGACTGCAACGAACGACAACTAATTAATCTGGACAATTAATTTGCTCGAATTAACATAGGGTGCGGGGGCGGCTATCAGCTTTTTCGACTTCTCCCCCCTGATTTTTGGACCTAATAACCAGGAAAACCGAACAATTCGTTAGGCGATTTGTTTGATTATTGAAAAATACCTAAAAAGAGAAATCATAAAATTGGGACTGGTTAACTCTATTGACCCTAAAAGACGCTCACCGAAAAATTTGTCTTGGGGAGAGCAACCCCCACCTTGTCTGGTTTGCTTGCGAGAGAGAGTGACCCGCACACTAGGTAGAGCCATATCCGATATTTTTCTCGACTGATTACCGGCTCTTTCTGTACGGGACAGTCAGTTGAGAAAATATCGGATTACCCAGCAGGTCACGCTAATCGCTCTGCTATCCTGACTGATCACCTAATAAAATTGACAAGATAATTGACCGAGCATTTACGGTCTTCAGCTCGCGTTACGTTGGTGAATCGGGGATTTGCTTGTGATCATAGTTGTTACCTGATCTCATCCGCCCAACTCGCCAGATCAAGATGATGAACAGAAGGTCTCTTAGGCAGCCTCTGGCTACACCGCTTCCCAGCACTTCTGCCCGCTCATCTAGGTTGGTTCGCGAGAGCCGAGACCCGCTCTCCGAACCCGAGTTCGACTCCACCCTGTTCCCCCTCGACCCCCTTCTTCTGAGTCCGAGATACCAGTTCCAGAGGAGAGACCATCAGATGATTTATCGGTACCTGAGTTTGGGTCTTTTGCTTTTGCAGAGACCATGGCCGGCATCAGTGACGACCGCACCAGAGGTCCCCAGCATGATCAGACATTCATTATGGACTAGGGTGCGATCAACTCCACCCTGATCGCCTCCCTCAAGACAGTTCAGCAGCAGTTGAGGGATCAGGGAGCGTTTATGATTGAGATGAGGCGCGAGATGGAGCAGTTGAGAGCAGACCGCGAGCAGCGCGAGCCAGGAAACGGGCCGAGGATACCCGACCATGCGGCAGCCGCTGCAGCAGCCGCAACAGTAGCAGCAGATCCACCGAGACCGATGCGGGAGTTACACAACCCTGGATCGACCTTGATGCATCACTGGGTTGTTCTACCAGCCATCGTGGGGGACTTCAAGTTCCCCCCGAACACTTTGCAGCTCCTCCCCCAGTTCCATGGGCTCTCCACCGAGGAGCCCCATCTCCACCTTCAGGATTTCTTGATGATCTGCAGCACAGTCCACGACAGACAGGTGGACCAGGATACCATCCGCATGATTGCCTTCCCCTTCTCCTTAGCAGGCAGAGCAGCCACCTGGATGAAGCACTTGGGGAAGTTCGTCTACACCTGGGAGCAGCTCCGCACCGAGTACTTACACAAGTACTATCCACTCGGGCGGAAGAATGCCGCGAGGGCCCTGATCAGCAACTTCTCCATGCTTCACAACGAGCAGTTCCATGAGGCATGGGAGAGGTTCAGAGAGTTGACAGACAGATGCCCGCACCATGACATCTCGAAGCCGAACCTAGTTCAGAGCTTCTTCAGCGGGCTGACACCAGAGCTTCAGGGCTTGATGAATGCTTCTTGTGGCGGGTCCTATTTTGCCAAGGACCATGATCAGGTCTGGGCCATCTACGAGGAGATGGCCGAGAACTATATGGTGATGTCCCAGACCCGACTGTACACACAGGGACGACCCCAGCCACAGACCGTGCACTACCAGAGGATAGTACGGGTTGACGCCGGTCCTTCCAGTTCATCAACGGCAGCAGCACATGCAGAGTCCACAGCCGCCGACATGGGGATCATCAGCGAGAAGCTGGACCGGATGGAGATCATTGAGAAGAAGCAGTGCCAGGACATCACGCAGATGGAGCAGATGGCACAGACTCTGAGTGACCTGAAGACACAGCTCATGTGTCTCCAGGAGGCACAGATGGCTTCCCAGCCCCATCTTCAGGTACGAGGCGATCCGAGTAGCACCGACAGCTCGTCCCAGCGCTCCAGCCACCAGCAGCCTAGACAGGTTCACCTTGTACAGGAGGAGCCGTACCAGCAGCTGCAACCCACTTACCAGTCACCGCCATCCCCAGACACACAGATGGTGGTATACCAGCCGGATCAGCCTCTGGCAGTACTCCTGCCTGCCCCCTACGAGTCAGAGCCGTTGATGGATGTAAACAGGATTTGGTACGACCGCCCCTAGCCCGGTATTCGACGAGACCATCCTGGATTCCATTGGTCGGCCGGAGGTGCCCAACCCCAGCAGCAACCCTCAGGATAGGGTGGCCAGTACAGACATCAGAGGGATCACCAGCAGCAGCAGCCCCCAGTGTACCCACAGCAGCAGCAGTCACAGTCGTATGGTCCTCGTCCCTATCAGCAAGGATAGTCTTGGAGGCGTGATCAGCCTCACCAGCCGCAACATCATCCACATACATACCCCTCTCACCCACAGCAGCAGCAGCAACAGCCTCACTACTAGAGAGGCTACCTGTCAGGTTCTCATGGGCCATCCTATGAGAACCCCGCTTTGGATGACACAGCCCGCCTTCTTACATCAACAGGCTACATTCTGACGGGAGATGGACGAGTTCCGCCAGGAGATGAGGGATATCGTGAGAGGGAAGGCCGCCATCCCTGCCCAGATAGAGCCCAATCCGAACAACCTCAAGAGGAAATATGAGCAGGTAGTTTGTACTGAGTATGCCACTCCTAGTGATACATTTGGAGATATGTATACATATTTGTTTGATACTGATTTTGTCACACTTAGGAGCAGTAGGATGCTAGCCGACGGAGCCTCGTCTGAGCGACACCCAGAGGGTACTTCCAGAGCGCTCGACGAGGAGGAGAGCGGTAATGAGGCTGCTAGAGATGATGACGGTGGTACTGATGCCACCACGGATGCTGATCCCACCGGCGGTACTGATGCCGTCGTTTCACCAGTTGGAGGAGGTGGTACTGAGGCCACCCATGTTGCCGAGCCAGAGCGTGGTGCTGAGGCCGCGAGTCTTCCAGCCGAGGGTGGTGCTGATGCCACCGCTTCTACTTCTGAGAGTCCTGTAGTTTTTCCTTCCTGCACCTGTATCTCAGAACATTTCTTGCAATAAAGGAAAGGGTTTATTTTCTTCTGGTCCACCTGTGGTGCTTGATGTATGTGTGGATCCTACCGTCGAGCAGTCTAGACCCTCTCCTAGTCCTTCATCTGAGAAGGACCCTGTGATCCCCTTTCCTAGAGCTCTTCAGATGGGAAAGGGGAAGAAAATTGAAAACCCCAAAAAGAGACAGCAGGAAGAGTTCAGCCAGCAGTGATAGATCGTTTTCACATTCAGCTGACTCTTCAGGAGGCTTTGCAACACATCCCTCTACTCCAACATTCACTCAGAGACAAGACCACAGTTAGGAGGAAGAGGAGGAACCACCATTCAGAGATCCATGTGCTGACCAGAGCTACTTGTTTCGTGATCCAGAACCGTCTGCCGGCCAAGAGGCCAGACTCAGGAGCCCCATATGTCAGATTCCATATCAGAGAGCAGAGGTTTGACCGTACTCTATTAGACAGCGAATCGTCGATCAACCTACTTCCGGCAGCCCTTCTCGACCGCTTCGAGTTGGGCACTCTTCGACAGAGCAAGACAGTCCTTCAGTTTGCTGATCGATCTGTCAAGAGGCCGAAGGGGTTGCTGAGGGATGTTGTCGTCACGATTCAGGGCCTGCAATTCCCCGTGGACTTCCTAGTGTTGGACATGGAGATCCCTGAGTCAGTGACCGATACCCCCATCATTCTCGGTCGCCCGTTCTTGGCCACAGCCAAGGCAGTGACCGACCATGATAGCGTGAAGGTATACTTTTGCGTCGAGGGCGAAAGTGTACAAATAGAGACGGTCGAGGACACCAGAGCTAGAGATGCATCATGCTCAGAGACCACTTCTGATACAGAGCAGATGACAGATGTCGGGCCAGACATCCACCAGGACTGCGACTTCGTGATTATAGATGATGAGGCAGTATGGGCAGATCTAGATGCACAGGCCATCCTCTCACATTCAGAGTCCGCTGATGCAGAGACGCCAGCAGAGGAGAGCTTGGAGAGCGCATTCCTGGTCCAAGATACCGTTCAGTCGGTAGAGCCGGTTCTCGACCGCGAGACTGATTTGTTTTATGATGATGGTGGTACTGAGGCCACCTTGGATGATACAGATCCCTCAGAGTCAGATTTTGACTGGGCAGAGTTTGATGATTACATACCAGATCTGACTTCCACTGAGTCTGCAGCTAGGGAGGAGGTAGATACCGAGCAGAGCAGAGACAGTTCATCAGAGCAGCCTTCTTCAGATTCAGAGTATGATAGAGAGTTTCAGTTCTCCCATGCGGGTTTGGCAGCCTTCACGCAGAGTTTTCAGAGGCCAGATCCACCAGCACCCAGTTGTCCAAAGCTGAAGCCGCTTCCTGCATCTCTGAAGTATAGGTTCCTTACGGGTGAGCATGAGATGTACCCAGTCATTATCTCTGCCGATTTGACTAGAGAGCAGGAATCCCGTCTGATGGGGGTTCTTGAAAAGAACCGCAAGGCAATAGGATGGAGCGTAGCAGATCTCCAGGGGATAAGTCCGACCCTGTGCTCCCACCATATCTATCTCGAGGATGAGGCGAAGACGTCGCGTGTGTTCCAGCGGCGGCTGAATCCAAATCTGAGAGAGGTTGTCATGAAGGAGATTTCGAAATGGTGGAGCGTCGATTTTATCTACCCCATCTCCGACTCCAAGTGGGTCAGCCCTTTGCATGTGGTGCCCAAGAAGATGGACATCACTACAGTGGTCAGTGAGTCTGGAGAGGAGATTGCTACCTGGGTACCGACTTCGTGGTGGGTTTGCGTGGATTACAGACGACTCAACCAGGCCACCAAGAAGGATCATTTCCCCCTGCCCTTTATAGATCAGATCATTGAGAATCTGGCAGGGAAGAGCCATTATTGTTTTCTGGATGGGTACTCCGGCTACAACCAGGTGGCCATCGCTCCCGAGGAGCAGGACAAGACTACCTTTACATGTTCCTTCGGCACATACGCCTTCCGACGCATGCCATTTGGGCTATGCAATGCCCCTGCGACCTTTCAGAGATACATGCAGTCGATCTTTTTGGACATGGTGGGGGAGTGCTTGGAGGTCTTCATGGATGATTTCTCGGTCTACGGCGACGGATTCGACTCTTGTCTTGACTGTCTAGACCGAGTGCTTCAGCGATGTATAGAGGTTCACCTTGTGCTGTCTTGGGAGAAGAGTCACTTCATGGTGACTCAAGGGACGGTGCTTGGCCATATCATATCCAACAGGGGCATGGAGGTTGATCCGGCCAAGGTAGATGTCATTAGAAAACTCGCACCGCCGTCCAATTTGCGGCAGTTACGGTCATTCCTGGGGCACGTCGGTTTCTACCGGCGATTCATTCATGATTTCAGTAGGATTTCCCGACCGTTGACTGACCTGCTGACGAAAGACACCGAGTTCCTTGTCGATGACAAGTGTCTTTCGTCGTTTGAGACTCTCAAGCGATGTGTTGTTGAGGCTCCTGTTCTCCAGCCACCTGATTGGTCTCTCCCATTCGAGATCATGACGGATGCCTCCGATTTTGCCGTGGGGGCCGTGCTGGGACATAGGAGGGATGGAGTTCCATTTGCCATTCACTACGCTAGCCGCACATTGGATTCCGCGCAGCGGAACTACACCGTCACTGAGAAGGAGATGCTAGCCGTAGTCTTCGCCCTAGATAAGTTTAGATCATACATTATTGGATCTAGAGTGACCTTGTACACTGATCATACCGCCATCAGGTACCTCATGACAAAGAAGGATGCCAAGGCCAGATTGACTAGATGGATCCTTCTACTCCAGGAGTTTGACATAGAGATTAAGGATAAGCCTGAAGTCAAGAATGTGGTGGTGGATCATCTCTCCCGATTAGAGCATCTTGAGGATTCTGAACAGATTGACCCTATTTGTGAGACCTTCCCAGATGAGGCGATCCTTGCTATCGCCTCTCTCCCATGGTATGCCGATATTGTGAACTTTCTTGTTGCTAAGAAAGTTCCACAAGATTGGCCCATGCAGAGGCTTGAGACCTTCCTCGCGAAGGCCAAGTCCTACCACTGGGAGGATCCCATCCTTTACCACGAAGGATGGGATAGCGTCTGGCGTAGGTGCATTCCTCAGGAGGAGCACCATAGCGTCCTCACTTACTGCCACAAGCTGGAGGCAGGAGGACATCACTCTGGGAGGAGAACGACACAGAAAGTGCTCCAATCCGGCCTATGGTAGCCTACCCTCTTCAAGGACTCTGATGAGTTCGTGAAGAGGTATACTGACTGTCAGAGGATGCGCACTTGTGGACAGCGTGATATGATGCCGATGCATCCCATTCACTTCTGTGAGGTTTTTGATGCATGGGGCATCGATTTCATGGGTCCATTCCCCAAGAGTCAGGGATTCGAGTACATTCTGTTGGCCGTTGATTATGTGAGTCGTTGGGTTGAGGCCATCCCCGCCCGAACCGCAGATGCCAGGACTATTTGCAGATTTTTGAGGAGGCATATCATTACACGGTTCGGGGTACCTCAAGTGTTGATATCTGACAGGGGGTCTCATTTCATCAACGACCAGGTGAAGGCCCTTGCTACGAGTTCGGCATAGACCATCGAGTTGCCACTCCATACCATCCACAGACAAATGGTCTAGCCGAAGTGTCGAACAGGGAGATCAAAACTATATTGCAGAAAGTCGTCCGCCCTGACCGAAAGGATTGGTCACAGCTTTTGGACTCGATCTTGTGGGCATATCAGACGTCTTTCAAGACACCTTTGGACACATCTCCCTTTTGCCTCGTTTATGGCAAGCCGTGCCATTTACCAGTTGAGTTGAGACACAGGTCACTTTGGGCAGTCACAGATATACTTTTGGATCCAGATAGTGTAGGAGACCAGAGGAGGGCAGAGTTAGCAGCCTTGGAGGAGCTTCGTGATACCGCCTTCTCAAACAACCTACAGTACAAGGAGAGAATGAAGGAGTGGCATGATTCTCATATCAGCCACAAGCATTTTGAGCCTGGACAGAGAGTATGGTTGTTTGATGCTAGGCTTCGTCTATTTCCAGGGAAGCTACAGAGCAAATGGAAGGGACCATATATCTAGTGAGAAAGGTATACGACAATGGGAGTATTGATATATCTAATTTGTCTTCTGAGAATACCTTTCGAGTGAACGGCCAGAGGCTCAAGCCATTTCTAGATCATGAGCCGCGGGTCGTTGATGTTGCCCCTATTCACTTTACGTGAGATGTGGTCTCTTGACTCACATCTAGTGCATCTCATGCCTAATTATCACTGTTCTCCCGACTTGTATAGATCCAGTTGTCCATATCATTCCATTCTTTAGTCCCACATCCCTTTTCTCATCCTTTGATTATGCTATACTTAGGGTGTACTTTACCCTAAGTATAAGGGGGATGTAGGACTCTCGGGTATTTCTTTTGATTCTTTTTACCCCTGTTTTTGCTGCCTATACTTAGGGATATTTTATCCTAAGTATAGGGGGGGTAGACCATATACATTCTCCACTCGGTTTTCCCTTTGTGTATAGCCTGCTATACTTAGGATTATTTGATCCTAAGTATAGGGGGAAAAGCTGAGATCCTCTTGATTTTCTATTCATTCATTCGTCTTTGTATATAGCATTCCTTTTCACTTCCCTATACTAAGCACGAGTTATGTCTTCTTCATCGCTCTTGACTCTGAGGACATCATTCGAGCTAAGTATAGGGGGTGTGTATATATTTCATATATACTTTAGCCATAACTCTTACTTTGTGTGAGTGTGTAAATAAATAAAAATGGCTAAAAACCCAAAATTCATAAAAATTAAAAAATTTTCCCTGTAAATAAACACTCTTTTATTTGCACATACATAGCTATTGTACAAAATTATTTTTGTAAAATTTTTTTCAAAAACTTTTTGTGTAAAATTTGTGTAAATATGTGCATATCAAAACTATGTATATAGTACAAAATGTTTCCAAAATGTTTTGAAAATCAAAAGTTTGCAAAAATCTTGTGTAAATTTGTGTAAATATTTTGCAAAACTTGCATTCATGCACACATCCATGATTTCAAAACATTTTTCAAAAATTTTTGCATGTTTGTAAATATTGTGTAAATAGCATCTTTGTATATACTTGTATATAGTTTTTCCTGGATTATAGTTGACATTTAAACTAGCCTGGAATTAAATTGAGAAATGGAGCTTGATTAAGATCTTAATCCACCTAATCCTAAGAGGAACCTTATAGGGCTTAGGGTTAAGGCTTTTCAGGTCCATGGTGACTTAATTCTTTAAGTCCACTAGGCTATGATCACATGTCATCTCAATGAGCCTAAATAGAGCACTTAACAACACACACATGACTCATATAGACAATGGCTTTACTTGGACCCGCACTTAGCACCGAGCTCTCTACGGATGAGGTGGTGAGGAGGCAGTCTTCCTTGACTTGGGGTAGCATATGAGGGTAGTACTTCTAGGCGGAACCTCTCTTCTTCTTTTAGTGAAGGAAGTGCGTCTCAACTTGGTCTGGTTGCCATGAGGTCTACCGACAGGAGTTGTGGGTTGCAATAATGCTTCAAAAGAGGGATAGTCTACTGGCTCAAGAGGAAAAACTCCGTATGAATATATGCTGCACATGTATATGTTGTATAGATGCACTTGAAAAAAAATATGCAAAAAGAAAGTAACTCCAAAAAAGTGGTGGGTCTGATAGAAAATGATAATCCCACCGGAGTATGTATATAGTGCAATAAGCAAAGCTTGAGACTTATGGATTCCATCTTATGTAGTTTGCAGCAGGGAGACTTAGCTACACTGGTTGAGCTCCCAAGGATACATGGCTACACTGGCCGTGGTCCATTCTCTTCTTTCCCCTCTTCTTGAGCCGGTTGAACTTGAACTTAGAAGGGAATACCCCGCTCCTCGAGGAAAGAGTGGCCAGACTAGGGTCATAGAGTTACCTTGTTGGGGAGGGTTGTCAAGTTACTACTTCTGAGGTGGAGAGCATACCTCACTTACACTGTACAAGGAAAGACTCATAGTCTTCAGGGTTTGTGTATGATGACTTGTTCTGATCTGGATTATTGAGGAGTCTTGATTATAGATTAGTGGATCTTCGAGGCTGTTGAGTTTTAAACCTAAATCCAAATAAGGTTCCGACGCATTAATAATCCAAAGATCTGATCGAGCTCCATAATTCAATTCAATGAAGGCAAGTTTAATATTCATCTTTAATCCAAGTATATTCTCCTCTTTTTCTTTTTCTTTTTCACTTCTTTTTCAAATAAGTGTTTGCTAAGGGACTAGCAAAGTTAAGTATAGGGGGTGATGAATACCCATTCATCACTCTTTATTCTTTTATTTTAGCTACAAAACCTTTGCCAAACACATATAGATATATGTAAATATCAATAATTATCAAAAAGCATGCATTGTGTAAAATTAAATAATTAGCATGTTTTTGTGCATAAATAAAAGAAGAAAAAAACAAAAGAAAAAGAGGGAGATATTTAGAATAAATATTGAGCGACCTAATCCCAAGGGAGGGCTCAGCATGGGCCTGACCGCATAAAAACCCAAGTAGAGAGAGATAAGGAAGCTCATGTTTGTATATATACCTATATATTATACTATATTGTAAATACCTAATTTTTATTTTAAAAAAATAAATAAAAATCACAAAAAATAGTTTATAAATAAACAAACATTTTTTATGTTTTAACTTTTTCCAAAATAGGTCATTTGCTATTTTATATTGAATTTCCAATTATTTTACGCGTGGTCGCATCCCATTGGTCCACAGGGGATGTTGACCCCCCGATCAACTCCCCCTAGACCATAGCCTCACGGATCTGCGCACGACCCGCCTTTTCTCCCATTTATTGCGCATCAATCCGAACTCCAAATCCGCTAACCCCAAGACCTAATCCGTCATTGATCAACCCTGATCCACGCCCGAAGGATAGCATCGGGGTCCGTGCTCCGATTTCCTCGCCTGACACCCTTCTAGCCGGACCCCTAGGACTATATAGCTTCAGCTCCGGCCGCATTTTCACGCATCTTTGGCTCCACATTTCCCTACCCAAGACCTCCACCATTTTCCGCCTGAGTGACAGCTAGCGGTCGGTGGTGTCGCAGTGAGGAGAGAGTGCCCCGGCCATTGATCCGGCAGCTTAGCGCCACCGTGCGCCGCCCTGGAGTGGTGCTCGAGCCTCGGGCATCGACGACCCTCGAGGCAAGGAACCAGAGCTTCGGAAGCTCGTCCATAGTCGACCTCGACCATCTGGTAACCCTAGTTCCTCTCATCTTTCGCTAATTTTCATTTACGCCCAATTTCATCTTTCCCCTCCAACCATCGATTCCGGCCACATCGTTCTCCCATCTCGTCGATCGGTGAATAAAGGGTAATTTACCCTTAGGCCCTTTGCCTTTTTGTTTTTAGTAAATAGTCCTGTAAATATTTTATCAAGTTTATTTTAGTTTGGTAAATTGCATAGAGGACCTTGTCATTTATTTTAATTGCACTTCTACCCCTGTGTATTGTGGACACGTGCTTCGTCACATGTATTTTGGTGAAATTGCATGAAATGGGCCTGTAGTTTCTAGTTGTTACTGATTAAAATATATTTTTAGATAATTGCACTTATGCCCCTGTGAATGTTTTATTTCGATATGTGTTGAATATTTGTGGGCTTTTTACAACTTAGCCCCTGGACTTTTAGCACCTGTTGCTAATAGGTCCAGGGACTTAAGTTATTTGCATATAGGTCCCTGAGTGCCCAGGACACGTGCTTTGCGCGTGTGAGCTTGGACATTTTGCACCTGGACCCCTTGGGTTTCTATTTTTGTTACGTTTAGGCCCCCAGAACATATTTTTATGAAAAATAGGTCCCTGTGACTGTGGGCTCTTGTTTGTTGTCAATAAAATATCAAATTGTATCCAAATCAAGTGAAAATTTGACATGTGGCTCCTGCCACTGTGTAGAATTTTCACTAAAATTTTGGAAAATTTTGGAGCCCGTTTATTATTTTTAAAAATTCAAAAACCCTCATTTTTGTTTCTGTCCGGATATAAAATTCACACAAAAATATAAAAACCTTCTCAAAAATTCTAAAAAATTCATATTTTGTGTGTTTTGGTGTGCTTGATTTTCTGACCAATTTTGGTCATTTTTGGATTTACAAAAATAAAAAATTTAAAAACCTTGAAAAACTTAGAAAAATTCTAATAAATGCGGGTCCAAGTAAAGCCATTGTCTATATGAGTCATGTGTGTGTTGTTAAGTGCTCTATTTAGGCTCATTGAGATGACATGTGATCATAGCCTAGTGGACTTAAAGAATTAAGTCACCATGGACCTGAAAAGCCTTAACCCTAAGCCCTATAAGGTTCCTCTTAGGATTAGGTGGATTAAGATCTTAATCAAGCTCCATTTCCCAATTTAATTCCAGGCTAGTTTAAATGTCACCTATAATCCAGGAAAAACTATATACAAGTATATACAAAGATGCTATTTACACAATATTTACAAACATGCAAAAATTTTTGAAAAATGTTTTGAAATCATGGATGTGTGCATGAATGCAAGTTTTGCAAAATATTTACGCAAATTTACACATGATTTTTGCAAACATTTGATTTTCAAAATATTTTGGAAAAATTTTGTACTATATACATAGTTTTGATATGCACATATTTACAGAAATTTTACACAAAAAGTTTTTGAAAATTTTTTTACAAAAATAATTTTGTACAATAGCTATGTATGTGCAAATAAAAGAGTGTTTATTTATAGGGAAAATTTTTTAATTTTTATGGATTTTGGGTTTTTAGCCATTTTTATTTATTTACACACTCACACAAAGTACGAGTTATGGCTAAAGTATATATGAAATATATACACACCCCCTATACTTAGCTCGAACGATGTCCTCAGAGTCAAGAGCGATGAAGAAGACATAACTCGTGCTTAGTATAGGGAAGTGAAAAGGAAGGCTATATACAAAGACGAATGAATGAATAGAAAATCAAGAGGATCTCGACTTTTCCCCTATACTTAGGATTAAATAATCCTAAGTATAGCATGCTGTACACAAAGGGAAAACCGAGTGGATAATGTACAGGGTCTACCCCCCTATACTTAGGATAAAATATCCCTAAGTATAGGCAGCAAAAACAGGGGTAAAAAGAATCAAAAGAAATACCCGAGAGTCCTACATCCACCCTATACTTAGGGTAAAGTACACCATAAGTATAGCATAATCAAAGGATGAGAAAAGGGATGTGGGACTAAAGAATGGAATGATATGGACAACTGGATCTATACAAGTTGGGAGAACAGTGATAATCAGGCGTGAGATGCACTAGATGTGAGTCAAGAGAGCACATCTCACGCAAAGTGAATAGGGGCAACATCAACGACCCGCGGCTCATGATCTAGAAATGTCTTGAGCCGCTGGTCGTTCACTCGACAGGTACTCTCAGAAGACAACTCGGATATATCAATACTCCCATTGTTGTGTACCTTTCTCACTAGATATGGTCCCTTCCATTTGATCTGTAGCTTCCCTGGAAATAGACGAAGCCTAGCATCAAACAACCATACTCTCTGTCCATGCTCAA